>CM065374.1:24140895-24740895 GCA_033032245.1 Poecilia picta
GATGCACCAATCCAATATTAATAACCGTTTCGGTCCAGATATTGAAAAAAAAAACTCTACATCGGGTATCATGACAACGTGCCTGATCCATAAGGGCAGATCTATTCAGTCTAATTATATGTGTTGCGCCCTCTGAGCAATGTCAAGCTTTATTATTTATTTTACATTACATAATTCATAACTAAACTTTCTCAACCATATGAAAGAAGATTTGTTGCAGTTTATTTTTACATGTTCGACCAAGTAAATTGGTAAATTTATAATTCAGTACATTCATGTCTGTGTTTAAAAAAAAATAAATATTTTAAGTCAACTCAGCACAGTTTTTTGGTATCATATCGGCTGATACTAAACCTTAAATATCAATATCTGAAGTGAAAGAAGTGGATGGGACCATAGCTGTGTTCCAATTTTTGTCTTTAAAAATATAGTGTGACCTCATAAATATTATAATACAACAAGGGAAAAAGTGTTTACAGTCAATTTCAATTTTTTTCTCAACTGCAAACCAACGTTTCTGTCTGACACTTATTAATGAAAGGCTAAACAGTAGGTTTACTGTTATTTGAAGACTGATTTTTTCATGCAGTGGTCATTAACACACCTCTCCTGCCTGAGCCTCAGACAGATCCAAGATGGAGAGATGACTCTCCAGGTCGATGCGGGAGAAGAAGTTGCTCCACTGCTTCTCAAAGATTCCCAGTTCCTTAAATCCAACATGCAAAGTGTTAATCTCACTGCATAAAATTAAACTAATATTCTTCTCTTCTTCACATCCTAAAGGTGACATTTGATACGCAAAAATAAACAAAAAAAAAACGTCTTAGTTTGACTAAAACAATGACTGCTAAATTGAAATATCAAAAATGAACAGGTTTTGATATTTTCTGGAGCTGGGTTGTGATTTATATTTTCTTAGGTAGAGTTAAAGAATGCCTTGTTAAGAAACTGAACTGTTTTACCTCTGTTAAGAGATGATCCAGGGACACTGAGTCGAGTCTGGTGTAAACCTGCCATAGCTTCTCACTTATATCCACAATCTATAATTACATAAAACAACATGGAATAATCTACAAAATATCACATTTTCTGCTTTTGTTTTTTGGAAACTGTAAGAATTCTGACTTTGATATGAGCGCACCTTGTATTTGATGGTAAAAAAGCTCCCACCGCCTATCCCTTCAAGAGCAAACGCTTGAATCAGGGGCCACTTCTCCACCGTAAACACATCAAACTTCTGGATGTGCCCTAAAATCAAAATATAAAACAACAACAGTGAATGTACCGTTGTTTGTACTTCTTTTATAATGAGATGGAAACAAACTGCTGACCCATTACGTCATCAAAACAAAACTTCCCAGCCATAAACGCATCACACTCGCCTTCTCGTGTTATACTTGTATGCAGTTGAGGACACTTTCCGAGACTTCCGTTCAATTAACAAACACTTTATTGATCCCATAGGGAAATTAGATTAAATGAAAATTACTTTTATCTTAGAGGTATGTTATGCCCAGTAGCAAGTTGCAAAAATCTGTTTTTCTGCTCAACAACTTGAAACAATAGTGCACTTGTACAATGTTAAAAATTTAGTATATTTCAGTAATGTTGGAAAAAAAAACAGAGAAGGCTACTCTCAAAGATTCCTATGCTCCCTAATCTGTTTTCATTTGATACAAATATATTGATGCATTAATTATCTTTTTTCTCATTTCTGACAACTTGATTCAAAATCATTTCAGAAGAAAGATGGAAAATGTAAGCAGTGATATTTTATTTTGCTTTATGAGATTTTTCAAAGAATGACTGAAAACTTAATTGTGGTATGACATAATTGTGATATACATCATCGTTGTGACGTAAAATAGTCCATATCATGATATGCAATACATTTTCCTCACCTTTGATATGATGTATTACATAAAGTACATATAAATTTGGCACTTTGTGCTGCGATCATGTTATCTCTTTGAGCATGTGTGTCACTGATGAACATGAGGATTAAAATGTGAAGCTGCGTACCCTGGGAGCTGTAGGCAACTCCGATACGCTGACAGTCCTGCACCATCGTGACAAAGCTGGAGATCTTGAATTCCTCCGCTGCTTCTTCGTCTTCATACTGTCAGGGGAGGTGGGAGAGTTACAGCACATTTATTCAGAGGACATAGAATGGATTAGATAGCAGCTTTTTTGGAGTAAAACTCCCATGACTAATGTTCATGTCCTTATCAGGGACGGACTGTGAGGAAACTTTGTTCTGCCTCCTCTAAGGTTTGATATTATTGAGCACCCAGTTCAGCCATTGGTCACTGAAAGATGAAACTCTTCACTGTTATGCATTTCTGATCTAAGAATAGGTTCTGACACTAGTTTGAGCACACTGGTCGAAAAAGAAAGAAAAATACTGTATTTCAGATATGGAAAGTAGGGTTGTTTAATAATATCGATATCGCGATATATATCGATATTTTCTTTCTTAGAAAAAAAAATCGATATTCATCTGCAAGTATCGTAACATCCAACTGTCACCTTTCTCACTCACTGCTTGCTTCGCATCAGGTCATCAAGCTTAGAGTGATTCCTTCAGATGTTAAGTGTCAAGGTTAAAAAGGTATCAAATTATTCAGAGCAGGTACTTGGTGCATTTTATTTACTTTACTAATGCATGTCAGCTACAGTTTGAACTGTTTCAATTAAAAGAAACATGTTTTCTCACCACTTTGATTCATTTTGTCCAGCTGTCGACTTTAAGTCTGTGTCCAACCAGAGCCAGGTATTGTGCAGTTGGTGCTTTTAATCAGTTTTCAGTTAAATTAATTCAATCCAACTCTATAACAGTCACAAAATGTCACCAAACTCACCCTGTCCCTCTAAAATTGTTCAGAAAATCGAAAAAGTGCATCGCTTGCTGAATATCGCGATATATATCGTATCGTGGGCAGAATATCGTGCATCGTATCGTGATATTATTGCATCACTACAGCCCTAACGGAAAGAGTCTAATACTTCAGAGTAAGCAGCTGACCGCCTGATGGACCCAGACTGCTACTGTATGTTGTGTCAATTTGTCGTAATTTTGGGAATTACGGGATGTGATTTGACTTGAATGTTTTGCGGGTCTTTAGAGGAAAATACATTTTTATTGTGTCTTTATTGCTTCTGATTTCAATATTACTTTTAAATTGTCCATTTGTTCCCATGCATGCTTGAGGTAAACAAACAGAATAGGATGTTCCAGATGTGAACATCTACAGCTCAAAAGCTCTTGTTTTATGACCACAAATCTGACACAATCGGCCTGATTGTGAACATTTTTCTTTGTTGTTTATTATGATAAGAGTGAAGCAATTGTAAACAAATTTACTGGCTAACATAACTGTTAGCGAGGGCAATGAGGAGCACAGCATGATAGCATTGCTCTATTTAGTTCATGCAAACTTGCCAGTCTATTCCTGTTTGAACAGCTTTAAGATGTGACTTTTTTTTTTTTATAAATATTTATGCTAATTTGTTTGGATTTGAGTCTTGAGGAGGGGGTTTTCCTTTGTTTTTCCCTTAATTCTTTTTAAAATTCCTGTCAGTCTTTCTGGCGTGCCAGAGGCCATTTTCCATTCTACTGGGAAATAAATATTTATCCTATTCTGTTAAAATTCTGTTGCTGCTTCAGTGACTGGCTCATGTATTTTCACGTCAGTCTTCAACATCCCACAATCTCAGCAGCTAAACGTTTTGCCATTTTTCCAACAAAACAAAAAGCCCAGAAAAAACTAAAACACACTTTTCTTATGGACAGTAGTGACCAAAAGACACCATAAAGCACTGGCAACGTAGCAACGTTCCCATTTATGCTAGGGATGATGTAAACAACGCAAAACATAGACTATGTGCAACAATGAGTAGTGAAATAGTGATCATACGGATCACTATTTCATACATATGTTGGCATTATATAGAAGGGAGGTCTTGAGCTAGATCCACCCTGGCGTTTTGCACACCTGAATGGTTGCCACGGAGATTAAAGAATTTCTCAAATATACATGAAAGAATTCAGGTATGTTTTTGATGAGGGAATAGCATTATAACATAATGTAAAAGTCAACAAAGTCAATTTTACATAATACTGCCTCCTTAAAGAACGGCTCTCTGACATGCTCATCTTTCTATAAATTCATCCAGAATTTTTGATATGACCTCAATTTATTTGTTAGAGTTCATTTATACCTACTTCTGCAAACTATTATTCGTACTAATAAACCCTTGAAGAATTATGAGGAAGTCTTAAAGCTTCTATTAAGGTTCATCTGTGCCAACGTTAAGGACGCAGGAAGTAGAAAACTTTCACAAATGCAGTTCTCTGGATCTCTGAGGTAACAAAAAAGTTGTTACCTCAGCCTCTGTCATGCAGTAGAGCTGCAGGTTCCTCCAGTGTGACACATAAGGCAACAGGTAACTGTAGTTCAGCGGGTTGCAGTAGAGATGGACGCACTCTGCCTTTATCAGTAGAATCACGTCTGACGAGTCAAGACAACGGATGAGTCAAAGGCAGATTCAAATCAAGAACAAGCAAAACAAGACTGGGGGGGGAGGGGAAATAACTCACCGTCCAGCATTTCATCAGGAAAGTCATCAAAGGCATGTTCCAGGTTTGGCTGATTCCGTTCATACAGCCCATAGAAAAGGTATTTTGCCAGCTCTGTGCATCCCTCATTATATCTGCTGTCTATTCCTGGTTTTGTCAAAAACATGTTACAATTTGTTAGCGTTCTTTTTTTTTTCTTGGAGAATCCAATATATATATATACATGGAGCCAATATAACCTTGGACCAGAATGTAAACGAAGTATATACGTTTACATACCGAGAGAGCACACAATGCCATCAGGGATGACGGAGTCTCCTTCACACAGCAGGGCTTGAACTTGACGCAGGCGAGAGCAACTGTAAAAAAGAAGAATACAATAGCTATTAATTATGCAGAAATTGCCGACAACCACGAACATCCTCTTTGTGAGGCTCTTAGACGAACAGCTGGTCTTCAGTCAGAAGCTTCTGCAGGTACACTGTAATGCAGACGGCTACAGAAGATCCTTGCTACCTGTAGCCATCAGCATGAATTACAAATTAATAAAGTTATTCTGAACTGGACTGAAGATGGTTCTACAAAGCATTGACACAGGGAAGCTGGATACAAATGCACACTGAAAATTACATATATATATATATATACATATATATATTCCACTTCCAATTCACACATATTATCTATTGTATTGGTCTATCACATAAAATCTTAATACATTTTACAAAGTTTAAGTCTATGATTTTTTCTTTTTTACAAGACGCTGTTCTCAGTGTGTTTTGGATTAATACTTATTATTTACAATTCTACATTTACTTAAAATACATTTTTATCCCTATACAAATAAGTAAATCTTCTTTTGTTACTGCTGGGTGTCTTTATTTGTACGTTTAAAGCATCATTGGGTGTAGCGAATGCTAGCCAAGCATTTTATATGCACATAAGCGTTTACAGTAATTAACATCAATGCTAATCGAGTTCCAACGGACAGCGGTTGGAGCTAATGTTAGCCTGACTAGCTTGGCAGCTGTAGCGAGGCTTTTTTCCCGTCAACACAACTCGATATAAACTGTACCTGACAGCGGGGTTAACTCCGGACAATTTTCCGTTTACTCTGCGTATACCGGCCATAGCTGTGCCTTGTCACAGAGCACAAATATCAGGCGAACACTGTTGGGTTTGAACGTTTTCAGGCCAACTTAATACATTTTTCTCTCCATCACCCTGGAGAAAGTCCACACAAGATGGCATAGCAACGGAGCGACCCATTCGATGAACGGGGGTGTAAATGGGGGAAACGAGTTTATTTCTTGGCGTTTCGTGTTCAAAAAGCTAATTATTATTATTAATATTCAGACTTTGATAATTACTTTACAAATGATTCCAAACTAACCCTACATTTTAATTCTCAAAGAGCATTGTTGATCAACTTAAAAATAAATTTCCCCGTTTTTATTTCGTGGTATGTTCCTTTAAGGGGCCCTTTTGCCAGCTGCAGGCATCAGCTGCGGATGATGGTGCAATCCCACAGTAATGTGCAACAATTGCTGATATCGTTCGTTGGCAAAGAAACAAAAGTTCTCGTGTTATGCAGACAGCAGATTATGTCTATGTTTTGTAATAGGTTGTAGGAATTTAGTAGGAAAAATTACTGCCTTTGCTCGATTTTCTTCTTTCACATGTCTAGTGCAGAAAAGCTCTATAAAATCCCTTGAATGTTATCAATTTAAGTTTATTTGCATAGCATATTTTAGAGACGAGGCAGTTCAAAGTGCTTTACATAATAAAGATAGCATACAGCCATCAATTATGAAACAACTAAACACTACATGTTGTCAAATGCCATCATCAAAATATTCAAAGAAATGCACATCAAATATTACTTATTACTAATCAGAGGCAACTTTAAAATGGTGGGGTTTTAGCTTTGATTTATACAAACTCGGTGTTTCGGCTGTTTTGCAGTTTTCTGGAAGTTTGTTCCATATTCGTGGCACATGGAAGCTGAATGCTGCTTCTCCACTTTTGGTTCTGTTTCTGGGGATGCAGAGCAGAACCAGAACCAGAAGACCTGAGAGGTCTGGACGGTTGATACAACAACAGCAGATCTTTAATTGTATTGTGGTGCTAAACCATTCAGTGATTCTATTCTCTGAGTAACCGGGAGCCAGTGTAAGGACTTTGGGACTGCGGTGATGTGCTGTACCTTCCTGGTTTTAGTGAGAACGTGAGCAGCAGCGTTCTGGATCAACTGCAGATTGATGTTTTTAGGCAGACCAGTGTGGGCACCGTTGCAGAAATCCTTACGCCTAAAGGTAAACGCATGTTTGTGTTTCTCTAGATCTTGCTAGGATATAACTCCTCCTAATCCTGGAAAGAAGACTGACTTTATAACCGTTTTTATGTGTATTTTTACAAGTCAAAATGTTTGAGGAGTATGAATACCTTTGCGAGGCAATGTAGCAAGTAGAAAGATTTGTCCTGGGCTAAAATGACAGCTCTTTTGTATTCACAGGCACGAGGAAGAGCCACACTCTGTGGAACACGCATGCTTGGTATGCACTTCCTTACGAGCAGGTGGAATCAGGAAGACTGTTTGCAACAGAGCCAGTGTATCTAGTTTCAGCACTCAGATAGGCTCATCTGCAAAAGACATGTCTCAAGGTGAGTTGATATTGTCTGATTTCTAATTTCAAAACACGTAATTTAGCAAAAACCCTTTTAACATGTGGTTGCTTGGGGTCACGTCCACTAATGACAATTGGCCATGCTTTCCTTGACAGACGGGTTAACCAACACAAAGCATGTGATGGCAGTCATTGCCATGGGGGAGGAATGGGAGTCCTTGAAATCTTTGCTCCTGAACAACTCCGGAGATAAATGTTTCCAGTCTACCTTTAGCTCTCCGGGATCCAAACAAGTCTGTGACTTGGCGATGGATTCGCTTTCAATCAGCTTGCACTACAAGGACTTCAAAGAAGACATGCCAGATGAGGCCATTGGTCAGATTATTGATGGCTGCTTCAAGTCTTGCTCAGGTGGAATCAGCGCATTCCTACTGTTGATCCAAGGCGGCTATTACACAAAGAAAGAGAGAAGGATGGTCGAGATCCTGCAGTCGCACTTCGGAGCGGAGGCTTTGAGATTCCTGGTCATTCTCTCTGTGGAAGATGGGAAAGTCACTGATACGCTGGATGACACCCTGCTGGACTTGATAAACGTGTGCGACGGCAGATACTGTCGCATCACGTCGTCCACAGCAAACGGTGGTCTGCATGCATTGGTCGAGATGGTGAACAACGTGCGCAGCGAAAACAGCGAAGCCGGATACACAGAAGCCATGCTGGAGAAATCAAAGAGACGGTGTGTGGAGGACTCGGCCATGAACATGCTAAAGCAGAAGGCGCAAGAGGCGGAGGAGAAAGAACAGGTTTTTATGGAGAAGGTGAGAAAAGAGGAGGAGAGAAGAGCCAAGGAATTGGAGGACCTGAAGGGAAGACATGCAGAGGAAAGAAGGAAGGAGGCAGAGGAAAAAAACCAACATGAAACAGACAGAGAGAATATTCAGGAGGCAATGATGAGCCACAGATCCATGCTGCAGCTGCAGGCAAAAGCACCTGATGGTAAGGGTCATCCCTCAGGTTCCTATGCGTTTCTAAAAACAAAATTTTTTATAAATATGATGAGACATAGCTAAAATAAACTCGTATTATTTAATTTCCAAAATACTTGGAAAATTGTGATATTAACTGCTACTTTTCATTTTTGTTACGACATTGAATATAATTTTAGATTTTTGTGAATATTTTTTCCAGGTTGACTTAAAATGTGAGCTATTATTGTTACAGGTTTATTTTCTAAGCTACAGTAGAGAAATTATGAGTTTGAAAATTTGAGCCGATATCGATATCCGATATTTAATACTGCTGTTCTGGCAGTATTTACCAATATCATGTTTATTATATCTATCTCCCAACATTTTTGACGCTGTGAAAAAGCTTCCAACAGCTTCTTGTCATTTTCTTCTTCATGGTTTGCATCAGTGGGAACATCCGGTTGATGATGTCACTCGTGGGATGCAAAAAAAGTATTTACACTACCATTTTGCGAAACACACCAATTTCAATATGGCCAGCATGTTACATAGAGTGACCAAATACGGTCACTCTATGTGAGATAGTTCGACAGGCAAGAGATGCCAAAGAGCAAAACCAGAGAAAAGTACATTATTATATTTTATCGGCTATGAGCCAATGCAAAAAAAGGTGAAATCATGCAGTAAGAAACTCTGTCTTGGGAAACTCCCTGTTGGATTTTGGATCCTCACGCTGCAAATCACAACCAGCCGCTTAGGGTTGTAGAAGTCTCAAGTGGGACAGGAAGTAGTGTCTCCTGTCTTGTTTTCAAACGGTTTTGGCTCCTCCTTCCCTCCTGCCTAATGACCTCTCCTCTAGGAGGCATCAGGCTTAGGGAGCCCTCCCTAAATGTTTCAACATTCCCTTTCAGCTTTTTTTTTTATCCTAACAACTTTCATGAGATGTTTTCCAGACAGAGACTGGATCCTGAATTGAAGTTTGTGTTTTCATTACGGTGTTGTTACGGAACTAGTTCAGCAAGGGATAATTTAAAAAAAGGTTGGCAAATCTTGCATTGCACAGCTCAACAACTAGAGGGTGTTAACACCAAATTTCTTTTCAGGCTTCTGTGTGAGGCTACAGTTAGAAAGCTAAAGAAAAAAAAGGCTGTCACTGGGATTTAAAACGGGCCACTTGCAGGGTCTCTTAGCCAAATTGAAAACTATTATCTACTCTTAAATGACAGGGTGTGAAGCTGTAAAATAAACAAGGAACCCAATGAGATTTCTAGTCAAAGTATTTCCTTGTTCCAAAGAGGCTCAGGAGGCGGGTAGAGTTTTTGGAGCAGTGCCATTCCTGACTTCAGTGTCGTAGAATCATCTATGGAAATAGAAATGTAGATTTCATACCAATACATTTATGTTACAGTTTGTTCAAATAAATGAAAGATCGAAAAATCTAGGAAAGTCCATAGTAACAACATTGAACGTAGGCTTAGTTAACATGTTACATGTAGTTAATATGTAACCTAATATGAAGCTAATATGTAGCCTGCAGTAGCTAACTCTCGGTATCTTTGCTAAGGTAAATGCAGATTTGTTGGACCTGGAGGCTGAAGCTAATAGATAACAGTTAAATAAAACAATCTAAAAACAACAACAACTCCCATCTCTAAAATGTCATAGCAATTTTTGTAAATATTATGTTATAAACATTTAGACTGTCCTTAATTTGCTTTGTACTATTTAGAGAAAAGCCAAGAATTATTTACATTCTGAAGTAACAGTAGATCAACAAAGGTTTTGCAGTAATGTGTGCAGTAAAAGCATTTCTTGTCAGGGTAACTCTCTGATAAAAATGTAAAGCAGTGTAAGATCATAGCTGTTCAAGTTCATTTGTTTCATTTTTACAATGCCTGACATTTTTGTTAGGGTTCTTAATCTAACCAGGGATATTTTACAGGTGCTGATGAGCCTTAGACCTCCAAAGAGTTTATAGAGTGGGTTGATTGATCCTTCTAAGGGTGTTTTCACAATCTAATATATTCGGTTCAGTTGGGGATGAGCCATTTCTCCCGCTAACGCTAGATACCAGCGTTTGTTTTGGTTGTATTTACCCACAATGCTCTGTGCTACAGTCCGCTTCCTGCTTCTAGAGTGATCTCCGGTCCACTTGCATTTATATTTGCATTGGAACTGCACTACACTCAACTTAAACCAAACCAGAACCTACAGGTTTGTAGGCGGACCAGAGTTAAACAGCAAGTTCACATCTCCCTAAACGAGCCCGACCTTCTAGCCAAACAAACTAGAGCTGGATTAAAGTGAGCTAATCAGGTCTGGTGTGAATGCACCCTAAGTTATCATTAAGTAAGAGTGTGTGCATGTTTGCTTGTTCTGTGTGTTGCCCTGCAATTGACAGTTGGCTTGTCCATTGCAGGTACAAGCAGTCATTGGGTATACCCTGCTTTTCACCCAATGACCGTGGTTTAGAGATAGGCACTAGCCCCTTTGTGACCTTGCAAGAACAAGTGAATGTCTCTTAATGTTTTTGTGATGCTTAATAATTGTCTCTTACTTTTCACTGCAAATTGTTGTTTCAATGGGATTTTCTTCCCTTTTATCTCTATTCTCTCATCAGCTTCTTAGCATTTCTTTTGACAGTAACATTTTTCTGTTTTATCTTTGAGGTGATAAGACAAAGAAGATATCTGTCATTCTGTTGGGCCTCTCCGGCAGTGGGAAGTCCTCTGCTCTCCAGCTGATCCAAAACAGAGGAGCCAATCTATACTCGCTCATTAGCTCCAGTCACGACCAGACACAGCCAACCATATCCTGCGAGAAAAAGGAGATCTTCACAGGAGGGAAGCGGCTTGTTCTAGTGGACACCCCTGAACTCTGGGATGAAGATGGGGTTGAGAACACGGAGCTGGTAAAAGACTGCCTGGCATTGGCCTTACCTGGACCTCACGTCTTCCTGCTGGTGCTCCAGGTGGGCCGCTTCACCCAGGGAGAGAGCGAAATGCTCGGACACGTCCAGAGGATCTTTGGACGGGAGGTGGCAGAGCACGTCATCGTCTTGTTCATTCATTTCGACAGCAACCAGGCCAAGCCTCTGAGGATCAACGACTACATGACCAGAGCCCACCCGACCCTGCAGGATCTTGTTCGGAAATGTGGGAGCCGATTTTACGAGCTGAACCTCACAAGGTCTCAGAGTGCTTTGAGTTACTCCCAGGTAAGGGAGCTGCTCTCGGGGATCGACAAGCTGGTGGCGTCGCATGGGGACCGAGCGTACACGGTGAAGAGGTTTTCCTCACAAGAGCTCCAGGAAAGAAACAATGTGACTTCAGAGAGAAAAGAAGGAGCATATTTATTAAGAGATAGTTAATTTCCCCCATGTATTGAAGTGGACAAAAAAAAAACTATGCATTAGAAATATGGAGTAAAGTTCCAAAAAAAATGGCCCATCTACCAATAGAGATATTAGTTCAAAGCTGTGCATAGATAAAGCTATACTTCTGACCTTATAAGAAACCCAATAGCATTGGAAAATGCAAAGGGAAGATAGTGTGAGATTAATTAAATTAATTTGCATGAATTCTTTAAAGGAACAATATTAGGTAAAATCAACTTTTGGTCATTCAAAAACAAAAACATCAAAAACATACCTGGTGTGTTGCTTTGATTCTTTCGTGAATGACTTCAGAAATTCTTTAATATCCATGGCAATCAACCAACTGTGCAAAACCCTTGGTTGGACCTAGCACCGCGTTTCAGAAAGAGCAGGAGTTTTTAAAGATACGGAGACCTGCTTTCAAGGCTTTAAACTATAAAGTCTAATTTCATCATATTTGACAAATACATCATTTTTTATAACAACTGAAGGTTGATTGTGCTATAAAATGGTTCTATGTGGCTGGAAAATACATGTCCATTAATTGAGTTTATTTGTACAGCACATTTCAGCAACAAGGCATTTCAAAGTGCTTTACATCATAATATCGCCCCTTTAACTTTCTAGCTGCTACCGGTTTCCAGCAGGTTTTCAAAAGTTGGATAAGCAACAGAAATGTATTTTTAAATGAGGAAATGTCACCAAAATCAACTTTAAGTAGTTTTTTTTAAAATATCAGTTACCTGTAATGATTAAATTGATTAATGAAAAATTATAGAGACATGTAATGGTGGTGGTTTATTTGGTTTGTCTAAGTAACAAAACTCACATTATTGGTGTGCATGTCTACTGAGCCAGGGTGGGAATGAATGATAAAGTACATCTGCTCCTCATTTATGTCTGCTTTGCTTGGAAGGGTTTTTTTCTGCTTTCTCTCAAGACTCTGAGATTGTGTTGTTGACATCTGTGTTGTTAAGAAATATATTTCTTGCATAAGAGGCATTCCTCAAAAACATCTGCAGAAAAAAAAAGAGTTATCTGGTATGACTTTTTACTGCTTAAAAAATGTATCCATTGTACAGCAAGCAATAAAAACGTATCATTCTGAATGTAAATCACTTGTCCTGTTTTTGGTGTTTTCCTCCATAATTGCAAACTCACATTACTCTTTTTCTGTAGTTTAGGGAATATTTCATGTTGATCGACTCGTTTTATGTATTCCTTCTCATCACAGGGTTTAACACACAGTACTTGGCAAAAAAAATTAAATAAAATTCTTTGATGTTTTTCATATTTTGCACTGTAAAGGAAATACTTTAGATTTTTTTTGGTGTCTATCAACTTTGACTAGGACATGCCAGTCTTAAGTCTGTTTCGGTCTCTGACAGGTTTTCTTTTACTTTGTTCTATGCTTTAAACCAAAGAAGTGACTCAAGGATAACTAAAAACAAATAGAAATACGTCCTCAAAGTATCATGTTGACAGCAGAGCAATTTGAACGTTATTTAAAATTTCACCTCTATTTTCTTCTGTACGTGAAATAAAGTTGAATGGACATACATATGTTTGCAACAAACATGAAACAGTGACAAAACTTTATTTATTTATTTTTTTAAAAGTCAGATACACAGGTGAAATTCATGAGATTATACATGTTTGCGGTATGTTCACAGTGCTAGAGTCAGAATTCATAACCTTGTGGCCCAACACTGTTTCTTTGTGTGAAGTTTCCCTTTAACTTGCTTCCTGTGGAGCTGCAGCCGGCTGAGTGCCCATGGTGTTGTCTATCCACTCAGTGTAGTGGGAGATGATGGTGTAAACCCCGGGCTTCTTAAGTTGGCCGCACTTTTTCCCTCCATTGGAGGTGATGCCAACAGCGATGCCGTTGTAAAGCAGAGGACCGCCAGAGTCGCCCTAAAGAAATGGAAATGAGCAGGTCAGAGTCGCTAAATGTATGTTTTAATTTTGGGAGAATATGAGGTTGTTAAAATTATGTAACTGAAGAATTCTTAAATGTTTTTGTTTTGATTTAAGGGGTGGGGTAAAAGCTACAACTCACATCACAGCTGTCTTCCATTGCATGAGAGTGAACACAGTCCACTTGGCAGACTTTGTGGGCACATATCATGTTGTTGGTGAACTTTCTGCCAAAGTAGTCGGTGCGCCTGCATTTAGCTCGGTCGATCACTTCGATGACCACCTCTTTGAGTTTGTCCGGCCTTGATCCCAGGTTGTCCAGCGACCCCCAGCCAGCCGTCTCCACCACCGCGCCCTTGTCGGGGTTTGTGCCTCCCGCTCGCAGCAGTTCGACGGCCGTGATGGCACTGGAGGCGTTGAACGGTCGGTCCAACTGTGAAAATATTGCAAAACATTTAGATGTTTTTATTTGACATGGTGAGATTAAATTATGTTTTCAAATTGCGTTTTTTGGTTTAATGTTACATTTATTTACATTTTGGACAAGTGTTTCACAAAAAACATAAGTACGTCAGCCAGAAATAAAGTACATTTTTTTAAAAACGCATTTGTAATGGATGTTTTTTAATTATTTTAAATCTCTGTGTTGTAACATTACAACACAGAGGTTTACTAGCTGTTCCGAGTACAACTAGAATGGGAGGATTTATTGAATCGCTGTATTTATATGTCAAAGCATAAAATTATAATGGCATATTAGGGCTATTCTAGACAGAAATAAAAGGAGGAAATTATTGTCAAAAAGCTAAGAAATCTGGAGTTTCAACTCAAAGATTTTCTAGAAAAAAAACTTGGAAATTTCTGAGTTTGAAAAGTTGAAAAATTGCCAGAAAAAATATAATTTTGAGATTAATATCAGAAATTTTCTAAATTTTTTTAGAAAAGTTATGATTTCCAAAGTTGAAAAATTGTCCACTTCAGGAACTCTAAAACGTTCAACTTTTGAAGCTAAGTTTTTTTCTAGAAAATTTATGAGATTAATCTCCCAAAAAAACTCAGAAATGTACTCTTACTTTTTTTTTGCCATCTACAATGGCCCCAACACGTCATCAAATGTATTGAACTCACGGAAGTGCATCAAAAATGCTGTTGGTTGATGTTACTATTGACTAAAAAATAAATGGGAGTCCTGCGACAGACTGGCGACCTGTCCAGGGCGTACCCCGCCCCTCGCCCGGAACGACAGCTGGAGATAGGCACCAGCACCTCCCGACCCCATTAAAGGGACAAGGGTGTAGGAAAATGGATGGATGGATAAATGGGAGTTCTTAGTTTTAATGCTTCTAATAATATCAAAAAATAAATGTTTCTGCATTTGACCTGATGAATGTAAAAATAATTATCGATTCCAGTCTATATCAAGCAAAACTGATGCTAAAATTTAGGTTTACCTTGATTAAAGCAATGTCATTATCATAATTTTCTATGCTGAAGTCAGGATGGTTATGTAGCTCTATGATGTCAAAGGTTTGCTTTGTATCTTCAGCTTCACTCAGAGAATGGACGCCCAGCACCACTTTCCTTCCGTTTGCACTGAACAAAGACAAAGATATTGAGAAAGAAAATGAACAAATATTCAAACTAATTGTAATTGCTAAAAATTGCAGAGGTTGCAGGGCAAATTCCTCCACAAGAAGAAAACAAATACACAAACGACAATAAACATTTACAAAGAAATGCTCGTCTTCCCTGCCTGTCTAGCAGTTAGAAGAAAGTTTCCTCACCCGTTCGGCATACAGTGTACTGCAGTCATCACCCACTGATCTGCAACCACAAATCCCCCACATTCATGCTTCAGGGTTTTGCCCTCTGGTACCTGGATGGAGGCCATGTAGGGTCGAGAGTGTGGCACTGCCTCTCTGCCACCGATTATACCCTCACCTGATGGGATTCACAAGCATATTTCATAGCTTTTAAAATGATTCAAAATACAACAATAACTCAAACGTAAATCTGTAAAAAGTCTTAAAACTCACCATGGGAAATGAGGGCAGTTAGAAAGAGAGCAACCCCAAAAGCTAGTTGTTTCTCCATGGTGCTGTTGTAACTAACCCCCAAAACCAGAAACGACTCTTTTAAAGCCTTCCTCCCGAAAGAAAGGAAACATAAATTAGGAGGATGTTGTGCAAGAGAGAAGCGGAGGGGAGTGCTGAATTCCTTCTCTTCTGTTTTTGTTGGGTTTTTTTGAACAGCAGGAAAACATGAAATGCTGAAGAAATGTTCTGTTTCTTCTCAGTGAGGAAAAGCATCAAAGTTGTGTAAGATCAAACATTGCAAAAATCCCATCAGTGGAACATGAAGAACTGTGGACACGATATCTTAAAGTTACATAATGTTTTGGAGTCAATTTATTAAGCTGTGTATAAAATAAAAAGAAGATTTTGTTCTGGATTTCTTCCAGTAAATACTATTTTATTCTGAGACTTTTATGCATTGTTCTACCTTCACATTTGCATACTGCATTGTTATTGTAATAAATTATTGTGAACTATAACTAGTTTTAAAAGCACTACTCACCCCATGATTATTGGCACGTGGGGGGTCGGGGGGGGGGGGGGCACAGAATTTGGCATTGCTGGCAGGATTGCAGGATTGGTGAGCAGTATTTTCATAAAAGAACATTTTAACTCAGAACATCAAGAGAATTTTGAATTGGTTGCATGTTTTATTCTTTGCTGTGTTTATTTTTTGATTTATGTAGATGTGTGATATTTTGGTATTTACTTTGCAGTGCTTTTTTATTCATTTTATTTTGGATTTATGTGGGGTTGGTGTGTTGCATGTTTTGCTGATTTCCTTTGTGGAAATTTGTTTTGAGGCTGGGGTGGCTGATAGGAGACGCCTACTGTCAGCTTCCACAGGTGGATAAGCTGCAGTGGCATGAAAGCCAAGATGGGGAAATGAAAGGAGCAAGTAAGTAAGGATGCAAAGGAAGAATGGTACAGACAGAGGCCTGGACAGACGGACATAGCTGGCAGTAGCCAGAGGCAGCTGAAGATAACGGGCAGCTTTTGAAAGGCAAGTCTATTTGGACACAGTGTATTCCTCGTGTCATTCAGGGGTTATTTTGGTGTCTCACTTAATGATTTTGACTTTTCTTCTGAAGACGTTGCCACCCACAAGATGACTTCAATGCTCGATGAAGTACTTTTATGATGGTGAAGGATCTGTCCAGAGATGTGCAGATCATCAAAACCGAGTTGGCTCGGGGAAATATGACACCAGGTGGAACCTGAGGACCAGCCACCGCAACATAGGGCTCTCCTTCCAGCTGCCAATCGCCAGTGAGCAAGACTTCAGTGAGGCAGAGGCATTACTGATGTTAGAATCAGTCTGTCAAAAGATGACAATTTATTAGAAAAACTGAACTGCATTCATTTATCAAATGTAAATTATTTCAGTGTGGTCTTGTTTTTGTTTGTTTCTTTTTCCTCAGGGGAAAATGTGTTTAGCTCTTTAGCTACTTCAGCACAAATCCTGGTCTACAAGTTCAAAACATGTAAAAGCTTGTAGATATGCTATTTATGAAACGCTTTGCAATTGTTCCAATATACCGGCTACTTAATGACATGACCAAAATTGGGACTAGGAGGGTTAATGTGGTTAAACACAATGACTTGCATGAACATGGCAGAACACTGAGTTGGAAGATCTGTGCATGCATAAAGTGTAAAAACAAGGTTGTGGCTCTGCTGTGTTTTTAAATTAAATGACGTCACGCTGCTGTCCAACACAGTGCCTTCATTTACTTCTCTGATTTACACTGCTTGGCTGGTAGGAGTAGGAGGCAGAAGAGAACTGCCTGCTTCACCTCGAGTTGTTTCTGATCGCTCCTCCGCACAAAAAACACTGTACATTATATACATAAGCTAAATTATTGAAAATTAGTCCATATTTAAATGTTTTTTAGCCATATTATTGACAGTGTACAGACAAGACGAACATGCTCCCATAGGGAGCCAGTGCAGTTAGCTAGAGGTTGCGCAATCCCAGGTGAGGCTCAGCTGGCTGCTGCCTCACCGGCTACGCTTCTGAGCATTTGAATGGGAAAATGGGAAAATCCAGCGATTTTGAAGAAACAATCATCAGAATTGGTTAAGCTAAGTTAAAAGTAGGTGCTTTATAGTACAAACCACAGGGTGAAAATAGCAGTATAAATGATTTTATTATTAATTTACATGATTATTTTCCTTGCCTCCCCTGACCGCACGTCAATGAAAAGAACATAGTAACGCATAGTAACACAAGTTATTTGTTAAGTAACTGTAATCTCCCACTTTATGGTGTATAACAAAAAAAAACACAATAAAAAAACTTTGTTATAGTGTGCTATGTAGAAATAGTGGAATAAGCAGGCATCAAACTTAGCTCAGCTTCAGTTCTCTCTTTACTCTCTTCTTCTTCTTCATATCTTATCACATACACAGTCAGAGCTCCCCCTGCTGTCCTTTTCATGCAATAACAAAACATGACAAACTTCTACAGGTATGACGGATTTATAAAAAAACGTAACATTGATGTGCGCATGCGCATTACACAAGGAATGCTGGATTTACGAGCAGTCTGAAGCTACATTTAAAGACTGTAAAAGCAGAGTCTTTGAATATCAATTCAAAGACTCTGCTTTTAATGTATATTCATACTAAACTTTTTTTCTTGTTGTCTTGCAGGCTGATGTTTGTAAGAACGAACCAGTCAGACTGACCTGTAGAGGATAGAATAGGTTCTCCTTTCTGTCCTTTACCTCTCTCTCCGTCTATCCCTCTATCTTTTCAGATATAGGTTTTAGCATAAACTGAAGATGAGGGTTCGTTCACAAGTGTTGCCACACGAAACAAAAAAGAAAGGTATAAGTCCCGAGGCCGTTTTCTAAAGACTTTGTGTTTTAAGCCCCACACCTCCCGCAGGAGGCGTGGTGGAAAGGAAACAAGCACAAAACAGTTACGGCTGTAAAACAGCAGCGCTGAGCCTTTTCCATGTTTCCACATTGTCATGGTGGGATGTTTTGTGTGTAAAATTTCGAAGATAGAGATAAATTAAATCCAATTTGGAATAAGACTGTAATATAAAATATGGTAAAAGTGAATTGCTGTGAATACTTTCCAGACGCACTGCATAGAAAATAAAAGAACTATCAGCAGAGAGTTGTTTCAGGAGACAGGAGACATTTGGTCCAGCATTCTGCTTAGAGTGTGAGATTAGAACGGTACAACTAAATGAGTGTAGTGGCAGTAATGTTTGATACTGAGAGAGAATAAATGATGTTTAGAGAATTATGCCATTCAAAGTAAAAATGGAGTGGAGACTCGGAGGGCGTACATTTTACCGGAAAGGTTCAACACTCATGAGTGAAAGCAGCGGCACCCACCCAGCTCATCATAGCCCCAGAACCATGAAGCTCGATCATTTGCAGGTGTGCAGCAGCAGAACAGCAGCAGAGGTCCGACCTGCAGCACCTGGCTCCCGTGCGCCCTCTGGTGGAAACTACAAAGAAGAGCACTAATAATAATTTTAAAAACGAAACAAAACAAAGTAATTAAAAATTAATGAGTGATGAGTTGACATGCTTATTGCTGAAAAACTCTGTTTTCCAGTGACTTCTCTCATTTCACGGTGACAGAGGAAACTCTAGTGATGACACGCAGCAAATGCCATTCCGATCTGATGTAGAATTACAATTGTAGATTGTTTTGCTGACGTCTGATCCTCTTAATGGAAAATATGTGGCCAAATCTAATGTAATTTTACTACTATGAGCATTTTATTTTTTCATAAAAGTCACAATAGTTTTATGTGTCCTAATCATGGTTCAAATCAAGCTCAAAGCTGTATTAAAAGGGAATAACTGAGTATCTCTGTTAATTGGAAACCAAAATCTGAGCTCTCAATTAAATCATTGGATATTATGCTCCTTATTTAGCAGAATACAACCACAAAGTTAATATAGGGAGAGGGAAAATAATAAAATATTGCTAAAAATATCTTCTGAACATGGTTCCCATGTTAAAGCTACACATCAGATGTTGGAGATTTGCTGGGTGTCCTTTAGAGCAGTTTTATTGTCATTCTGAAGCAAGAGAAGTCTCAAAATCTTTCAGCAATAAGAACAGCAACTCAGGGATATAATTCCACATCAGATCAGTTTTAAATTGTAAAGCGGAGGACTATTTAATTTCCCTTTAAAATCAATAAAGTATTTTTGAATGGAATTTGTATTGTCTCAGCACAGCATGACCTGGGATTAGAAAGATTTTCAATAATCAAATGTTAAGCATCACCAAAAGGACTTGAAGATATTGCATATTTTTTATAGATACATTAGCTTTTAAAACAATTTAAAAACAATTTATTGATTCACATTCATATGCATAAATTCCATTTCCAACCACTAATACACGGACAGAAAGTATTTTACTTTGAAAGCCACTCTCAAACTCCTTTCTTACTGCGACTCTGGAATCAACCGTGAACCGGAAGTGTGCTTTTATTTTGAAAGGCATTTGTAAACGAAGGCACCGTTAACGCTTTTGTTTTCCCGTCTCGCGGGTCAAAACCACTTGAAGGCTGGTTTGAACCCAGTGAATTACACCAACGTAGCGACCTTGAAAGCCACGATGGAGGCTCGTTTCAACCCCAAGGTTATGCTACACAGATTAGGTTGGTATATTTCTTTCTATATACGTGTCAGCTGTTGCCTAGAAACGATTTTAAGGTGGATTAGCTTCTTGAATATTGTGCAACCATAGGTGGCTACTTCCTTCTCGCAGGAGGCTATTTACATATATACATTCCGAAGCCACGGATCTGATTTCTGATAGGCCGGTACCTGTAACTGAGCAACCGGTAACTAGCGCTAGGCAGGCTGGGGACTAACATGCCTAGTCTGGTCACCCACTGGATTACCTACTTCCTCTGTTGCCCATTAGCACCTATCGGCTGGTGTTCGCTTCGGATAGACTGACCACATTAGGCCGCTGGTCTCCTGCGACTCCTACTCAATTCTTTAAAGAAAAATCTGTCAAGTTTGCATACAGTATCTTCAACGACATGTATAAAATGTATTTATGTGTTCTTTTGACATAGGTTGCGCGAAACCAAGCGGTATAAATAGTGTTTTATTGAGGGATTATCAGTTGACGTCACTCTACGTCAGCATCTGCTGTACTGCGCATGTCGCCTGCAGAGAAAAGTGAAAATATTCTTCATTGATCGTGGTGTTTTATTAGCCTTTTACAATTAGGCTAATCAAATTGGAGACCCCTAACGCACATACACACACACTTGGACTCCCCCCCACTCCCTTTTTGCTGACCAGTTCTAGTGTGATCCAAATGAAAAACAAAACAAAAAACAAAAAGAAGCATTAATATTGCCTTTGATTGAAGTTTCCCAAATGGAAAAAGTTAATATGTAGTAAATACTATGTTCTCACTGGCAGTATATTGGCCTGTTCTAACATGTACACTTTACTTGTGGCAAGGATTAATTTTCTGAAAAGTTCAGTATTAAAAAGTGTTTATTCTGAGCTCAGGTCAAGCTCAGTTGTCCCAGGAATTAGAAAAAAAAAAATCTTTCCGAATGTTTGTCTTCAACAAAGATGGGGCTGGTTGAATCTTTCTCCGTTTTATTTTTGTAGTTTCCTCCTTGTTTTGATGCCTTCCAAACATTTACTTTTTAGTACCGTCTGCCAGAATGACAGATAGTACAGGTTAAAAAAAACAAACAATAGCTAGTTTAAAAATGGAGGCTGACATACAGCTGATTTAATTTATTTTTAAAATTGTGTTATTGAGAATCAGATTTCTTATGTAATTTTTTTGCAACATCATTATCAAGCAAACTCTGCTCATCCTGACATCAAGTATAGATTTTAATACCACATCTCAGGTTATTACCTTTAGCACTCTGTAATAACCTTTTCCCTTTCCTTCATTATAATGTCTGGAGCAGCCATAAACTGTACAAATAGTAATTTTTTTTCAAATGGTAGATCCTTAGCTTCTTCACTGCCTGCTCTCCATCTGCACTCCTCCCTTGTGTAAAATAAATGTGGCATCACATTAAAGTTACATATTTTAAATATGCCACATTGCTGAACAGGTAATGTAAAAAAGAAAAAAAAAACCCATTCCCTACACGAGCTCTATCAGTTTCTTTGTGTCAACACAAACCAGCACACAACACATTCACATTCCACTTTCTTGTAAAGATTATGCCAAAACATATGCAAACATAACCCACACGAAGAACAGAATATTCAGTTTGTCACAATATTATGTTTTGAAGCTTGATGTTTGTTTTGCGGTTATTAATAAATGACCATCTGAACACATCTGTGTTTTGAGCTAATTTAAACACCTGATGAAATGATATGTCAGAAAGTAGGTGCATTATGTTATTTTTTAAACTGAACTGAAACACACTGAATTCTGCAGCACATGTACATGTAAAGGTTGTCAAAGTCAAAGCTAGCACAACTAACCTACCTTCCTCTACCTCTATTTTTTTTTCAATTAAAACTTGTTTCTGACCTGTGAAATGTGATACTCATGGACTTTTTGTTGTTGCCACAGTGTTGGCAATTAGTAGCAAATCACTGTAAAACAGGAAGTGACCATAGCTCTCATCCACCTGGTCAGAGAGGCACTCGACTGCGAAAGCCGCTCAGCGCTGCTTGCTGCTTTAATTTTCTTTTATTATTTTTTGTTTGAGGATTATTTAATAGCTGGCAATGTTAAAAAATGTTTAAACTGAGAAATGTTTAGTGACTCACCTTATGTGATAGTCTTTGGGAGCAGTCTAGATACTTTCTAAAGTGTGTAATGTGCTTCAATATTTCTTGCAGATGTTCAACAGCTAATGATAGTTAAAGAAGAAGATCCTGATGACCACAAACCTTGTGTTGACCTGTATGACCCAAAGCCCCACCACATAAAAGAGGAACAGGAGGGAATCTGCATCAGTTTGTGGGGAGGGCAGTTCAGTGGGAAGGAGAAGATCGATGCCTTCAAGTTTCCAATCACTGCTATTGCCATAAAGACTGAAGATGATGAACATCCCCCTCTGCTCTCACAGTTTTATCAAGACCAAATTAAATACAGAGCGTTTCCAGAAGAGAGCGACGAATGGGAATCCATCAAGATTGAAGATCACGGAGATGGTTCCAACTTCTTAGAGCCTGAAGACACTGAGAAGGATGAAGAGGACGATGATGATGATGTAAAGTACCCGGTCTCTGAGCTGGTACACCTGTCAGACTCTGGACTGAAAACTAAAAACATGGGCAGTGAATGGAAGGAGAGTAGAGCTCCTGAGTCAGAGGAAGACCTTGTTGACCGAGTTTTAAGCGTCTCTGAAATTACTGAACAACTTTTTCGTTGTTATTCTTTCCAGAGACATATGACAGATTCAGAAACAGGGCATTTAAGCTCTTTGGATGACAATGGATTGAAAGAGAAGGAAATTGTGGACTTAGAAGTCCAGACAGGAGAAAAGTTTCACTGTGAAGACTGTGGAAAGATGTTTAGTCATGAACGAACTTTAAACGCACACATGAGAATCCACAGGGAACCTAAACCTTACTGTTGCGTTCTCTGTGGAAATGGATTTAGCACAAAATCAAGTCTAAACAGACACATCAGAGTCCACACAGGACAGAAACCGTACTGTTGTGATCTCTGTGGCCGTAAATTCTCTCAAAAGGGACATTTAGCGCAACACGTGGTGCTCCACACTGGCCAGAAACCCTTCTGTTGTGATGTCTGTGGACAAAGATTTAGCCTGAAAACATGTTTAACCAGACACATGAGAGTCCACACAGGAGAGAAATCCTACTGTTGTAGCATCTGTGGATATAGATCTTCTCAAAAAGGACATTTAGCACAACACATGGTCGTCCACACTGGAGAGAGACCTTTCCATTGTAATCTCTGTGGACAGAGATTTACAGGGAAATCGAGTTTAAAGAAGCACACGAGAATCCACACAGGTCAAAAGCCTTTCTGTTGTTATCTCTGTGGACATAGGTTTACACAAAAATCAAACTTAAATGCACACATGAAAATCCACGCTAAAGGGGAAGTTGCTTAGTTATGAATAAACAAGCTGCAAAGCTGCAGTTGACTGTAAAATATTTGATTAGTTGTTGGTTTTAGTGTTTCTCTTGTGGTACATTTTTGTATATTTCAGAAATTAAAGAAATATGACTTTACTTCACACAGCCCTATTCTGGCACCTTGATATTCATCTGTGTCTCTAAGAAACTGCGGCCCCTTTTTGACCCCCCGCCCCCTTTCAGCATGTCATCACAATGCTCCCTCATGATTCCCTTTACAACTGAGAAGTTGTTTGTAAAAACTCAAAACTTTTAGAATTTTGAGAAAAATTACAGAATTTTTAGAAAAGAGTCTGATTTTTTTTTTCTGTCACCCTAATTGCTGCCCCTATTTTAGATATGATTAATTTCTCCTTTATTCCAGACAAGTCCCACAGACTCTTGTGGCTGCAGTTTAACTGCTACCTTTGAAACCTCTTGATCAAGATGAGTTCATAAATTAGACCTTCACTGGTGTGAAAAAGTTTTCTCCCCTTCCTGGTTTCCTGTTTTTGGCCTGTTGGTCACATTTCAGTGTTTCAGAACATCAAACCAAACTCGTTTTGGTTTGACGGGTTCATTTTGAAGGTGGGCCAGTCTAAAGTGGCCCAGGTGCTAAAAAGAAAAAAACAAAACATGGAAATCTGCCATTGTTGAGGTTTCACAAATCACACGCTTGGTTTCAAATATTGTCCAATTGATATGACATAGTGTTTTAGTTTTTAAACTAGACAGGTAAAAGATATTTAGGTTGTGAAAAAATTATTTCTGCATTTTTAATTACGTCAGGATTGGTCCTCCAAAGTACTATAGCTTAGCTTATTATTTGGTAGGGTTCTTTTTATGACAAAAGAGGCATTAAAACGATTGTAGCATGTAGTGTTCTCTTACATGGCAGCAGATGTCAGTACTAGGTTGACTTCGTTCATGCAAGAATTCACCACAAATTGAAATTTGAATGTTAGAAGTCAATTTTTAAACATCTGTGTATCAGTCATTTTGGTTGGGATCATCAATGATCAGTTTTAATATTTTGAAAATGCAAACAGTCACTTAAAGTAAACTCAGCTTAGTAACTCAAATACTGAGGCCAATGCATCAGTTAAAACAATAATATATAATCTTATATATATATATATATATATAAATAATATAATATATTTATGTTGTATTTCAGTTTTGCATGTTGTAAAAATACCTGTTGGAAAAACACTACTGCTTCACTTTTGCACATTTTGGATAGTGAAAATGAGTTTCAACTCATTTTCAAAATGAGTTGAAAGTGAGATGAGTTAACCTATTTGCTAAACATCCTTTTAATTCCACATTTCTGTATTTCTTTTCGTTATCAACCTGACTTAATGTTCTAATCTAAATATGTTGTATTTTGACTCGCTTTAAATGGAAAATCATCATAATTAACTGAAATAAATGCTTAACATCACTGTGTAATTAATCTGTCTCAGTGAATTATTGAAGAAAAATAAACTTTTTCATATTTACTGAATACATCTATTCAGTAAATATTAAACATAAAAAATATATCTACTGAATATATTTTCTCTAAAAAGATAAAGGAATGTAAATGAGATTTAGCAGAAAACGGTATGTAATTTTTGCAGAAGTTCTAAGTATGCAACATCCATACATAAATTGAAATGTGCATTTCTCTCAACTCGCCAACAGAAAGATACTGAAACAACATTTTTTCTCATGCCTCCCCCGTCCCGTAAACCAGGACAGAAAGAAGTGTGGTGGGTTTTTGATAACTTTAGTCCCTTAATTCATACCGCTGGAAATTGTTCACATTTTTCAAATGTTACAAGAACTAATTGTATTTTGTTGGTGGTTCAGGTGAAAAAGTAGCTCAAAATTAGTAAGAGGAAAGAAAATGATCCACAGTTTTCAAATATTTTATGAATAAAATTCTGGAAAATGTTACATGTGTTTGTATTCAGATCTTGTCATTTAGTTTATGGAATAATTAGAGCTGAAAGTATTTGTATGCCTAGAGGCTGAAAGGTTTGACCCTTATTTTTTTGGCAAGCAAGACAGTCTTAGTCATGTTTGATGCAGAACTCTGATTATTGTAGACATATTTCACATCAATTTATCAAATTACTCAAACTTGCAATAAAACTTCTCTTCTACAACAATGCAGAATTTCTCTGTATTATCAATTCACTTTTTGTAAATAGCAAAATTATTTTTCCAAAAACAACATAAAAAAGTATCAAGAACACAGTTAAGGTTTAATAATTCAGATGAAAGCTATTATTTGAAAACAATGTGCTAAATAAAATAAAAAGCGACGTGAAAAGCACAGAATATGCTGAACGTTCTCAACACGACAGGGGACAACAGTATGGTGACTCAGTCAGAACATGAGGGGCAGTAGATAATGTAACAAGGTATGTTTTTTTACGCCTTTAACTAAGTCATATTAAATTTCACAATGAAAAATGAAATTTTGGCACTACCTTCAGTTGAAAGCATAGCGACGAACTTTCAGGAAACTAACAAAAGAGTTAATGAGGCTAACAAAGTAGTTCCAACAGTTCTCTTTAAAGTCGGCAGAAAATTCAAACTCTAGTCTGTTTACTCACTCCAGCTGCGTCCAGGTAAAAGGTCAGCTGATAAACAGCAAAACTATCTTTAAAATCATTTGTTGTAAGATGATATCAAGTACTTCTTCCATCTTAAACTTCATAGACTCTCACGCTTAACAGCTTAGCAGGATTCTTCTTTTTTATGGCGGTTGGGAAGCAACGTTTAGTTGTGCATTACTGCCATCTACTGGAATGGAGTGTGGATCTTTTTTTTTACAATACAAAAATGCTGCAAACACAGAAGAAAGGTGGCACCCACAGCAACAGTCTGCATTCTGATTGGGTGAAACACGGTGGACTGTAAATATTTTGATTGGTTATGCAAGCTATCCAGCTTTCCTAACCTCGGCTTTATTAAAGAGACAACCTCGTGTTATGTTGGGTACATTTGATTAGAGAGAATAAAATATTTTCTTAAGCATATTTAAGACTATGTTTATTTTTACATCTCAAGCTCATGTGATTAATCGCAGCGCTAGCGTGTGATTGATCTGATTTTAAAAATAAAGTTAACGATTGACAGTACAAATATTTACTGATGTTTAGCATAAAATTATGTCATAAATAAAGTTCTAATATCCAGTCTAAATATGAGCCATGAGCAACATATTACTGCATCAGCACAGAGGCTCTCTTCTGTTGCTATTTCTAGATTTGATAGGCTGCAGCATATGAAAGCTACAGAATAAAATCCTTTCATATCCAGCACAGCACAAACCCCACACCAAGGCTGACAGCGAGCTGACCACTCTTATAAAGTGGGAAGACAGAGGCTCTGTGTGTAAATAATGATGAAGGTGTTTCCTGTTTGACATGCATGTAAATTATGTGGTATAAATAAAAAATACACCCCAGCTCACGGCAGGTGAGACATTAAAACAAAATCTGAGCTACTGGTATCTCATAACAAAAAATGTTTAGAGATCAGTCAGTGACGGTATGAATCAGTTAAGAGCTAGAAATAAAAGGTTTGACAACAGGATCATGATTTGCTCAATTTTAGACTTGCACTGCCCTCTGCTGACACAAAAACAGAACTACAAGAACTTGTTAATGTTGAAAAAAATCCTCTTCCTTTGTTGACCATTAACTGTGAACTACTTAACTCTCACTCAAGTGTTTTTCAGTATGTTTTCAGGAAGTTTCTGCTGTTTTTTGAAACTACTGCGTTTTGCAAAACAATTCCAACCATTTGAAATTTTTCATCCTTTACCACAACAAGGTTGTTTTTATATTGAGGTTTTTTTAACAGACCAACACAAAGAGGTGGAACATTTGGTTTTTAGAACTTTTTTTTGTTCGTTTGTTTTTTTGTACGAATGCAAATCTGAAAATATTTGTTTATATTTATTCCTGGTGAGGAAATACTTTGTAGAACCGCCTCTTCATGCCCTGGTTGATCTCTGTGATGCTATTTGTTTCCTGATGCTCTCTAACAAACCTTTGAAGTATTCACAGTTCACCAAGTCGTTGTGTTTCCATTGACCATGTAATTGGGCAATTGGTGTGTTAATAGAAACTCATTTTTGGATTAAAAGTTTTGCCACTGGGATCTGTCTTTTTTTGGCTATCAAAATAAGTGTATTTCACAAAACTGCAATGGAAACACTTTTCACGTTGCATCATCAACGATTGACTCTTATTGCTGGGGAGAAGAAGATGGCAGGAAGTTTTTAGGGGGGATCATGGCCCAGCATGTTCTTAAATCACTTATCAAGTGAACAGACTTATTCAGTGATTTTAATTGTGTTTCTTAATTAAACAGAAACATTGCAATTACAGAATTGTGGAGTTTGTTTTGTTTTATTTTTTTTTAACACAAGCAGAATATCTACAAAGTTTTGTGCACATTTTTAATGGAAACACAGCCAGTGACTTTTGAAGGGAACTGGTTGTTCTGGATTTTATTTTGTGGCGTCAGGGCAAAGAGTGCTAATTATGAATTATGAAGTGTTATCAGATTTGTAATCTGATACAACTTCCAGTTCTTCTCATTAAGGGAGGTTATGAATCGAAGTTGTAACGACGCGTCTGGATGTCTAACGGACAATTTAGAACGTAATCTTCAGCAGGATGTTTTTTTATCCTAAACGAATGAAAGTTCTTTGAGCAATTCACAATATTTTCATGACTCCGTTTACTGATTGGTCAATGTATTTCCCAACACTATGAATGGATAGAGTATTCCTTTAAGTCCTAGCCTATGGGGTTCCTTCACTGAGGAGTTGTTGCTTGGACTTTCCATTGTCAAGTACGTATCGTTGTAGTCAACAATGAGAAGAATTACAACTACGGCCCTGAGCAACCAAGCCCACCCAGGTAGGCGTGTGTATGTTCATCTATTCCATCTTTATGTGTGTGTGTTTGTGCAGACATCCATATCTGATCATCCTTGTGTGTGGTCTGGAACCGAACCAGCTATCAGAGATGAGTTAAAGTCATTTTCTACTTGTTTTTTTCCCCTACAGGTTTCATTCCTCTTTCGTCCCCATTCGTTCTCTCCCTCTTTCCTCCCCCGTTCGCTCATTCCGCCACCTCTTACTCTCATTCTCAGACACTGAGTCAGCGGCCTGTCAGTGCGTCTGTCAGTCAGTCAGTCAGCTCCACTCTGTTTACGTCTTTGATCTCTCCTTGCCATTGGCTCGACGGAGTGCTGGTGTGCTGTGTCGTCTTCCTCGTTTTAATCTAAACTCAACAGAAACACCTTGAGCACTGAAAATCCAAAATCTGAAAACATGAAATAAAACCAGCCACTGCTAGATAGTTTCATTTTTTTTGGGAAAGACACATTTATGAACTTCTTTCAAACTGGTTGTTTGATCAGTTAAAAATAGTTTGAAATGCTGTACTATGTGCTGTGACTTAAGCACCATGCCTCGCAAAGGTTTTTATATCGATCTTTTGTGCAACTTTAAATTGTATTAATGAGATTTCATGAGACTGAAAACCACCAAAAATGTCCATAAAAGGGAAGAGGAAGATTGTTATTCTTCACGAAGAATAAAAAAGTCTGGAGGGCATCACTCTGACACCCCTAAATAAAACCCTCTGCAGCCAATTTCCTACTGAAATTACTACAAATGGAGCGTGTGTATCATTAGTCTTACAGGTGCAACATTAAGTATTGTTCAGACACACAGTGCCATAGGAACCAGTGAAATAATCTGCGAGCGCACAGGTGCCTTTTCTTAGACGATATTTAGGAATTATTCAAACTTCTGTACCTTACTGAAGAGTTACTTGCAAGTTGGTTTTGTCTTATTTCAAGTGCATTTGATATTTGCACTAGAAAATAGACCAGAAATACTTTTGTATTTTTGCAGTGAGGACAAAGAGACTGGTCAGAGTGTCTGGAAGATAGAGGTTAATTCAGGGTGATTCTGGGAAAAAAAACAAAAAGCAACCTTTCACTGGTGTGAAGGATGAGCCCCAGTAGGATAATACTAAATCAAAACTACAGTTAGAATGACTTAAAGTTCAGATCCAAATTCAACTGAGAATTTGTGTGAGGTCTTAGAAATGCTTTTTATGATTAAGTTTGGGTTATTTAGCAAAGAGGGCAAATGAAAACAAACAAAAAAACTGTTTCTCGAAACACCTGCACTTATTTGCTTTTAATACAGTATGAGAAATGGGGAAAAAGGGCGTGGTCAGGGAGGTCTTCATATTGTAGTTTTGTACATCTGTACAGCACTTTGGTGTAGTTTGCTGTATTTTTAAAAAAAAAATGTGATACATAAAACAAAAAACTTAATTTATTGTGCAAAGCTGCAAAATACATGCCATAAATGCAGCGATTGAAGCTGAACTACTACTAACTACTGAAAGGAAAGTAAGAAAAGATAAGAGTGGTGCTTAAAGCACCTTTGTTTACAAAGAAATATCTATGAAGGTACTCAGAATAAGCTGGAGGTTTTTCTATTTTCTGCGAATGCATTGCAGCGCTTGATGCTGGGCCTGGACAGTGACCGTGTCAAAATAAAGAATAAAACTAGTAAATCTCAGAAGACATTTTGAATAAATGAAACCTCTCTATGTTTTACCACTTTGCGATAATAAACTCTATAGGTGTTTGGGTTTTTGGGTTGTCGCTTGTGCATTAGCATATTGTTCATTTTGAGGCCGTTTATTATTGCCGTTAATGTCTTGCCTTACTTAGCACCGTTTTCTTAATTATTTCTTGCTTTTTGGTCTCTGTGCTTTTAGACTTTCACATGTACTCTTAGTTCTTTTTCTCTTGTAATGTTTCTTCAGCTCCCTGTTTTCACTCTACACCATTTCCCCATTGTTCTCTGCTACATTAATCCCATATCAAAAAGAAAAAGCAAAATGCAATCAAAATTCATTTGTTTTTCTGTCATATTGTATTTAAATTATAACTTATAAACTTTTTTTTTATTACAGACCAGTAAACAAGCAGACTACAACTGAAGGCATTAAACAAAAACAAATATAGCCAAGCACACTGCAAAAACACAAAATCATACCAAGTATTTTTGGTTTGGTTTCTGGTTGCCAACATTTGAAATAGGACAAAACAAACTTACAAGTAACAAACTGCACGATTTTGCTTTAAGTCAATCATTTCTTGATATTGATGAAAAAGTTCTAGTCAGACATCTTCAGTTGTAGGAAAAAAAATTAATAAGTGAAATAAGTGGAACAAGTAGTTTAAAAAAAACAATAAACAAAAACAATATTAAGAAATTATTGACTTAAAACAAGCTACTATATCTTGATGTGAAGTGACTTGTAAGTTAGTTTAGTCTTATTTCAGGTCTACTATAATATTTGTCTTAGTTACACCAAAAATATTTTGTAAGATTTTGTTTTTGCAGTGTCTCATTCAACATTTCTGATCATCCCCCCAAAAAGAAGAATACAAGCAAAAGAACAATCAAATAAAGTACATCTTTAAAATATTCTGGGGAACAAAAGAAAAGCACAGAAGTTGTTTTAATGTTTCATTTCGTCATTATGGAATAATGGAGCTTATCAGCAAACTTTAGAATGAATCTCAAACTTTCTCTGTTTTTTTTTTTTTTTAAATTTCATTTTTTTAAATAGAGCTGTTGTTCTGTTGCTCTCTGGTGAAGCGGTGGTCGCCTGCTCCGCCCTGGCACTGCTCCAGAACAAAGGGATTACTGCTGAACAGGTATAATCTGGGCTGTTTCCTCCATCAGCATAGGCCTATTTGATGGGAGCTGGTGTTTAGAAGAGGCTCCACAGGATGAGATGCTCTTTAGCTCTAATCTCTATAAGCCCTTTACTTACTGCAGGCCGGGGTCCCACAGACGTTCCCTTGTCACGTTTTGCAGCTCACTGCTGCAAGTCTTCTGAAGACAGTTGACAGCATACAGTTGTATAGAACATAACGTAAAGTTGCCCTTTTTTTATATCTTTCTCAGACACATGATTCTGTCTGTGGGTCATGTGCAGGGCTTTCATCATCTTTGAGGGAATAAGGATCTTGTTATGAATCACAACTTCTTTTTTGACTTAAAATTCTTACTTTGTTGTTTGTATTTCAACATTATATAAATATTTGCCTTGTCTTTATAATGATTTTCCTTTTTAATAAGAATCAATAAATGGTTAAAAGTAAACCATAATGCATTGCCTGTTAATTTAAAAGGGACATTGCTCATAAATAATTTTAAGTGGTTTTTCAACAGTAATCTGAACTTTTGGCACAACATTAAAAACTCTGTCTGAAGTTAAAAAAGCCAAAAAAAAAAAACAAAAAAACAACACTATTTATCACTCTGAGCACACAATCACGGCCCTGAAACACAGTAGTGGCAGCAACATGCTGCAGAGTGTTTCTGCAGCGGGGACAAATAATCTGATAAGAAATTTCAGATTTCTTATCAGAAATTTCAACAATCAGGCAGTTCAAAGTGCTTTACATTATAAAAACATAACAGTCACAAATTATGAAACAAGAGGTGAACATTGCATTTTGTCAAATACCATCATCAAAATCACGCAGAATAATAATCATTAAATATATTCATCAATGCTCCAGTTATTATTAATCAAAGCCAACTAAGCAGGTGGCTGGTAGGTTAGCCCTGATTTAAAGGATGGGGGGCTGGGGGGGTTCTGGAAGTTTGTTGAGATTAATAGAGTGTAAAAGCTTCATGCATCATGCTGTGGGATGTCGTTTTTCAGCAAGATAAATAAATATGAATGCTCTCAACACTTTTCCCTTTTATTTGACAGGGTTTATGTTTTGCAACCTCTGTATAAACAGTAATGCTTGAAAACCCGTTTAAAAATGTTTATAACTTCCTGTTTGGTAGTTGAAATACTAAATGTACTTTAAAGGGACAGTGTCGTGTATTTTAGAGGCACATGGCGCCATTTTAGATCACAATCAAGTACATTGAGTTATTATAAAATATAATATAGATCAAATATGACATAAAAAAATTAGCTTCATATTTTATTGCCTTAAAATTGTGTCTCTGTCTCTAAGAAACTCCTGCTCTTTCTGAAGCTCCGCCTTTAGGAAGCCATCATAACATGGCTCCTCTATTAACCCTTTAACGTTCTTTTTTTTTCTTTTTTTTTTACCAGCACTGCGATGAGAAGTAGCTTGTATAACGAGCTCAACAGACATACAATCCCACCAAAGGTTTGCTAATTGCTGCTGGCTAGTCTGAAGGAGCTGAGTGGGGGAATCGCAGGGGAGGGTTGCTCTGTGAGGTGGAAGCTTGGAAACTGCAGCTCAGAGGAGGAGATCTGTCCTCAAAGGCGCCGGTTCCCAAACATGCATGAAAGAATCAAAGCAAAACTCCAGTTATGTTTTTGATGAGGGGATAATGTCATAACATGATGTAAAGCTCAAAAAAGTAGATTTTACATATCATCCATTTAGTATGAATTCATGTTCACTGTGGAAACCATGTTGGCAGGAGCTAATATCTACAGTCTTTCTTAGTTCCTGTCTTTGGGATACAGCCAATCACAGCCAAAGGAAACAAATGGTGCTACTGGATTGGCTGCTTTGCAAACACTGGCCTATAGCAGGTCAAGTAGCATTGTGCTAAAGTTTTTCAGCTTGCCATGCTGTATTTTCCTTCAAATGTTTCTTACATGCCTTATATGGTGGAAAAATCTGATTTTCCACAAATAATTTGGAGTCATGTTCCACAGAAACTCAGTGAATACTGACCTTTGAACTAGCAGGAGTTCACTGTACCTGTTCTCCTTTCAGTTCAATATTATGTACATCTTCACAAAAGAAATACTATTATGGTACATTCAAGTTTATGGTTGTAATTTGACAAAAAGAGAGCTTGGGGTCTATGGCTACTTTTCAAGGCTCTGTGAACCAAAATCTTCTAATATTTAAACATATCCAGAAAATATAGGCATCTACAAATATTTACATGTGTGAATGTGCTCACAAACAATTTCCCATGTTTGGATTTATCTTTTTCTTTTGTTGTTTATGTATATTTATCTCTGTGTGTGTGTTTATTACTGTGCCTATATAATCATCTGCCTGCAACTCATCAGCTGTTCTGGTCAAATCTTCCGAGAACGGGACCAATGCGTGCTTCGCTGCGCCTGCTGGTACGTGTGAAGCCCCCCAGCTCGCTTTCTCAGGAGCGGCAAAAACGCGCCGAGGTTATTTGCTTTTCCACCAGCCGTCAGCGTTTTCCCAGTCAAAAACTGTGTGTGAAAGCAAAGCTCCATATACTGTACGCAAGTGCGTCAAAACCTGCATGTTTCCCAGGAGAAACTCTGAATCCCCCAAATCTTGGCATCTCCATTCCCGGTGTGGGGTCCCAGGAGGATCAGCGGGAGATTCCACCTTTCCCACATTGCTTCTTGATCCACCTGACTCCTCCTCGCCTCGCCCCATAAGCCTACCTTTGTGCGCAGAACCTGAGTTTGTTTGAACATCCAGACAAATGTGGTGAGAATGTGCCACAAAATGGAAATCGGGATCCTCGCATTCCCACAAAGAAAGAAAGCACATCTTGAAAGACTTTGATGGAGAACAAGATACATGTGTAATTTCCTTGACGGACTTAATATTAATCCCTCAATAAGCAATTTGCCTTGGAAAATAACTGGGAAGAGGCATCTGTGATATCCCAGGATTCCACATTTGCTAAAATCACACGTTTGGTACGATTGAATTTGGTTAAACCGTTTTAGTTTCAGTAATTCTGTAAGGAATTAATTTTGTTACGAATTATTGGCAGGGTCTCTTTGCTTAAAGTTTTGATCTCAGATTGATCTGATTTATGTTTTTGAGACGAGCTTTGCTGCTAGATAATGACACTTTTAAACACAGGATGTCATAATGTCAGCTTTATAAAATGACTTAATTACAGGTTATCATGAAGAACTGGAGATTAAACAAAGGAGGACATTTGACTCATGATGTGAATTATTTGTTTGTATTTTTGTATGTGTAATTTAATTAGCTGGCCTGTGTTTGCTTTCATCAGGTATCGCTGTAACTTATTTATTACAAATTCTTACATGTATAAAATTACATTTTATTAAACCGTATCACATTTTGGACAATAAAACCGAGCACTCCTAGGTTTCTATTTGTGAAGATCTAACTCAAAGGACAACACAACAGAAGATGTTCAAAAGAAAAAGTTTGTCAAAGTTTTTGGAAAAATAAAGAATCCTTTTTTTTCTTTTACAAATTGAATAAAAGTTTCATGACTTACAAATTGTGTTTGAACCTGTAATCAGTCCAAAATAACCACACCCAGGACTGACTACCCTTATGCTTTTTAATTATACGTATGGTTGTCTTAATGCCAAAAAGCTGTGAGAATTAAATCTTTGTATTTTAACAAAAACACATACACAAAGACGAGATTTGTCATATCCATAATTTAATTTAATATTTTGTCTTTTAAGCCATGCATTCACATGAATCCACTGTTTTTCGAAGACCATTTTTGATAATTTCTGAAAATATCTCAGTGAAAAAATTTCGAAACAGCAATTTCCTGTTTCTGTGTTTATGTGAGCCGTGAGTTTTCAAAAGCAATGACATCGAAGCTGTATCTTTCTCTACAACCACATTGTCGCTACAATGTTTGAATAAGACTGTTTGGTTTGCTGTTGACAGGGAGCTAATGCAAACATTAGCCATATTAGCAGCTAGCTAGGGGCATTTTCAGATACTAATAGGCGATGAGCGCTGGCGCTGTGGCTGAATTAAATAAGTCATATAATTGTTTACATTTGTTGCTGCTATGATTTTAATGACACATGTAATTTTTATTTAATTTCTTATTTAATGGAAACACCACAAGAGCGGAATTGCGTTTTAAATTTTTTTTACATTAGCAGAATATAGACGCAGCAACAGGTACAAGCTCAAAGCACCAGATTCTTACCAAATAAAGCTGAACAACCAGAATGTTCTTCACGAGACATAATTGTGAGTAAAAACATTTCAGCCTTTTCATCTCACAAGATCTCGTGCTAATGCTTGTTGCTATTTATGTTGTTTAAAGCTAGCAGACAGCATAGTGACCATTGTGTTGTGGAACTAATTAAAATTTTTGTCTTTTTTTGCAATAAGAAAGAAAACCAAAATGTCTCAGATATGAAACATTATTCAAAATTGTCACCCAAAAATAAAATCACAGGAAGGGAAACAGGAACAGAGAATGCAAAGAGATACACAGAGAGATACAGAGAGGGAGACAGAGAGAGAGAGACAGAGAGAGAGGCAAAGAGAGAGAGACTGAGAATGATCTGTAACCGTGTGCCTCGTCTGAACATGTTGTGAAAGTGAGGTTTTCAGACGCTGTAATTTACACAGATTCACATCACTTTGGCACAATATCGGACCACCTGCACTTCAGTTCATGTGAGAGACTCCCAAACCACTGAGAGCTGGGAACAAGAACCAGTTTCATCCAAAAAGCCTGAGATCTGAGGTCAGCGGCAGCCCCAGAGCTCCTGTGACAGTCTGACACCTCCGGTGTGTTTGGGTGTACACGTGTGCCTCTCTGCCCGGAGCTATTCTGAAGGTTTAATACAACTGTCAGTTTTAAAGATTAATTAAAATTAAAAACTGTCAGTGCTTTAATTATCTGGATCAAGTGTCTGTATCTTCTGTCTGATTCTGACCCCATTTGCTCTCCTGGGCTCATCTGCCCTAGTCTCTCCTCTTTTTTTTTCCCGTTAAAACAACTTTTTCCTACTCTTGGAACTGTTTCTATAAAAGGTTTAGGAATGGATTACACTGAGATTTATTTAGGGATGGCTAAAAATAAATGCTGGAGCCAGATTTATGTGAATTTTTGAAAATAGATATTGTTTCTTCCAATTCAATTATACTCAGCTTTCTTCATCAGTGAATCCAAGTTTGTAATTTTAACTTAAGAAAGTGCAAAAATGTAAAAGGCTGAGTGTGTTAATTCATAGGGATTTTTGTTGACACAGATGTCAGTCTTATCCATAAAACATACCGTACTACATTTTGAGTATTTACTTTAAGAACCACTGAGGTTCTCCTGCTGTTTTACACAAGAAATAAGACATTCTGACACTGAGAAAAAAAGTCAAAAACAAATATTTACCGGTCTTCGGGCTTGAAGTGGAGCTACACGGTTCTGTGGCTGAAATGATCGCATGAGCTTAGAAGCACTTCAGAAAATCCTTCTCAGCAAACACAATCTGCCTCAGCAAATCTGCGACGCAAAGAAGACCGTATGTAAAGACTCAGAACAGCTGATTCAAGAGGTAATTAGACAATGTGGAGTCGAGTCTTTTAAAGTTATTGCAAGAACACTGGGATTTCTACAGCACAGCCAGTCACCAAAAAGGACTCTGTCCTCAAACCGCAGGAAACTCTGGATAAAAATGGGGAGAAATGTCCATCTATGGCTAAGCCCAGGGACAATAATCTAAGAAAAAATTTAACTGAGTTTCCTGATAATCAGACAGCGAGTAAAACAAAGTGTACATGTCTTGCCAAATTTAAGGAGTCTGAATTGGAGTATATCATAGTCCAGAAATATTTAATGAAACAGCTCAACGAGATCTTTGGTATAAATCGGAAACTAAAATGCTTAACTTAGGCATCAGAAAGATCTGATGAGGAATGGAGTCTGAGAGAGAAGACAAAGCAGCAATTCAATGTTTTCTCTTCAAATTCAGAGAGACATACGAGAACACTCACAGCAGAGAACATTTTGCCATCATTCTGATTCAGTACAAATGGACATGGCTGTACAGGCAACCAGTTATCAGGAAAAACCAGTCAGTCGAATGGTTTCTACCCAAACTGAGATCGATGTGTTGGAGATCAGCAGTCAGGTAAAACCGGATCACCAAACAATTTCGACCCAAACTGAGCTCATTCCATTGCTAAGGGAACAGCCCTCTGAAACCCAACTGAATGAGCATCAGGAACGGCAGAGCGAGTTATTCAAGAGATCTCCAGGTCAGTACAGTAGAGAGTCAGGAATGAAAGCTGCCTCTGCTTTGGAAAGCCTCAGTCAAGAAAATGTTTCTGTAGCATATAGTGAACAAGAGATTTCAGTACCAGAAATAGTTGGGGCTTCGACAGCTAACATTAAAAATTAGATTCATTCAAATGACACAGTTATCAGTAAACCACATGCAGCAATTGAAGAAGAAGGGGAGAGTGACTTAATGGGAAAACAGAGACCATCCCCTCCACAGACAGAGGTTACATTAATTGAAGATGTAATCCAAACACCACCATGGGAATCTGAACCTCAAGCAGCAGAAGAGTCAGCAGAACAGAACAATGACTGTAAACAACAAGCCCAAAGAAAGGATTTCATTGTGGAGGTGAATCAAAAAGACTTTAATACTATCATGTCTCCGCCAGTTCAAAGAGAGATCTGAAGTCCATCCAGAGCACACATCAGCTTATATCTCTAGTAAATTTGATTTAAAAGGGGGCGGCTGATTGGTGGGAACGGGAGCTAAAGGTGCTATTGTTAATTGGACATTTAATATTAAAAAGCAGGAGTGCACAGTGGAAAATGTCTCTCCGTGTTGGTGTAGGTTCACTCCAGGTGCTCCTGCTTCTCCCATGTTCAACATCCCAGGCCGTGCAGAGGCCAGTAAAGGGGCAGGTGCTCTAAAAAGGGCACATCTAGCCACATTTTAGGACAGAACATTAAGAAAGTCACAGAGCTTTCAGAGTTTAATAAACAAGGATAAATTGTTGAGATATACAACTAGAGTCATTACATCTTAAGATAATAAAAACATAACAGCTGTCCTGTAATATTAAATATATTGCCACTACCAAAAACTGCATGTTGATCATGGAAGAACCTTTATTTCTTTGTTCTTACCTACAGTCCTCGTTCTGACCCAGTTGGTCAACAATCCACCACCTTTGGCTGCTTGTAGCAGATCCTTTTTTGTTTCTGACGTCTTTCTTTATGTGGCATCTTTGAACTGAAAAAAGCAAAATATAATGAATTATGATCAGAACACTGTATTGAACCACACTACCAATTCTTTACCCTTGTGTTTGAACCAATGTTTTTCAGTTTGTATCACAGCATATTCATTTCAGAGAAAATGAGACCTCTGCTTTGGGGTTCAATTTGTTTCACAATTATTCTATTAAAAAAAACTCACCTCAATTAAATAAAATTGTGATCAAAACATTTTTAATTGTAACAATTTTTTGAACAACAAAAAAGTTTGGCTTAAAAAACTTTTACTTAAATTAAAATCACAAATTTTTGTCTCATGAAGGAATAAAATTATTAGTAAAACAAACTTTTTTGCACATGTCAGAAATCTTTTCTTGCTATCCAAAGTTTTTGTTTGTGATTCAAAGTTTTGCTTGTGATTCTCGCATGACGTCGTGGGCAGGGCCTAAAATCGCAACAAAAGATTCCTGATGGGTGCAAATAAAAGTTTATGTTTTAAAAATAACTTTTTAAGTTCACGAGACAAAAATTTGTTATTTAATTTTAAAAATGTTTTTTAAAACTAAACTTTTTGTTTTTTAAAAAAGGAATCATTACAATTACAAAAGTTTTGATTACAATTTTATTTTACTTAACTGAAGTTAGTTTTTTATTTTTGATTGAATAATTGGGGAAAAAAGATTTAACTGCATACTCTGTGAACCAGACACTAAACTTTCTTAAAGATTGGATTGAGTTTTTTTCCCCTTCATTAATGGCACGCTTTTTATTACATTATATCTATCTTGGTAATTGAGGGTGTTATTTTTAATTCTACATGAATATCCTTGTTAGACTTTTATTTAAGTGCTATTCTCCTTCAAGATACATTTACCTAACGCCAGAATAAATCCAATGTACATTATGCAGCAAAGAAAATTAGAAGACATGTATCAATTATGGTGATGATTGGTCTTGGACGGGCGATGTGCCCTTATTGCACAAGCGATACTGAAGAATGACTGCTATCATTAACAACACAGGGAAGAAGCTTTTAGTTATCTTGCTTTGCTAGAGTCGTTAGCTAGCAGCTAGCTAGTAGCACAACAACAGTCTGAATGATAAAAATACTAAATCGATAGATAAAAGTCTCCTGCCGCTTAGTAGTTCTTCAGAGAAAGGCAGACGCAGAGGCCTGTCAGTGTCTGTTGTATTTCATTACCTCTCTGCTTAAACCGATACTCCGAGCTGATGCAGAAACGTTGAACGTTTTCCGTCATCTGACAAGTAGTAAGTCTATTCTACTTTATTGACCAAAAATGTTTATTTTTATTCACCAAAAACTGTTCCGTAATCTGGAACGTTCGCTACATTGAGCTCCAGTTAGCCGCTTTATCTCACTGTGCGAGAGGCAACTGCATCAGGTGTCACAGGCAAAAGGTCAAAGGTAACAAAGTGAACGGCTTATTATGTTGCACAAAAAAATCCCAACAAAAAAACCAAATAATTTTAGTACTTGTTATTATGTGTCAGAAGAGGGCTTCGGAAAAAAAAATAAAAAATAAAAAATTGGACCAAAAGGGCACTTGGAGGAAAGGAGCAAAAGGGGCAGGTGCTCAAGCACAGTTTGTCTCCTTTGAAGCCGGTGTTGGGGGGAGACGTAGACGGTTAAAGGAGTGAAGAGATGGCCGTGGGTCACAGACGGCCGCTGACCCCTCCAACCATTTTCACACAAGTTTGAGAGTCACTCAACAGGGGAAGAAACGGTTTCACTTTGATCCTGGTTTTCTTTAGTATTTTTACACACGTCAGCTCCAGAGATTTCGGGTGTCATCCTCCTGCCTCTCATTCACAACCACAGCAAGAAAACACAATGCTGAATTTGAATCTTCTACCAGTCTGGGGGGAAAAAAACTGGGAGTATTTATTCCTAGACTAATTTGTCCAACATAGTAACAGTTGTCAAGGTGAAATATGCCACATTTGAAGATCTTCTGCTTGCAGTGTTTATGTTGGAATAGGCTGATTCCTTTTGCCTCTGGCGTATTTTGGCTAGACGGGTCGATTGACAATAACAGGCAGCCACAGAGCTGTGGAAGAAACAATGCCCATCTGCCTTTGCCTGCTGTGCAATTAGCACTAAAATGAAAACCAGTGTGTTGAAATGCAGGCAGGAACCCCTGCTAAGCAAACAAAAGGTGCATGCCCAGAGAAAACATCAATGGGTGGCCTGACAGGACATAATAGGCCTTATACTTACAAGCGATACAAATGATGCAGAGGGAAAATGGATTGTTATATATAAAATATGACAATAATAATGATAGAAACTAGAAGTGCTATTTTTCTACATTGGTGTATGATGGTGTGGACGAGAAAAATACATCATCCACAAGTTTCATTTGAATGCTATGATTTGTCAAGAGTTGGCGATGTAGGGAAATCTGGGGGACACATTTCTCATAGTTTTTTTAATAAACTTTGTCTTCTTGATTTATTTTAGGCAGATTTCATTTGATGTTATCATAATTTTTTCAGCCCTTACCGTAAAGCTGGAGCTGGAAACTTTTAAATGTATTAAAGAGTCATGTCATGACGGTGTGGGACAGATAAACATTGGAAAAGAAAAATAAATCCAGTTCCTCCACTTCTAGTGCCAACTAGAAACAACCAGTCAGAGCCAGGATGTGTGTTTTAGCGCTGTCAATCATGCCCGTGTGACCACCTCCCCACCCTTACTGTCTGCTACATCTTTCCCCGACAGAGCCAGTCGTGAATGCTAAAGCTAGTTAGCATGGCCGTTGATCTCGGCGGATAAATGGTTTTCCTGTAACAGTAAGCTGTTTTTCCACCATTAGCATGCTTAGCAGTGCATACACGAGTTTGATTGACAGCGCTAAGACCCTCCTCCTTTATTTCTGCAGATGGCAGTGATACCACAGGTACAAGGTGGAGGAGCTTGATTTTTTTTCACAGATTATCTGTCTCACTTTACACTGTCATGACATGACAGTTTTAGCAAATATGTAAGAAACATATACTTTTCATAAATGTTGCATACTGCAGCTTTAAGTCTGGGGAAGGACTTTAATTTGCCCATACCAATCAAAAAAGATCAACATGTACATTAAGAACACATAAAACTCAGAAGGTTAAAAGTGATGGTGTTTGTTGAAAGTGAACATTTTGAACCGTTGCGCTCCACTGGTCATAACATGCTGCACACTTTTTCATTCCAAGTCACAGAAAACAAGAGACTTGAACTCCATCCCTTTTTTGTCTTTGGTTTCGTCATAAGGAACAAGTGTTCGTTCTGTCCCAGCATCAGATGAGAATTCTTCTCTCTTTTGAGGCTATAATTTAAACGGCACCGAAGAAAATGCTAAGGACAGCAGCTCACTGTAAGCCGTCGGATCACACACTTTCCGGCCCCCTTTTTGTTTACAGGATCATAATTAGGCACCCAATCAGTCAGAACAGAGGACGGGAAACACTGGCAGCCTTGTTTAGAAACAGTCCCACAAGACTTTTAACCCCCTCATAGAGACAAATCACTGCTCTCAACCGAGTAAAACAAATCCAATGTTGACTTCTGATTATCATAATGCCTCAAGACTTTACTTGACAAATGATTTCAAAGGAAACCACTGAAGTAAGAAAGTATGTATGTATGTATGCGTATTATGAGAAAGCGAATAATTTGTATCTGGAGCCAACAGAAAAGAATGAGGTTTGTGATCTTGGGTTCAACACTAATTATTTATTTGTCATCCTTAAAACAAATACCACAGTCAGGTATAATTGGCTTTAATGAAAGGAATTTGAAATTGGCAGTACATATTTGGATTTTAATTAAACCCTTATGTCTTTTTTTTTTTTTTTGGTAACTTACCTGAAATTACTTTCTAGTTTGAATTTGATAACTTTAGTTTAATTGAGTTCTTCTAAACACAGAACATCTGACAGAGACTTGTTTTCAGTAGAGTTGCACTATTTTTATGAATGATTGGAAACTTACCAATCAGAGCCAGGAGGAAGGTCTTAGCCCTGTCAATCAATCTTATGTACTCTGCCAAATGTACTAGCAGCAGAGAAACAACTTACCGTTACAGGAAAACCATTTATCCCGCGACATTGGTAGCCATGATAACTAGGCTGAGCCTTCACGATAAGTTCTGCTATCCAGAAGACGCATTAACGTCAAGGGCAAGGAGGAAGATGGGGTAGGTGGTGTGTACACAAGTGTGATTGACAGCTCAAAGACCCTCCTCCTGACTCTTATTGGTTGTTTCTGGTTAGTTTCCACAGGAAGCAATCATTTCTCAATAGCCGAGCATCCAGAGAAACCACCCCCTTGTTCTACACTTCGCTTCATACAGACAGTCTGGATTCTTAGCGGTTGAGTAACTATTGGTTCTTGAAGGCATAAATGCTGTTGAGGTTTTAAATGTCACCTAATCGCTACCTTTATAACTCAACGCTATGAAGCTTACAGAAATTGCCAATGCCACCCTCAATACAAAGAGTGAAGAAGACCCGATCTGAATGAGGAGGATTTTAATATCTAGAACCTTGGCTAACATGTTCACTTCCTCTGCTGCCATTGCTAAAACTATAGCAGGGCTACAATTCTAATAAAACAATGCAGAAAACCAGCGTCACCATTCCCAACTTCATAGACATCTAGATAGATGATTTGTACTTGGAGTAAAAATAAAACCATATGTCATTTTCCTTCGCTGTGTTGGATTGTGTTGTGTTGGTTTGCATTCCTATGCAAATCATCGCCAGGTAACTTCCCGCAGTGATGTTCGGTTGATATTGTCGTTGATGTTACTTTCTATGTAATCACAGCTTGACGACTTATTCACATCAATCATGCTGCTAACGGCGGAGTAATAATTTCTCCCTGGCTGCACATAAACAGCTAACATTTTGCAGCGGGGCCAATTACGTGACTGTTTACATACTGATAGGCCGTCTCAGGTACCGTAGCTTACTTCAGCTCCTTACACCTTGAGGAGCCTGTTTGCTCAAGCTTGGTTTGAGCTTGTCAACAAGCACAGGAACCTCCTCCCATCCTGTCTTCACTGTACTTTTTCTCTCCAAACCACTGAAACGGCCTCCACCCGCTTCTTCAGCCCCCGCCCTTCGCCTTCCCAAGCACCGGTTTGATTAATGGGCTTGTCGAGCTACCTGGCTCACGACAACAGGTTATTTCCATTACTGCTGGGATTCTCTTTAATAAGGGGATCCGATGTAATGGCAGAGCTCGGGGCCCAGCTGTCTTGTCCCAGCTGTGGGGGGGGGTGGAGTGGCGTGGTGGGGTGGGGGGTGACGGACAACAACAGGCCTCCTCGGAGCTAAAATATTAACGCGCTTTTGTTCGAACACTTGACCTTTCGTGTTTGTCGGAGGCAACACGTGTTTTCAGCTGGGGTTTTTTTTCTCAATGGAGGGCTGTTTTGTCATCTTTATGTATAATTTATGTTTGAGTCATTAAAATGGAAATCCACCCCACACAGACACTTACGCAGGCAAGCAGCTGGAAACATGTTAACGTTTGCCCAGAGCGTTTGGCCCCGGCGCACAAATACATCAACACCTTAGCAATTTAGTAATGCATTTACATATGAGCTAGTGTGTGTTGGTAATAGGAGAGAGAGGTGGCAGTGAACTGAGAGGGTTTTTTTAAACATTCTGCTGAAGAGCCGCGTCTGTCGGCAGGCCGCGACGGCTGGCTTGACTGAACTGTTGGGCTCTTTGAATTTTAGCTCAGAGTTGTTTTTGGACTCTCCTGGCTTGATGTTTGCATTACTTCCCCTCTGGAGCTGGAGAGAACAAAAAGTGTCACTCACCTGCTATCCAAGAGCCCCCTGACCCCCCGACCCCCCAACATGAAGGAGCTGCTGAACTGGAAAAGCGTTTAGGGTTGACTGTAAATGTGGGCATTTATCGCATCGTTTACCATTGATCGTGATCATTTTCTCATCGCAATAATGATTTTGAGTTATTGCTGTCAAGATAAATTACAATTAATTATGTCTTAACCCCCGACGTCGCCACCCCATAAGCTGTCCGCATTGCGGGGATGTTACTTTGACCATTTTTGGCAGAGTTTATCCAATAAATATCAATACAATTGAAAAATTACAAAGAGGAGTGTTTTTCCAAGAGCATTATTTGTGTTCGTGGCCATATAATAGCCATATAGCTGACTAAATAGTTCTTATCACTTTTATCATTATCACAAAATATTGCGATAAAACTTTTAGTCCATATCTCTCACCTCAAGTTGACTAAATTAATCTTTGGAATGAAATAGGTGTGTGCATTAATTGAATTGTTTATCATTTATTGTGATGCATTTCTTATCATGATAACAATTTTGATGATAAATTGATGATGTTTAAATTCCTCCAAAACTGTCCTTACTGTCGGGTTCGGTAGTTTTACTACTTTTTTCTCTGTTTGTTCAAGAAAAGCACCAATAAATGCCAATAAATGTGAAGATAAAGTTGCAGTTAAGTGATACAAATCACATTTACATGACTATGATTGCTGTGACACAAGTTTCTACAAAGTTAGACAGTAATAGAATAACTAGAAGAGAAATGAATGGCACTGGTGGATTTGCTGCTGTTCTTTCAATTATTTTAGAAAAAATCAACAAAATGGCAAATGTTCCTTGAGTAATATGGGGTTACCACAAAAAAGAAAAATCTGAATACTGAATTGAGGTGGGGGTTCACAGCATAAAATATAAATTTGAAAATATTATGACACGTATTCCACGTGTTCTCTACAAGTTCTGCACATATTCCCAGGTGATTCAGATAGGATATCTGCATTTTAAATGTAGATTTCACATATTGAACACGTTGCCACATGTGAAAAAGTTCCCATACTTTTTTTTGCATGCACATTTTGCTACGGCTATTTGCAAATAATACGTTCATGTGTTGCATGTGAGGAAGAAGATAATCTTTTTAAATGTGTCCTAATAAAACTGGACAAACGGTAAAGAGGAAATGTGTGACATTCAAACTAGAGGCTTCACTGTCTGTATCCACGGAAATGAAAACAAGAATTTCATTATGAAGTGTAAGATGAATTGACAGATGCTTGGCTTCAGTGACTGGAAACTTTTGCCACACACCATCTTCTTTACTCCTGCCTAAAAACCTGATGGTGTGTAGACCGCAGTTCACGATGACTCATTGCTCTTATTATTATTGGGAAGTTTTTTTATGAACCTGGATGATTTTTTAATTTTTGTTATTATTATTTTATTGCTGTCAAACTGTTAGCGAATTAGCTGTCTGTTGTGTCTGCTTCTCCCTCTCTGGTGTTCGTTTGAGAGTTTTAAGCTTCATTAACATTTGCAGAGCATTCCTCAACTTATAAAGTTGCTATTTAAATAACACTGTTGAAAATATTCAGTCAAAATGTCTGTGCACTACATATCTACTACAATTGAGCGGAGTCATGGACAGGCATTGAAACAATATACCTTGGGGAGTATTTCAGAAATTAGTTGATTTATGAAACTATTAACTGCTCTTTTTTTAACTTTTTTAGTCTAGTTTTAAATTCACATGAACATTCTCAGAAAACCTTTATTTAAAGAGCTCCAGAAAAGGAAATTAACTTTTTTTTGCATAAACATTGCCTTGTTTTTTTTAACATTGCAAATAATGACAAATACTTGGACTGATTAAACTTTACTCTTGTTTAGTCAACCATATGTTTGAAACAAATCAGTGATTTGTGAATTTTATACTATATTTATGAAAACATACACCAAGTAGTCTACCCCAAAATGCTTGTTTTCTATATCTAATTTGTTACTGTTCCTGTATGCTGGATTTCTCCTTATGTCTCCTTATGTTGTTAAAAAAAAAACACAAAAAACCCCCCACTGAGAAACATCACAGTATTGCTAATGGCTGCTCACTTTCCAGTTACAGCTTTTAATAACAGTATTAGTGTTCTTGCTTGAAAAACAAATGTAAACCAATTATTCCCCCATTTTCAGTCCTTTAAAAGATTCCAAAATTGAAGTCGTCTTTGCTTTAGGGTGATTAAATTTTATGTAATATACCTCATAAAGTTTTTATGTCAGCCATGGAAAGGTTTTTAGCTAAATTAGAAGGTGTGAAGGTGGTTTCAACGCTCATTACCTTGCTCAAAAAGGTTTTTGAGGTTTGGGGAAACGGGACGCCTCCATACGACAAGATTACACAAAGACACACAAACTGTAGCTTGTGCGTGTAACACGTTGAAGTCCTTTCTCTTCGTTCTTCCCAGACTAGAGACCGCTGCGCACCCACAACACGCAGTGGAGTATAGTTGTACGAGGAAAGGGTAATTTAAAGATGAATTAGGGCCTTTTATGCTGATGCCATATTGTCAACACAGCCTGTAAAACCTCCTCCTTCGCTGCTCTTCCCTCCCCATCCCTGCCATTCTTTCCTCAGTTCCACTTTATTTGTTCTAATTCCAGGGGACCGGCTGGGTCTTGCCTGGATTTGGAGAGTGCTTGGTTTCAAAGGGTAATTGACACCTTACCTGTAATTTCATGGTTTCACTCCACCTGCCTTTGATGTCTGGGTCTTGGTTGAGGTTGGGATACGAAAGGAAGAGGCGATGTCGTTCTGCCGCTGCACGCTCCTCAGCGAGCCTCTTCAAGTTGGGCCCCGAGTGGCATTTCTGAGCATGAAGAGCAACGTTTCCATTACAGACGGGAGGAAAACGTTGTCCGTGTTCTCTGCTGGTCTCGAAAAGAACCACAATTTCGCAATTGTGGCATTTCCATTAAATAAGAAATGCAATCACACCTGGGTCACGCCGCGGCATCTTCCTTCAACTACTTCCTGTTGTCTTCTTTGTGGTTTGCACCAGTGGCAACATCCAGCTGTTGATCACATGACTCATGTGACGCAAATAAGTGTTTCCTTTGCAGTTTCCTAAAGTAAACCCATTTTGAAGTGACCGAAAAAATTTGCCATATCCTCTTTTTTTAAAATCAAAAAACTTTTTTTTTTTAATTAAATTTGATGTATTGGTTGAGCAAATTTATTTTCAAAATGTCAAATTGTGCAATAAAACGGAGCTACTGGCATGTCGTGAAACTCTGGTTATCAGAAAAGTCAGGAGAGGATGGTGGTTGTAAGACAAACATCCATCATGTTTGTCTTACAACCACCATACATTCATTCTGGGCTTTTAAGGAACTGGTCTTTTTTTAAATGTTTGAGTATAAAACAAAAAATGTAAATGTTTTGTAAAAACTAGAGTCAGGTGTAGGCCTACAACTTTAAAAAAAACACATATATTTCGATCCAAACATACAGACCCACTCATATTTGATTGAATGGCTTTTGGCTGGTTAAAGAGAAGTCACTGTCAGTAAGCTTCTAGCAAAATTCTGCTTGTTTGATCAACCACAATATCAGAATGCCTCTGAAATTTGAATTGCTTGGTTTTCTGGCTCTGATATTTAATTTAATTATAGTCCATATCATTTTCAAAGGGATCAGAAAGGAGCCTAGAATCATCCAGTTTAATCCAGTTTTGATGCAAGTTTGAGGTCAGCATCTTGTTGGTGCTTCCAACTGTTTCAACCTTTCAACAATCAGATCCCGTTATTTATTTTGATCTTCACTTTTCTTTTCCAAACATGTGCATGACAATAAACTTAAATCAAACCAGAGAGTTAAGCTCAACGTAACTTTAATCCCTGTCCGATTTAGGTTTAAAATTGTAAGCATCTCTCAAAATACTATAAGAAAAAAACAAAATGAAAAAAAAAAAAAAACACCCAACCCAAAAATAGAAATTATTTGCTTAATTACACTGGACTATGAAATATTATGTCAAAAATAATTTATTCCCTATCTAATAACCAATGTAAAATGTGCTTCCATTATATAAAACTCTATCTTTAAGCCAGTAGGCGGGTCACAGTGCTGTCAGCTAAATTCGTGAAAGTCAACATGACGTCTACTAGTGGTGGAAAAACAACTCACCATTACAAGAAAACCATTTATTTATCATCAACTTTGGCTATGCAAACTAGCCTTAGCATCGAAACTGGCTCTGCTAGCTGCGGCGCAGCAGAAAGCAAGGTGGGCTTTGGGGTGAACGGCTCCTACATGGGAATGATTGACAGCGCTAAAACCCGCCTCCTGGCTCTGATTGGTTGATTCTAGTTGGCACTGGGAGAAGACAGAACAGCTACATATGTTCACAGATTATCCGTCTCATATTATACTGTCGCAATATATTGACAGCTTCAACAAATATGTAAAAAGTTACATACTGCATCTTTAGTGTCAATCAAGCCGTTCAAAGTGCTTCACATAACAAACATACAGTCACAAATTGTGAAACCAGTAGCAAACATTACATTTTGTCATCTTCCATCATCAAAACCGTCAATACACATCAGATGTGCTGTTCAACGTTCCAGTGATTATGGTCCAAAGCTCTAAACAGGCGGTTTCTCAGCCTTGATTTAAAGGAATTCAGTGTTTCAGCTCTTGTGCAGTTTTCTGGCGGTTTGCTCTCGATTGGTGGCGGACAGAAGCTGCAGCCGTTCGCACCATCCAGCAAATACATCTACAATCGGCTCATTTCAAAAACTAGCAGAAAGAGCAAAAATATTTACTGGACTTTAAAAAAAAATAAAGTCTTTTCATGTGTTTTCGCGATAAAACCTCTCAGCCAATCATAGACGCTCTGCTCCGGACTGAGAGGAAGAAACAATGCCCATCTTACCAGGACAGTTCCTGCAGATGCAGGCGTGCAGCAGTGAGTGATGAGAAGGGAGTGACAGGAAAATTGCATTTGTGCAACCATGAATCATTACAAACAACCCTTTAAAAGGCTCCCCTCACTGTAATTACCTCCTGTGCGATGCTCTATTACGGGTTGCTTTATTACCTTCTATCACTTTGCCGTGCCGGGCTTGGCAGATGGAGACCTCACACTGACTAACAAAAAACTTGGCAGGTGAATCTGGAGGACTTGTCTGTTTGAGGGCAACAGTAGAGGTCCAAAAAAAAAAAAAAAAAAAAGAAAAAGAAAAGAGAGAGAGAGAGAGAAAAGAGCAGCCGTGTCAAGAAGGATTACGTAATGTGTGACTGTTTGATTGCAACAACATAGAGACCACATCTTACAGTTTGACTTTAAAAGCAGGTTTGAATTCGCTCCAGGCTCTTCTGTCAGTTTGTTAATCAACCAGTGTATAAAAGCATTAGACTGCTCTAAAAAATAGATATTACTAAAATGTTTTAAAATTTAATTTTCAATACCTTGTTTCTTTTTCTTTGTTTGTTCTGCAATGCTTTTCTTCTGTCATTAATGTAATGTACCAAACCATGTACGACGTACATGATGTTAAATAGATTTATATTTAAAAAAGAAGAAATGTGATAGTGTTTTAAATTGTGATGCGCTAAATTATTAAACGGGTCTAACCGGTTAGACCCGCTTAATAAATGAGAATAAAACTAAAAAAGTTCATTTATGTCAGGAACTTTATCACAAATTTAGGCGCTTTCACACTAGACAGGAACGGAACGGGTGTGTTCACATTATAACTTGCGTTCCACCAGACCCCAAGCGTTCCAGCAGCTGATTGGCCGCTGGTTGTTATGGAGTCGACGTTGATTTCCCGTTGACCGCTGGCTCTCACTGTATTTTGTAATGAGTGGTATTTTTCTTCCGTATTTCTCCTTGCAATACGTAGAAGTCGTTCAGCATTTTGTCTTCTGAGGGAAGCTTGTTGGCGGAATTTAATTAATTGTATGAGGTTGATGAGCAGCAAAATTAAATCCATGTCGTCCATTGTTGTCGTCGTAGTAACTGTTAACCGGCCCCAAGCGTTTCTGCTTAGAACCAGCAGCTGATTGGCCGCTGGTTGTTATGGAGTCAGACGCTGATTTTCGTCTCAATATTAGCCAATCAGCTGCTGGAACGCTTGGGGTCGGGTGGAACGCAAGTTGTAATGTGAACACACCCATTCCGTCCTCCGTTCCGTCCGTTCCTGCAGTGTGAAAGCGCCTAAAAAAGTGTTTAAATTGAAAATATTTGGAACAGCTTATTATGGCAACAATGTTTTTTTTTTAAAGTGTGAAATTTTTCAAATAATCTGTGTGTAAACAATATATGCCATTTGATTAAAATATACAAGTAGAATATTTTTAAATTGATCCATTGATTAAATATTAATTAAAATTACTGTGTAATTTATTAACTATAGAGTGAGAGAGTGAATTTCACATGATTATTTCTGTTCATTTTACTAAATATGGCAAACATTTAATTAAAACCCAGACGTTTTAATGCATAATGCAATTACAAATACATTTTTACTAAAGAAACATTTTTGGTATTTTTATGCTGCAATTTACACAATTTACACAATTATGGGGAAAACTGTTGACAGTTGTCAATGAAAGGAAGGATAATTCTTTGCTAAGAGAAGCTGACTTAATATGTTTGGCCCAGCCAAGCATATAGAGGGAAAGTTGAGTGGAAGGAAAAAGTGTGCTTGAGAAATGTGAACAAGCAACACAAGGAAAATCTTAGGTGGTCTATAATAGCATATAATGGACCTTATGGACAGAAAAACAAGGGAATAAATTTGTGAGAAAAAACTCAAAAATTTACTGATTAATCTCAAAAACTTTCTAGAAAAAAACGACTTTAGAAAATTTCTGAATTAATATCAAAATTTCTCAGCAAATTTTCAACTTTTCAAACAAAGAAATTTTAACGTCTCCCCCCCCCCCCAAGAACATTTCTGAGATTAATCGTAAAACTTTTGAGATTTTACTTTCAAATTACTGACTTTAAGAGCTCAGACATTTCCTTGTTTCTTTTGGGAGAAAGTGCTGCTCTTTTTTCCAAAGGCCCTAATAAGTAATAATAATAAGTATCTCTACATTGATCAATATTTAAACACTTTTTTTGTAAGTCTGTTTGCAAGTTATTGTAGATTGAAGATTTTTAAATGAGATTAAGAAACTTGACATGCATAATATCTTAAGGTGTTGTTCTCTATTCAACCGTTCCATGCAGGAATGCCTCGCTGACAGTGGAGTTGTTGAACCATCGCTGAGAGGAGACGGACTGAGCCAATCCCAGAGCAGCAGATTGGCTCAGCCAGAGAGCGGGACATGGAATGAGGGGCTCAGATGCAGTTTGAGTGAGGCGGAATGGATGAACGAATGAAGACACGTTGGTCGTCATGAGTTTGGACCCACTTCCCCCGCCGAGCGGGCCCGGGCCCGGGGCCGTGGGCGGCTTCAGCGCCTTCGCCACCCAGGCCCTCAGAGCGGCGCTCGGCACAGGTCCAGTTTTCCATCTAAATTACCAGCTCCGCTTCGCAGGAGAAGGCCAGCGGGGTGAGAATATCTCACCCTCCGCCCCCCACCCTCTCCGTCTGATCCCCTGTAGGCCCGGTGCGGAGCTGACAGAGCGTCTCGGATGGCCCCAGATTGCACCTGGACCGGGGGGCTTTCCAGTTCCTCCCCACTTTGGTTCACACACATGCACAAATCCATCATAACAGTCTCTGCCTCTTTGGGGCTTTTGGTCTTTGGCTCTGAAACCAACATTCCCTTAATTGTAGAACATAAAGCAGCTAAAGTTTTGCTAATTTTGAGAGAAAAGATGTTAATTCTTACAATGTAGTTCAGTGGCTTGGACATTACAGATCCTATGTAAATTATGGGTATAGAATTTGGGAAAAACTATCACCCCAAGAGCAGAAATTAAAAGAGTGCATAATCTTATTGTAACATGATCTGTCTCAGAGGTGGGTAGTAACTGGTTGCATTTACATGAGCATCTTTTGGGGGGGAAAACCCCTCCAAACTTTTAGGAGCAGTTTGGGTGCATCAATCCATTTTCTTCACATCTGATACAGATACTGATGTCTTAGGTTTAGTATTGACTGATACCGATGCGATACGAGAAACATTGGACTTCTTGCCAACTCTGCACCAGTACAGCTCACTGAAATACACCAATAGCTTGACAAGCTTGGTCAAACCTGTTAAAACAACTTTAGTTTGTTCAGTCAGTGTAATTAGGAGTAGAACAGCCAATGGAAAATTAAGAAACTGAGACTCATTAAAACAACAGGTGTCGTCGGAAGTGTAACGATGGTAGTTTGTATTGTGTTTTCTTAAGATGTCACACAAGGGACAGGGGGTAAATGGTAAATGGAATGGGGCCAAATAGTGAGTCTTGTGGTACACAAGACAAATGATGGGAACAGTAGAAAATACTTAGAATGATTGGAAAATGAGGACATGACATGAACCAGTGAATGTGTGAAAAATACCAGTTGAGATAACTCTGCCAATGAGGATGATGTTGGAGTGAGAAATTGTCAAAGTAGCATTTTTCTACTTCAATTTGTTATTTTATTTCTAAGAACATTTTCATTTTTTTTTAAAAACACCAGAATTATATCTTTCTTCTTCTGATGACATCATCAGTTACTCAGTATTTAAGTAGCCATTCTACAAAATACTTTTTTTTCCTCACTTGAGAAATTTCTTGGATAACTACTACATTTTACTTTTACTTGAGTAAAAATATCTCCAACTCACCTCTGATCCTACTTGAGCCACTATCTGACTTGTATATTCATTCACAAAGGGCACTGTAATATGATCACACAGGTGAAAGGAAACAGAAATGTCATATTACATAAGCACAAGTAAAATATATATTAGTTTTCTCCCTCATTAAATTTATTTGCAAACTAGAAACAAAACAAACATCTTCCATGACATACAAAGTGTCTCCCTGAGTTTGCAGCGCTGCGGGTATCATGCATGACGGACGGCTTCCTGGGGCGGCGCTGCTTGTCCCGGCCTCGCCTCAGGGTTGGGGGTTGTGTTTACCTCATAACAAAGTGCAACACGGTTTTGATGCCCTGCCACTGTGACGCTGTGTAAGCTGTAAACAGAATACACACAGACCCCCAACACACACACACACACACACACACACACACACACACACACATATTCACAGTCACCTGTTGCTCTTTGTCACCGTCTGGGTGAATTTACAGAAACACAGACGTTGCGCCTCGCTGTCATCACTGCCATGTGGTGATCCTATGCAAGGCACTTAACCTTGCCTAGGATGCACTAACAGAAACAGTGCTTGGCAAGTTTAGATGCACTTTTAGTTTACAATAAAGTGAGTGTTCTTTAGAAGCTTAATTGTAAATTTAAGCTCTATGTTTCTACTAGATTAGTATTTTCTTTGTTTTTTGCAGGGTTGCTCTTCCCTGGTTGATGTAAAATTTGTTAAAGGTGCCAGTAGCTGCATTTCCATATAATTGAGCAAATAATTATGCAAATTGGCATTTTGAAAATAAATTCCAAAGTAGTTGTAGTTTCCTCTTCGTAGTGGTGCTTTCTGCGGATGCCTACGTTCCACTGCTGTCTGCTATGTCAGAACATTGTTACAAAATGGAGGCCGACAAATTTGTTGTGGCTGTTTTGTTTTTTTTAAGCGATTTTGGGACATTTTAAGTCAGTTCTGGATTGTAGTGAATGAGAATTGGGATTCTTACATGAGTTGATTTTTTTGGCACATTTCTACTAAGAACGGTTGTAAGCGCAAAGTCAGATTGCTTTTCATTTGTATTAGTTATATTTTATATATTCAATGTTTCCATACAAAACTGAAAGTAACAGTTAGTTGATTGTGCTGTAAAATGGCTCCATGTGCCTGGAAAACACATAACACCCATCCTTTAACATGTCCCCCCCTGATGTCTGTAATAAAACACTTGGTCTGTTCAGATTGATGTCCCATTCATTAGCTAATTGGTTGACTTATGAACACACTTGATTGTACTAGATTTTGTTAGAAAAAAATCTAAGTATACAGAACAGAATACAAATGAATTCTGCTCCCAACAGTGAACCGCTTTGTGTTTGCCTATTATATAAAACTTCAGTGTATTTTTGTAATGTATCAAAATGTGCGAATGCTCAAGCTATATGAATACTGTAGTAAGACACTTTACATTTCATTAATTGTTTAGCCATCGCAGCTTCAGAGATCATTAAAAGAGCTTAAAGTGCAGCTATCTTTCCTGACACCCGCCCTAAAATTGTCCTTCAACACTAATCCAGGGAAGCCACTTGTCAGCTATCCTTTCAAAACATTTAGTTTCAGTCTGCTGCCATCTTTGAGGGCTGACCATTGGCTCGGCTGTGACCCATGACCAGGCGTCAGGGCAGTGAACCCAGACAAATGTGAACGAGGAACCTCAGAACCAGTGAACTCCCGACTCACAGACATGCATGCACACTAGCTCTCTCTCTCCCTCGCACACACACGCACACACACACCCACACCCCCCCCCCCCCCCCACACACACACACACACACACATCCCACCACCAGCCCCCACTTAAGCGAATGCTTCTCCTGCTCATGCTCCTCTCCATGGAGGCTGATTCCGGCCTTTGGATGAACCTTTGCCTTGGACCTTATGCTCAGAGGGAGCTGAATTATGTGGAGTTTTTGTGTAAGATAAGACAGTCAGATAAATAGATACATTTTAGGAGTTTGCACAAGACATAAAAATTGATTTTCAATCTAGAGTTGTCTGGACTTTTCTCATTTACCCTTTGAACATTAAGTTGAGCAGTTAAAAACTCCAGTAGTTTATTTCATTTTGGTCCAACATCATCCAAACACCAAAAATAAAAATACATACCAATTGAATTAAAGTGTTAAAGGGGGAGAATTAGGTGTTTTCCAGACACGTAGTTACTTGATTGTGCCATAAAATTGCACTATGTTAACTTCAGCTGTTAAAAAACATGCTTAAAAGAAATTTGACTGTGTAATTTAACATCTTGATATTGGGCCTCTTTAAAAACTTCTGCTCTTTCTGAAACACCTCCTTCAGGAAGTCATCACAACATGGCTCCTTTAAACAAAGATTTTACCAGCATTGGACTGAGAAGTAACTCCTATAATGAGCTCAGCAGATGTGTAGGTCCACCAGGTGTTTGTTAATTGCTGCTGACTAGTCTGAAGGAGCTGAGTGGGGGAGTACCGGGTTAGTGCTGTTCTGTGAGGCGGAAGTTGGACGCAGCAGCACCCAGGAGGAGGTCCAACCTGGCGTTTGATACAGCTGATTGGTTGCCATGATTTTTGTATACATGCCTGGGTGATCTCTTTTCTTTTATATTTTTATTCATTGGTGAATTTCAATGTTGTATATAAACAAATAGAGTGTGACAGAACATATAGGGCGTTTCAGTTGTATTGCAGGATTTTCTACTCGTGGTACTGATCAGTGTGACGTTAATGGTTTAAATATGTTTAGCAGATTGTTTTTTTAATTTCAGGACCTTTCCACTGACGTGGCTCCATCGAGGAAGGACATTTTCAAGAAATGCCCTTAAGCTTTTAGACAGGCTTTAGAGATTCTTGTGAAGAAAGAGCATCAAAGAAAACCCCATGAACAGAAAGTCCTGCTCGTAGCCCAGCAATTAAGTAAAGCAGACGACAAGATGGCAACAGCAACGGATGAGCTGGATATGCTTCAGAAACAGCTGCATTTTGTGATGGTGATGGTAGGCATTTCAATAGTATTTCTTGATATTGTTTTGTGCTAAAATCTTTCAGAAAAGAAAATTGCTGGCAAACAGACAGATTTGAATTTGAGTTCTAAAGATATTTGAGAAATACGTAAATGTCATGTGTAGAACTGAAGGTCTAGCATAATTAGACCATTAAATGAAAAAAGGAGTCCTCATTGTTTTGGAACTTTTCATATGTTTTTATTGCTGAATCTGAGGTTTTAAATATTGAATCACTACATATCTTCTCACTAATGTGTCGACGTCTTGCTCCCACCGCTGTTGCATCTAATTTGAAAACAACAATTCACACAACGCTTTGATTTGTAAATGATGTCACCATACATGCCTTTTGTTTGTGAGGAGAAATTAAATATTATAATATGCAACTTCTTAACAAAATATCCATGGAAGATCACAATCTATTATATGTCCATGGCAGATTGTGTCAAGTCAAACAAACGGGTGAATTTTCACCGTATGGAAATGTTGGTATCGTTGCGTTTCCAACTTTCAGTTGCCTGTTGTATAAGGCAGATGACTGCATGTGATTGCATTTGTACTTATGTATGGTCTGAAGGTTGTAGAAGTGATAGGAATATTTTGTTCAAATAATGTAATATTTCCCAGCTGTTAAGCAGGATAAGGACTGTTATATTTTAAAATAGACATTTTAAAACATTGTGAAACAGGTGAGACAAGCTGAGAACAACAATAATTTAGTCTTTGGTTTATTAGTTGCAAAATTTAGTGTGACATCTTACCCCATAAAGCAAGACAACTTACCGTGTGTTGGGGCAACATGTCACATGTTCACTCTCTATTTGATTGCTCATAACTCTGCATTGATGGAAGATGTCAAAATGTCATAAACACAAAATATAAACCCAAGACGTTGGTCTTTCATCTGATACACATTTCTTTTTTACATGATGTTTTGCTTCCAAGAAATATGAGTGTAAAAAGTGTAACAACAAGCCCCTTGCCTCCCCTACTTAGTGAGCAACTTTAGTAATTTCAACTAAGAAGTCATTGTTGTTTATCACCTACCACTTTATCCTCTGTTATTATTTGAACAAAATTTAGGAAAGCTGCTTGAGCAAAAAAAAAGAGGAAAAGATACAATAGGATTAATGGAAGATTTCAATGATGATATTTTTACATTTTCAACATGCTCCTAATGATTGATTGACAGAGGACATGTTGAAATTGTCAAAGAGCCGACCATTGCTTCCATTTCATACACCTGACTTTTAATACACATGATGTTTTAATGATCACAAGGGCATACTCTGTGGTTTTAAACTTTTTAAACTTTCTTCATAGGTTCAATTGACGAACAATAAATGGTATTTCTGAATTTCTGGAATTGTATATAAAAATAAAATTGCATAGTAGTAAAATTGTAACATTTTAAGAAATGTGGCCAAAGACGATACTTGGAAAAGAGTAAAGAGAAAATCTGCAAGTTTACTAAAGTGAATTGTAATGAACATTGTCTCCTTTTCTCTCAATAAACTGATTTTAAACACTTGAATAGTGAGCGATAAAGGTATATTTTTAAATTTGCTGGACAGATTAAACATTCAAGTTGCGTTTTTACAGTGATATCCTTTCATCTGATGAATCAGATTTGTCAAGTGACTGATTTGAAACGGGGTGCAGCTGTGAGAGACGGTAACAAGTATACTGAGAGAAAATGAACAATAAACATGAAGGAAGCTGAAGAAGACAAATAAACTAACAGAAGGCTGTGACTAATATAAAGGGGTGTATTATGTATTTTCCAAACAGCTGTATAAAAGTGCTGAATACATCAAACATAACTTAAAAATGGCAAAGAACAAAAGTTAAGTGGAAAAAATATTGAAAAACCTTTAGTTGAAATTTGCCTTAAGACTCATTGGCAGCTTGATGACACGGCGAATTCCATCCGTTTAGCAACAGGATACGGTTTTCCACGTCGGATATTAAAACCTCTCTGATGACTTGAAACATATAAGTGTGACAAACAAGCAAGAGCAAGAAGTTGCTGCATTTCCATGAATATTTTTTTTGGCAAATTATGAAAGTAAATTCTCTTAACAGAAATACGACTATTTTTTTTAAAACAAATTTTTCAATGAAAGGTTTTTGTGCATTGATGAGGTGGTTTCTTCAGCTGTATTGAAATGCATGTATTTTTCAAAACTGCACCTGAAACTTTTCCATCATCACAGAAGTCACGTGATAAACAGCCGGATGTCACTACTAAAAATGACGAAGAAGCCGACAGGAAGTGGCCTGAGGATGGTGGTTTGTTCTTGTTTTCTGTCGAAGTGCAGCTGGATCCACCAGAGCTCTTACAGCGTCACACAGTTCATAAAAACTGATGGGACATTCCAACGTGTTTAATCCAGAACTTCTCTGTAAAATAGCGGACTACAATTTACCCAAAACGCAGCATATTAACCGCTCACAAGTTTGTCACTCCAACGCCTGAACACGTTGACGTCTCCTCTGATTGGCTGATCGATGATGAACGCTAGCGTTACGACTGAGTTATGAATATATCTCATGTAACATTTGATAACTTATCACGTGCACAAACTTGTTCATGTGTGATTTGGACTTTATTTCTTATTTAATGGAAACACCACAACTGTAAAATTGTGTTTTTTTGACAATAGCAGGAAATAGACAAAAATTTGTTTACATTTGTAAGGGAAGCACAGCTACTCAGACGGATCAAGTAAATAAATACATTTTATTTATATATCCCTTCAAAAATACCACATGCTTCATAGTATACAATAAAAGAAGAAAATAAAATGACAATTGAAACTAAAACTATGAGCAACACACAGGTGTTAGGATTTTTTTGGACAAATATAGACAGACTTGCACACATTTGTAACGGAAGTGCAGCTAGTGAGTAGGATGTACTCTAAATGTGAGTATACTTGTAGCCATTAAAAAAAATACAACTGCACAATGTATAACAGTGACGACACAAAAATATTAACACACACACACACACCTACACACACACACCACACACACACACACACACACACACACACACACACACACACACACACACACACACACACACACACAGACAGTCTCTTTCTGGAGCAGAGGGGCTCCTCCCAGGACTCCCCCCAACACACACCTGTACTCTGCTTTGTCCCAGCATGCCCTTCATCAACACAGCACCCTGCACACATGAAAACCTTTACATCTTTGCAACAGTTCAAGAGGAAACTCTGGGAAAAAAAAACATCCTAGCTTTCACTCAGGTTAAGTTTAGCACTTTCCCTGTCCAAAAATCCCACTTTGATAGAAAACTGTATCTATTCAGCAGCAGGGTTTTTATAACGTGGTGACTGACTTTGACTGTCAGCCAATGAGGGGTTGAGTTCTGTGCATCCCCAACTTAAAACACAACTCTGCCTTTCTCTCTGCTGTGGCTGCATGAAAGCATTAATGTTTCAGCCAGGCTGCAGTGCCAAAGCCCTGAATTTCTGCCTGGCGGTGTCAGGACTTGTAGAGATGGATCACTGTTAAAGAGGGTTCACTCTTAGTCCCACCATGCAGTGCTTGACTTGCTCTCTCTTACAGGCTTCAATTATACAGAGGAACAATGTAACACCTCTCATGAGTTTTAAGCATTTATTTCAAAGTATCCATGTTTTACTGTATGAATGAATGAAAACAGGCCAGCAGGTTTTTCTTTTTGTTTTTCTTTTCATTGGGGGAACACAAGCCCTATTCACAATGGATTTGTTTTACTTAGTGACCACGTGCTTTTTGCAATAATTGCGGAAACTGTTTGTGTCTTTAATCCCGTGTGAATCGTCCATGTTGGTAATTTGTAAAGTAAAAATTCCACCATAAATTACCTGCTATATGTCCTGTGATAATACTAATCCAGTGATTACTAGTATTATTTGTGATTTAAACAGAAACAGGTAGAGTCCGAAGCACAATTAGATGTTGTTTATTTTTCTGGGGTTATTTTTATTTGCTGCTGGCTAAAAATGGAGGTTACATAGAAAATCTTCTGGGTCCCAAAACCCTTTCAACCCAGCATCAAAGACAAAAGACTGAAGGCTCGCATCATTCATTGCACTGTGCGGTAAGAATCATGTTTTGCTGTTTGCAGATTTCTGTTATACTGCTTGCTAGCATAACACAGCACCAAGATGTTTCCACAGCCTGAAAAGTAGTTTTAACATCAACTCACGTCATTCCTCCAGTCGACACGCGGTCACATCTCACCCAGGAGATGTCTGTGAATTTCTGCAAATACTCTGTGAAAACGCACCACGTAGAAAGCAGATGTCAGGGAGTCTTTTATGTATAATGTGGGGTCCTGTGCAAATAGGGCTAACGTCATTGCCTGTCATTCTATCTCTCTTCACAGTTCACAGTCAGGGTTTTCTCCCATTCACTTTGATTCCCCCAGTAGAATTTCAGCTAGGCCAACCCTGGTCCTCAGCCCCCCTGCTCTGCATGTTTTAGATGAGCCTCTATTCCAGAACAGCAGATTGAAATGATTGCATGACCATCAGGTACTGCAGAAGCCTGTTAATCACCCAGAGATACAATTCAGGTGTGTGGCAGAAGGAAATACCTAAAACATGCAGTGCAGGGGGGCTGTGAGGACCAGGGTTGAGAAACACTGAGCTAGACTAATCAACAAACAGAAGAAATTGTGAACAACAACGTTGATTTTCTGTTTTAGAATAGGAGTCTGCTTGTAGTTTTAGCAAAGGTGGAAGTGAACAAATCCATTCAGTCCATGTTGGCCATGCTTCCAAATATTGAATTCACATCAACCGCTGCTTCGTTCAGCGTGGCTCTTCTCTTGTCGCAGTGGAGGATGGTTGTTTAAAGTGGAGAGAATTTCAGATAAGCTTCAAAGTGTCAATCTGGTGCATTAAATACATTGTGGCCAGAGGTCAGCAGTTGTGCAGTCAACCAGGAAATAATGGTTTCTCAATAGCCAAGACAGAGCAAAACGTATATCAAGGGGGCTGATTTTTACCTGGATACCAATAGACTACTTTGTGTAAAAATGGGAAGAAAAAAAAATTATAAATGGTTCCATTCAGAGAAAATAAGAAAAAGTTCAGGGGGTATGAATACTTTCAGAAGTTACTGTAGTTTTTCAGGAAAGCAGTGTAGCTCTAGAAAATACACGATTAAGAAAAATTTAAGCACTTTTTAAATTTTATTTTTAACCGTTTCTGGACAGCTGAGGATATAAAAAATATTGTTTATGTTTAACATTGTGAATTGCTGGTGTATTGCCTGATGGGACCTCTCATTTCATTAACAGGTGCTTCATTGTTTTCCATTGAGGCAGAAAGTCATATTTGTACCAAAGCAAGATTGCTGGATAAAAGGTGTTACCATTTGTTTTGTTGTTTCCTGGGGGGCACTGAAAACGAGTTCACCGCTACGTGATCTCCTCCTGTGTTTACCTCTGACCCCTGCATACCCTCCCCCACCCCTTCGTCCCCCCAAAAACAGGGAAAAGCTGCCCTGGGATCTAGGCAATAACAATGGCTCGACTGTGATGTCCCGAGTCCCAGTCCCACACAATGACCATGTCCATGTCGATTAACGTAGGGTGGCAGTGGAGGCTGGTCTGGCGGAGGCTAATAGCTTATTACACAGTGTAAAATTACAGTGCGATCTGGAGAAGTTCCAGTAGAATGGGTCCAATTAAAGGAGAAAAGGAAAGGGGGGGGAGGGTGTGTGTGCACATATGTGTGTCTGTGGAAGAGACAGTGGTGAGAGTATCAGAGGGTTAGGACAAGTTCAGCAATGTACGTTCCCCCTGAGCTTTGGTCTAATTTACCCCCTCAGAGGTTTCCTGGGGACTGACACCCTTCGTGACTAAAAATATTTGAAGGTTTTGTTGTTCTGTTGTTCCCCAAAGGATCTGAAATAACCATCCAAACAATCACAATCACCACCACGCAGTTCTGGATAAGTAAGAGTGTTTACTGGTTCATATCAGCTGAGAATCAGAACTAGGAGAAATATGAGGTTTTATTTATATTTTAACAATTAACAAAATACATAATACAGCTCTTTAAATTAGTCGTATCCTTCTCTCCTTGGGTTATTTTAATTTGTCTTCTTCAGCTCCCCTCCAGTTTATTGTTAATTTTCTCTCAGGATACTTGTCTCTGTCTCTCACAGCTGCACCGTTTCCAATCAGCCACTTATCTCTTATCAGTATTCAAGCTCCCCAGTATTTAACAAATCTTTCACTGCTGTTTTATTGTGTTGCCATCCTTAGTTTTCTATTCCTATGTCCATGCACTATGCTGTGTTCTTTATGTATTTCTTATTGTTTAATCAAAACAAGTTGTTCTTTAATTGGAGAGATTCCATTAAGCGACTATTTCTGAAATGTGCAGTTAAGTGGTTAGTGGGACACAGCTACTCATTCCTAAAAGCAAATTAGAAAGTCCAGTCACCCAAACAAACATGTGAACTGTAGCAGGAAGCTGGAGTACCTGGTGAGCTTTCACACTTCTAAAAGGAGAAGATGAAAACGGCACACATGGGGTTTGAAGCGAAAGCCGTTTTTTGTTGCAATGCAACTCCATCAAGAAATGTTTGCCTATGCTGCCCTACAAAATAAAAAAATCAAACTAAGAAGGTTTGCTTACATACAGTATATGATCAGACTCATTTTATTCTAAGTTCAAGTCTGTTGTAGATTCTCACTGAAACTCATTTTGTCTTTCGGTTTCTCCTATTTGTTGCATATTTTGTCATGAGTTATTGTCACAAAGTGTCAATAGCTTCTTTTTTTTCTCAATGGGTGTAGAATCTTGTCAGTTTGATGTTTAAGCCAAAAGAGGAGAGCCAACAGAAAGGGTTAAAATAATCCGTTTCATTGGTTGGGAGCTCTAACTGCTCTCTCCCTGTCTCGGCGTCGTCATTGGCCCGCAGAGTTTCCATTGTGCTCGCCGGTGCAGGTGTGGGACATGCTTTGTTGATCATAATCCCCCTGGCAAGCGTAGAAGCTTTGAGTGTGTTTGACGTACCCCACCGGCAGGCCCTTTGCTCCTCGGCCGCCGAGCAGCCACCGTCTCCAGCGGCCGTTCATGGGATCCGACAGGCGGAAAAATAATGAACAACACCTCAACCCGGAGCTGACCTGGCTCCAATTCACCAGCTCCACACGAGGAGTAAACGAACCACTTAAGTGAGCCTTCCAAGATCAAATCATGCGGCCCCCACCCCACCTCCGCAACCCACCTCCCCACTGTCAGCCCCTTACACACTCCCACTTTTAACTTCCCAAACAGTCAAGATATTTTCCTACATAAACAAACAATCTGTTTCATTCTTCTATGACTGGTTGTGGCACCCAGGCCTCTGTCAGGCCTGCTTATGATATCAACTTGTATTTGTATACTGGTAAAACTAATTAAGGTTATGGCTGTACTCCTTTAGGTCAATTATGGATACCAATGCTTTTATTTATCAGATTGATAAATAAAAAAATAAAAATAAATTCTACAACTGCTAAAATCTGATCCCAATGTATTTTTGTTTACATTTTGTAAAGACGGAAGTCGCGCTCAGTGTCGTCTTCAGAAGTTTTTGGGTTGTTTCCTACATAAACAAACAATCTGTTTCATTCTTCTATGACTAGTTGTGGCGCCCCCACAGGCGAGGAGGGGAACAGGCTTTTCAAATGCCTTGGTTCGTTTGATTCGGTGCTGTGTGAAATCAAAATGCACCAACTGAAAATGCAACAAATGCTGCAATTCTGGTCCCCAATTTAAAACTACTCTACCAGGTGTGAAAACACTCTTAAGGTCTTGGTGAAAAATTAATACAACACTAGATAAAAAATCTTGTGACATTGCTGAAGTTTATCAAAACAATGCCACCGCAAAGGTAATCAAAGCTAAAGATATTCTAATGAAATATTAATGTATGGCCTTATTTTTGTTGGTGTACTTTTTACTAAGCTCGCATTTCTGTTTTGAGATGTTTCTTTTTTTTATTAGTCTAATGTAATATCCTAATTTCAAAATTATTTAAAATTGAACATCATAATTAACAGAAATATTGATTTGTCCATTTATTTCAGGAACATTATCACTAATATTCTAATTTATCGACTGGCTCTGTATTTATCCCCTTTTTACTGTGATGCATCAAAATCAATTCCACTGCAACCAACTGCCTTTAAAATCTTAATTTAGTAAATAAATCTTCCACTTGTGTAGCGTATACTGAAACATGGTGATCATCATCCTGTCAAGTTTTTGATGTTTAGGAATCTAAGCCATGGAATCTGTTGCTGTAGATCATTCCAGGATGCGGGTAGCGCCTTGCTCTGACATCACTATCACTCCGTGTCCTTATTTGACGCCTGTAGTCACGAAATCCTTGATGAAGCTGATCCCCTGTCCGTCATGTGAAACATGCTGACTAGACGGAACAGTTGCTTTCTGTCCTCTCCCTAAGATGTCTCTCATTAGTGAGGCACACCTCACTCCCAGTCCATTGTCAAGGGAGCAATTTGGGGCTGGGGGTCACGTTGGGTGGGCTTAGGTCATGAACCTACAGTATATAGTCATCCAGCGAAATAGCACCGGGAGACTCGTGCTTAACCCGCTTCCCAGCCACTCCAACAATGCCGCTTTTCACATGTCGAGCTGATACAGCCGTGTGATTGCCAAATTAGGACAGGATGCCTGATGTTCTAGGCGCAAAAGAAGGTGATCAAACAGAGCTCGGGTCAATGGATCTGCCTCTAATTGAGATGTTCACACTTGGCAGACAGTGCTGCTGCTGCTGCCTGCCAAGGGGGAAGAGTTTTGAGTCTGCCCGGGGTCATCTGCTGGTTGTTCAGAAGTCATTGGGGCACAAAGGTAGAAATCTGCTTTAAGTGATGAAGATGACAGAATGTAAATGAGCTATACTGATCCAAATTCTATGATTTGGGTAATCTCTGAATATGGATTTCTTTGGGACTTTATGCAGAATTTAAAAATAGCATTTGGTGCTGGAAACAACTTCTTCTTTCTTCATTTGAATTAAAATGCTATTCCCTGATCAAAAACATACCTTTAGTGTTGCTTTGATTCTTTCGCGCATGTTTGAGAAATCCTTTAATCTCCCATGGCAACCATTCAACTGTCCAAAACGCCTGGGTGGACCGAGCCCCGCCTCCAAGGATGAAGCTCCTCCTAAGAGCTCTGGTTTCCAAGCTCCTGAGTGTTCATGAGTTTTTATGTCGTCTTGAAGTTGAACCTAATGTAATGTTTTGATTGTTGATTCTATGTTGCATGATATTGTGTTTTTGTTTGTGATTTAAATCACTTTGAAATGCCTTTCTGTTAAAATGTGTTATACAAATAAAATTTGATAGATTAAAGTCAAAGATATTCTAACACATGTGTGTGTTGCAGTTAAACAAGGATATGGGGATAAAAGTAAACTGCATCACATCTAGATGTCAACATCCTAAAAAATAGGCCCACATTTTTGCTAAAAGATGATTTAGGCAAATAAACAAATCACTTTGGGCAAAAAGAATTTACTTAGACCATTATTTTAGGAATATTGTGACAATATTACTTAATGTAATATCACCTTTAGGAAGGTGACAATATTAAGGGGTGACATTATTAAGATTACATTCAAAAACTAACAGTAATAATTTAGGTTATTATTGTCTTAAATAATAACCAAAATTATTTGGGTTATTATTTATGGCAATGAGACTTTGTAAAATGAATCAAATTTTTACCATGTTATTCATTAATTTATAAATGTCACCGTTCCAAAAAATTATTTCATATATTTTTAAATCTCATCCTATTACAGTATGTTGCATCAGCAAGAGGGAACACATAGAGGTTAAACTGCACATATCCCAATATCAAGCCAAGGGGGACTTCAGAGTTAATTGTAAAAAAAAAAATTCTGATTCTAATAGTCGAGCAACGCAGGTGAAAATGAGTCTCTCCTTATCATGAGTCATCTCTAATCATGAGTCATCTCTTGGAGCTGGATCAAGTGTAAATGACAGATCACCAACACTCAGATCCAATCCAATCCGAGATTTGGGCTTAACTCCATTTAAAAGAACTCCAGATTCACTAAGTCCTCAAACCGTTTTCCTGTATCTGCACCATGTGTGGTAAATGTTTGCAGAGATGTTTCGCGACATGCTGATTCTTAGCAGAAACAAAGTAACGTGGCTCCCTCTCTTATTTTGGACAAAGTGCTGGAAACAAAGGAGATGCTTAAATCCCGTTGGCCTAACAGGGATATCTTCACCTCTCTTCAGAGAGTACCTAATTGATACATGCGGATTGGCGTACAGGACAGAGGACAATGGCGCCATTGTTTCAGGGTTTTCTGTACCAAGACATCTGTCAACTGCTGTGTCTTTGCGAAGCGCTTGGCTACGCTCCAAACGAGAATCTTTTCATCTTCCCAGTGCGCCTCTTTCCCGCCTCTGGCTGCAGAGCTCGTGTTGGAGGAAGTCGGGCTTCATTCATTTATCTTTTCTAGTCGATGAGAGTCACATTCTATTAGTGTTTTATTGAAACACTTAAACTAAGGCTGAGTTTAAGTGTTTTGTAACATTCAGGTGGAATGTCACAGAAATAAAAATGTCGTCACCCTTCTGTGCTTCCAGGGGTGCAGTTTTAATAAGAACAAAAGTATGGAGAGCCTATTAAATTTCATCATGCACTTGAAATAAGATAAAACTGACTTACAAATAACTTTTCAGCAAGATACAGGAGATTGTTTTAAGTCAATAATTCCTTAATATTGATGTATTGATGAAAAAGTACTAGTTCTGATTCGAAGTTATAGGTGCAATAATTTGCCAGTGGAGCAGCTACGTTTTCATCAATGTTACGGAATTATTGACATAAAACAAGCTCTTGTATCTTGATGTAAAGCTATTTGTAATTGTATTTTCTTATATTTTAGTGTACTAAACTATTTGCACTACAACCTAGACCAGAAATGCTTGATAATATTTTTTTGTTTTTGCAATACACCATTTGTGCACATATAATTACTGATTAATTTATTGGTCTGACCAATCAAATGTCTTTTTAGAGATTCACCACAACAGATAAGATTATTGCATGGTGCGCAGTCAAAGAGACCATGCAATTATTGCTTTTAACATAAACATAGCTAAATTGTGGAAACCTTTATTTCCGATTTTTGTTTAAATTGCTACATGTATAAAGCGTTAAGTTTATTCATATGAGTAAGTGTGGCACATTTGGACCTCCATACAAAACGAACCATGTCCAATGGAAATTACATAACCAAATAGAACAAGTGTTTTCTTGTTATAAAACTGATATTCTAAGGTTAAATGTCTTACAGAGGATGAACTTTACTTTAAGCTCTGACTTCCCGTGAAAACAGCTTAACATTTATTGTTTAATCTGAGTCAAAGCTCACACTTAGTGTATTTTTTCCCTATAAATCTGGATTTTTGGACATTACAGTCTCAGAAGTCAAAATAGAAAAACTTTGTTCATATGCTTTTCAATCGACAAAACAATGATTTTTAGAGTCAGACTTAGTAAATTTAGTAAAAAGAAACAACACACACACACTTAAAACTTCTTATTAAAACAATAAAATATCCATCCATCATCATGCAATCTTAACACTAATGGGGTCGCAAGGTGTGCTGGTGCTTATCTCTAGTGCTCTAAAATAAAATATAGGAAACAAATTAAAAAGAAATCAATTTTATTCATAACACCAGGTTTAGCTTTTTTAATGCAAATGTTTAAGAAATGTGAAAGATGCTAATATGTAAATGTAAGTAAAGATGTGAGAATACAAGGAACAAGAATGATGTCTCTTTTTTCGTATTCTGTGTGAACTGATATGAAATGGAGCAACACATTAGATTTTTGGAAAATCCCTAATAATATATATATGTATATACAAGCAAAATGCATTAGAAACTAGTTCAGTTTTATGATGGTGTAATGCATTTCTCAAGAGTAAGAACAAAACAAAATGTCAATAATTGATATAAAAGCCATTTAATGATTGTCAAACTGGATCCTGAGGAAAATAAACAAGACATAATATATAGTTTACAGATACTGTATATTAATAAAATCTGTGTTTTAGTGATGCTGTTTTTTGCTGCATCCTGGAAACTGATATTTGCATATTTAATCAGTTGGGTTTTTTTTTTTTGGACAAACAGTAGAAAATGCCTATGAACATAAATAGCATAAATACTCCCAAAAAGTTTTTTTTTTTTTCCAAAAATACACACCTATCAGGTCCACGTCTGTTTCCATAGGCCACAGTGCTGAGGTTTCAGTCAACATGGAGGACGTCAGAAACAAGGCAGCAGGAATTGGCTGTCGGGCAGCATTTAGCGTGAGTACCAGAGTTTCACAGTATTTACAGAGGAGTTTAAAACAACAACAATTGTAAAACATGATGTAGTTGCTGTTACGTAAATCAGAAAACAATTAGTCATACTGGTGCTTAAGTAACACACCAGTTGTCACTGTTACAATGTCTGTGGCTGCATTTCAATTGGCGTTAAAATCACGCAAAGTTTAGTTCTGGAAATGAATACACCAAGTTTCTGTATGTTTTTATTTTTCAGAATTGTGTTTTTTTTAACATTAGCAGAATTTCAAAAGTTTTACACATATAATGGAAATGCAGCTGCAGACATTTATCCTGATCTTGTTTCACAAGCTGGAGAATAAGAATCTGATCAATTTAGCAGTATTTTTTAAGTGCTTATTGGGCAGAATATCACGTTTTAGGTGGTCTGGTTACATAGCAACAAAAGAACAGCAAGCTGGGTAATTAGTCAGATAATCAGCAAGGTAATTGAGTCTGTAGCTAACTACAGTTAACAAACTAACTGAAGATTTCCAACAGCATTTTGTTAATAAGCATAGTGGGTGATGCTACTTCAGTTTCCACACTGATTATCATGTTTTTATTTTATTTCCAAGCAACAAGAAGTTTTCTTCCTTTTGTAAAACTCGGCAGCGTTTCCTTTCTCAACCTGCTCATAAGCAGTGTGCAGCAGCATGTTGGGGAGGGGCAGCTATGAAGACCACGAGAACTCTGGTCAGCGCTTTTGCTGCCATGTCATTAAAGGACTTAAACTGTAGGAACGATTTTGAAGCCGCAACTTCCCAAAATCTCAGCTGGTCCTGGTTCATAAGGCTAGCATATGAGTGAACATATTAGCATAACTGCATTTGTCTAACAAAATAATATAAACTCCTGGATGGCCACTGTAATAAATGACTGTCGTTCTGAGGTATTGTTGGTGTCACATAGGCAACTTTGGCAGCTTGGTGTTAGTGATGAACAAACCCTTTTATTGTGAAAAACCTATAGAACTGTGAAGGTTTGGGCTCAACTTTAAATATGGATGTAAAAAAATCTATTTAAGTTTATAAAATATTTTACTTTCTGATGTTACATGATTGAAGTTTAGTTAAAAAAGGTGCTCAGGTGTAAGTGAAAGGAGAAGTTTGTTTGTTTTTTTTTGTTTTGTTTTTTTTTCTTTTTTTTCAGCTCTGATGATAATCAGACTCTCCAGCTCAGTCTATGCTGTAACTTCTCTGTAGGAAATATGACGCGTATCGAGTATCGATGCGTATTTTGAGTGGGATTCTCTGAGAGAGTCTTCCGGCCGGTGAGGCCTCGTCCCCCTAGAGCTCAGTCCCGTCCCTGGGAAAGATCAAGCTGTTCACACTGAAGCTGTTGTAGAAGTGAGCGTTGAACTGTCCGCTCTGCCCGCCGCCGAACGTGTTGTAGTACACTCCCCGGTTAAAATGCAAGCCCTCGCCGTGGTCGGGAGGCCCCGCCCCCGCCTCCTGCCCGCCGCCACTGCCGGGGTGGTACGGGCTGAGAGCCGTTATGTTCCTGTTCGACAGCTCGTTCACCAGTCCGAGGGACCCCTGTCGGCCGGGGGCCCCCGAGCCAAGCGCCGACATGTTGCTGTAAAAGTTATTGAAACACGGAGCGGCGGCGGCGGCCAGCCCCGCTGGCGACGACGACGAGCTCTTGTGGTTTTCATTCATGGCTTCCATCTCCGGGGAGGAAGGCCCCAGAAGCTGGGGGCTGTCCGAGGCCTTCATGGGGCCCGCCGCCGTCGGCCGGCCGTCCTCCAGCTTCGTGGCTGCGGCCGCAGCAGCTCCCCCCGAAAGGCTCGGGTCCGACCGTCGTTTCCTTTTCCGCCGGAAGTTTCCATTGTCAAACATCTTTTCGCAGTTGGGGTCCAACGTCCAGTAGTTTCCTTTTCCTGCAAAAAAAGATTAGAAAAATAAAATAATTTCAGTAATTTATTTTCTCTGCATGCAAACCTTAATCTTTAAAATATGTCAAGTGAGATTTTATTTTATTTTATTAACCAAGACCATGAATAATATCTGGAATTTTTTTTTCTTGAGAAAATATAAATTTAATTAAGTGTAAATAAATAAAAATTGATCGAGATAACTTTAAGTACATGTAATATAAACTTTAAAAAAGGTAAAAAGCAAAAAACTGTAACTTTGTTCCCTTCTTCCTAATTTCATTCATACATCCATTTATTTTCTCTTTTTTCTTTAAAGAGATGATTAAAATCTAATTTGTATCATTGTGTACATACTGGAAAAATTAGACAACTTCTTACTTTACATCTTTACAGTAATCATTTTTTTGGAAATCGTGTTCAAATTTGTTATTTTTTATAAAGTTTCTTGAAAATACATCTAACAACTTTTGTCAGATCTTGATTTTAAGATGAAATTGGTAAATTCTCTTTTTATAAATGTTTGAGAATTATTAGTACTTTTGTCATGATCTTTGTATATTTATTTCTTAAATGTTCTACAAATTTTGACAATCTTTTTCACCCCTTCATCTTTTTTTGCAGGCATTTTAAATTAAAAGATGGGGGAACAAAACTAACTTTATGAAGGTTTTAATGCTACCCATGCAATGTATAAAAAAACTTAATAATTATACAAAAACAGAATCTTTGGTATTTACACTTGTCTTAGTGTATTTTTTAACTGATCTAAACTAACTGTAAAATTTTTTTTTTGACATTGTAACAAAGAATTATAAACCAAGCTATCTTAGATATAACTAATTATTTAGTAGTTTGTTCTGAATGCAAAGGCCTTGTGTAAGTTTGGGTTATTTTTTTTGTTTGTTTTTTTCACTTTAGAGAAAATACATGAGGAGCCAACAATACAACATTTCAATAAATACTTAAATCTGAACTATATACCTATACATTTTTAAATAAATAAAATTACTTATCAATCTAGTTTTGTCATTGTCCCATACAACAGCAAAACATGAAAACAAACGGTCTGACAAGCTATGCAGGTTAACAGTTTAGATGTTACTAAACATTCAATAAGCCAGTGATAATTTTAATAAAAATAATTAAATTATAAATGTGTGTGATTCCTTAGTGCACATTTAATTCTAACTTGTTGTCATTCTATATTAGCTTTATTTTGATAAATTTACATGTAAAAAAGGAGGGAAACATTAAATGTCAGATTAGCTAATTTAGCATTGAAATCATTCATATTCATGTTAGTAAAAATACTAACAATACTAAATAAAATCTTAAATCTATTCACAATTTTATTCAAATCGTGTCATTTTGGATTATTTATTTGTCGAACTGTGGCACGTTTGACCTTCCATACACTTAAGGCGTCACCCTAAATATTTGTAACCCTTTCCAAGGTGTTTAGGTTACCTGGGTCATCCTCGTCCCTCGGGACTTTTTTGAAGCAGTCGTTCAGAGACAGATTGTGCCGGATGGAGTTCTGCCAGCCGGCTTTGCTCTTCTTATAAAAAGGGAAATTGTCAGCCACGTACTGATAAATCTGACTCAGGGTCAGCTTCTTTTCGTGCGCGTTCTGAATAGCCATGGCGATGAGAGCGGAGTAGGAGTATGGCGGCCGGACCAGCTTCAGCAGCTCCTCCTGGCTGGCGATGGACAGCCAGCCCAGGTCGGGCCCTCCGAACCCGGGCGAGTTGGCGAGGAACTGCCGCTGCGAGCCGTAGGAGGGCGGGATGAACGGCGTCGGGTTGTTGCCGTGCAGGTAGGACGCGGAGGAGTTCACGCCCGGCCCATTGAGCCACAGGTACGGGTTCGGGGAGGAGGCGTAGTCCCCGAGGCCGTAGCCGGCGGGTCTCTGGCCGCCCTGGAGGCTCTGCTGGTGGTACACGCTGCTGAAGTTGTCGCAGTAAACCGCAGCTGCCATGTCTGGGGACTCCTGGGCGCTTTTATGTGGAAGAGAGCCGGCGGTAGGGGAGGTGTGGTGCTGGTGCTGGTGCTGGTGCTGGTGATGGGACTGAGGGTCGATGGAGTTCATCACTCCCCGCGGGAAAAACCCAAAGGAGAAGCTGAAGCGGTTCGGGTGACTCTCTCGATGATGCGCGTGCAGCTGCAACAAGTGTCAGAAAGAGTGAAGCGGCTTTTAGGAGCTTTAAAAGGGGGGGGGGGAAAAAAACCCTGGAGAGCCGCAACATGAAGACTGTGGAGAACTCCCAGTAACTCCTGACAACCAATAGAGAGCCCAGAGGGTGTGGTTATAACCTCATTGAGCTGAGAGTAGGTCAGTGGCTTCATTTAATAAAATTCATTGAGAGAAACTTTTCAAAGAGGAGGATGCTGTGACCGTTTAACCTCAGCTAACAAACAACAACACCGGACAAAAAAGGGCTATGTGGCCTTCGGGACTTTTAATTGAAGATGTCTGTGTTCCAGGTCATCGCAGTGGGACGACCGGGGGAGAATAAGTATTTGACACACTCGGGATGTTTCAAGTTTTACAAAGAATGGAGGGGTCTTTAATTTTCACCTTTGGTACGCCTCATCCGTTTGAGACAGAATCGAAATCTAAAAATGAATTATTTTACAGAGCAGAGAATTATTTGATCGCCTAACAACCAGTAAGAATTCTGGCTCTGACTGATGTTTGTTTGTCTTTAAGATGTAATCCTGTCCTCCACTCATTACCTGAATTAATCACACATGTTTGAACTTACCTGTATAAAAGACACCAACCTTTCCACACTCAGTCAAACTCCAACCTGTCCACCACGGGCAAGATCAAAGATTAATGACATGGAGGGAGCTGGGAGTACATTTTCAAAGGTTACCATAGTAACGCATTCTTCCTTCGAGGAATACAATTCTGCAGTACACACCAGCCAGGCCCATGTGAAGTTTGCCAATGACCGTCTAGATCAGAGTTTTACAAAGTGGGGGTTGCTGCCCCATGAGGGGCAACAGGGTTGCTTTAGGGGCACATCATTTTGGAAAAATAAGGATAAAAACACGAAAATAAAAATTTTATTACAATTTTTTTAATCATAAAATGTAATGTTTTTCAATCATTACTAGAAAATATAAATTAAGATAATTTATTGAAGTATTATTTGCTATGCTCATCTTTCTGATTGACTGCCAGTCAAATTTATCAAGCTGCTTTGCTCTTTCAGCCAGGACAGCTAACACAGCTAGTAAGCTTAAAATCTGCAACTTTCTGACAAGAGAAAGACAACAAAAAGCATCTGTAGAGGACACTACTGCAAAAAAAAAAAACTAAGAACCCACAGGAAACTAAAAGTATGTGATCAGATGAAACAAAAATATAACTTTTTGGGATAAACTCCAAAAGAAGAAGGTCGAGCACAATCTCAACCTTCTTCCTCCAAGAAGACTAATCTCAAGAAGACCAACCAACCCCAAGCATTGGGGTGGAAACATCATGTTTTGGGTGGGCTTTTCTGCTAAACTGACGGGACAACTGCACCGCATTAAACATAGGATGAAGGGAGTCATGTATCATGAGATTTTGGGCATTAAACCGAAACACACAGCAAGGGCAGCTAAGGAGTGACTCCATAAGAAGCATTTCCAAGTCCTGGAGATGACCAACCAACTTCCAGACCTGAATGCAATTGAACCTTTTTGGAGGGAGCTGAAACTCTTTTACCCAGCAACAGCTTTAAAACCTTAAATATCTGTATGTAAAATTATTACATACATAAACCTACATTGAAAAATGTAGGTTTTCAATTCTATTTCCACGAAACAGACTTTTGCAAGGCATTAAAACAGCTAAAGAGTATGTGGATAACTCCTTAGCTGTTTTAATGAGATGTCAGATACAGTACAAGTCAATCTGGGTATGCAAAGACAACACTGAAAATGAACATGAGATTTCTAAATGAAAATGAACAGTTTGTCACTATAAAATTTATTGTCCTTTCTCACAAGCACCACAACATTAAAACTGATTTTATTTATTTATTTATTTATTTATTTTTTGATCTGGGGTATATTTGAATTTTTCTCATATTCAAATTCAATGGAGATGGAATTAAATTAAATAATCCATTCAGCTGACAAGGTGAACACTAGGTACTGGAGATGTGAAAGTTGTCATATGCACAGATGTGTGTGTGTGTGTGTGTGTGTGTCCTTCCTTCTGTCCTTACGGGATGTGACTGGCAGGTGTGTCCTTAACTTGGAGCTCATCAAGGTCAATCAGCCAGGAGGAGCGCAGGTTAAAGAGGAATAGGTCCTCTGATTCAAATGCCAGATTGTTTTGGTCATGAGTGATAATCAGGCTCTGTCTTCTGCTGTCTAAAAGTGCCTCGAGTTTCTGACACTCACTTTTCTTTTTCAAAAATGTTTAATTTTCTTGTTGTCATTACATTCCTGGACTGCAGTACTTTGCTTCCTCTGTGCATCGGTTAGAAGAACTTCACCCAGGACTCCGTCACAACTCTCCTCACTACATGCGTTTCCATCACAAACGTGCGGAACTTTGTCAGTATTTCGTTAATGTCAAAAGAACACAATTTATCAAGTAAAATCAAATGTAAATAAGTTATTTCCCATAATAAGTTATTAAAAACTATGCCATGCCACGATCCTCCAACTACTTCCTGTTGTCATCTTCTTCGTGGTTTGTGCCAGCGGCAACATCCTGTTGTTGATCATGTGACTTGTGTTACACCTTATCCTAGCGCCAAAACTTTTCATCAGCAGGTTTTCATTAAGCAAATTTATTTTCGAAATGTCAAATTGTGCATTAATATGACCAATGGAAATGCACCTACTGCTCCTCTGGCTACCTTTGTAGAACCACTGTCCCGGATTTCTCCTGACTCATTCGCCTATCCACCGTTAATCACTCTGTATCTTCAACATAAAATTAGGACAAAGAGACAATCTGCAACAATCCCTGCCAACCTCAACTTCTGCTAGCTTCCTCCAGGAACACCACCTCCTCTCCACCAGTACAAAACCTTCTTCTTCATTTCAAAATTAATCTATCGGATCTCAGACATTTACATATTTCACTTCCTATAACGTTGACCTGATCTGCTGCCGTTTTCCTCAAAGAATCGTCTTGCTGCACACGTTTACAAATTCACATCTCAAGCTATGTTTTGGGGTTCTTTGATTGTTACTTGCACTATGGGCTCATGTCTTAACAAACATGACAGCAAAGATTTAAATCTCACACTGCTTTTTGTGTTTTGCTTCCAAGGAACCAGACTCTTTTGTAAATCTTTTCAAGTAATCTTGACTAAACCTCTTCAGCCTTTCTGAAGATTTTTCAGTTTTTCTTAAGAGACTGACTTCTTTTGTATTATTATTATTTCCTGTTGATGGGAAACTGGATGGAACTAAATGCAGGTCTATCCTGGTAGAGAACCTATTAGAGGCTGCAAGAGATTAGGATGGAGGTTCATTGACGATGACCCTAAACATACAATCAGAGCTACGACAGAATGATTTAGGTCACATTTTATTTATGGTAAAACATCAAAGTCCAGACATAAATCCAGCTGAAAATCTGTGGCAAAATTTGAAAATGGATGTTTACATGCACTCACTCCTCAGTCTGACTGAGCTTGAGCCATTTTGCAAACAAGGGTGGACAACAATTTTCAATATTAGGTGTGCAAAGCTGGTAGGCTCCAAAAGACTTACAGCTGCAACTGCAGTGAAAGGTTCTACCGGCAGTGACTCAGTGGGAATTGACACAAATACACACCACACTCAGATAAATGGACACAGACAGTGAAGAGCTACTGCAGTGTGTGCAGAACATTATAAGCAAAAAAAAAAAAAAAAGAACGACTCTCACTAACAGAAACTCCAGTCCTGTTGTTAACGATAATGAGCCGTTCAAAAGAATCGGATCCTTCATGAACGTAATTCAGGTCTAGGCTAAACTTGGTAGTTTCTTCACTAAATATGATGAGGTACCAAAACAAACATTTGCTGCACCTGCTGCTATAACACTGGATATTGCTAATATAATCAATCATATAGCAGCGCTGCTAGGAGCAAGAATATGCTTTTGCAATAATTATTTTTCCAATTACTTTTCAAATCAAGACTTTCACTTGTTCAAACTTTGTGAACTATTGTTATAGAACATGTCTGATTTTTGTGACTCTTGAAAGGTATGGCAGCTCATGCAGCTCAGCAGAGCGGGTAACATTGCTGAAGATTCACATGCTTGTTAAAGACATCGTATGAGAACAGACATTTAAAATCAATGGATAAAAAGGTGGACATGACTTTGAAAAGTGTATTTTTGTTTTTCTTGGATGATATCCTAAGTAGTTACTTTTTAACTACAAGCCATAAAACAATAAAGAGCTCATAACAGTTTAAAGAGCTGATATTTAGCCATTTCAACTGTTTTTTGTCTTTTTTAAAAAAATCACATTTAGCTGGACAGCAGCCTTGCGGATGATGCATCTGGGGTTTAGAGGTACTGCAACAGTTGGCGTGAAGGGTAATCTGTGTTGACCTGTGTCTCGTTTTCAACTTCCGAAGGGAGAGATTCTGTGTAAAGCACAGACCAGTTGAAGGCAGTGGATGCAGCGCTCAATTCATGCTCAGCAACCTGGCTCCTTTACAATGTTAAACCAGCGAGAATCGATTTGCATTAACAGTTCCTGTTTTATGGTTCGCTGCGAGATTAGAGAACAATCATTTGTGTATACACACACACAAATACTAGCTAACTTTGAGGTACTTGCTTGCAGGTAAAGCTAAATTAAAACCTCTCCTGTGACACCGAGGTGGTGAAGGCCATGCCACCCTCCCCTGGCTGCCGTAGTTTTTCCCTTCTATTTAAGCTTACATCTGACCATGAAGCTTACATCTGACCATGAAGCTTACATCTGACCATGAAGCTTACATCTGACCATGATGACCAATCAGAGAACAACAGCAAAGCTTGCATCACACTCGGTATCTACTCGGCCCTGACGGAAAAAAGCAGCAGTGGAAACCCTCTCAAGGCGGGCTGGGTAAAGTGGAGCTGGGTCTAGTAGAGCCAGTGGAAAACGGGCACGTCTTCCTGGAACTGAATGTCTCTTGGTGTGTGAAAGCTGGGCTGTAGAACACTGTCGACATTTACTAGAACAGAAAGATGGTTAACATACTAAATTATCTTTTAAAAACAGATAAGCACTTGGTCTTGTCATCATTTGACATTTTCATATATTATAAATACAGATTAGTTGCTACCCCAGTCTGAAGCTAAAGGCTAGTCCAAAAGCAGACTTTCAATGTCACGATAACTACGGGTGATTAGAGCTTTTTGTCAGACTGTTTATTACAATTTGGTAGCAAATAGTTACTAGAAATACAGGTGTTATTTATGTTGCATTAACACTTGTAATTACTGTATACAAAGATTAACTGACCAGTTTTTCCCAGTATACCATTCTAGCTAGGCATCTAGAATGCCAAGTCACTCCCTAGCTAGTTAGCATTCAAACTAGAACCATAAACCATTATGTTCATTGTTCTATAAAAAAACATGGGCAAAATGATTTAATAGTAGGTAGCTGGATTTCTATACCTAGGGTTGTAGCCAGGTAGCTAGAGTGCTAAATAAGCTTTTTAGTAAGTAGCTAATTAGCCCACAACACTTGAGAGCAACAAAATAGTTTTTAAATATTTTACCAGTATTAAACTTTTACAAAGATTCACTTCATTCTTCGACATAGTAATCAAAGTCAAAAGTAAGAAAAGAAATGTAAAAATCAGACACACAAAAGGTTATTTATGTGTCCGTTTAATATTATGAACCTGCAGTTCATTTCAGTCAAATGATTTCAAATCAACAGTGCCACAGTGGACCAGAGTTTTAAACATGAGATGAAATTAAACAATCAAAACTGTCAGACTTGCATGGAAAAATACTCACCTCAAATTCATAATAGAACCTGCCAGAAACAGTAGAGAACACTGTTGCATGTAAAAAGTATAGTTTTCAAATAGACAATAAAATGAACAAAGTTATTAGTTCCTTTTGAGTTGGTCACCTTCATTTACCAAAAACATTTATTTACAAGTAAAACGCAAAAGCAATGTCATTAAGTATGGAAACTCTCCAGTTGTAAAATTAAACTGCATCTAGCAAACAGAGGGAAGCTAGTCAATTAGCCTTGCTAACCAAACAGACAAAAGCTACATTAATATGTTGCTAACAGAGCTATGTTAGCTAAGTTAACATTACATTTAAATCAGATCATTTTTAAGATATTTTGAGATAGTTCAGCTGGATTAAAATATATTTATATCCATCCATTTTCTTAATGGGGTTGGGAGATGCTGGTGTCTATCTCTAGCTAATGTTCTGGGTGAGAGGTGGGGTCACCCTGGACAGGTTGCCAGTCTGTCACAGAGCAACACAGAGACAAAGAACCATGCACACACACACACTCACACCTAGGGGCAATTTGAAGTGGCCAATTAACCTGACAGTCATGTTTTTGGATTGTAGGAGGAAACTGGAGTAAGCCCACCATGCACAGGGAGAACATGCAAACTCCATGAAGAAAGACTGGGGCCTGGAATTTAACCCAGAACCTTCTTGCTGCAAGGCAACAGCTCTACCAACTTCGCCACTGTGCAGCCCTATATATAAACTTAATACTAATAGTTAGGGACGTGCCGATCAGGTTTTTTTCTGCTGATACCGATACCGATCACCCCTGAGGGCCGATCGCCAATTCCGATCCCCGATACCGATCACATAGTTATGATTTTTTTTTATCATAAACACTATTGTTACATTATGTGAAAAAAGGAACCATGAATTCACCTTAATTTAGACAAAAACTTGTTTTTAATAACTTTTTCCAAGAAGAAAACTAAACAAAACAGGCATTATGCAAATTGAACTGCTATCGATAATACTATTTTTAACCGACTGATATGAAGGTTGTGAAGAGGCTAAATAATGCAAAGAGCTAAAATATAACCTTTCAACATTGCCAAAAAAATTCAAGTATAAAAATTAATATTCAAAGGAAAATATAGGATCCATTGCAATAAACAATCCAGAGTTACTGAATGAAAACTTCCTGTTAGCATGGCAGCTAGCTGGTTACTGCTAGTTCTGATTGGCTGTTTCTGACTGAGTGGAGTAATTATGCAGAACAGGGAGGAGATCGATAATGTTTTCAGAGATTATCTGTGTCATGTTAGGTCAGCGAAAGTTTTAATACGTATGTAAAATGTATTTTTTAGGTTAGATGCTGCAGCTTTAAACAGGTTCGGTGTGAGTCTCTACCAGGTGGAGCAGAAGCGGCTCCGTGTCAAATGTGACTAAATATTAAATATTACTACCTGTAGCGGAGCAGCGGTTCAACAGGAGAACCAGCGTCTTACATCGCAGCTCGAAGACTTAAATCATTTTACAGGTTATTAGTTTATCTTTCTGACCGTCATGCTAATCCGGGTGAGTGTTTGTAGCTGTGCTGCTTTGCCTGCTGTCTGATCCTCCATGTCTTTTTACTGCACTGAGCCTCGATGTAGCCAAACTCCGTCATTGTTTTTATGTCTATTAGCTTCGGTGTGTTGATGCATTTTGACCTGCTTCAATTTTCCGCCGCAACACGCAAACGTCCTCATTCACTGCTGCGCGTTTGCGCAGTGAAGGAAAGACGAGACCAGCTGGACAGACAGGCTGGGAAATGAGATGCAGGTGATCGATATCAGTTCAAGAGTCAATGATCGTCGATCCCGATCATCACCGATTTCACGGAAATCAGTCGATCATGATCGGTTACCGATCTCTTTTGTTAGGTGTTTCAAAATAGATTTTCAGTTTTTTTTCCTGTCTTATTTTGTCACATTCTGAAAATATGATTTAAAAGTTGAATTAAAAAAAAAATTAAAAGAGCATTGTTCAGAAGAAAAGACCTCCAAATGGTTCTACAAAAACCATTTGGAACAACCGATAGCACTAGAAGGTGTAGAAGGCCTTCTCCCAGAGGAATCGCTGATGGAGTCATGCTGCCACCTGGAGATGCCAGTTCCTCTGTGCCCAGCTTCACAGTGTCAGATCAACGGTTCCGATTGTGAGCTATAACTCATTCTCAACACTAGATGGAGGCAGCTCGCTGCCGAATAAGGAGCTGGAACAGCAGAGAAAGAGATATCGACAAGAAGAGATCAGCAGATGGCTGCAGTCTCTGATGAGCTTCTGGGACGTTTTGGCATCTGGAATCTTATTGGACTGTTTGCTTTGTTTACCTCAAGGGATCCAAATGTTAAATTGAGGAGATTAGATTAGATTAGATAAAGGTTATCCCAGTCTGCTGTAGAGACTGTCTCCGTTTTGCATAAGATAGTCAGCAGTTAATTTCCTTTTAAGGGGGAGTCAGTCCCCTCTGAGCCCCACTGTGATTACTTTGGTGGATATTGACACATTATCTGCAGTAAAAAGACTAAAACGACTGAGGTTTTCTTCTAATGCAACTTTCCCTCTGAGATCCAGGCCACAGGGTAATTGTCCGCTGAGCAGCAGGAGTCGCTCTGTCTGACTGTAATTCTATAATATCGGGGTTGGCCATGACAATAATCCCTGGGCTGGTCGTGCATCGCCAGAACCGCTTCCCAACCCAAAATATATCTATATGAGAATGCAAAATTGTGGAAAAGGGAGGAATTGCTGGCTCTGAAACACGGACTCGTTTTAAAAAAGAAAGCTTCTGTTTTCTTGGAGCAGAAAATGTGGATCGTTAACAGGATACTGGCAACATTAATGTGGCCAAAAAAAAAAAATGCTGAAATGTGGGAATCAGGATCAGCATGCTGGATATGTTACTGTTGGTGAGATTTGAAATTAAAATTAAAGAAAAGATATTGCTCTTAATTGAAAAATTAAAAAAAATGGAATCTGCACTGGCTTATATTATTTTTTGCCACCTTGCTTTAAACAAAAAAGATTATTTTACCAATGTTTGAAAAGAAATATATAATCACAAGCCTGACTAAATAGAGAGAACTCTTCAGATCAGTGCCATAACAATCTTCTACATATGAAAATCATTCCAAGAGAGCCAAAGATGGAGTTTATTCACACTGTAAAATGTCATATTTGGAAGTGGCAGTTTTTTTTAAGTATGTATTTTTTTATTTTGAATTGGAATGATAATTCAATCTGACTGAACTTTATCAATTTTTGGCACATTACAACTTTAAAGTGTCAAACTGGAGTTTTATGTGTGTTTGTTGATGGACCCAAATGCAGCAGGCTAAGACGTAAAGCAGTGGAGAAGATTTAATGTAACAGAAAAATGATTTAAAAAAAAAAAAAACTCACACAAAAAATCACAGAGAACCCAAGGAGCAAAAAATATGAATCCGAGGAAAGGAACGGCAGGGAATCAACGAGGAGAACCGATTTTAAGCAAAATTTGAAATGTGAAATGTGGGAAATGTGAAGTATGAAGAGGAAACGCTGTAGGCTTTGTTGTTAAAATCTTTAAAGTAACAAAGTCACTTTTAAAAGGATTGGCGAGTAATCTGGAGTCAGATTAAATTTCCGTAACCGTGGCAACACTGTTCGTCACATAAAAACTTGGTGAGATTTTTTTTTCATAAACTTCAACATTACAATGTATGACAGAGAATCAGGGATATACGAATAAAAAATAATTTTACAAGAATAAGCCATAGTACCATGACGTTATTCTTTTAATACTATGACTGTATTATTTTGACTTTTATGGTACGAGTTCCTTCTCGTAATGTCATGACCTTATTTTTGTAATTTTATGACTTTATCCTTGTAATACAAATATGTTATTGTAATACTACGATTTATTGCTGTCCAACGTTATTCTTGTAATATTACGACTTTATTCTCTTCATTTCATCTTTTTATTTTCTCAGCGTGACTCTTACACTCGGCCGTATGAAACATAGAACCTCAGGATTAAACTTTATAAAAAAAGTACTTGGTTTCAAGAAATAGGGGATTTACATCATACGGCCCAAACACGTAAACAAGCTCCTAGGAAAGTCTTCTCCCACAATGCTCACACTGTAGGCAATCAGTGAAACACACTTATATACAACAAGCCGCCTTGACAGGCTTTTAGTGTTTAACCGTCAGTGGGAAGGTGGGTGGAGATTGGGGTGGGGGGTGGTTAGGTTATTTCTGTAGATGTAAAGATCTATTTATTTCTGTTTTGCACAGATATGTCTATTCATCAGATGCACAATCGCCACCATTTACCTGCAGCCTTTTTCTGATCGGTCAGTGATCCAGTGCATCAGCCCCTGTGTCCGGCCAAGTGGGATCGTTTACGCAGGAGCCACGTAAAAATAAAGATATGAACTGTTACCTATGTCCCTAAGTCCTGTGAGGAACAAACACATGAGCAGACATGCAGGTATGAGGATCAGGAGGCAGATAACACACACACACACACACACATTTGCGCCCACACACACGCACACACAGAAGGCATTCATAGCAGGAGGTAATAACACTGCTGCTTTTCAGACACAAGCCACAGTTCAGTGGGCTGAGAGAGTTACATGCAGGACATGTTATTGCTCTATATGTTTATAACGCTGCCATGAAAAAAAGAAGAGTCCCGGCCTCAGGCATTTCCTCCAGCCGCCCTCTCCTCAGTCAACTCCCCAAGAAAGGCAGGGAGCGCTCAGGTCAGGACCGAGAGCACACCACACTTCTTTTTTGGAGACGGCGTCTTTGTTTCTCTTTACGCTTTGGAACGTTTTTTCCAGGCATATTTTATAGCTCAATTGAGTAACAATGTTATCTACAGTTGTAAAAATGCTATGTATATCAAGTATGACTGAAGAAATTCAGCTTTGTAATTTAGAGTCTTGAAAGTGGTCTCTGTCTCTTTAAAAACTGCTGCTCTTTCTGAAACTCCGCCTTCAGGAAGTCGTCACAACATGGCTCCTCTGATAAGCCTTTAACAATGTTTTTACCAGTGCTGCACTGACAAGTAGCTCCTATAATGAGCTCAGCTGATGCACAGTTCCACTGGCTGTTTGCTAATTGCTGCTGGCTAGTCTGAAGGAGCTGAGTGGGAAAGTCAGAAGGTTGCTCTGTGAGGTGGAATCTCTGAAATTTGGAAACTGCAACTCTGAGGAGATTAAAGGATTTCTCAAATATGAAAGAAAAAATCAAGGCATCACTCCAGGTGTGCTGTGATTATCAAATAAATTTATAACATGATGTAAAGCTAAAAAAAAAAGAAAATTCAATTTTACTTAGTAAGGTTATAACCTCGCACTTATTGTCAGCTGAGGCTCTTAATAAATCAGATAAAAGTTAGTCACACTGTTAATGGGTTTGACTACAAATACCACTGTTCACATCGGAATTGGTAAGGGAAACTGAAAACCATGTATCATTTTTCTGTCACTTCATGAGTATGCTCTACTTTGTGTTGGTTTATCACATAAAATTTGAACGTTTTCTGAGCCATACTCTTACTATTTTTTTTTATTCTGCCAACAAATTGTATCCCGTCTGACCCCATGCTGGTCTGATATGATTGTTGGTTTTTATCTTTCCATCATAGAAGATATCAGTAGTGCTGAACTCAGCTACGTTCAACTCAATATTCTGACTCGATAAGAATAGAAATAAGTCAAAGGAAAATAATGAAGATGGTGGTTTTTAGGGTTCATAAAAGTATTTTTAGTATTGGCTCTTTCATCACCAAGTGTCTGAGGATTTAACAAGCTCTTTCAATAAAACGGACGGAGACTTTCCTGGGAAGAGGTTATTAAAGCCACAACCATGTTGGGTTAGAGGGAGGAAGGCGACTCTTTCCTGGACTGTGGAACATAAAGCTGCTGCAGGAGATTGGGAACCGATGATCTAAGTAGTACTGTCAGCCTATAACGCGATTCCAAATAACAGTTAAAACCATGTCATGTTTGATTATTGTCAAGCAAAAACTGCTTTATTCCTCATTGCAACTCTGAAAGTGGTTCTTTAATATAAAGAGCATGTTAAAAACTTAGAGGTGATGGACTGGTGACCCGTCCAGACGAAAAAGGAAAACAGTTGATCCAACTTTAAAAAAATCTAATTTGTTACAAGCAATCACATTAAGTTTATCCAAGGAAAAATATTAAGTTGTCGTGTTTAAGAAGAAAATGTAAATAAATTACATTTGACAAACTGAATTCAATTACATATAACAAATTAACTTTTTTTTTTAAGTTGGAGATCTCTTGGATATAAGATGCATAACGCAGAAAGGAACATGAAATGAATAATAATAATTTAAACTACATGCAACACACAGGAGTTTGGATTCAGATGTTTTTCACCCTGCATTGGGTTGTTCCACTAAATACATCTTGTATTAACTAAGTTGTGCAGTTTACTTCTCAGTGATATTATTATTATTATTATTATTATTATTATTATTTATTATTATTATTATATTATTATTATTATTATTATTATACAGTTCTGGAGAAAATTGAGGGACTACTTAAAATGATCAGTTTCTCTGATTTTACTTTTTACATGTATATGTTTAAGTAAAGTGAACATTGTTCTTTTATTCTATGAACTACTGACAACATGTCTCTGAAATTTCAAGCAAAATTGTAGTATTTATTTGCACAAAATGAGACATGGTGAAAATAATGAAGAAGATGCAGTGCTTTCAGACCTCAAATAATGCAAAGAAAACAAGTTTGCATTTAGGAACAACAACACTAATGTTTTATCTCAGGAGGAGTTCAGAAATCAATATTTGGTGGAACAACCAGGAGGTTTTCAGTGTAGTGGGCTCTTCATTTTTTCCAGAGCTGCATTTCCATATAGTGTTTGTAGTTTTTTTCTCTTTCTGCAGGTGTAGAAGCAGACTTTATGGTGTTAACTTGTATTCTCGATAAGCTTCTTTCTCTTTTCTACTCTTGCCTCCTTCTTTCCTTTCAAACTTTCAACTTTCTTTTCTGCTTCCATTTCCATTACATTGGTAATAAACCCAAAGCATTTTCTACAAAGATTGAGAATTACTGATTGTACATCCCACATGGCGATGTCATACGTCCGGTGACGGTGAATGTTCTCAACATGAACACTTTCCTCCTATTACCTTTCTCCAGGACTGACGCAGCTCTTTTGTTGACATTGTATGACATATCATTGGTTTAAATGCCCAAAAATGTGCACTGATGTGACATGTGTGATTTTAGGCATTTTAACTGGGAAGAAACTTAGGAGCATCCAAATTTATTCCTCACCTGAAATTGACTCATTTGTTGAGCCTTTAGATTTTATTAGGCTTTTATTGTCATGGTTGTGTGGATGATAGTGGACCCAGAGTCAGAGAGGCAGAGGCAGCTTTAGGTGGAGAATATTTTAATGACAAAATTGTGAAAAAAATGTACAAAAACCACAGGGAACACAGGGAGCCAGAGCAGAACAAAAACCATGAATCCAAGAGAAATGTAGGGAGAGTAGACAGGGGATTAGGAAATACTTCTAAAATGATTTAAGGAACATATATAAACTAAAGCACAAGGAATAACTAGACACAAGAAGTAAACAAACTAGAGTCACTAACTACAAACTAAAATAAGGTAAGATAGAAACAAGGCTGATTTAATCGAAGAAAGAGACTGACAGAATAATCAAGAATCAAACTAGAATCAAATCAAAGCACCAAAACAACTCAAAACCCAGGAGCTAACATTCATGTGGTGTGCTAACTTTTTAGATGAATGCATCACCCTCTGAAAGGGAGAACTGCAGATATTTGAGTCTCTGTGTTCCAAAGCTAACACAAGATCCCAAATTTCTCCATGGCTTCAAAGCTTTCTTTCTGTTTCATTTGAAAAATTTCTCTCCTTCTTTTCTGCCAGCAGCAACCAATACTTCAACATGAAGCATGAACAAGTTTGGTGAAAAATCTGAAAACAAACAACAACAAAAAAAAAAGCACAAAAATCAGCGCTGAGTTTATAGCATCAAAACCCAGATCTAAATGTTTAGGTCAGATGGAGCAGAAATGGAACTGGAATCAGACCCCATAGCTAATGGGGCTGTGTTTAAAATTCACCGCAAGCAATCAAATAAAATAAAGAAAAAAAAGGGAGTCAACTAATGGCTTTTTTCCCCCTTTTTTTTAAAGTAATGACTTTGTGTCCTTAAAGGCACAAACGGCATTAACCCAGACTTTGGTTATTCTAATTAATCCCAGTCTGCAGCTGGAGATTGAGAGTTAGTGTTGCAGGAAGAGTTTTTCTCACTGGGAGCTCAGAGAAGGTGTGTGTGTGTGTGTGTGTGTGTGTGTGTGTGTGTGTGTGTGTGTGTGTGTGTGTGTGTGTGTGTGTGTGTGTGTGTGTGTGTGTGTGTGTGTGCGCGTGTGTGTGTGTGCGTGTGTGTGTGTGCGTGTGTGTGTGTGTGCACCCTGACCCCCGTCACGTTTATGGCGGTCCTGTCCTCCATCTTCCATCGCCCGACCTCGTCCACCCGGCTCGTCTTTATGCTGGAAACACTTTCCCGTCTTCACCTCCCTCCTAGCCGTCTCCCTCACAAAAACCTCCTCACACGACAAAAACATTTCCACTGGCCCTCATTTGTTGACCTATCTGCCAGTTTGCTTTTTCAATTAAAAAAAGTGAAAGAAATAGTTTGCAGGGAGGTGGTGGCCTGTTGTCTGATACACAGGAAGAGTCTGTGCCATCTCCTCCCGAAGTTGAGCAGGTGCAAAGACAACAGTCAATGTGATCTTTGTGTCGACTGGAGGAACTTTAGACCTGGCGCCACCTCTCCTCTGTCTGGCTTTTGGAAGACTTGAACCACTAAAAGAAAGCTGTGACACGCTGCTGAATGGGAAACCTATATATTGTTGACTGACACAGACCACTGAAGTATCTGCTTGTCTTGGCCACCAGCCGTCCTCGTTGCTCCCTGGTCGATTCTCACAGACGGCTCTTGTTGGTCCAGCCGTTAGTTGTGTTTCTCACAACAATGAAATGTTACTAAATGACTCACTTTGAAAACTGATGGGTCATTTCTACAACAAGAAATATGAAATAGCATAATGTGAATCCATACAGATTTTTGTTGTTTTTTTGTCTAGTTTTTCTTTTTTGTAAATCATCATTTTTTTAAAATGTGTTTTTGGAACAAAAGGGGCAGATGATGTAAGATTTTTTTCTTTTTTCTGTTGCTTTTCATTTTATTGACTTTACATGTTTTTTTATTGTATGTAACTGCTGTGTTTTTAATGAAATGAATACATTTCCTAACTAAAAAAAAAAAGTTTGAACATTTCTGTGTTGGGGAGCACAATCGCTGTTCTTCTTTCCTCACTTTTCCTGACCGAGGGACAATTTAGACCATTTTTCAACTACATACAAAAAACTGGGGACAGGAGGCAAATACTTTTCATCTGAAGGCCAAAAAATACCTTGTCTGTCCATTTTCACCTTTAACCTTTTATCTATGTAGCCCTAATTCAGTTGTAGTTCACTGTTATGTTATCGATTATCATCAGGTCTTCAGTTTGGTGTCAGCTGACCTTTAGTATCGATGCTCACCTGCTATATAATTTAACATCTACACTCGATACGCTGCTGCCTCATATCTTCCTTAGTCTCAACTGTGGCTTGAATCTAATAAAGTGCTTGTGAATATTTTTGCAATAAAACATCATTTTTCTATCCGTACGTAGCAGATGCCAGCATCAGATATCAGACGTTAGATGAACTGATTACAGATTTGTTCTGTTGTGATAAGGAGCTGCTGGCCAAAAAGACCAAAAAAAAAAACAACATGCATAATAAACACCGGGGAACAATTTTCAAACTCATTTCTGCTGACTGTATCAGATTTTTACAAACTCAGAATTCCTGTTTACATTTGATGTTTGATTCTGGATGCTCCGTCTAATTATTGTTCGCCTTAATAAGAGGATCCCGTCCCTGGGGAACGCTGCTGTGTAACGTTACTTTAGTAAAACTTCACTTCCTCTTCCAGAGCATTTTCCCCTCCTTTTCCATGGCTGTTTGCTTTGCTGTGAGTCATTCTGTAAAAGTTTTATAATCTAATAATAATGATAAAGCTGAGAGGATAATTTACCCACACTCTTCTGATGGTATGACTTAATTCACTTTAGCTGTTATTGCCTAAAAAAATCCCTCACCGCCACCGTAATCGACTCCAATAGGGGGACAAATTGTGTTTCGCGGTGGGGTGAAATAAAGGTTTTTGTCAAATGATTGAATTCAGCAGCAGCCTTGGATCAGGCTGAGGAGGAGGAGGAAATAAAAACCTGCCAAATAAAATGCTTCAGGTTTCTCCAATACTTTGATTAAAACAATAAAGCAGGTGCTTGATCATTTGGTGTCCAGTAAGTCATCTGGTTGTGTATTCTTGCTTTTATTGAACATAGAACAGAAGTTGTTCCTGATTTTATGCTTGGTGAGCCCTGAGGCCTCCATACACTGTAAAACTGTTTTTTAAATCAGATTTTATCAAAAATATTCAATAATTCTCCAAATAATTCCAAGTTTTTTCAATTGAAATAAGTAGTTTAATGAAGGTAAGTCACAACCAAACCATTTACACTCTGACCCGCCGTGATGTTTGTTGTTGGGGGTCATGTCGTGATGACCTTTAACATGGGTACATGACCTCATGACATGTTGCATGCTCCGGACTTTTGGTGTCAGATTATTTCAAGACAAATATTAGTTGAAGATTTTAAGGGGAATCAAATCAAAACAACATCAGTATCTTGACAAATAACTTGCAAAATAAGAATTTAAAAGTTTCTTTAAAAAGATGTGGAGAGTTGATGTTAACTGATTAAATTTCCTTTTTTTGTTAGTAACAATGTCAACAACAATCACCTCAATTTAATGTCATCGTTGGACATAGCTGGTCAGTTTTTTAAAGTGTAAATTAAGTTCAAATTGAAATTACTCGGATAAAAAAAATCTAAATGCACCTCTCCGTCTAACCTGAATTATAAACTTTCTTTTTGGTACTATATTGTATTTTGCTTTTGCACCAATCAAGCCAATGAGCACAAAGAACAGAAATTAAGAAAATATTAACTCCAATGATTGACCTGAGTGTAAATGATAAGAACATGAGAAACATGAATAAAACTGAAAACTGAAAGATCAAAACTTAAAATATCTGGAATCTGAGATTTGGGAGTAAATTCCTGAGGACTCAATACAAATGTAAACATGCAATAACAAATCATTTCTGTGGTCTAATTTTAATAAATTGCATGTATTTATTCACAACAAAAACATTAGAATCACTAATTCAGTTATAAGCTACAGGATTCCCTTTAATTTTTAATGAAACATAAATTAATACAAAATAATTCATTTCCATTTCCATTCGAGAAAATCCATTTAATATTTGCAAATATACAAAGAAAAAAAAACCCTAAGTGACAAAAATATACCTTTCTTCATGGTTTTGTTTTTGGTATACTGAAGACTTTTGAAGACTTTCAGTCATAATCATTCTTTGTCTTTATTTTTGCGGAAGGCAGAAAACAAAGCGGCTCCCACGACTGCAACCGCCACGCCGGCGGCGGCAACACCTCCAATCACCGCCGCGGTTTGAACCTGCAAACAATGAGCCACACGCTACTGTTACGAAACATACCGAGCGTTTTATCAGACACTTGAACTTCAAACAAGCTACGAGTTCTGGATGCAGTTTAAAAGGCAGTTCAGAGCCGCAGGAGGTTCTGAGACAAGAGGAGGTCAGCTGCCCTCCACTGGGAATATTGTTGGCTTTCTGGTGCTTCTTAAAAGCAGATGGTATCATGGGTAAAGAACATTATGTGGAAATCTTGAAGCACAAATTTGTCTTCCAACTGGTTAATCACCCAAAATATACAAAGAAACTAGTTACAATGTGACTTAATGGCAACAAAGTTTGGAGTTGCCTCGACAGGCTCTGATCTCAGATCACAAACCTGACTTTTTAAAACCTGATCTGTCTGGGGGACTGTGACAGACTGATGACCTGTCCAGGGTGACCCCGCCTTTCACCCGGAACGTTAGCTGGAGAGGCACCAGCAACCCTACCGACCCAATTAAGGGACAAGGGTGTTAGAAAATGGATGGATGGATGGATGGATGGATCAGGCAAAACTGAGGCAAACTACTGAGAACCAAGGATGCTGAAAATGTTTAACTCAATGTTTAACAGAGATGCGCCGATCCACTTTTTTCTCTTCTGACCGATATTTGAGGTTTAGTATCGGCTGATACTGATACCATACTTAAAATGTTTTTGTTTTTTTTAAGCACAGACTTAAACGTACTGAATTACTGACTATTTATTTGCTAATTCTGCACCAGAACGGCACACTTAAATACAACAATATCTTCACTAGCTTGGTCAAACATTTAAAACAACTTTAGTTCAGTCAGTGAAATTAGGAGTAGAACAGTCAATGGAAAATAAATGATAAAGAAAGTGAGACTGACTAAAACAACAGGTTGACTACGTTGGTCAAATATGTAAAAATAAACTGTAATAAATCTTCAAATGGTTCAGAGAGTTCAATTAGGAATAAATGTAATGTAAAATAAATAATAAAGCATGGTGTTGATCAGAGCAAAAAGCACTGAACTAGACTAAATAGATCTAACATTATGGATCTGGAACTTTGTCGTGATACTGGATCTAAAAAAATTTTCAATATTGTAAGTGATACTGGTATTAATATTGGATCGGTGCCTCTCTAATGTTCAAAAGGCAAATCAAATTTTATTTGGATAGCACCTTTCAGCAACAAGGCCTTTCAAAGTGCTTTACAGTCAACAGGCACTTTAACCAAATACTAAAAAAATGCACATAAACCTCAGACTGAATCATTGAATCATCACCAAACAGTTTTGCTTTATTGAAGAGATTTCATAAACATTTACTCACCTGTCGTGATTCCGGTTTGCCGTATCGGAGCTCGGTGACGAAATGTTCGCTGTTATGAGTGGCGACGTTGTACGGACGCTCCTGACCCACCATCTTCACAGCGTTGCTGACGATGGTGCAGGGGTCAAGAGGCTGGTACTTGTCGTCCAGGAGGTTGTTGACCTGGAAATGGTTTGACCCAACGACTTCCCAGATTCTCTGACGCCTCACCGTAGCGTCGCTGCTCCCAAGGAAGGCGAGCGCCTCGAGCAGATCTCCTCCTCTGTGTGCTTTATGGGACATAAATGAGGAAAGGCTTATTTATGTAACGTATTTCCACAGACAGATGTCGCAAAATCGTTCCTGAGAAGGATTGAGCCACCAAAATGCACAGCAATACTGGAAGGTACGACTTAGTGAATTCTTCCATTTGGGTTTAACAAATAAGAAAATCATTTTTCAACGCATCAGCCTCAAATTATTATTAGTCCCAGTACTTTTCTTTTAAATAATAAAACAAAAGCTTAATAAAAATTAACAGCTAAATTTCTAATAGACAGTTTATGAACCTCAAGAGGTTCAAATGAGCAGCAAAACTGAATATCATCAGCAAATATATGACATAAAATATGACTGAACTGCTAAATTAAGTGATATATTTTAAGCATAAAATAAGTCCCAGCACGGAGCCCTGAGGAACTCCACACAGCAGCTCTTTACCTTCAGGCATAAACTGGTTTACAGATAAAACCCCTACCAGAAAATGTAGGAAATAACTGATAAAATACACAGAGAGACAATGAAAGTTAAAGATTTTATCTGTACAAAATCTCTTAAATGATGAGAGTAAGTTAGGATGTTGTGATACTTTTACACAAAACCTTCACTTACTTGAAGGAATCAAATGAATGACTTCATTTCCTCCGATGAAAACAGCCCAGTGGTGATACACCCCACCGAAGATTTCTATCAGGTCCCCCGGCTTCACATCTATGTCAAACTTTAACAGAATGGGGAAAAAGGGAATTAGTTTTAGGGAAAAAGTGAAGAGTTAAACACAGACATAAAGTAGATCTGGGTTGCACAGTGGCGCAATTGGTAGCACTGCTGCCTTGCAATAAGAAGGTTCTAGGTTTGATTCCCGGCCCTGGTCTTTCTGCATGGAGTTTGCATGCTCACCCTGTACATTAGTGGGTTCTCTGCAGGTACTCTGGCTTCCTCCCACAGTTCAACAATATGATTGTAAGGTTAATTGGTAGTTTGTCTCTGTGTTGCACTGCAACAGACTGGTGACCTGTCCAGGGTGTTCCCTGCCTCTTGCTGGAGATGCTGCTGGGCACCAGCAGCCTCCTGAACCCACTAGGGTGAAAGAAAATGGATGGATAAAGCATATCTGTGATTCTAAGTAGTTATCTATTGGTTAGCTGTCCAGCAAAACATTAAGGGTTAAGTGAGTTTTATGTAAGAAAATAGGCAGCTAAAAGCTTTTAGAAATAGATCAGAAAGGTAAACAATGAGACAGACGTAGAACTCTGTGGGACTCACCAGAACTGGAGCCATGTCTTCACCTGGATGACTTCGCAGAAAATGAAACTTACACTAAATGTTCTCTCCAATTGGAAAACATTTACACCAGACAGATTATGTAAATATGCTGAACACAGTGTAGACTCAGTACACACCCTCAAGCTGTGAATTATTAACTACACCATGTCCATGTTGACCTATTTAGTTTCCACTATTGACTTTTGTTTGCAACCAAATAACCTGTTAATAATTTTCTTTGTAGCGTTTTAATTAAAATGTTAGTAGAGATGTCTCTGTATTCATATCTCTGGAACTATCCCACATATAACTACTAACTTCAGTAGTTTTATGTCAAACAAACAAAATAGAAACCGAGGAACACATCAGTTAGAGATATGAAAAGGTCAAAGCAGGTGATCAGTGAAGCAGCCAAGATCCTGCATTACACTGCAAAAACACAAAATCTTACCAAGGGTTTTTAGCCTGTCTTCAAGTGCAGATATCATTATATGCTTGAAATAAGACAAAATTAATTTAAACGTAAGAAACGTCAGATTTAGGAGCTTGCTTTAAATCAATAATTATGTAATAATTCCACTGACAGATTATTTTTTTATCTTATATGGAAAAATGTCTTATTGTAAGTGAAATAATCTGCCAATAATCTATTATGTTTTCAGCAATATTAAGAAATTACTTAATATTGTAAGTAATTTAAGGTGCTTGTTGCTTGTTTCAGCAACAAGCACCTTAAAACAAGGTGCTTGTTGCTGAAAGTTACATATAAGTTAAGTTTGTCTCATTTCAAGTGTTAGCACTTGAAACGAGACCAAAAATACTAGGTAATATTTTGTGTTTTTGCAGTGTATGACTGTGGGGGAGCTCCAGAGAGCTACGGCTAAGGTACACAATGTTTTGGCATACACCCACAAATCTGAGCTGCGTATAGTAATCATTATCTGTGTTCACATTACAAATATGGAAAGAGTTATTTTCTAACATAAATTGTTGTTATGGATACTTTGTGACCGCGCTCTTTGGATAGCGGCTGTTAAGATTAACACATCTGTCAGACTTGAACGGCATGTTCTCCTCTCCTTACCATTTTGAAAACTGAACAGAAATGGTCCATGTTATATGTTACATTCATCCATCCATCCATCCATTTTCTTACACCCTTGTCCCGTAATGGGGTCGGGAGGTGCTGGTGCCGATCTCCAGCTGACGTTCAGGGCGAGAGGCGGGGTCACCCTGGACAGGTCGCCAGTCTGTCGCAATGTTACATTCATGCCCCCATATATACTGTATATATATATATACATAATATAATATATATATATATATATATATATATATATATATATATATATATATATATATATATATATATATATATATATATATATATATGTATGTATATATATATATATATATATACATATATATATATATACATATATATATATATATGTATATATACATATATATATATATGTATATATATATATATATATATATATGGGGGCATGAATGTATATATATATATATATATATATATATATATATATATATATATATATATATATATATACTTTATATATACTTTTTTTTACTGGCACTGTAGAGAAATGGAACAATGTTCCCTGTAAAAGTACATCAATCTGGATAGAATGACTCCTTCAGTCACTCTTATATCCCGTCGATGAAAACAGGATTTGGAGACTATAGGAGTTTGTGTTTTGCTGGATTATGGCAGCAAAACTGAGCTCCAAAATGTTAAGGTTTGTCCTTCTTCCCTAAGTTTAAGTTTAGTTATGGTAAATCACTACAGTTAAAACTTGTTTGGGTAGTCACTCTTCCATAAACAAAGAGGAACCAGTGCACTGTGTCCATATTCATATGTCTGCATAAGCAGAGACCTCCTTCACATCTGTTGGCACGGTGACGAGTTAATTAAGTGTCTCTCTGGGGTAAATTCCTCTGTCATTGACGACCGAATATGAGATGGTCTGACTTTGAACAAGACCTAATGAAGTTTATCTTAAAGTAGGTAAAAATATTCTATTCAGTATTCAGAGTCTGTCCACATCAACTCTTTTAGAATGAAACAGTGAGATTAGAGAAATGAGAATCTCTTGAGAATAGATGTGGGTCATCTAAAAAAATGTCACAACATTGATAATAAGTTTCCTCTTTCCTACTTAGCAAATCTCGACGTGTCATCAGGTCTATGAATGCGATATTAATGCAATACCTGTAAATTAAAAACATCTCATCTATGCGGTCCTTTTTTAATTGTCTATTTTTACCTTCCTCCCATAAACATAGCACTGCTTAGATTAATGAGCTCTGATGCTGTCCACCAATGGATGCGGTAAACAGAGGTAGTGTTTAGATTGTTCTATTGCTTTTATTATGATAAAGAATATGTAATTCTTTATTTGGAAAAATAAAATGAGCACTAAAGAACAAAAAAGGAAGCAATGCCACTCTTTAATGAGGTGCAGCCGTACTTTTTTATTTTATTTTACTTCAAGATGTTTTTTATCTTTTACTTTTGCACTAATGTTAATACTACTTTGGAATATAGAAATGTACTTTCTGTGTGTTTGTTTTGAAGTTTATCTTCTCCCTTTTGGGAGTTTTGGAATGTTTTAAACATTCAGCAGAAAATATCAGCTGAAAACATGCCTGTAAATATGAAACAAACTGTATTTTTTTTTTCCCCTCACACTCAGAAAAGTTTCCAAGTTGACATACCTGTTAGTTTGATTTCTCCCCAGGTCCCCATTAAGTGCTTAAAAGAGGAAATCCTCAGTCGGAGCATCACAAGGAGCTCGCTGGCCGTTTCAGCTCTGCAGGATGTTTGGAGAAATTCCCTGCGCTCACATCAACACGGCTGTGCTTTTTATTAAATACAGCTGTACTACAGTATATCCTGCACCTCTGCCAACAATCATTTTCCTTCCTCTATTTTTTTCTCTTCTTCTTGTTCAGGATTTCTTGTTCACTCTTGTACTCTGTGGCAGCTCTCTTCACCTCACTGACAGCAGACAGAAGCCAGAGAGGAGACTTGAATCCAGACTTTCATCTCCCTTTACGTCTATCATGGCTGCCTTTCTGCAGCAGCAGCTGTGGAGCTCCCCGTCTCGCCGGCTTTTGTCTTCTTTCATTTTAATCCCGTTGTTGCGAATGTCAGCGTTACACTTGGCATTATTTTCCTAGCATCTCTGTGTTATTGTAAGGCAACTGCATGATTTTTGTGATGTCATATCACGTAAAATTCCAACAAACTCCAATTGTTTCTGGGTGAAATGTGGAGGCACAGCAACTTGGTTGGCACTCACTTGGTTGGGACAATGTGAGCTTTTGAATTTTGACATATGAATGTCTCTTCTGTTCACCCAGCTACCTGCAGTGCTGGAAGTCAGGTGAACAATCATGAAGTAGTTTGATTTTAATGACAAAAAGGGAAGTGAATGATTCAAGAAATGTCACAAATTACATAATTTCACCAGAAAAACATTTTTGAGACTCATCTAAAAATTTTTCTTTCAGTGCATCTTGGACTGAATGGATTAAATCAGAGATGTCCAAACATTTTGCCGGCAGGGACAAAATCATTGAGTTCAAAGCATTTGGAGGACCATGAAAATGTTTATATAAAGTGGTCCAAAACATAAAGGGTCTGGTATGGTTAGTGTTATCACAAAACATTAAAAACAGACCTTCAGTTTCTAAAATTCTTTTTTCCCCCAGCTGTTATTGGTTTTAATTACCACAAAAATAAGATTGGGACAGAACACACACATACACAAACACACACCCATATATATATAATAGGATTACTTTATTTGTCAGTGAAATTATTGCCCTTAATTTGTGTTAGATTGGTGGTATTTGACATTCTCTTACCTTATTTTTCCATCTTTTTGCTGTAACATTCATTGAAGAACTCTCTGCTCTTTCATGGAGTTGAATCTGAAGTCAAACCAGGCCTGGAACACAAAGGAGCTGCTTTACACAAAAACCTCCAAGGCAGCAACAGTGCGTACAAAAGTCACTTTTTATTTAACAAGCTGGCTTCTCGGTGCAGTGGGACAGATTTCAACCAGCATTCAGTCCTGTATCAGTCATCAGGATTTATCAGCTCGACTGGCTGCTGGTCCCCAGGTGAACGGTCTGCTTGTTAGTGTGACTGTTCCAATCAGGAAGAGCGATGTGGGACCAGCTCGCTTTTCTTCTCAGAAAACACACTTACTTATCGGGAAATTACATCAGAAGAATTTTTAATCTTACATCAAAATCCTCATAATAAATGTTAAAAAAGCTACATTTTGTGATCATTTGCAGTGCAAACCAAGAACCTTGAGCATGTCCATGTGTGTACACCCACACTCACTGTTTGTGTGTGTATCCAGCAGGTGATGCTGTTAGCTAGCCATGAGAATAAATGTTGACAAGGGGAAGAAAGTGAAGCAAATCAACTATGTGAAAACATAACTGCCCCCTAAACCTAATAACTGGTTAAGCCACTTTTGATGACTACCATCTAGCATTTACAATTTCTGTCAGCAAGTCTTTTACATCACAGTGAAGGTTTTCAAACATGAGGAGCAGAAGTTAAAGGGGCAGTATATGTATTTTCCAAGCACATAGGGCCATTTCACAGCACAGTCAAGTAACTTCAGTTGTTGGAAAAATGCTTCATTTGAGACTTAATAGAAAGTTGAATTTGTAATTTAACCCCTTCAAATTGGGCCTCCTGCTCTTTCTGAAACTCGTCCATCAGGAAGTGATCACAACATGGCTCCTCTATTAACTTTTTAACAAAATATTTACCAGCGTTTTACTGAGAAGTAGCTCCTACAATGAGCTCAGCACATCTGCTGAGCTCATTGTAGGAGCTACTTCTCAGTAAAACGCAGTTCCACCGGGTGTTTGCTAATTGCTGCTGGCTAGTCTGAAGGAGCTGAGTGGGGGAGGGCTGCTCTGTGAGGTGGAAGCTTGGAAACTTTGATCAAAGGAGGAGCTTCACCTCGAAAATTTTCTTAGAGTAGACTTCATGCCTTTCAAATCCTGAAACACCAAATAAGAGTTAAACCATCATCCTATAACCTCCATGTTTGATTTTTTGCTATTTTTCCAAAATTCTTCGTTGGCTTTACGGTACACCTTCAAAAAGTTCCACTTTTATCCTGCCAGCCCAGATGGTATTTAACCGTAAGTCAAAAAACGGATTAAGGAGTTCCTCAGTCACTTCAGGAGCTGCAGCAAATCCTAAGGAAGTGTTGGTCTGTCTGTGTATGTTGATTTATGGCAGAAAGTAGGGATAGCTGTAGAATAATGCAAAACATTGCAAATTATTTCCCATCTGCTGGGCTTGACGATGTGTCTTCTGCCAGCATGCACTCTGAGTGATCTGCTGTTTGAATCAAGTGTAGAAACGGAGCAGATGGCAAAAGATATTGAGAAAAAAATAAATAAATCAGCTTGTGAATTTTCAACTTGGGATGACTAAGATAATTCTTAAACAGTCTTTTGGAGGAGACAAATAAAGTTGTGCAAGTTCCTCTCATGATGCTAAGTGGGTAACTGACAACTAGAAGTCAACTTCCTTCATTCTTCTGAAATCTGTTCGCTGCCAAAAAATATTTCTGTTCACAGTGGGAAGAAGAATAGAAAAAACAAAAGAGAAAATATGACAGCCACTGTGGAGCTGTCATTTCTGAAGATTAGATGACATGTCAATGAATATTTTGCACCTCGAGCCAGAAAAAACACAGAGCTGCTCAGCAGCGTGAGATGCTGATTGATTTTTTTAAAAGGAGCTCTTGTTCCTCCTCGCAAACCTCCTGCTCTCAGCCAATAAGCCAGCAGAGCGCAGAACGCGCCTCAGCCAACATCTCCAGGGACTTACTGACCCTGACAGCAGCTCTGACCTCCCTCTGCAGGCTGGACTCCACATTCTGTTTTCTTACTCTTTGTGCGATCAGACCGTCCGCTGTGTTAATGAAAGATTTGGTTCAAAGGGTAATGAAAACTGGCCATTCAGAAATAATAAGACAAAAGAAAAAAAATCATTAACGTCAGTGTCAGTTCTTTGCTTCACCAATAAAAAAAATAAGGCTACATGTTCTGGCAATGACGCGACGAAACATCAGAATGTAAAATTTAGAAAGATTCAACATATATTTTTTTTTAATTAAGAATATTTATTCAGCAGGGAATAAACACTAACACACATACTCACATTTGTGTCTAACTCTACTTGTGTGGACTGGCACTGAGTTTTATTAATTTCTGTAGTCTTACCCTGGTCTTCTCCCTAAATCTAACCACCTGTAGGTTATACTTAACCCTATCTCTGACCTAAAATTAATTCACATCTTAGTCCCAAACCAAACTCACAAACTATGTGTGGCCCAGAAAAATGTCATCACTCTGCCAAATGTCCTCAGAGCGCAAGTTTCAAGCAAGCTTTTATCCTCACATGTACATAAAAACCAGTACACACACACACACACGCGCATGCAGCATCGGTTCTTATGTTATCTAAAAACGAATGTGTCTAAGGTACCAGACAGAACAAGAAAAACAAACTTATCTGTACTGAGTGAAAGTGTCAGAATGAACAGACAGAAGGTGGATGATGAGTCACAGAGAGATGCCTCTGCTCAGCCTCGGTGGTCTCGCTGCTCCATATGACAGACAGAAACGGTAGATGTTTTAACCATCTGGTGAGAGCTGAGACGCCACCAAATGCTGGTGACTCATTCAAAACAAACGCCTTTCTGCCGAGATGGAAGCTCTGTCTGTCTTCAAAAACAGTAACATCATCTGTGAAAAAAGGATTTAAAAAAAAATGACTGTAGCAACCTGTGAAGCTACTTATATATACGTATTAGTATATAAACTATCTGTTTCATCAATCCAAAATCAATCTGAAGTTTGATATCTTTTTCTGTAAGAAAGCGTGTATTGCATGCTTTTCAGAAAGAAATAATAAATGTCTATTATCATCATAATAATTTACTAGAACTGCACAATATTAAAAACTATGGCAATGAGGATAATATTGGTAAATATTGTTATGACAATAACAGCTTTGATATGTGCTCATTTTCTTCTTTCTTTTCTTTGTCATTTGTGCTTCCATCCACCCTACGACCTTCAGCATTTTGGCAAATGTCATTGGTGTCCAGAGTGAATGTCTGCATCCATAAGACTCTATCAGGCTATGGGTGACATAATGGTCATGTAAAAAGCAAATCTAGAAAGTTCAAATCTCCATTTTTGCTCACATTTTGTGAAGAAGGAAGTCATGCTCAGTGTCTTCTTCAGAGACATCCATGTCGTTTTATTTAGTGGTTCCTGGTGCAGCGCCACCACAGGCGAGTAGGGGAACAAGTTTTCCAAAGGGTTTGGATCATTTGACACACTGGAGCTGAAAATGGAACAAATGTTTCGTTCCCCAGTTGAACTGAGTCTACTGGTCACCAGGTGAGAAAACACCTGGTGACCAGTACTGTGCAAACCAACCCACTGCTTCTGTTCAAATGTCATAAAAACAAGATGGAAGTCAGCTCTAAAGCATTTATGACTCGATTGATGCTCAAACGGCCTGATGCATTAACTCACACAACATTCTGCATCCATAGGAGATGTTTCCCTACAGATTCACTTTAAATCAAAGTGTTTGACACAACTCTTCCATTTTGTGGGAGTCGAGAGCTGACTGGCTGAGAGCTGCAGCCTGAGTTCATCTGCAGTAGGAGGACCAGTACTGGATGACTGATTGCTTCTTATCTCCCCTGGTGAATCATGGCCTTCATTTCGGTTACAGATCCCTTTCTTATGTCAGTGGAAGTGTCCGCCGGCCCTCTGGGTTCTCCCTTTCCATGAATGGCTGCATTCTGTTTGACGGCGTGCTGTGGGCAGGCCTTTGTTTTCTTGATTGATTGGCTTTGGGTAGTTGAGCAGCTTCCAGGAGATCATTAGTGACTTGATCTGACAGCACTGGTGACTGCCGCAACCCAGTGCCATTGGCATTCAGCACAGACAGCTGCTCAGAGAGCGGGGCTTTACCCAAACACACTGACCTCAGCTTGTAGTTGGAATAACTGGGAACCTGGGAGCGCCTAAAAATGTTTTTTGATATTTTGAGATGAAGCTACTCATAGAGAGTAGAAAAGCTGTTCATAAAAGTTGTAGACCTAATGATGCATTTAGACCAAGCACGTGGTTTACGTTCAAAGTCTGAGTGGAGGCACGTTGAGGGCCTGTTGAAGCACGTTTCCAACGTGTAGTTTGGCCTGATTTGAATGCTCCAGACGGACCTGACACTCACAACGCGTTTGGCGTGAACGTACCATAATTGTATATTTTAAAAATATTCTACAGCAAATAAATCCAGATGGCCTCCATAATTTTGATCATAAGAGGGTTAACTTTTCAGCTGCACCAAATGGCCAAAAATGGGTGCCATATAATTTGGCTCATGTAAATCATAATAATTAGTTGTAACATATTTTTTTTTTTTAAAAAAGTGTAAAGCATTTTTAATAGATTTAGACTAAGCAATGCAGAAGCATCACATTTACTCCAGAAAATGATTAATCTCTTTCATTTATTGTGAGACTAACATGAACTGCAGACGTATTTTACTGCTGTAAAAACAGAGCAGAGCATCATTTTAGATGCAGTTTCTCACTGCTACAGCAGCAGCATGCCGCTTTGAACAAATGAAAAACATGAAACATGATGAATACAAAAGCAGGAAAGACATGGGGAGTGATCCAGTGTTACATCTGTCCTGCTCCAACAATGATTTACTGAGACCAGCAGTGTCAAAGTGTTTTCATCTAAAAAATCATTTATTTATTATGAAACAGTTCTGCGGACTATTGATAAGCTCCTCCTCATTAATCTTTCTCAAAAAAATCAAAACCTGTCATGACTCTGTCAGATGTAAAGTCAGAACTTTTTAAAGAATCACTTTTAAAAATGTACATCATGAGAAAATGGCAAGTCTTATTCTAACACCATGAAGAATTTGTGTTTGGGCACCAAAATGGATCTGCTTCTAAGAATCTCTAGATCTTTGTTTCTGCCTGAGATGTCAGATCAGAAATTCTGTGAATTAAATAAACACAAAGGCGGCCTCCAGCCACAAGCTAATGCTAAGTTTGGAAACCTCATGCCTGTCAGGTTAGGTATAACATAAATTAGAAAATCTGAATGAGAATTTAACTCTTATTCCGTGCTGGTTTTATTTTTAAAGTAAGTCAGAAATCTGAAATTTAACTGCTGCACTTTTAAACCAGTAAATTACTGGATAATTTCAGAATAAAGCTTTGTTCAAAGTTTATCTTATGCTAGCCTTTCAAAACAGGGTCACAAAGAACAGTGGAAGCTCATGAAGGTCAATCCAACCTGATCAAAACTGTTTACACTGGAAAGCCCTGACTATCTTCTGTGCATTTCCTTTACTCTGACTTATCTGCATAAATATTTTCTCTAAAACTCCAAAGTTGCTCTTCTGTTATCATTCTGACGGCAATTAATCCAGCACTGTTCTTTCAAAAAGTAAATACACAATACTCCTCAATGAGCCCAATCCTAAACCAACTAAAACAAACAACTCAACGCTGGATTCTCTCCGTACGATGTTGCGTGGGCTGGTGCAGGTCAGCAATGCCCTGAGGAGGCAGGAAAACTGAAAGTGATTTGAAGAACAAAAAGCTCTAGTGAATGTTTTCCTTGGATTGTCAGGAAAGACTTTAGCCAAATTGTTTCTGCAACCCTGACCCTTCCTGAACTCCCTGCGTTATTCCTTTTCCTTGCAGCTTTTCCCAGCTGGCAACAGAAAATCCCCCCAACGATCATCACTCACTGGGCATTTTTCCATTTGTGCAGCTGAATGTTTAACGAGGCGATTCGGAGGGGAGATTCAGGTTAAGTGCTGAACGTGTTAAGGCTGTCGGGACTCTCTCTTGAGCTGTGAACTGATGACCCGTCGTTTAACTGCTGCTGCGCCGAGCTGCTGATTTACACTGCTGTGGTCCTTGGGATGCCGCCGCCGCCGCCACGCTGCCGGTGGTTATTTCAGGAGCTGGAATCTGTCTTACGTTTTTCTCCCAGGACTGAAATACTTAAATGTATCCAGTTTATACCCAAATTAAACACCTGCTGCTGTAAAAGAAGTGGATCCAGTATGTACGAACATCTACAGGGACACGAACCAGTTCAGTAAGGGTTGTACTGTGGTGCCTTCCAAAAGCATTTCTGACCTTTGAACTTTTACATGTATTATCACACTACTGCTACAAAGCTCAATGGGATTTCTTGCTAAGGTTACTATTGTCAACATAAACTAACAAATTCACAAAAACTGAATTTGAGAAAACAATTTCGTTAACTGACATGAATAAGAACGGTAATCAACGGTGAAAAACTAAAGCTTATTGGAACTACATGGTGCATTTATAAAACTAAAATATATGGAAATTATAGATATAATAACAGGCTGCACAGTGGCGCAGTTGGTAGAGCTGTTGCCTTGCAGCAAGAAGGTTCTGGGTTCAACTCCTGGCCCCGGCCCTTCTGCACGGAGTTTGCATGTTCTCCCTGTGTCTGCGTGGGTTTCCTCCAGGTACTCCGGTTTCCTCCCACAGTCCAAAAACATGACTGTTAGGTTAATTGGTCTCTCCAAATTGTCCCTAGGTGTGCATGGTTGTTTGTCCTGTGTTGCCCTGCGACAGACTGGCGACCTGTCCAGGGTGAACCCCGCCTCCCACCCAGAACATCAGCTGGAGATAGGCACCAGCAACCCTCCCGACCCCACCAAGGGACAAGGGTGTCAAGAAAATGGATGGATGGATGGATAGATATAATATCCTCTATTTGTTAGCCTTTCAAACTGATAAGTACTTGATTTTTTTTCCCACCTCGCAGGACGTTTATGTCAGTGGTCGGCAAATAACGGCACTCCGTATTCCTCCTGATGGCGCTTGAGCTAGTCCGCAAAATGGCGACAGCCAAATTTGGGAGAAAAACACCAGAATCAGTTGGTTGTTCAATAATTGAACAGAAGGCAACATTTTGAAAATGTTGTCTTCTGTTAAGCATTCATTACATGATCAATGTATACATAATCACAACATGACCTTTTGAATTTTGCACCTAAAAATTAACCAAAGTATGAAAAAACTAAAACTGCTACTATAACAAAGAGAAAAAAAAACACTGAAACTAAACAATATTTAATAAAAACTAGCAAACACGCTCTAAAGCTAACTGAATTAGACCAGGTGTGTCTCTGAGTGAGATGGCGTTATATCTGAACTACAGATGTTCTGCGTGACAGATATCAACAAATGTACTGTTGTAGCCAATATGGAAAAATATCTGCAGTAGCATAACTTCAACCTAAAGAGGGCAGTAGTGAAATGGTTTTATTCCAAATATTGTTGAATTAAACACACTGAAATGTAGGGATGCACAATATGGAAGGGATTTTTGGTCGACATCCGAGATACCAATATATTTAAACTCATTTGGCTGATAACTGATACCAATACCAGTATTTTCTTCCTATACCTACTGACTGAAACTATATGGCTTCCTCTACTGTTGAATTAAAATGCTACATTATCTTTGTCAATTTAGCCTGCTACTAAAAGCTAAAAAGTTTAATTATTCTTTAAACAGCTATAAACTTAAACACATATCACTCTTTTTTTAATTGTCTTCATTTTAACATTATACAATAAGACACGGGAAAACTTATGGTTGCATAGCAATCACGCACTGTAGCATTTTGTTGTGCAAGTCATGGGACAAATTACATCATGACAAGATGCGGGGGTTTAACTTTCTGTCATGAAAAAAACAAAACAATGCATGCTCACACTTCAGTGAACTGAAGTATTCCAATCTCCTCAGTCTTCTGCTAAGCTGGGGTAATGTCTGCAGCGCTGATGATGATAGATCGCATCTATTACATCAGTCTGGAGGGGACAAACTGTGCTGCACTCAGCCTGTTAGTTTTGGGTCACCAGCAAAGTAATACAGAGCAGCTTCCTGACTAACAGATTCTCCACTGAAACAGGCCCACACTCTGCTGCTGCACCAACAAACACGCTACGGGAATTACAAAGAGGACGATTTTCATTCTGAATCAGACATATAGGGTGCATGATTAAAGTTTACTCACCAAACCTGCAATTATGTGTGTTTTTACAGCAGTGCAGTCGTTTACCAACCTGGTTTAGACTCATGCTACTTACATAAAATGAGTATTTAGATAGTATGTTAAATATTCAGACACATATCAGTGTTTATTCATTTAATTATAATTTATGTCATGAAAATGAAGAGACTGAATAATTACATAAGATGTAGTTAAACACATAAGATGATCCTCAGAAGGTAAACAAAAAAATTATTTATTAAATATTCTGCCAAAGCTGTTTACCTTAAGAAATAGATATTATATAAAGCTTTACCTCAGAAGCAAAGAAAGGGAAAGATAAGCTCTTCTACAATGTATGGTTCAATGAAAACCAGAGAATCTTTAATGCTGCTGTTACTGTGAAATACAGCTACATGTTTCTGTGATGGCGTATTAGGGCAATTATGGATAGAAAACAGAGAGGAGGAGTAAATTTCAGCCAAAAACCTTTTGCGATTTTGAGATTAAGCTCAGAAGTGTTCTGGTTAAAAACAAGGACATTTCTGAGATCTACAAATCAAACATTTGTCAAACAAAACTTATCAATTTTGAGAATAATCTCAGATATTTTCTAGACAGAACACAAGCATATTTCTGAGCTCCACAAATCAAATGTTTGGAAGAAAGAACGTGTACATTTTGAGAAAAATCTCTGATATTTTCTAGAAAAAAATGTGGAAATTTCTGAGTTTGAAACGTTGAAAATCTGCTGGAAAAAAAATCTGAAATTTTGAGAATAATCTAAAATTTTCAATAAAAACAAGAAGATGTTTGAGGTCCACAAATAAAAAAAAATTGCTAGAAAATACTCACGTTTTCACAATAATCTTACATTTTCTAAAAAAAAAAGGAGTTTCTGAGTTTGAAAAGTCTAAAATATGCTAGAAATATTCTTTTTCTTTTTCAAACTGAAATTTTCTTGCATTTCTTTAAAATGTCTGAGATAAAACTCAAATTTCTGAGTTTTATTTTGAGAAATGTATTCCTTCTTTTTTCCATCTGCAGTGGAGCAAAATAATAAACCCGTCTCTATGCAGTGTGTGTCAGGGAACACAGTAGCTGCTGTGTGTTTAAATGACACACCATTACAACTGACTGTAAATCCCGAGGGTCAGTTAAAAGCTCAGCCTGCCCCCCCTCCCCCACCCGTTTCCCACTGCTGTGCTGAACACCTGTCTGTAGGACATCACAGCCCGGCACGCAAGCCCCTCATCTCAGGACTGTTAATTCGCCATGACTATATACAGAACAGTTGTACTCGTTAGTGTAAACATTACGTTTGGCCGGCGGTCATACCATCCTGCCATCCAACAGCTGAAGCTGAACAGAGGCTGAACTCAGGCTGATCTTAAAGGGCCGGTATCCTCAGGAAGATTCTGTCCTTCTGGCAATAATGGAGAGTCAATCACACTTAAAGCTGCGGTGTGTAACTGTCACCGTGTGGTGATGGTATGGTGGTATATATGGTACGAGGCAGATAATCTGTGAGGAAAACTGAGCCTGTCTGCCTTCACCCAGTGCTAACTACAGAAACAACCAATCAGAGCCAGGAGGAGGGTCTTAGCGCTGTCAATCAGCTCTCATGTACTGATTGACAGTGACACCTCTTGCTTTTTGCTCTGCTATGCTACAGCTTCTCATCAGAGCCTGTCTTGAAAGCTACGCTAGTTAGTTGATGATGGCGGAAAAACGGCAAATTGTTCCTCTGCCATTAGCACATTTAGTAGCGAGTACACGAGGTTGTTTGGTAGCACTAAGACCCGCTTCCTGGCTCTGATTGGTTGATTTTGACCGGGAGCTGTGTGTTTCTTCAGTCGGCCAGAGCAGCTCAGAGAGGTGGAGATGGATCTTTTTACAGATATTCTCTCTCATATTTTACTATCATGGTTGTAGTTTTAATAAACATGAAAAATAAACACTGTTTTTAATAAGGTTTTAGATTGCTTGTTTTGATTATTTAGGAGTCTAATTTATTGATTCTAGTTTCATTCTTCTTTGTTCTTTATTCTGTTGATTTGGTTCGATCAGCCTTGGTTCTGTTTTGCTTTGGTTCTGTGGTTCTTAGAGTATCTAGTTTGCTTTTTTCTGTCTAGTTATTCCAGAATTCTAGTTTTATTATGCTCCTTATGTCTAGTCGTTCTTTAGTGTTAGATTCATTTCCTAGTCCCTTGTGTACTTTCCCTCAGTAGCTGCACTGAAATGTTCATTTTTTAAACATAATGCTCAACTGAGACGTTTTTGCTGAAGCAATAATAGCTGACACGTCGTAGCTCTAAACCGCAGAAATTGAAATGAAACAACAAAGAACAAAAGTAGACACTAAAATCCAGCCCAAAAGCATTCATCTAAACAAATCTGTCCACTTTTATTTCCCATAACAAAGGGGTACAAACGCAACATGCTCCTTCTGCTAACCTGCTGCTTTGACTGCGTGCATGAGGAAGATTTAATAGGTGTCGTGGAGGCAGAGGAGGCTGTCTGTGCAGTGGCGGCGCTCGTCCATCTCCTCCGGTGCCAGTCCAAACAAAGCCTCCGGGGCGGCTGAGGCGCTGAGAGCGCAGGAGGAAACATTGCCAGGAATAGCTCGCTCCTTTTGCCGCCGAAGGCCTTATAAAGCCAGGTACGGAGGCCGGATGGCAGCGCCGGAGCTGCTGCTGGGTTCAGACGTCTGCAGGGACAGAGCTGAGACAGAGCAGGGTTCCTCCAGTCTGCGTGTTTCTGCCTCCGTGCCCTTTTGTACTCTGACAGAAAAAAAAACGCCTCTGTGAAATATCAGAGCTCATCAGTGGAATTTAACACATAGATTTAAAAAGAAAAGAAAAACTGGGTCTAAGCTTCACTCCAGAGCTTAGCTACTGTAAGGATCTGGAATATTGATATGACCGAACATGACTCAGTCTGAGTCTTTATTTGAAACACCATGGAGACAGAGATCTGAACTTTCAGCGCAGCTGCAAGTATAGAAACCTGTCTCGATTTTTGCAAGTATCTGTCTCGATTTTTATATCTTTAATTTTTTCATCCAGGAGACTAACTGGTCTAATTTACAGTCGCCTCTGAAGGAGATAAAATTTGATATTTTCTCTGGTCTGACTGAGACAGGCTCAGTTGGAACCCTTCAGGATCAGTCCAGGCCCACAGCGCTGAGCTTATCCAGAGACTCCCTGTTCCCTCAAACGGCTCTACTTATTCCAGACGAGGCCTTTTCTATATACAAGGAAGTGCAAAACACCTCCATGAAGCAAACAGGAGGAAATATTATAACATGTTTCAGTTCAGTACAAATTTATGACAGAAAAATGCAGAGGGAGTCAAAGTTCTGCATTTTGATTTAAAGTCCAGCTAGTCAAGTGATTAATCGATTAATCATGATAAATTAAAATGATATGCTCAATAAAATCACACGTGAACAAACATATTCACATTTTTAATTTAATTTCTTATTTCATGGAAACACTACATTGTGAAATAGTTTGGGGGCGTTTGACATTAGTAGAAAATCAATCAAGTTTTGCGAACATTTGTAACGGAAACGCAGCTACTGACACGACATCCAATCACATTGAGCCTGAGCTGCTTTACAGAAACAACAAACTCAATAGAATAAAAAAAACGTTTGCAAATATAATCTGTTTATGTACAGTATTTATTACTGACTACTATTTATCGTTACTATTATTTACTATATTTTTGTGTCATAAAAAGTTATTGCATCTTTTTTTGAGCGTGTTGTGTTTTTCTCCTGCCTGGCTGTCAATCCATGTAAAAATAAAAAACAAAAACAAAAACATGGAGGCATAAACCAGGCCAGGTTCCTACAACATCCTCAAAAATATCCTCCATGTTTAGTTCCACCCTGAAACCGATTCTTAATCGGCCAAAAGCTCCACCTTCCTGTTCTCAGGGAAATCGGTGGAAACATTTTGGGCGGTAAACAGCTTTATCTTTGTGAGAGTATTCCTCTTCTTTTCCTGACCCGACAGCGCTCTTCTGCTGCCGACGGAAAAGGAGTTTTGCTTTGAGCGCAAGGTCAGGGTAGCCTCCTTAGTGAGTTCATCAGGAAAGGAGGAAACATTGTAGTCAAGGTGATTCCTAACGATGAGCATGTGTGCGTGTGCATGTGTGTGTGTGTGTGTGTGTAAGGGGGGGAGAGTTTCAGACTGCGTGATTTCCTGTTCAACAGATGTCTCTGTCCAACTCCAGGATTTATCGTAAATGTTTCGTTCAAACTCTGCTACAGTAGGAAGAGGTGATTCACAGCAACACAGCATTAAGAATAATAAAAATCCTTCTAGGAATCTCTGCACTGACAGTGTCTTGTTTTTCCTGTGTTTCTGTGTTTGGTGCCAATAAGTACAAGATGTGTTTGACCTGCATTTCACGCCAAGGAAATATATTTTTACACCTCGAAGCCAAACATAAGCTCAGAACGAACCACACTTATTATAATAATATTAAGTTCAGATGGCTGCTACACACAGAGGGCTCTAGTTGATATCTGTTTTTGGCATAAAAATATAGCTTTTAACCTTTATAAAGCAATAAATTTGAACAGTTTTATCATTTTAATTTACATCTGAGTATGTGATTAGACTGAACTCAACTGGATCGATTTGAATTTGTACTATTTATAATTTGATATTAATGGGACATATTTTAGTGAGGTAACAATGGCAGCACTTCATCAAATACAGTCAAATTTATCTAACTGCTTCACTAATCAATTTTATGGTGAATTTATTGTACGAATGCTGTAAAGCCAACATGCTTATAAGAAAATCATATTTGCTTCAAGAAACTGTGAGAACGATTCCAGTTCTTGATAATTTTTCCAAACCCCTATGTGGAGAACATATTACCTTACACTGTGTTAGACCATTTATATTTTAGCACTAATTGTGAAACATATGGTAGGCTAAATAGGTGGGATTTTAACACATTCAGTTAATCAATCACATAGATTTTGACATGTTAAAAATTTTAATCAGATTTTATTTTTTACATTATGAAGGTTCCAGCTGTGTCTGATATACAAATGGCAACGGGCAACAAAGTAGCTCGGCTCACTGGGGGTTAATTTTTGTTTAAAAAACCAATCTGATAGGACGCTGGAAGAGACTATTGTTGTGTGCTGAAGCTATGCTAAAAGGAGTTAGCCTATCAGTGAAGCTATTCAAGACTAGCATAGCCTCTCAAAGCTAAAGATGTAGCAGCAGCATAGAGGTGCCCAACGCCAGGTCAGCACCTACAGTCCACATTTCTAAAGACGTTCCATGAATGATCTGGAAATATGAATGTATATTAGTACTTATAACCTAAATAACAGATTAATAGCAATAAATGTATTAGTGGTTGATCTCGTCTATTTAGTCAATAATTTAGCAGTAAAAACGGGTTTTGTATAAAAAAGGTTGCTTATTATGTCGATATGTAGTTAAATAGAGTAAAATGGGATTAATTACAGATCCTCCAGTTAACATGACTTAAAAAAAATTATGGAGTCATCCCACTAAAATTAAACCAAGCCATACAGTCAGAATATGGAAGATGCTGTTGTAGAACATTTAGGCTAGGCGTTCATTTCAAACCTCCTAAGCATACCTGCCAACAATGTCTTTCAGAAAAAACACCGAGCTAACATGCTAACATGGCCATGTTACATAACACTGGTTTTTTTATAACACACAACTTGGTGACACTGAAGATGGAAAAGGTATAGAAACAGTAAATTGATTGAGTTAGCTGACATGCTGACTATTAGCTAACAGGATTTTAGCTCAAGCGCATGCTTATCACAATAAGCATGTGCTATAGTTGTATGCTATAGTATTAGCTAACAATAGCATCTTAGCTGAAGCACACAGGCTTAACCCAATAGGTAGAATTTATATTTCAGTATGAATAAACAAGCAGTATGAATTGAAATAGCGTACACTGTCCATCTCCCTGACTTTGTTTGAATTCGGATCTTTCCAGAAGCCTTGGCAGAAGTTCTTTATGCAGCATTAAGAACTTGCTAATTTGTTTCCTCGTTTATCACTTAATTAATTTCCAGCTTTCGAGTCACAACTCTCGACGATCAATATTAATCACCGCTGCAGACGAGGACCTGCTAATGAGATCAGATTAGGGGAAGGGAATTACACCGGCTGCTGCCACCAGTGATTGGAAATCACAAAGTATCCCTCTGTGCAATTAAAAGGCCGTTTAAACAGGATCCACAAGCCCAGGTTCTGTCTGTGACGATGCGGTTCTCTCTGCTGGACACTTTGTAGGCTAAAAATGCAACATCCTCCAAAATGTCTTCCATGTTCATATCTTGGTGACGTATTCTAAACCCTTAGGGGAATACTACAACTGCAAGTTGTAACATATTTTACTGGGTTTCTATATGACAAACTAACACAATCTAAGGCACAGTTGGGAAATTAAAGGAAAGGAATACAAGTGTTTTATCAAAGATAAATCACAAAACTGAAAAAAAATTGTATTTGCCCCACATAGATACTGTTCTTTGTAAAAACATGTTTTTCAGCAATTAAAATTCTGTGAAGAGAAGTTTATATGTAAATGGCTGATGTGGCCAGCAGGAAACTCAGGAAAAATGAGATATATAGCAGTCAGTCACGTTGGTTTCCTGTTATGGTGTGTTAGGTACATTGGAGATAGATTTTTTTTTCTAGAATTTTTTTTATTAATTAAAAAAAATCTGTTTTATTTATTCCAATTTCCAAATGTCAAATTTCAGAGTTAAAAAAGTCGAAAATGTCTAAGTAATTTTTTTTTTCCAGAAAAATTTTAAGATTAATGTAAAATCTTTCTAGTATTTTTTTAAAACTTTTGGAGTTCAGAAATATGTGATATTATTTATTTATTTATTTATTTATTTAATTATTTATTTATTTTTCAGATAATTTGTATGATTAATCTAAAAAATTCTGAGTTTTTTTTCTTAGTATTTCTTTTTTATTTTTGGAGTTGAAAAAATGTAATTTCAGAAAGTTTCTGAGATTGATCTTTTTTTTTTAGCTTTTTGGCCTACAATGTACTATCTTCTTTTTCTTTCCATCTAAAATGGCTCTAATGGTCCATTATAATTTCATCTTGGAAAAACACTTGAATAACATTTTACCTTGCATTTTTACTTAAAGTCATTATCATCTGTTTAAGCGGAAACACTGTGACTGCTAGCCGTGATGTTGTGAGGAGACATTAGCTGGTGAGAAAGGAATCAGCAGAAAGACGATTGAGACTAAAGTGTGTAGCCAGAGGACAATAATTGAGTTTTTATCTGTTTTATGTCATAATGAAGCCTCGCACAGATCGAGCTACAAAGACTTTGCAGAGCTTGGATAATTACGACTGCAGTGACTTTACATTAAAAAAAAGCAGAAGAAGAAAATCATGCATGTTTCAAATGTGTCCGTCCCTGTTGCCACACATGTGATTTAACAGGTTCCCACGTACTGCACTTATGTTGCATGTGGACCCTAAAGACTAGTAGCAGACCACCAGATTGGACTACAGAGTCCCTAAAGTGTTTGGGCATTTTAGCTGACTAATTCTGTTGGAATTAAAACATTCTCAGAAATACACAAATTGATCTCAGTAAGAGACACAACAGAGAATAAAAAGAGGAAATGGTCTGCATTTCAGAGATAGTCATCAGTAACAACTGCTAATAACTAGACAACCAGAGTCAGAGCAAGGGTAAAGTGCTGGCAAGGCAAATACTTAGGAAATACCAATAAAAGTAGGGAAACATGAGGTGCTCTGGTGGTGCAGGGGTTAAGCACTACTCACATGAGGAGGCCCTAGTCCTCGATGTGGCTGTTGCAGGTTTGATTTCCGGTTTGGTGCCTTTGCCGCATGTCTTCCTTTTCTCTCTTTGCCTACTTTTCTGTCCTAGCACTTTCAAATAAAGGCCACTAGAGCCAAAATAAAAACAACCTTAACCAATGTTCACTTCAAACAATAATAGCAGGTGTAGATACAAATTGATACTTTCATTTATTAAAGAAAAATGAAAAATACCTATCCAGATAAACATTGCCCTGGCAAAGGTAATTACCTCCTTAAGTCTAAAGCTATTAGACTTAAACCCATGGAGCGTTTGTGATGACTGCCAGTGACTCTTTTATGTCACTTGAGAGGAATATTAGAAACATGTTTCTTTGAATGTTTGTTTTGATCCATCCATATTAGAGAGTTTGTGAGAGAAATAGTGTTATGAAAATTAAATGTACTTTGACTAGGTCACTCAAAACCTTTTATTTTTAAAGGGGCAGTATTATGTGTTTTCCAGGATGTAGTACAATGTTGTTATAAAAATGCTACATGTATCAAATATGGCTTAAAACAACTTTATAATTAAAGACTCAAAATTGGAGCCTCTGTCTCTTTAAGTGCTCTTTCCAACAATCCGCCATTAGGAAGTCATCACAACATGGCTCCTCTATTAACCCTCTAACTCCTCCATTAACCCTCTAACTCCAATAGAGAATCCGCATTGACGTCACAGGATATGACGTTTTCGTCGCTCGGCGCCATCTTTGGTGTCCACAGACCAAAACGAACTATTCAGAAGACCGGTGTTGTCATTGTGTTACCGACCGCAGTGAAGTTGTTTTCAAGTTGGATCCTGGATATTCGAGCTCCACGGAGTTAAGGGACGTTCAGCTCAAGGTTGATCCGCGTTATGATCGCTAATTTCGGCCAGTTGTTCTTTACTAGTCCCTCCTAAAGCCTCGGAGTTTCACAGCTGCTGTCAATTTCCGAACACTCTTGTAAATAAATGCCTTGTCTTGTGATCAACTGATACAAAAAAGTGGTCATTCATGCTATAACACGAGACACATTATCCTCTATTAACATTTTAAGTCATATTCAATCATTTTAATATTAAATGTTTTCTTCAGTAGCTTCCAAATCGTGTCCCATTAACTCAGTCTGTGTGAAATTGTTCTACTAGTCTGTATAGATGAGGCACATTCATCTTTATTACATTTTAACACTTTTTATATATTTTTAGCTATTGCTGTAGTCAAAATTTTTTACTTTTCTTAAATAGCTTTTAGGTCATGTAACCTATTAACTCAAAATCTGTGTTAAATTATTCTACTAAACTATAGAGATCATGCATATTTTTATTCCATTTTTGGAATTGACAGCTTTTTTATTTTTTAACCAAAATTATATTTTAAAAAAATATTAATAAAATGTATTACCTCAGATGATCATCACTTGTTACCCGTAATGTTTAATTACATAAAATTCTAGGACAGGATCAATTTCATTACATGTTTACTTACCTGAAATATGTTAAATACAAATATTTATTAAAGTGTGATCTATTTAATAAAATTTGTCACCTTTTGTTGTTTAATTACACATTAAATGTTTAAAGATTTGCTCTTTCATTTGGTTTGTGTCATGATGTGGTGATGGACAAAAACGCAGCAGGCAGTGGATGAACTTTATGTGGATGTAGAAACGAGGCTGATATAACAATAAGAACTAAGGAACACAGAGCAAGAGAAACTAGAAGATTTAAACAAGGAAATAACCCAACTAGAATGACTAAAGAAATGGAAGAATAACTGAACATATGGTGATCAAATTAAGAAATAAACATGACTAGAAACCCTGCAGTGAGGCTGAAATTAGAAATAACTAGAAGGAAAAAATAGTTAAACTATAGTCATTGAAGAAGGCTGGACATGGACTCAGACAAAGAAAAGCAATAATATAATTTTAATAACTACACTAAATACCTCTAATAATATCAAAAGGACCATGAAGGGCTAAACTAAAGTGAATTAAAACATGAAGCTAAATAAAATGAAAAGCAAAACAAACCCAAAAACCCAGAGTCCTGACAGATGTCTGATTATATAATTGTTTACTTTAATCAAATAAAATATTTATTTAAAAATATAATCTCATTACATGTATAATTATTACCTGAAATATTTAAATATCAATTTTTTACTTAAATTGTGATTCATTTTTTCATGTTTACATGCAACTTGAAGTGCCTGAATCAAACGAGTCATGGATGTTTAATGCATTAAATGATTAAATGAGAGAAAACAGCCACTAATACTGTATTTAACCCAAATGGTTCCTGATCCTCTTCAGTCTTGCTGAGCTCAAATCCTGGTTTCTTCCTCCTCAGCCTCTCCAACTTGCTCCTCTTCTGTTGCCTCCACTGTGTTTTCATTATTTATCTCTTCTGGGGTAAATAATGAAAACTGTCTCAGTAACTTGTTGATGGTTTTGCTGTATCTCCTCTTTAATTGACGCCCATGTCGGTCCGGTTTATGTGTCGTTTACCTTCATTTGTCAGTTTACCTTTAAGAGGACAAATCAAAACATACATCAGTATTAATGCAGTTAATTTGATAACACTAGTAAAATAGTTTACTTCACAATAATGTAATAACCTCGATGTCCACTGACAAAACTCGGACTTTGCTACATAAACAATATTATCCCGACCTAAACCAGGTTGACCCACTTAAATGAACTGAACAGAAACTGATCTTGAGACACTCGGACAAAATCATAGCAAAATAAATTATGACACAAAACCAACAAAGCAAATTTATTCACTCACCAGAATGTTAATGTCTGGAGGAAACCTGTAGGTATCTGGGGATGTTTTGAGAAGGTGAATATCAGCGACTCACCGCTGATAGCAGGACTTTGTTTTCTTCTCTTAGCTTCGTTAGCTTAGCCTCTTCACGTTGTTTCCAAGCAGGAAAATAGTGAAACAAAAGTCCGTTTTCCATCTATTTACCGTTTCAGTCGTGTGATCGGACATTACAGACAATAACGCAGCAAGTTCGAGGCACAGCTAAATTATTTTAAGTAACTTGGATTGAAAAAATCTGCGAGACTGTTGGTTTTATACTGTGAGACCGTTGCTTCTGGACACCAAAGATGGCACTGATACCCCTCCGACGTCACGCGTGACGTCACGTGCGGATTCTCTATAATGAGTTCAGCAGATGCGTAGTTCCACCAGGTGTTTGCTAATTGCTGCTGGCTAGTCTGAAGGAGCTGAGTGGTGGAGTCATGGAGGAGGAGCTGCTCTGTGTGTCAGAAACTTGGAAACTGCAGCTCAGAGGAGGAGCTCCATCCTCGAGGGTGGAGCTAAGTCAACTCAGGTGTTTTGCACAGCTGAATGGTTGCCATGGAGATTAATGGATTTCTCAAACATGCATGAAAGAATCAAAGGAACACTCCAGGTTTGTTTTTGATAAATAACATTATAGCATGATGTAACGCTAAAAAAAAGTCAAATTTACATAATGCTGCCTCTTTAACATACATTTATGACATAAAATAAATGATCTTCCACATAAAGATATTTGATAAGAAATAAACTTACAGTCAAACAGAACTTATACTTCATGCTCCGATCAGAGTTTTTCTGACCCAAACCTGCTGATTCCAGCTTTTTCTTGAGAACTTTAAAACAGAAGAGAAATACAAAATGAAGAAAATATTATTTAATAAATTAATTACAATCATGTATTTTGATGCATGAGATGAATAATAAACCTGTAGAAATTTCTCAGTCTGAGATAATTGCAACTTCTGGCCCATGTGTAGCATTTTGTATCCATGATACTGGGAAATAATTATTTTTTGTTAATTCTTTGCCATATGTTCTGACGCCCTAACAGCTCTGGAACCATTGTCTGTACTTTAGCCTTCACTTCTGAGATTCAGGGCGACATTTTAAGGTTCTTCTCACTGGAGTACAGCTGTTGTTTCCAAACCCGCAGGCTGCGCCAAAGCAGATCTTCGCTAGTTACTTTCACAAACACGACGCGTTGGGATGGCGGAGGAAGCTGCAGTGCAGAGCGGGGTTTCCTTTCATCGCTGCTCAGTGGACCGTTCCTTATGAAATCTTCATCCAAATCTCTACAGACAGGCAACTGTTGTCAATGGCGCTCATCGGGCTCTCACACCGCCCCGCTCCGCCCCTCGCCCCCTCCAGAAAGAAAAGCCCTTGTCCTCGCCTTCCCTCCTCCGAGAATCCAGAGGGGATTAAGACGAAGGTCCCAAAATGAGACGGCCAGAGAACGGCGTGGTGAAGAGTCTATTTCACACATGAGTGTGCCTCCATCTCATGCTGCTGCCCATTCTTTGAGGCAGCAGAAGGAGAAAGAGTGTGAGGGGATTCTGGTTGATCTCTTTAAGCCGTTGGGGCTTACTTAACTCATCCAGGAGCCGATGCTTCACTGAAGGTATCTCTAAGGCCCCACTTTGCATGAGAAAACCAGGATTAATCCAAATATTTATCCGTGCTGAGGGAGACGTTTTCCCAGTCCTGCAGTCCCCCAAAAGAAAAACCTGGAGATAGTTTTTTTTCTTCCCTTTGAAGCTCCAAAATTAAAACATGACTGCTTGAAGTCTATGGTAGTTTTGTGTAGGAAGGCGTATGTCCAGTGTAAATATTTCATTTAAACGTCATCATTTCAAATGAGAAACTTTGGCGATACGGCACCGGAATCAGAAGAGAGAATCTTTTGTTTCTTTGATGATGCAGGTATTAAAAGGTTTCAGAGGAAATCCACCATTTGACTGGGAAACAAGCCAAAGCATGGGGTCACTTAGCTGATACATCACACTGTCTAAAGAATATTTTACATTTTCTAACATAAAGTAAATGTGTTATGGTTTAATAGTTTTGTTCGTAAAACCAAAGATTGGGACAAATTTCATTCACATTGTTACTGGGACCAGAAATAAATAATGACCAATAAGTGGCTGAGAAGTTTCCATTTCATCATCTTCTTAATATACTGCAATAGCCTCAATCATTAGTTGGCAAAAGTGATATTTTTGCCATAATTGTCTTTTGACAATATATAGAAGACAATTTTTTGGCGTCAAAATCAATTATTTTAGGAATGTGACAATATCTGACTGTGAGCAATATGTCTTAAAACACCTTGAATTTGAGTTGGTAAAACCTGCAGAAACCCATCAAGATCCTCATCTGTTTCCACCTGGAGCTGGACGATGTGTATGAAAAACTGATCACTACATAAGCATTTCATATCAGTTGACATGGATAATTGTCAATATCGATGATTACAAAATAGTTTTTGCTTTAAATATCTGGAATACACCCAAACTGGTGGTGTGGTCGTTACAGTTTTCTCCAGTTTTCATTCCATGTTGTGTTTTTATTTTAAAGCAGTTTTGAGACACAGTGGTGAAACCTACACACATTGTTACTAGGTAACCAAAAGGGAGAGTGAGTTAGCTAGTTGATGCAGTGAGCGGTTGGCTAAAGTCTTTCCTCAGGATTTGTGAATAGAAGTCTTATAATATTCCAATCTATCAGATGTATTATCTATTGATATTGATCACATGTCTATCGCGATATTTATTGTCATTCGATATAATACATGATAGTAATAATTACTGCGCCTCAGGCTTTCTACTTCTTAAAGTGACAGTATGTCATCAGAAAACGTTTGAGGAAAAGCGCTGAACTCTTCAGAGTCACCAGTTGTCATATTACTGATATCAACCTCACAGAACCCCGTTTCGGTATTCACGGTGCTTCAGCTGAGCGCTGGCCCTGTTCGGACCAAGGGGGCGGGAAACATCGCCTCCGTCAGAGCGCGAGAGATGAGCAGCAGCTCGCGCTCCTCCGGTCCTTATCGCTTTGGTGACCGCACGTCTCCTGCGGCGCAGGCTGGACTCGGCCCTCCCTCTGGCCAAGCCTGGCTATTCTCCGGCCTCAATAGCTCAGTTTGACACCTACTGCTGGTGGAGGAGCTGCCGCAGAGTCTCTGGGAGTCCGGCTCCACCCGGACCGAGCATTGTGCTCACTAAACACAGTTTGATAGCCAAAGACGATCAAACTAGCAAAAAAAAGACAAGTGTACGGCTGGATGGATCTGTAGCCGCGCTATCAGACTTGACAACACAATTTATTGCCGGGCTGAAGACAGTGCTGGCTGGAGCCAAGGTGAAAGTTTGCGTACATAGAGAGAGAGAAAGAGAGAGAGAGAGAGAGAGAGAGAGAGAGAGAGAGAGAGAGAGAGAGAGAGAGAGAGAGAGGTTCCCAGGAACAAGCCGTCACACAGCGAGGTAGAGAAATTGTTCAGAGGGGAGGCTGTGGAAGAAAGGAAGGGAGGCGAGGAGAGATAGTGAAACGGAAAATGAGGAAGATAACGGAAGACAAGAAAACCAAGAGGAGACAGGGAGTGAGCAGCCTCAGAAAAACCAAGAGGCTGAGTGGGAGAGAAAGACAGAAACAAACAAACTGAGAGGAGAAAGAAAGCGTGATTGAAACCTCAAAGATACCCCCCCCCCCCAAAAAAAAAAAACAACTAATTCTTTACTGACTATAAACAGCTAAATGTGAGTGGAGTTGATGCTATTGGGGGCTATCGATGGTAAAGTGGGGAAATAAACAGAGGCAATAGGAAATAAATTTTGACTTAGAACAAAACGCACAGATAGAAAGGAGAGATATGTGTTCCTCTTGGTTTGCACTGATTCAGGATTCTTGAGTAGAAGTCATTTAAAATCTAAATATATTAGACAGATTCTAAACAAATTTAAACAAGTTTAATTCTAGCATATTTTTATGTAAAAATTGACTTTTTTTTACCTTTCCATCATCTTATAATGTTATTCCATCATCAGAAACATACCTGGAGTGCTGCTTTGATTATTTTATGCATGTTTGAGAAATCTTTTAATCTCCATGGTAACCATTCAGCAGTTCAAACACCTGGGTGGACCTAGCCCCGCCTTCGAGACGCAGCTCCTTCTCAGAGCTGCAGTTTCCAAACTTCCGCCTCACAGAGCAGCTCTCCCCCACTCAGCTCCTTCAGACTAGCCAGCAGCAATTAGCAAACACCTGGCGGAAATACTAAGCTTGTTGTACAACGTCTGAGTGAAACACCATTAAAAACGTCAATAAACGGTTAATAAAGGAGCCATGTTAAAATGAGAATGTTTCTTCCTTTAATATAAAGAAATATTCCTCTGACAGATTACGACTTGCTAAAAGGCACAGAGGTCATTGCTATGACTCTCATTCTGTTTCCTCTAGATTTTTATAAAAATCCAGGGAATGTTGTTGTTTTACCTTTTTTATTTAAAAGTGAAGATATGTTTAATTTAATGATGTAGTAAACTTGTGTATAGAAGTAGGTTATAGCAATATTATAAGAGAAAAAGTTTTCCGACTTAAGCTTAAAACTTGAGTTCATTCCTAAACCAACATCTAAGGGTGATGTTGGTGTTCTTGCTTGAGGCAAATTTCTTTGTGCTGGAATGAGGGTTGTAAAGGTCACTGACCTCTGACTTCAACATCTATCAGTTTAGTGGATCACACAACGTCTCCATAACTGACAGTTCATAATCACCACAGACTTTGCCATACACACATTTCCATCTTAGCAGCGATCCAGTCACGTTGAAGCATGCTGCGTAGGTCCTGTAGAGAGTAGCAGAGCTAAATGAAAAAGTACTGAATCATCTGAGAAGATACATATCATAATAAGAAAATGATTTTCATGCTTTTATAGTCAAAGCTTGAAGACTTTATATCAAAACGTATGAATGATTTCTGCATTAAATGAACGGAAAAAAAGAAATCTAATAAATTAGCAGGGAAAACTTTTCCTGCCCAATAATTTGACTGTTTATACACTTTATTTATATAAAAAAATGTAATAGTGTTTTCTGAAAAATTATAACGTAGAACAAAAGCAATCAAATCAATACAGATTTGACTTTTGTTCTATTTCGTCTTCCTCAAAGCGACTTTGCTTCAGATTAAACCTGCCTCTGCCAGTAGAGGGCGCCTGAATCTCACCTCCACTGGGGAAGCACTCCCTTCCCCTGCAGTATAGATACCACCACACCCAAACCCACAAATAAAGACTGCAGGGAGTGTTGCAGTTATGCAACTAGAGTTTTGGGCGATAGACGAGGAGGAAACCACACGTCTGGGATGTTTCTTCTCCAAGAGACGGAATAAAAACGCTGCGTCTAAATTTCATCATCTCTGTACAACATCAGCAGGCTGTGTGATCTCATTTTTTTTCTGTTCCCATTTTTTTCTCATGCATGGCAGATAAAAATCAACTAAGCAACAAAGAATAAATGAAGAAATTGTAGCATTTTGCTTTCTTGAAAAATATTTGCTCTCTCAGCACCTTGAAAACATGTTATGATCTTTTACACTTTTCCATAAAATCATCACTTTTGTGGAAATTTTGGAAGATTTTACAAGACAGAAAGAATAATATATATGTTATGTGTTGAAGGAGTTGTGAGCAATATGGAATTAAAGTTTTATCATGATATTTTGTGGTTCTACTGTTGCAGTTTGTTGAAGTATTTCGTAGACAGTTGGCATTCTGCTCTCGATCTGAACAAAATAATTCAAAGGAAAAATTAATAAAACACCTAAAGTTCAGAAGTTTGACGATAAATCACACTTAAATAAAAAGTATCACTATTGCCGTCTTGGTTTGCTCCAAGATATAAGCCAGTATCGGTGGCTTGTCGTGTGCTTACTTGATATCAAATCGATACCAAATGCATGGTAACATGAGAAGAATCTGCAAAGAAGTTGAAGGGATAAAAATACTTTGACGACACAGTGTAAATCAAAATGTGTGAACATTTTTAAACAATAAACAATGAGTCATTTTATGTAGCAGCGGGAATTATGAGACAGGGTAGAAAAGATGTAGAAAAAACAAACAAACGAGATTAAGCAAAACCATAAAGGCACTCAGAAAGGGCGAGTTGTTTATAATTTGGGGGATTCACAAAGAAGACATTCACATGTTAATAGTGGCATAATAAAATAACCATCGACGCTGCATGGGGCTCGGCACGGCTGCCTGTCAGCTCCCTTTTGGTGGGAACGTCTTCATTCTGAGGGGAGCTGAAAGCTGTTACACAGCAGGCCCATTCATTCCTGCCTCAATGGGACAAGCACAACAATAGTGTGATCAATGTACGCAGGGCCCAACAAAGAACAGATAAGAAGTTCCTCAAGGATCAACAAGCCTTGTTTACCATCGCCCCAGGAGGCTCTTTTTGAAAAACTCAGGCAGAATGGAGCAGACTCAGAGATCTCATCAGCGTTCAGCTAACTTGGGAATAAAAGATCTGATCTGCAGGCGAGCGGTGACCCGGCATCACATCTGTCAGCCGGGAGACCTGAGGTCGTCTCCTTACTGCTACCATGGCATCTTTAATTACTTTTCATGCTTTCACCTGAGTAATTACAGCTTAGATTAGGCTGCAGTGCAGATTTTTAATCTAACTTTTGAACAACATGCATCAGATTTCTCAGAAAAGCTTGGGCAGGATATGACAAAAGCTGTGTTTCCACTACAAAGCTTTGTCGATACACTAAGCTCGAAAAACACAATTTTGCAACTGCGGCGTTACCGTTAAATGAGAAACAAAATTGAAATCACATGTGAATAAGTTTGTTCACACGGTAAGTCATTAAAACTATTCACGCCATGCTGCTTCATCTACTTCCTGTCGCCTTCTTGGTTTGCTCCAGTAGCAACATCTGGTTGTTGTTCATGCGACTTGTTATGGGAAAAAAGTCTTTCCATTGCAGTTTTGTGAAATAAACCAGTTTTGTTACAGTGAAAAAACCCACCTCGTCCTAACAGCAAAACATCTGTGACAGATATTTCTTTCAAAATGATTTCCATTAAGCAAAATTATTTTCGAAATGTCAAATTGGGAATTTATATGGTCACCAGAAATGCAGCTATTTAAGTCATTATTTAACTGTAATATTATAAAACAATCAAAACCTCATCAGCTTAGTTTCCCCCCACTGAAGCATTACAATTTGATGGTGCATTCACACCAGCCCTGGTTGGTCCACTGGAATCCAACTCCAGGCCGTTTGCCTAGAAAGTCCAGGTTTGATTTTGAATGTCCAATCAAACTGATGTTGATCAAAAAACCTGGTTGACCTATAAACCTAGGTCTCAGTTTGGTTGAAGTGAACTCTTCTCCAATTTGAATGAACATGTGAACGTCGAATGGACCAGAAACACCTCCGAAAACACGAAACGGATCACAGTATATAGTGCAGGGCATTCTGGGTAAACAACCAAAACAAACGATTGTACTAACTAGCGCTAGAGGGAGAAATGAGAGAAATTCTGCAATTCCTAAAATCTAACGATACATGTTTACTTACATTTTATGAAGAAGGAAGTTTCTCTCAGTGTCTTCTTCAAAGGTTATCATGTTTCCTTCAGTGATTCTTGGTGCAGCGCACCCTACAGGTGAGGAGGGGAACAATTTCTCAGTGCAGGGGCTGCACAGTGGCGCAGTTGGTAGAGCTGTTGCCTTGCAGCAAGAAGGTTCTGAGTTCATTTTTCAGCTCCGGTCTTTCTGCATAGAGTTTGCATGTTCTCCCTGTGCATTAGTGGGTTTTCTCTAAATACTCTGGCTTCCTCCCACAGTCCAAAAACATGACTGTCAGGTTAATTGGCATTATTTTCTTACATGCAAAACTTCACAAACTGATTTCACCTTGTTCTAGTTTAGTTTTTCCCATTGCTTAATGCTGTGGTGAATTTGTCCCCATGGTTTTTTTCCTGCTTGACGGCTTTCCTCTGGAAGCCAGCAGAGATCTGTGTGTCACACAGGGTTCTTTTGGATCTCGGCACGTTCATGTTTTATTCAGGTGCTTTTCTCTCACTCTTATTTAATATATACAATCCCCAGCGGTGTTGAGACTGATTACGTTTTTAACTTGGTGAACACCAAAGTCAGAGCAAATAATGAAGTAATATATTAAGTTTTGCTTGTGAAATTGATTTTTAATTTAATAATTTCACGTTATAATAATTAACATTTAGCTTATTTCATTGTATTTATTACTATTTATTTCATTCGTTTACAGCTTTAAGTGATCATGCCACATGTTGATATAAACAAAAGTTTTGGATGTGAAGCAAATATCGTGTACACTTCTTTCAAAAGTCAATTCACTTTAACAAAATCAACTAGCATCACACAACCATCTGCTTAGATAACCTGTTTAAACAAAATAACAGGCAATGTATAAAAAAGGATTTGCTACTTTTGTGATGAAAAAACACTGCACAAAATTGAAATTTCATCCTATAACCTTTTTACTCTGAAAGCAAGTACAAATCGCACTGAAGAAATGAATCCACTTTATATAACCCAGGTTATTTGTGACAACCCTGATACTTCTGATAATGTTCTTTCTTTGTACCTTTCATCCAACCCACTATTCTTGGATTAAGTATGAAATCCTGTGAGATTTAGCGGAAATTGAGATTTTCTCCCATGGTCTGGGAGAGCCGGTGATGGAAGTTCAGAGCTAGCTGTTGTAGGAAGGCTAATTTGTTCCAACATTAATTGGTGAATGATATGTTCATATGTTGCCTGGTGGTGCAATATTAACATTTAATTCTATAACATTAATAAAGACAAAGACTACTGTATTTGAGTTGTTAAGTGAACCATGTACATGCATATTTTTTATCTAATGATTCCATTTATTTAGAATAAGGAAGTGTTTATATGGTGGTCAGGTTTGTATGATAAATCAGTAATATATATCATTATAGACATGTATCAATAGATAAAACATCTGATATATTTAATATATAGAATATTCACTGAGCTTCTATGCAGAACCACACAGCATTCTGGGAGATGTAGGCAGAGAGAAGGTTTTACAGTAGTTGCTCCATCTCTCAGGACCAGCTAAGAAATATTGGTGGAATGAACTAAATCACTCACTCTTTGGTTGCTTAGCAACAAATTGTCGCGCAGCAGCTTCAGGTTTTCTTCACTGTGCCTCACAACTGCTTAATAATAAAAAACAACAATGTGTAGTGAAAATTGTGACTAAAGCAGGAATTTCACATGTTCAAAACAAAAAACAAATCAATAATAATCAACATTGACCGATTGTGGAACGAAGACATTGTGAAATGTTTTTGTAGCCGTATCGTGTCATGTTATATGTTATGGGCCCCAGTGGCCCATACTAAGAAACATGAAACCTTATACCTATCTGTCTTGATTAAACAAAATAACTGTGTCACAAGAAACCCCCCCCCACCAAAAAAACCCTGACCAGGTCCTCCTCCGACACGATCCTGTGGCCTTCGATAACAAAGCTGTGTGGTTGCATCAGTGGCGTTCCCGCGCCGCTGCAGACCCCGACATGTCGGCAGACATGTAGGAAAACACTGAGAGAGCCTCGCCTGAGTGCTTTATCAGGACGCCGTGTCACAACAGTTCAGACCCGAACCGCTGAACAGGTTCCATCAATCAGGCTGTCGTGGTATCGCAGAGCACACGCGTTACACAACACACCAGACCCAAGACAAACCAGCTGCCTCTCACCTACTGTGTTGAGATTAATGCAGTTTCTTCATGGCATTCCTCTGCAATTTGTTGAATAAATGTACACTTAAGAAAACATATCATATTTTACATTGTGGGAACTATCTGCGTGTAAGCTGCTCAAAGGGGTGTTTTTTTCTCTGTAACATGATGCTGTAGCTGAATTATATGGCTCCTAGTGTCAAAAAGCTTGTGTAATTGTGAGTTCAGTGCATCTTCACTGCCTGAAAGAACGGCCATAAAAGACGCAGTTAGGTTTTAACAACTGGGGAAGATACAGGCAGCTGAAAGCAGCGTGGAGCTGATCCAAGATGTCCGTTCAGTGGAATTTGATGGCTCAGAAGTTTGGTGCAGGCCAAGTCGAATCCAGTTTTCTAGTTTTGTGTGAACATGGTTTTGGTGCCTTGATCAGCAGGAAACGTCAAGAAAAAAAAGATGTTCAAACATCCCCACGTAGCCCCACGTGTAAAATGCAAAAGAATTTTTCCCCATTTTTTGCATTACAACCACAAACTTTTATGTTTTTTAAATTCTTCATTGTACATCATTTTGAAGTGGATGGAAAATGATGCATAGTTTTGAATACATTTTATATTTATATATTGTTTTGTTTCAGATGTTATTACTGTCAAAAACGACAAAGAAAACAGCAAAAAGTTGGAGAATGATGGCGCGGCATGGCATGTTTTTTAGTGATTTATTGCGTGAACAAGTATATTCATGTGTGCTTTTAATTGTATTTCTTATTTAATGGACACAACACAATTGCAAAATTGTGTTGTTTCAACATTGGAGCAATATTGACAAAATTTTGCTCACATTTGTAATGGAAACTCAGCTAGAGAGGCGACGTAGATTAATGACTCGACATGAGAAAATCTAATTTAAATACCATCTGCCTTTAACTGAACTGGTGCTTTACATCATGTCAAAGAACTCGATGCGCTCTGTTGTTGATTTTCAATCCAGAGATGCTTTTCATTCAGCGGGTTAAATGAGTCTTCATGCACAGACTTCTGTCAAATCTAATAAAAAAGATTCTTCTTTTCAAAAGTGCTGAGGTCCTTTATGTTGCGATCCAGCAGTTGAGTGAATCTGAGTGTGCTGTGATCCTATGTGTGTGTTTGTGGGTGTGTGTTTGCAGGGGTGGGGGTGCCTGCGGCTTTAGGGGTCAGGCATGAAAGGGGGCTGTTGTCTCATCGTGTTTGTAACTGTTGGGCAACTAAATCCTGCCTCATATTGAGAGGTTGCAGATGCAGCACATTAAAGAACGCTCCCTCATCGCCCCTGGATTAACCCCCAGATACGTATCAGAGGTTATCCTCCGAGCGTTAAGAGCAGGGATCATGACGGGAAGGTTGCCTCACACTGAGGGAGGCGAACAGTGCTCCAATCACCAATCAATTTCCAGTAAGCCAACCCCTCCAACACCACATCTATCACTGTATGCTGAGAGCGTTGTGATTGGTCTGATTGATCTGAACCCTGTGGATCGTCACGCCCACCGAGGGGAGCAAAGGGTCACATATTGCCTACTGGGTTACATATTATACAAACACATCATCAGCTGCCTAAAATAATGACCTAAGTTATTTTGTGACAAAAGATGAATGAGGCAAAAAACAAAACAAAAAAATCACTTTTGGCAAAAAAAAAAAAAAAAAGAATTGGATCATTATTTTAGGAAAGTGACGAGATATAATTTGGTGATTGATGCTTCCAAGTAAAGAAACGAATAGCTGCAGTAGCTGCAAATTCATTACACTCTGTGTGTAAAACCTAATATTCAATATTCCAGTAATGCCAAAAAACACAAGAATAATGATGATGTTGATGGGAATATGGATTGCTTAATGCAATTATTTTCATTATTTCCTTACGTACATTTTAACATGTTAAAAATTGTATTGGAATTTCTTGCATTTGTTTTTTTTGCATACAAAAGTTCAGAGCGGAACCTTTTCCACTTGTTTCTAGTACATCCATAAATCTGATGCACCAGTGATATCTGCAAACAGCAATGCAGCTTCTGTTGGCCCTCTGGGAGTCAATTTCTGCTTCAAAAACTGATCTGATTGGATGCTGGAAAGACTGATGTTGTGTTCAAGTTGTGCTAGAACTAGTTAGCCTGTCAGTGAAGCTAACAGGCTAAAAAAGCATCTCAATGCTAAACATGTAGCAGCAAGCAGATATTTTTGAATTGATAATTTTCTTATTTAGTTGATACACGGTTTTCAATAACAATTAATTTCAATTAATTAATGACAGACCCTGAAATTAACTGCTTTGAAAATTCGAATTGAGTCCCACCTCTAAGCTAAATACTTGGTAAAGATTTGGGGCTATAAGAGAGAGGTTCAGTCTTGGCATTTGTCTAAATGATGCAACCAGTGCTACAATACAGTGGTTCAGATCAAAGTGCGTTCATGTATTAGGACGACCCAATCAAAGTCCAGACCTAAACCCAGTTAAAATCTGGAGCAAATCCTAAGAACAGTCTTGTTCTGTCCAAGCTGACTGATATTGAACCATTTTTGTTATCTGCAATGGAAAATTTGTTCCCTCTCAAGACTTTTAAAGTCTCCAATCTCATAAATGCTGAATACAATAGCACTCTCAGATTTTCATTTGCATATAAATATCTGAAAGCCATGAATCATTTTCCTTTCCAATTCACAATTATCCACTGATTTGTTTTGGGTCATCTAATAAAACCCACATTTAGACGCTGGAAGTTTGTGGTTATAACTTGACTAAATGTGAAATGTATCAAGTATTTTGAATACATTATCAAGGCACTGTAAATTCACATCAGGTGAAAGCAAGAAAAGGTTAAGGATGAGATTTCTTGCTCATATCTCCTGCTTTTGCATTTGAATTGTTTCCGGCACAGTTGCAGACTGTAGTGCCAAAGTGTATTTGCATCAAGTTAGCTGAAACCTTTCATGCCTTGTGAGTCACTTCTTCTGCCTCCATAAATAAACCAACCAACAGAATATTAGTCAACTGCTCACACTGCAAAAGAATACTGTCAGCGTCTGTGTAACTGAATTGGATCTTGTAGAGTAAAATAAAGAAAATGTTCCTGACTAAAAGACAATTAATATTGTGCATCTGAATTATTTAGCTTTATAAATGGGTTTTAATAATTGAAAATAAAAATCCAGTTTTGTTTACATTTCTTTAAAAAGCAGCATTATGTATTTTCCAGGGACACAGTGACATTATGTAACTATGCTAACCTTAGTTGTTATAAAAATGCTGTAAACATTGAATATGATCTGAAATAAATTTAATGCCTTAAAATTGGGCCTCTGTCTTTTTAAAAACTCTAGCTCTTTCTGAAACTCCGCCTTCAGGAAGTCCGGGGAGGAGCTTTGTCCTGAAAGGCGGTGCCAGGTCCATCTAGACGTTTTGCCTGGACCCCATGAATGGTTGCCATGGGAGATCAAAGGTTTCCTCAAACATGCATGAAAGAATCAAAACAAGACTCCAGGTATGTTTTTGATGAGGGAAAAACTGATGAACTGTGTAAACACAAAATGCAATTTTTGAAAAAAAGGAAAAAACCTATTTGAATCAATCTCTGCTCTATACGGAAAAGTAGTTTGCAATTGCTCTTGAAGCTCCTTACTTTGGCACATGGTGAGGGTGAGTTGCTTTTTTTTTTTGGATTTTTAAGCAAACTTATTGTCATAAAGGTGTTGTTTAAAGTGGACCTCATATGCAATGTTCACTTTTTGCAAACTTTTTTACTTCCATTTGTGTTTCTACTGCAACTATAAACCATCCAAGCACTAGACCTATTCTGAACTATTGAAAAGGAAGCATAACAAGCCCCCTTTAAGGGATTTTTTAAAAAATTCCAAATCTGTCAGTAAACAAGTCAAGATGTGGCTAAGAACTTCAACCCGGCTTTCCAAAAAATGTTGGTTTATCACGATTAATTCATGATTTGCCAAGAGCTACAGTTAATTTTTCATGGCCGGGTTGGTCTAGATAACTTTTTCTCTCCCTTTAATGATTGAAATCGTAATTTTCAAATTATTACAGTATTTTTGTAATACTTTAATCATTTTACTATCCTTGCCTGACAGTAACAACAGAGTGATGAACTGAAACATTAAAATGTGAAAAAAGCCTAAACTGAATAAATCAGAGCACTGTAAAAGTTTTGAAATACTGTATAAGATGTTCTTTTAGTAATCTAACTGTGAGATGCAGGACCAGGCATTTTGTGCAAACTGAGCCTAATTGTTTGGTCTGTGAGTTGGATCCCCCTTCATTAACATGTGGCATCTGAAGCCAAACTCCCACAGGAGGTGAAGCTTCTGATGTGCTATCCCCATGTAAGGGTGATCTGGCGAAACACTGTCCTGGAACTTGTTCTGTGCAACTTGAGTCCCGACGGCCTGCAGCTCGGAAAGTTGTGATAAACTGCAAAAATGTCGGCGCAAAACCAAATGCCATTCCAAATCCGGTCCACTTCTTCACTCTGCCGACTGCTGGGTGGGAGGAATCTGCTTTTATACTAGCCAATAGGAACAACTTTGTCCAAAGCAAAACACTTCATTGATGAAGCAGAACATCTATATTAATACAGATTAATGAGAACCACAGGGAGCCATTTTATCAATGAGTCATATCACAACCGAGAGGAAGCAAACTAACATTAGCCTAGCTCCCCAGCAACTTTTTTTCTATGTTTATGGGTTAAATTCAAACTTTTTGAGGCCCCCACAGCGGCCCCTGGTGCTCCCCACTTAAAAACAAGTCTTATAAATGACAGAAAAGTCTATTAGGCCAAAATGACTCAATTTTTAAGCATCATTTAAGTCCTTAAGAATTTAAATGAAACTGAGTTTTTTTTTGTTTTCTTTTTTATTTCTTTTGGGCATTATGCCCTTTTGCAGAATGCTTCCCTGGGTGGGGAGCCATACAGCCCATATCAAAAACTGCTACTTCTGGTCAAGTTAAAAGATTACTTTAAATCCACCATGGGGAATGAATAATTTTGGGCTCAACTGTAAATGCTACAAGTTTTTTTTTTGTCATGTTATGCCATGTTACTCACTAACCTAGTTACCAATGCTCCTTTGACATCTCTGGTTCCTTTCTCCAACAGTTCTAAACGACTTAAAGGGTTTTCTTTGGGGAATCGTTACTCTTTAAGTCTGGGACGACTTTAAAGCTGCAGATTAGCAGCAGCTACATGAGGTCAGTCGACGTCTCATGCTGAAACGATGTAAAATCTGTCCGGAGCCAATCCTCTTCTGATAATAACCGCCACTTTGTGCTTTTACAGCACATTTAGACACCAGGTTTGAAAACCTCTTTAATTCCAGTCTGAGCCAAAGCCCTTTCTACCTCTCCATGCCAATTATTGTTGCTGCTTCTTAGCTCCCCTGACAGACAACCAATTATGTATTTTTATTTATTTATTTTTTTCATAAAGACCTTTCAGCAAAGCTATCCCCTCCGCCTGTTCTGAAGTGCATTAAGCCGGCGTTTGCTGCGTCTGTGGAGGTGTGAGGTTAATTTAACGTAAGCTTTCCTCGACCCGGCGCTGACCCCGGAGCTCCATTAATAGAAACACCTTGAGCCTAAGTGATGCTCGCTGAAATCGAGGGAGAATGCTCACTTCCCAGAATTCCCTCTAGCCTCCCATCGTACCCCCCACTACCCAATCCCCTCTATTCCTGCTCCACCCTCCACAATCCCGTTTTCCCAGAGAGAGTAAAATGAATTAGAGCCTGTTTTCGTCTTCGCTCGCTTTCTTTAATTCAGAAAGCAATTACTTCAGATTTTCCACTTCAGGAAAGAGACTGTGAGCTGCAGAAAGAAAATCGGTCGAGGCGAGAAAAAAAGCACTAAGACAATCCGTCTTGGAATTAGTTTCATATGGAGATGCCAGTACGGAAAAAATATCGAAGCACTTCTGGTCCCCCTCCCAGCTCTATGTACTCTGCACACTGAATAACAAATTGGATGATGAAACATCTCCCGACAAAAAATATGTTGTGGCAAAGCAATATGTTTGTCAAAAAAAAAAAAAAAAAAAACACGCATGCCAATATTGCAGTTACTGCGCCTCCGTTAAACATTTATGTTCAGTGTGAGGCTGCAGCCTGATGGAAGGAAAGGCTGGTAAACACACATTTTTGTTCTCCAACAGGAGAACATAGAAATGTTGTGCACGGATTAAACGATCTTCCACTGCTGTGCAATCTGCAGAAGGAAAACCTCCAATTCCAATCCAATCTCTCTTCCCTTCCCCTCTTTTTTTTCATCCATCCTCATTCTCGCATCTCTCTCTCTCTTTCTGCCTCTGCCTCCTCCATTCACCGAAAAACGTGCGATGAGACATCTCACTCAACCTGCTCCTGCTTCTCCTGCTGCTGCTTTTCGGTTCAAATTCACCTGAGAGCACTCTTGGAGGAAATTATACCGCACATGAAAAACTGCAGCTCCCTCAAGCAACCCAGGTGCTTGTTTCCATGCAGAGAAGCTCGCTGAATTCGTACCAACTGTAATGAATCACAGTGTTAATGAGGTGAACCAAGAAGGCAGGTAGAATCATTCTAGAATGACTGTTTTTGTCTGATTACCAGTAGATTAGTGAAGCGCACAATAAAATGAAATAAAAAACACATTATTCTGGTAGAAAACAAGGAAATCTATTGATGGCAGCACAGTGACTTAACCTAATAAGAAGAAAAACAGTTTGGATCCACCCTAAAAAAAACTGACTCAGCTTGTATTAATTTAGTCTCTTGAGTAAAACACTAACATTTATTGTGTATGTTTTGTTTGTGAAGTCGTTTTTTCCTTAAACAATTCTATTACTATGTTCCTTACAATTAGCTAACACAATGAAAAATGTTTTTGTTTTTTTCTTTATTCGCAGAATCTCGGCAGATGACTGTAATTTAAAAGAGTTCATCATTAAGGAAGATCTAACTCACAATTTAAAAATAATACTAAAAAAAATCAAGTATTAGGTACATTTGTGCTTTTATTTTGTTTTATTCCGATGTCTCATCCAAAAAATATATCACAAGAAGATTTAAGAGGACATTCATAAAACTAGACATTACTAATATTTTAAAAGAATGTTAAAAGGATGTGAAGCTGATGATTTTAACTTCAACATCCTGTATTGCTGCTTAGCAATTAGCATATCTAGCATTGCTAAAAGAGCAGTTCCCATACAAGTGATTCTAAAAGTGGGTATTATGTGTTTTACAGGCACATAGTATCATTTTATATCACAATCAATCAACTGTTACTTTGAGTTGTTATAAAATGTTGTATATGTCAAACATGACTTAAAAGAAATCTGGGTCTTTGAAATCAGGTATCTGTCTCTTTAAGAAGCTCCTGCTCTTTGCAATGCTCCTTCTTCAGGAAGTCATCACAGCAACGTTTCTCCTTTACACCTCCTAGAAGCACTTCAGTGAAATGGGAGAAAGATGATGTTGAATGAGTTAAGTTAAAAGTTTAAAACCTAAGTTCAGAATTTTAGAAAAAAATTTTTTTTATTAAAGATGCATCAATCTATTATTAATTTATGTATTGTGACAATTGTGACAATGTTCCATGTCCATAAGGGCAGATCTGTTCAGTCTAATTCTAAGCTTTGTTCTCTCAGGTTGTAGTTCCTTTATTTTTTATTTTACATTATATTGAGAATTCCTAATTTCACTTTCTGAACCATTTGAAATAAGGTTTGTTAGTTTCCTTATCATTTACTTTCCATTGACTGTTCAAGTAAAGTTGTTTTTCCGTGTTTGACTAATTTGGTGACATTACTGATATGTTTAAGAGAGATGTACTGGTGACGTAAATCAGTACATTTACGTCTCTTTTAAAAAAAGAAACCTCTTAAGTCGGTTCAGTTGTGTTTTTCTGTACTAAACCTCAGATATCTGATACTAAACCTCAGATATCTGCATTGGATACACTTTTTGGTGTATCCATATTTTTTATTCTTTTATTCTACATTTATTTTTTGTAGAGATATAAAATAAAATAATAGTCACTTCCAAAAAGTGAATGTCATAAAATGTCACTTCCAAAAAACCTGAATATATAATAGGGTGTCATAATTTGCTACATGACTGCACGTTGTGGTAAGATCTGGTTTGAGTTTAGAAGCTCAATCATCAGATGTTTGCGGATATGTTCACATCTTCTGCTAGGAGGTACCATGGGCCTTTGTTTATCTTTGGAGATCCTCATGAGCAACACTGCAAGAATAAAAATCCATCAATTCTGATGCTAAAGCTTCAACCACATGCTCTGAAATGACATTTCTATGAAAGTGGCGATGGTTTTTAGTCAAGCAGACATAGAGCAACAATAGGCAGTTTCCTCAAGAGGACCTTTCTAATCCTATTGTGGAATTGCAAAAATACGAGAGAACACTCTGTAATTACAGCCAGTAAAACATTCTTGTCACTTGGCAAAAACAAGTCAACTTCTCCCCCCGATGATGTAGCCATATTTTTAATCAGAATATTCTACTGGCCGCAGAAGTGACAAGTCCAGGAATGCGCAAGCCGCAGACCGACGAGGAATGCTGAGATGATAAATAAATGGAATAGCTTGCAAACCACCAACAACTCTTAGGGTCCACTTTGGTGAATTTATCTGTGCTGTTTAAATGCCGGGGAACTTAACTGGAGCAATATAAATGTGCTGGACAACCACAAGTTGACCTAGAATACGCTGTAATTACAGTTTACAGATGGGTCTGTATGTAGGCGTGCAGCTGGTTTCAGTTTCAAATAAAACAAAAGTTGTCTATTTTTTTTTATGCTAAGTGACAATGATGCTAACCAATATGTGTAAAATTTTATGAAGACAAGAAACATACAGATAAGTCAAAAATATATTTGGAATTGAACCTCAGTTTTCTGTTTTTCTGATGCCCTCTGAATGTGTTATGAAGGATTTTGAATGCTGATGACATACAACATGCTACTATATATTAAGAATTACAATACAACCAATATTCAGGCACTTAATCTGACATACAGACAGAGCCACATTTATTAGCACCCCAACGTGTACGGTGTCCCCCGAGGACAAACGAGAACACAGCCTGTTGAACTCGGCCAATCAGAAGGAGAAGAGATGAAAACCCCACAGGGGAAATCTTATAAAGAAGACAAATAATTAAAACTGCATGGCGCACAGAAAAGTCGGGTAGATGTCAAAGAGTCTTTTTCTTGTTAAACATGCTCCAGCCATTGCTAATTCCTGTCAGACCTCTTTGTTTACTCTGAATTCCCGCTTTGAGGTTTTCTCGAGATTTCCCGTCTGACGTCTGAATGCTGGCGAGTGAAATCGGTTCGTGGGGTGTGTTGCTGGGATTTCTTTTAATGGTCTAAGTGCGGGTCTGTCAAGTTTCGAAAATTGGCTGACATTTTTTAAATCGCTTCCGTGTGAACCAGGCAAGAGCACCGAAGGGAGACTAGAATCAAACTGAATTGTATTGGAAGACGACGGTCAGGCAAGGATAACTGTGAAGTGGAAGAAAAATGGAAGGTGAAATTTCTGGTTGAATGTTTTGCTGCATAGCTAAAAGTTCTCAATGTGGTTCCATCATTAAGTTGAAATTAAGCTGAATGGAAATCCAACCAGCAGTACGACACATGCTCTACTTTTGTTTAATTTTATTCTTTTTGACGCATATTTTAACAATTTAGTTACTGAGCCTTGTTTCTATGTTCTCTATGCCAACGCTTTCATCACTCCCTCTTTACCACTGAGCCAATTATATGGAAACCACCAGCGTGACTTTTGGATACCGACATGGCTACAGAACGTCCTCTTTAACTGTAGATAAAGACAGGAGACATAATTCCAGTCTAATAATAGCCCAGACCTTTTTAGGGATGCTTGTGATGGCCTGACGCTGCAGAAGGAAACAACTAATCCTCATAACTAATGTCCAGAGGGAAGAGAGAGATTGCTTTGGACCGTCATCAGAGCAGATTGCTCCAACCCAAACCACCGCTGGTAGGATACAGAGAGAGGGATTTATGGAGGAGATGAGAGTAGGATGCCATGTGCCCTCCTCCATATGCTGCGCAGGCAGAGGAAGGACTCTGGATTTTCCCTGTGAAGCTTCAGCCTCGTGCCCCCCATACATTCCTTGTCACCTCAAGTCAGGATAGATGGGAGGAAAAATGGAGGTAGTGTAGAAAATGTGAGTCCGACTCTTGCAGTGACGCTGTTTTGAGAAGCATAGTGAAGGTTTGTGCTGCCGGTTGTTGGCGACAATTAAAGTCCCATTCAAAATACTTTGAACTTTGATATTTTATGTTAAATCAACTTTTTTGTGCTTTACATCATATTATAATGTTACTCCTGTATCAAAAACAAACCTTGAGTGTTGCTTTGAGTCTTACCTGCATGTTTGAGAAATCCATTTGTCTCCATGGCAACCATTCAGCTGTGCAAAAACATCTGATGGACAAAGTGCCACCTTCAAGATGAAATTCCTCCTTGGAGCTGCGATTTCCAAGCTTCCTCTTCACAGAGCCGTCCTCCCCCACTCAGCTCCTTCAGACTAGCCAGCAGCGATTAGCAAACACCTGATGGACCTGTGCATCAGCTGAGCTCATCATAGGAGCTAATTCTCAGTGCAGCACTGCTAAAAATGTTGTTTAAGGGTTGACAGAGGTGGAGTTTCAGAAAGAGCTGGAATTTCTCAGACATTGAATTACAAAGTGAAATTTCTTTTAAGTCTTATATGACATATACATAATTTTTTTGTGTATATTTTTGTGTATTGTGCCAAATAAAATGGCACTGTGTGCTAGGAAAACTCATAATACTGCCCCTTTAAATGACCTGATCAGTCCAAGAGTCTTTCCTCCTCCCATGTTATCTAAGGTCAACCCACAGATCACACGCGCACTTAGGGTCCCATGACAACATCTTTCTTTTTAGATGGATTGAAACGAGCTGCAGTTTAGAAGATTGGTTCTAGTAAAAGTGAAAAACGCCTGAGTTCCTGGCGTTCCTGGTGGCGAATGCGGCAGAAACGTGGCAGCCCACATAGTTCTGTCACAGTTAACAAGCTGCTTTGCTTTATGTTTCATTCTCAACACGCCAGACGCATCCGGGAAAAACTCGTCAAGAATGACAACGGTAATAAAAACAGCTTGAGATTACTTTGTGAGCTTTGGCTGACAGGGTGTGATCATTTTAAAAGCTAAAAATACATTTTAACGTACAGTTAACATTTAGAGTCAGGCTGGCCCCATAGGAGTTTCTGTGTTATGCTCTCTAATGTTCCCTCACCAGCCACTTTATTAGGGATGCCTATTTAATGGCTCTCCAGTTACAGAGAACGGTGTGTTGCAGTTTATTTTTTACATGTTTCACTAAAGTAGTCAAGCTATTGTTTTTGTCTGCTTCAGTTTCTTCTGTATTTATTTTCCATTGGCTGTTCTACTCCTAATTACATAGATTGGACAAATTAAAGTTGTTTTTACCTGTTTGACCAAGCTAGTGGAACTGTTGGTGTATTTCAGTGAGATGTTCTGGTGCAGAGTTAGCAGATACATTTGTAATTCAGTACATTTATGTTTTTTTTTTTTGTTTTGTTTTTTAAACATTTTAGGTCTCCGACGATTTTCTGTATCAACCTTTGTAAATTGGTATCTGTGTTGGAAGTGAAAAAAATTTAAGACTGCCACATATATGACCCCATCTTTCTTTTTTTTTTAACTGGACCTACATTTACACTGATATGTTGAAATCCTAAAATGAAACATGTAAGAAGCAACAAATAACGAGGCAAATGTTAGGTTTTTTTTGTTTTTTTATAAATTACAAGAAAATCTGTATTTTGTTTTAATTTTTTTCTTAATTAAGCTACGAAATCTTATTGAGGTTTTGCATTCATAGTGATTTGCATTTCACTTTCCTTTAAAAAATGACTGTTTCTCTGACATGTTGATTTAGTAGTTTTATGTGGAGCAAGGAAACAAAAAAAATCACAATTTGAAGAGGTTTTAGTTAAAAAACCAATTTATTTCTGGACATTGAGCAGTTTCGACTTGAGGATTTTGGCAAAACGTTTGGATGCCACTGACTCAGGGTGTGTGTTTTTTGTTGTTGTTGTTGTTTTGTTTTTTTAAAAAGTATCTACAAAGATTTCCATAACAACATTCAACATCCCATGTGTTTTTCATCAGCCATGCCCAGACCAGTGGAATATGACACAATCAGTGTGAAGTTTTCATTCGACTGAACAGAATGCCAAATTAAAAACATTCCTGACAAATGTTCAGAAGAAGGATACAGTTTGTTGTTTCCTAGTGGAAATTCTCTACAGCTGATGTTGTGTTGTGTTGTGAAAGAATCCGGCAACGAATCAACAAGGCAACAACTGAAACAAACAGCTTGTCATAAAGAAATGCAACAAATTTCAAGAATGCATGTTAATCTAATATGGAGATGCTTGTTGAGTTTTTCTTAAAGTGAAAATTAGTAGTAAAAGCACCTAAGTAACATGGTTTAACTTCTGCTACAGAGGAAGAGGTGTTCAATATGTCCTCTCAAAATGGATCCGAATCAGCCTGAGTGCTGATTGGACTAGGACAAACTGGATACATTCCTTCAGAAGATTTCTGTTTCTTCTCTTCCATCACATTGTACGACCAGCTTTCATGACATGGTAAGAATTTTACACAAAAAGCACCTGCCTTTGAGAATTGGACACTTTTGGCCCTGACTTGACAGAGGAAAAACTATAGTTAGCTTGAATCAGAAACTCAGAAATATAACCAGTGCATCTTACCTAAGAACTAGCAGGATGAAGAAGCTGTTACTGAGGGAGGACGTTAGTCAGTTTCTTGATCAATTGAGGTGTTTAAAATGAAGTCTAAGGAAGCACAAACATGTCAGATGTTGGAAGTTTTGGAAATCTCCGAATTAAGGTAAGAATCTGCTGGGAAATAATTGCTGAGGCTACAGTTTTAGTGACGCTAACCGATTCAATATTAAATGTTTTGTCTTTGTTTTAAATATCAAACCACCTTTGCGTTCGATAAGGCAAACTAAAAACAGCTGAAGGCTGGAATAACTGTTTCATGTTGTCATATTTGTTAAATCAACCTTAAAATTAGGAAATTTGGATCAGTCCAACTCTAATAAGAACTTAAAACACTTCTAATTTCCCAAATTGTGCCTGTCTACCTCTGGAATCAGGCCTGCATGTGGGGCTGTAGATGAATTGAAGTTGACACTTTGTGTTTTCCTGACTGAAGGAAATCGGCTGCAGCGAGTTGGGATGTGTGGAACCCCGAGTCGGAACCTGACAACACTCAGACGAGCGAAAACATCAAAACCATTCACCCACTTTCATGTGAGATAAAACGAGAAACTTCCCACCTGAAACACCCAGGAAGCTAACGATACGAGTTAAAAGGTGTTTTCATTTGTATGCACAAACAAACTCATGATGAGTCATTCGCGATACGATTGGTAAGCATCAGAACGTTCTGGATCTGCTCCGTCACTCCTCCTTCAGTCAAACAGTTTTCCTGTTTGATGGGAAAATATGTTTCTGTTTCCTACTTCCTTCCTGCTGTGGTTCAGTTTTCATGCTTCTTTACAGCTGATAACAGTGTGATGAGTTCAGGAGAGAACGGATCGGCTAGAGGAGGGTTTTCTGCTATTTGGTCGTTCGGGCCATTGTTGATCAAAAAAATAAGTAGAAATTTCTTAGCTTCAGAAATTTGCTTGAGAAAACTGACATTTTGAGAATAATCTCAGATTTTTTTTTTGTTTCAAAATACTATTTGACGTTTTTTCCTCTATCCACAATGTCTCCTATACGCTGTCATAAATGACCCATCCTCCACACAACCATAAATCTCAGAAGTACATGGAACATGACAAGCAATGGAAAAGCATTTCTGTGTGGGACTTTTTAAATACAATCAGACATGAGAACCTTGATGTTGCATATGGGATGGGGCTGAAGGTTTTTCCTTCCTCTGTGTTGCCCACCGTCTGCTAAATGTGTGGTTTCAACTCTCAGTGACTCCTTCAGTCAGTCTGTGCCAGAACATTCTGGGTATCTAAGGTCCCAGTCTTTTTAATCTTAGGATGGATGGAACGTCAGCTCATGGCAGAGAAGCAGTACGGAATCAGAAGTGTGTACAAAATGAAACCTAATGAGAGGAAATAATTTCTGATCTGCTTCTGGCAGATCAGAAAACTGTAAAGATCTGCCCAGAAAGCGAAGCGAAGGCTGCAGTGCTGTCTCAAACCCTCCACTCCTGTTGAGGATAATGTATCGTTTTGTGGGATAACTGCCGCTCGGCTTTTTAGCATTTTTTCTAAGCCCATCTGGCGCCTCTGTCGGCGAAAACGGAACCACAGACTCACAAATAATTTTCAGATCGACATCCAGAGTCGACTCCGGGATCATCAGTGTGTGATCCCGACAAAGTCGGCGTTTGACGGCGTCTCGGCTGGGGAGAAAAGCTGTGATGTGCGGCGAGGCAGAAGAAGTTTAAATGTGAAAACGTGCAGCCATGGCGGTGGCAGCCATCCACGTGTCTGGAGAGGAGAGTGAAAAGTTCACTGTGTGTGTGGACTCTTGAGTCAGACCAGGGTCATGACACACACACACACACACACACACACACACACACACACACACACACACAGAGAAAAAACCTTCACCTACTTTAAAGCCAGATGGGGAGAGTGCTACCGCTTACGACAACGCCATCAGCTCCGGCGAGTTATTTAGCGACCACATAAACCTTCAGTCCCCGTTTTCTTAAGGGCTGAAATCTCCTCTGACGAAATCTGCTGGAGCTCCACCCGTGTTGCAGCCAGAGCGACACTGTTGGAAGAATTATTTGCAAACGGCATCGAAGATTTGGTTTTTGGGGGGCAGGAGAAGGCGTGCACGTGTTGCCTTTCGGCGGTGTGGTTTTAATTAGGCGGGCTGCAGCAGCGCTGCGGGTTGGGACGCGGTGCCAGGACGTCCCGGGAGGAATCGGCGCTGACGCCTTTGAGGCCTGCCAAGCCGAGCTGCAGCCTGTTCCAGAGCGGCTCTGTCACACCGTCACCACGGGGAACATCTGAGAAAACAATCAGTTTTCAAACCTCTGCCATCTCTACGGGTACGCTGCCATTGTTTTTTTTCTACCCCAGGGAAACTTTTTGGGGGCTCATCATCGTGTTTTTTTTTGTGTTTTTTTTTTTTTTTTTCTGGAAGGAGCTAGTACGAGACGCAAAAAAAAAAAAAAAAAAAAAAAAAAAAACGCTCCATCACATTTGTTGTCAGAATGCGGGCTGATGAGTCACAACAAACTTTGATGGACTTTTATTTCTTTCAAATCACTGGAGGAGAAAGAAAGAAAAAGTCTGAATGTGACTTGCTTTTTTTTCTTGTTTCTGCGCGAAAACAATGTAGAGACATAAACTGAGCAGTAATGTCAAAAAGGCAGCCGTAAACCCAAAACGAAATGAGTACCACTTTTCATAACGACTTGGAGATCATGTCAGCTTTTTTATTAAAAGTTAAAGATTTATGTAACCCAGCACATGTAATTTTTATAGGAATTGCTCTACAATGACTGTGCCTTGTAAAAGTATTCATACCACTAAATTGTTTCATCGCACAAACTTCAGAGTATTTAATGTGACATTTAAAGTCTGGATTATGCTTTGATCAAATCCTTTTAATCTCTATTCTTTCCTGTAAATTTTGACCAACTTCAGTATTTATGCTTAAAACAAAGCCATCCACCACCATGCTATCTCAAACTGTCACAGCTGCGGCTGAGCTGTGACCACTCACACCTGAACAGCATCACCCTGATCTCCAGCCGCTGCCATATAAGGACGGATCTTCCCCCTGCACGGCGTCAGATTGTTGTTTAACCCTCAGCGGTAACACGTTCAGGCCTGCTGCTAGATTTGAGCTACTGCCCAGTACTAACCTGTCTGTCTCTTCCTTCTCCCCAGTTGCTTCTCCTGTCCCTGATCCTGACCCTCTCCACTGGATTTGGACCTCCTGGCTTTGACCCCCCGTCTGTCTGACCCTGAGATCTGGAACTCGTTTTTACCTGGATTTGGACCCACTGGCTCTGACCCCCGTCTGTCTGACTCCGAGATCTGAAACCGCCTGACCCCGACTTGGATTCCCTGGTTCTGACCCTGGCCCGTCTGACTAAGATTGTGTGTTTCCCAAATAAACACCTATTTTTATATCTCCTGTTCAGTCCCTGTGTCCATCAGCTCCTGGACGTGTCACAAACAGTGTAGTGTCAGGAACAACGCTTCACGTTTTACACATTTCCAAACTAATACTCCGTCGTACTCGTACCTTGTGCTTTTGTATTTTTTTCATCCTATGCAGGCTTTCATAGCTCTAATCTCATTAAAGATTATTACATCATAATTTGAGAAGAGTATGAATAACTAAATTAAGTCTGGAATACCCATCCATACAGAACTGAAAAAACATATTTTAGAATATTTAAAAGCTTGAAAGTGATTCAATCAGTGACACCGATGGGAATTCCCAGTTTACATATGAACCAGTCGGACCTCCTGCAGCACTCGATTTGGTAATAACAACTCATAACTTGCGTGCAACTTGCTTTTACAACGCCTCATTATTTTTTAATTAAAACTCCTTTGCTGTCGCTGGCTGGTGTGACAAAGGAAGCGTGTGTTGCCTCAAGATGTTCTTTCTTACCGATGAATCACCCATATTTCACCCAACGATCACATTCTCCTACACGACAAAAAACAAAAACGACAAACATCAGCTGGGCAACCTCCCATAATGCTTAGCATCCCTCCCCCTCCCCGCCTCCTCTGCATTCTCTTCTGTAAACTGCGACTTTAATGGCATTATGAGGGGCTGTCGACTGCGTCACAACACAAATCAATAATCCTGACAGTTCTTGTGAAAAACATTTCACAATATTGACTGAAAGTGGAGCCAATTGTGGAACCCTGCAATTATGTGATGAGGGAGGCGGGGTGGGACTAGGACGGAGAAAAAGATGGAGTGATGGGGGCCTGTGGCTTGACTAATGAATTCCCTGGGGGAGTCTTTCTTATGGTGGGGAGGAAGACTGAAAGTGTGATGGTGTGAACCATATTCAGGCTCTCTTTTTGTGGTGAGCGAACACTTAAACAGGATGAGACTGAGCAAAACAAACTAATAGGCAGGTTTTGACTTTGATTATATGTCTAAGCTATCGGTAGAGATGGAAAATGCTCTGAATGGTGGAACGTAATGGATTCTTTATGAGAGTGTGTTCATGTTTGGGTCTTTTTAATTGATCCATATCAAAAATTGCGTGTAACAGGCTCTGAAGCAGAACTGAGGAACTTCAGCTTCGTTTAATACTGAATGTTTATACTTGCCGTCACTTTTTATAACGGTAAACTCTGTCGAAAGAACACATGGTGGTGCATCTAATGTGTTGCTCACTGATATTGTATGCTGACCATTTGTTTTAATAAAGTTTAAAAAATAAAGTTTGAGTCGTGGGTGAATTACCTTGGAATGCAAGTTGCTAGTCTATCCTAGGCTAACACCAGCAAATCCAATGCTATCGCTAGTCTATTCATGCTAATGGACAGCAGAAGTAGGTAGTCCACTGGGTGACCGGACTAGCCATGCTAATCACCAACCTCTCCAAAGCTAAAGCTAGTGAGTAGCCTCCTTCTCATTGCTAGCACCAGTCATTCAGATACAGGTGCCAGTTTCTCAGTGACCATGTTAGCCTATCGATAATCGATTCTCAACAGCCACACCTCACTTGACAAGCCAAAAAACAAGGCGTTTCTCAAGGACCATACCTAACTGGAGTAAATTAACGTCTATCATCTGACTTTCATTTATTTATTTATTTTAGTTTCATGAGCTTACTGTTGTAGCCAAGTGTATCAGGCTATTATCGATTAAGCACTTAGGTGTTATAATAGCTCTCAGATTGTGTTGGCCGGTTCGACATTAGTGGTGTCTGTGTAACTGCAGGGAAACTGAAAAGAAATAAAAGCCACGCTTTTCGTATTTTAATTGATAAACTGTGAAAACTGCTTGTTGTTTTCCTTTCACTTAATAATGGTGCACTATTTTGTGCTGGTCTATCACAACGAATCTCAATAAAACACACAAAGTTTTAATGTGAGAGTATTTCAGTGATTTTAAAAATAATGTTTTTTTAGGAAACTAAATAAAGGTCACTGCAGAAACCTAAACTGTAAAATTACTTAAAACACTTACACCGAACTTTTATTTAAAATTTATTGTCAGTGTTATTGCTGCTCCCACACTACATCTTCAGATCTAGATTAAGCATATCCATATTTAATGAAGGAGCTTGCTAAAAAGAAAGTTTGGCTTTAGGTAGACAGGCACAGGATGCTATGTAATTTATTCCCAAATGAATATTTAATTAATTCTGTGTAGCTGGAGCGTCATGGTCCATGCCACAGCTTAGGAGGCAGAGAGAGACTCCACCAACGCAACTGTTCGTCAGGAGTTCTGCTCACTTTCATCATCATGCCTGCATTTGTCACAAGCCTGCAATTTGCAACGACATGAGTGAATGGCACTGAATCCCAAAGCTAAAAATCATATTTGTTTAGAAGACTGATTTTATTTGGAGTTTGGAAGACTTCAGTGATCTGCATGATGGAAACTAAATATTAATTCCACCCATCAGTAACTATTTCGTCTTAGTGTTGAGATTAGCTGTACAAAGATCAAATGTAGATTACGTCATTCCAAGACCTGACTACAATATTAAGCCACATTTGTAATAGTGGATAATTGTCATCCCTCATGGATTGTTTTCACTGAAGTTTGCTGTGAGAGTCCACTGCCTGTCACAATAGATACGTCAGCATCACTTGGTTAAAGGCAGCCCGGTTAATAGAGGTTAATATGAACTGGTGCTAAGAGGAGGGTGGTAGGCTCTTACACTGTGAATGGAGAGAAAACAAATCAGCAGGTCAGCTCTATGTGAGACATGTGATGAAAAGCTGATGCAATCTTCCAGAATCAAGCTGTTCAAGTAGAGATTTCTGGTTTCTCCGTGACCCCTTTTTCTTCTTTTTCTTTTTTAAATGAAAGAGATCTTTTCTCAATCTGTCTGCCATACACGAAAACACAAAAACAGAGAGAAAATAAGCAAACATCATTATTACAAGAGGAAATTTAATTCTTAAATTAATACATTGCTGTAAATATTGAGCTTATGTGTCGTGGCACCGCACCATCTATCAGTAAAAAAAGAGAAGGGAAAAGGGGCTAACATAGCAGCTACTTCCGTTAACTTTGACATTGTAAAACAATATAGGCTTTACAATAATGTTGTCCATATGTTTTGTGTTTCACATAATTGACATAATGTTGAATGACAGTAAATTGTGTCAAAGGAACAGGTTATTGCTAACAGGTTTTGTAAGTCAACCAAAATTGTTTTAAAACATTTTTTTTATGTAAAAATTTAAAATTAATTAATAATTTAATTAATTAATTAATTTAAATTAATTAAAAAATGTATACACACGTCTACTAGAGTGGGTGACCATCCTAGGCATGCTAGTCACCAGCCTCTCCAAATGCTAACCACAACCAACCCATGCTAATGGACAGCAGAGGAAGTAACTAAGCCAGTCAGCGATCAGTTATTAGCCTCTCCAAAGTTAACGCAAGTGAATAGTCTCCTTCTCATTTGCCAGCGCTTTCCACTCAGTTATCAGTGCCAGCCTAACATTACCTCACTTTTGCCTAATTATTTTAATTATTTGTGATGTCCAAAGTCAGATAAATAATACTCTTAAGGTCAACAATGGTCTGTGAGAAAGGTGAAGATGGCTAAAAATGGCATTGAAAGAGAAGGACAGGCAAGTGCTGATGAACAGGCTCCGACCAACCATTTCTCAATATTGGGCTACAGAACTATAAATGACCAGTCAGTCATGAATAAGTAATATTGATGTAGCAATTTGTCCTTAATTAGTTTTAGTTTCTATGTAACATAGCAACTGTTTGTGTCCCTAACTACTTGTGGTTTTAGCCCTCTGTGTTGTTCTTGTCTGAGCTAAAGTGAAATTCATGGAGCACTGCAGGATGAATAAAGCATTTTGGCTCCAAATACATGCATGTATAAGATAGTAAAACATGGAAGCATGACCAGCTGGTGATAGAGAACAAGCACAGTGGGCAAAGCTCAAATAAATGAAGTGTGACTAGTAGGAATGTGACATTGTGGCACAGTAACCAATCACATCTGACATCTCTCATATGTACTGGATACAAATTGAAATTGCAGCAATTTATTTCCCTGAAACACCCCACTGAGATGTGCTATAGCCTCTGCACACTTGTGTAAGCCCGGGGATTGAAATTTCAAAACTATATTTTCCATCTAAATGGTTTGATCCACACAGGCTGCATGTAGAAAATGTTTGTCCTGTTTTCTAAATTGAGTGTTTCTTCCTTTTAAAAAAAATCTGAATTTGCACCTGGTTGGCTGATTACTACTAACACTGAACAAGAAACTGACTGTATAAAACATGTGTGTTTGCTCAAGTTGTCATAATGCTAAAAATTTTAAACTTGCACTGTTTTCGTGGGGGGGAGATAGGGGGGTTCGTTAAGGGCCCTAGTTGGAAGAAAAATATTGATTCCATCCGTCCATCAGTCTGTCACTAATAACAAGATATTTTTCCTGTTCTTGAAACAAGCTGATTTATCCTGCTGAAAAGTTAATTCATGGGTACTCAAATATTTGCTCTAGTAACTGGACAAACATTCTTAAGGTTTTGCGCTTTCGCATTGATGTGGAGGAGAAAGTAAAGGATGGGAATTGGTAGGAAAGGTAGCAGGAAGGAACAGGAGGTGAAATGGAGCCCAAGCCCTGAAAAGAGATGAGAGCCCCGAGGAGCACATTGCATCCTCCTCCACACCCCCTTCACCCTCCTCCTTTCTGTCCCATCACACCTGTTCACAAGAGGAAAAGGTGATGTCAGCCTCTTCACACTTTGGTACAATGGAGGCTGGAAGAAAGCAACAGGTCGCAGAGGGCGCTGTGGAAGGACGGAGGGGGGGTTCGTTAAGGGCCCTGAAGAAGCTCTGCGTTGTATTTACCATGGATACCATGTTTTGGCCCCTTCGGCTGGAGCACAATAACACTTGTGGGTTCAAGTTCCTGTCATCCTCCTATTCTCTCCGCTCCTCCTTTAATTCTGCACCAGCCTCTCTCTCATACATCATATGGCTGCCGAGGCTCAAAGACATGAATTTCCCAGCTATTGGGTCTTCTCTGTAATTACCCTGAGGAGGGGAGGCGGGGAGGGGGGCGGGGGGGTGGTTGGGGGGAGCAAAGTGAAGAGCAGGCGGGTGGGTGAGGAGGGGAGCGACATATTAAAAGTGCCTAAAAAAGAAATACTCAGCATTCTTCTATCACCCTTCACCGATGCAATAAAAGAATAAAGCGAAGTTTTGGGGGTGGTGGTGGTGTAGTAAGAGGGTACATGAAAACGGGGCGTCTGTCCCCGGAGGGCATCTGAATAAATTAATCACAGCGATTGGCTTTCTCCAGGGGGGTTTTATCCCCTCCCTCCACTCTTCCTCGTCTTCTTTCCTCTTACGGAATGCCGTCGCCTAATTGGACCCTGCCTCGGCGCGGCGTTCCAATTGGCTCCGAGGTAATGTGAGAACCTGAAGACCCCGACCGACGGGGCTGACAGAGGCTCAAAGGGCAGCTTCTCTCCCCCCGGTCTGAATGGAGAGGACCTGGGGAGGTGGTGCAAGTGGAAGGTGGAGGGGAAGGGTGTTGGTAAAGGGGGGGACAACACTATTATACAGCTACTAATAGAGTGGCGGATTTGGAGAGGGATAATTAAGACCAATGGATGGTGGAGGTGGTGGGGGGGTAAGTAGAGGAGAGCGTGTGTGTGTTTCTTACGCATGCATGCTCACATGTCTGTAAGAGAGGAGAGGTGGATGAGGGGGGGATCCCCACCAACAAAAGCAGAGATGTGTGTCCCCCCATTGCCCCTTCCCACCCGAGGGGGGCTCCCGATAGTCAGACATCTGCCTCATTATAGCCTCCACTTCACTGCATGCTGCTTATTGTTGGCAGCCATTCTGTTTTTCTCCCCGGCTGACTGAAATAGCTGCACAGCGACACCAGCTCGACTAACACACACACACACACACACACACACACACACAACACACCGGTGGCCTGGAGGAAATGTTGTTTTGTTTTGAAAACAGTCACTGCTGGGGAGGGGCGACAGGGGAGAGCAGGGAGGGAGACAGCGATACCCCGAAGGTAAAGTGATGAAATCACTCATCTTGCTCTGGATTATGTCTTTGCCTTCATTCACAACTCCCAAAATGGATGGGAGGGAATCAAGGACCCTAAAGTTTATTCATAAATTATGCAAAATGGCAGATCAGCGCTTTAAAACCACATATACTGGTTCTGGGATTGTGTGTGTTTTTTCTTTTACTTGTTGCAAACGTTATGATTCGGTCATGAATAAACCAAATCCTCCTCAGTAACTCACCAGGCGAACACAGGTGTTTACTTTTGTTTCTCCTAATTATGCTGCTTTCACTGACTGTGCATACAGATGGATACTGTAACGCTGCTGTACCTGTTGAGCCGATGCGGCTTACATTTTAATATATTTTTTTTAAAAGCAGGCATGTTGAACTTTCAAGATAAAAACGGTAATTTGTAGTAGCCAGAACATTTAATTTGTGGGTGTTTTTGCTGTTGTTTTTTTATAGAACATTGCAAAATAGCGAGCGGTGGCACTCAATTCATTGCAATTTTGTCAAATACTTTCCAGACTACAGACATCGTCTGGTTCTAATCCACTATGCATCCACAGAACCAGAACCAAACATGGAGAAGCAGCATTCAGTTTCCATGCTCCTCTAATCTGGAACAAACATCCAGAAAACCACAAAGCTGCCGAATCACCAAGTTCCTTTAAATCTAGACTAAAACCCTCCTGAATAAATATGCTTTTGATTCATAGGAACTTGAACATTAATATATTTGATTTAAATTTGAGTGATTATTTTGATGATGGCAGTTGACAAAATATGTTTATTGCTTGACGTAATTTATGACTTGTGTTTTTTTATTGTATAAGGCACTATGAACTAACTGGCTGGTTGCTGAAATGTGCTTTACAAATAAACCTGACTTGATTTTCAATTCAAAACCCGTTTTGGCGGCAAAAGTGTTGAATAGACATGAGCTCAATAACATATATTTATTACTTTTAATGTTATTCAGCATCTTCAACCATCAACAATATATTTAACTAAAACTTACAAAATAGCAAAAACTGAAATTGAGAAAACATTTTCTTTAACTGAAATTAATAACAACTGTAAATAATTGGAAAGGGTGTAGATCTAATATCTTTTGTTTTTGTGTTTCTGAATCTGTTTATTCCTTTTTCAAACTGACGTGAAATAGACTTTTTTCCACACAAGCAGTTCACGTCAGCCGTCTACTCCATATTCCTCCTGGTAGCATTAAGCTGGTCTGCGACATCAAAAGTTGGGAGAAAGCTTCATTCAGTTGGTTGTTCAACAATAATTGAAAACATTTTTTGAAATCTTCTCCAAAGTATGAAGTAACTAAAACTACTAAAAAATGAAACAATATTTAACTAATAACTAATAAAAACTGGCAAAAGCTAATTAAAACTAACTGAATTAGACAAACGAAATAAAACTAAATTGCAACAAAAAACCCACAGCCATTATAATCCTGGTGTTGACTGTATTACTCAGAAATCTCAAACCTCACATACAAATTTTGAATCTAAATTAAAAAAAATGTGGCCAGTTATTGAAAGTTAGTTGTTGATAAAAATAATAACTCCAACTCTTTACCCTGTTTGTTAAAACACAACTGAGACGCTTAGTTTTCTGAGCAGCGTTTCCAAATGTCTTGATGGATCTAAATTTCTGGATATTTTAATTGTTGCACCTCTAATAATAAGCAGTTTATCCCATTCACAAATATATTGTGCAGAGAAATATTCATATTGTCAGAAGCAATCATTGCCAGTAAACGTGTTTTATCACTCTGCAATGTTCGAGTGAAAGAAAACAAAAATTGTTGACTAAAAACAAAATAATCTGTTTAATGGAACAATTAATGAGCTCAACCAGATTAGTATTATGATTAATAGTTGATTACCCTCCACTGGTCCTGTTATTGCAGATGTTGCCTCCCAGCTGTGACTCAGTGGGAACTGCAATGAGTCACTAATAATGGTTTAATTACACCTTTATTTTCTTTTGCCGTACCATTAAAAAAACTGCTTGGCAGCACATTTGGCTTCACCACAAGTGTTCCAGCGTTTGGAACAAGCTTTAGCCTGTCAAAGCTCCTAAATGCTAATGTGTTCAGACTTTGACTTGCAGGATATTTAATCTATGTATATTTCATTATAGTCTGGATGTGCAGCGCCGGGTAGTGCATGTAGTGGAAGAGGATTAATAGCTTAGTCTAAACTCAGATTTTCATAACAAGCTGTGACAAGATATTCTGTCTTCATTCATTGGACTAATTGCATTTTGAGGGTTTGGCATTTAAGGTGTTGACATATTTAACGAATGAATGGCTGCGGAGGGCTGAAAGAACAATGTTGAGCTGAACACATCAAGCACTTTCTACTAAAACCTCTAACAAGTCCTTACAGTAAAATACAATGTATTTCCCATTAGATGTGGTATCTCTCCTGTAAGATAAACGGTTATTCTGTTTGATTTGGTTTTTTCATTGTTTTTGATCAAATTGAAATTGGCTAATGGTGGAATTACGCCTCTGAACATGCAGGAAAGCTGTTCAGGACAAGAAAAAACTTTGTCAAACAGTTTATTGAGAAGACAACGATCAGTGCTTGGTTTTCTGTGGGGAGGATGATGTGAGTTAGTTTCAAAGATTTATGACTGAAGGTGATGTTTGGATAAGAGGATTAGCTCAACTGTGTCTGCAGGATGGAGGTGTCTCTAAGGGAGAGCTGCCAGTCTGGTTTGGAGGTCAGAGAAAACCGGAGGAGTTACCTCCAACACTCTTCCTGAGGGTCACTAGCAGCGTTTTCTTTAGCCATCAACCAAGTACAAAAGTAAATTAGTTTTATGGAAACACATCAATGTTGATAAAGCTCATGTTTTTCTATGAAAAGGTTTTGCACTAGGAGGAGGTGGTTTTTCAGGAATAGATGTAAATGGAAACACATTTTTCGCATAACATGAGTCATGTGACCAATAAGCAGATGTTACTACTGGCAGAAATGACAAACAAGACAACAGGAATTAGTTGAAGGATGATGGTTTGTTTTGGGGGGGGTTTCAGACAATGCACAGCTGTCTCCACCAAAGCTATCACAGCATCACACAGTTCTTAAAAGGTTGTGTGTCGTCCTATAGTGTTGGATCCACAACTCTTCTGTAAAATCACCAACTACAATTTCCCCAAAACATTGCATAGGTAACCGTTCTCAAGTTGGCAGGGCTTTTTGCTCCAACACCTGAATAAGACGCCGACTTCTCCTGTGATTGGCTAATAGATGATGAATACTAGCACCATGGCTGAATTAGGAGTATATCTCATGTAGTTGTTTACATTGATTGCTGCCAGAAATTTATTACTTATTGGGTGAAGTGTATTCACATATAACTTTAATATAGTTATTGCTCGGAACTATTGCAATTGGAAAGTAGTTATTTCAAAAGTAGCTGAATATAGATAAAGATTTGTACACATCTGTAATGGGAAAGCAGCTAGAGTGACTCAGAAAGCCGCTGCAGAGTCTGCTCTGACTTTTGTCCCTGAAAATGTTGAGAAAAGGAAATGTTGGACGCTCAAAAATACTTTGAGACGGTTACAATTTTGCTTGAACTGCCACACTGAGCATACTGACAGCACTCTTCGGTGTGGTAGTTGTTACTGGGAGAAGAAGATTCAGAAATAGGTGTTTTAAAGAGACAGAGGTCCAATTTCAGGGCGCTAAATTTCAAAGTCACATTTCTTTTAATTCATATTTGATATACATTGCAATTTTTTAACAACTAAAGACACAGTTGGTAGCACTGTTGCCTTGCAGCAAGAAGGTTCTGGGTTCGATTCCCAGCCTAGGGTCTATTCCGGTTTCCTCCCACAGTCCAAAAACAGGACTGTCAGGTCTCTAAATTGTCCCTATAGGTGTGAGTGTGTGGATGGTTGTGTGTCCTGTCTGTCTGTGTCTGTGTTGCCCTGCAACAGACTGGCGACCTGTCCAAGGTGACCACGCCTCTCACCCGGAATGTTAACTGGAGATCGGCACCAGCAACCCTCCCGACCCCACTGAGGGACAAGAGTGTAAAGAAAATGGATGGATGGATAATAACTAAAGGTTACTTGATTGTGCTGTAAAAAGGAAAATACATTAGTTTGAATCTATCAAAGTCAATGGCAGGTCAAAACTTGACAAAAAAAAAGTTAATTTATGGTCTCATCATCTCTGGTATGAAAAATCATCTGTAACCTTTTACCTGTCCATATTAAAACTTTCCCATTGATAAAAACTCCCTACCTAACTTGTGAGTCATGTCTTGATTTTGTGGAATGTGGGTTCCTTTCACCGCAGAAGCGAACAGCTACATGCACTTTGACTCAAAGTGGAGCTGCCCACCACAGCCTGCACACTTTCATACAGCGTGGTCCCTATCTCCTCGGGGGCTGAGGTGAATGTGGCCTTTTGAGAGTGGAGGGAAAGCAAACATGTCCCAAGCAGCTCCTGCCTGGGAAAAGAACATCCAAACTGTGTGGGCCGTCCTGGAGCGACAGCCTGAGCAAACAACCTGAGAGGGCTTCAGGAGAGCGGGGCGGGGGGCAGGGGGGCTGCCGGGTGACTGAGGGCCGTTATGAAGCCAGCCAGGGGCCGTGGTTTCACACAACAGTCACCCTGTTATCTCTTTAAGCACTGCAAAAAAATAAAGGTTGTGTGTGCCTTTCTTTTTATGCAAAACTGAGACACAAAAAAGTAAGTTCTAAATGTCATTAAGCAGAAATTTACTTTTAATTAACTCAAAAGCTGTTTAAATTGGGACTCATTGCTTTCAAGCACAGAAATAAAGGCTAAAAGAATCAACTTTGTTGTGTGAATGGATTTTATATCTAGCTAGTTCAAGGCTGCAGTATGTCACTTTTACAAAAAAATATTTTTTATATTTTTACATATTTGTTAAAACTGTCACCATGTTGTGACAATATTAGACAGATTTTATATATGATCATTCCATTAAGTTATATTTTCAGGTAGTATGATTGTCAATGGATCAGTACTTGTTAGTTTGAAAACCTTTTTACTAATATCAAGTCTTTTAAAGCTGACATATTTGTTGTAATGTTGTCTTTTATTTATTCATAAATCATATACTTTTATGTAATACATTTAACCACTACTTAAATGTTCTGTTTAGTCTTAAATCAGCTTCTGAAGACTGGAGTTTTAAAGGTAGACTGTGGGGAAAAACGATAACTTAGAAAATAAGTTAGAAAGTCAATCAAAGGGATTTGCAAAGGTTTGAGATTTGAGAACAGAAATCAAAAACTAAAGAGAGGGGATTATGGACACTCATTTTATTTTAAAATGTTTTTTATGGAGGAATTATAACTTCAATTTCGTAATGTACAACCATATCCTGGTTATATTATGACTTTATTTTGGTTGTAATATGACCTTAATCTGGTTTTATAACTTTATTCTGGTAATTTTCTAACTATTCTGATAATATTACAATTTTGTTCCTGCATTATTACAAATTTTTTCTAATTTTTATTTCAAGTTCATTCTGGTAAAATAACCTTTCTTGTAAAATTCCATCTTTATTCTCTTGTTATTTCAACTTTATTGTTGTATGACTTTTTTCTCGAAATATTATGACTTCTTTCTCAAAATAAATAACAAAAGAATTCTTAGCCTGTGGCTAATATTCTGTCATAGTTTGTACTTTTTGGTCCGTTGTACTGTTACCTTTTCTGATGTAGCAGCCTTAAAAACATTTAGCTGGTATGCATTTTTTTTTGTTGAACTTATTTCCAGTAGAAAATCATATTTCTATGTCACTCTTTGCTCCGTACGTTAGTGTTTTCCCCATCACATAACTGCAGTAGCCAGGTGATGGTCTGCTTGAACAGGGGGGCAAACAGATGGCCGACAGCAGCCCAGGAAAGATGCCTTTGACCGGACGGCATCGCCAAGAGCTGCCAACAAAAAGCTCTCTAATCTGAAGTTCTAGGAGGGAACAATGGGCCAAACACTGGTTGAGTGTGGCTCATTCACTTTGCAGCTGGCTGAGAGCTGCCAGCCTGGAAACCCAGAGGCGTTTGCAGAAAGAAGAAATCTTTCCTTAACAAGACAGAAAAGAATAAACCTAGAGGCAAATGATGAACATATCCAGATAGGTTTTAAAACTACTGATTTCTGATCATCCTCATTTATATCAGAAGTGATTTGTTTTATTTGCTTCATTTAAGCAATGCAAAAATAAATCTAGCCCACTTACATTATGTCCTTGGAAATGTGAGGCAGTTTTGGAAAGTCTTACAGTAATTGTTACTAGCTCCATTTCCATTACAAATGTGCGTACAACATTTGGTATTCTGCTAATGTTGAAAAAATGGCAGTGTTTCCATTAAATAAACGCAACTAAAATCACACATGAATAAGTTTATTCACACAGTAAGATATTAAAAATTATGTCTCCACAAAGGAGACTTGCTATCTCCTTTGTGGTTTGTGCCAATGGCAAGATACCACAGGTCTTTCCTTCCGGCCGCTGTCAGACTGTACAATAATCATTGCTCTAAGTAATTCACCATTCTATACTACGGGTAATAAACCTGGAATATGTTTATTTATATTTCGTTTGTATATAGAGAGTTTTTATATTGGTTCTGCTCTTTATTCTGCTGTAGCAATGTAACATGGAGTAGAAATCTGTAGAAAAAGTGCAAGAAGCTGAGTCCAGAGTTCCAGTGGTCATCTCGTCTTAAATATGAACGAAAACATGGTGTTTTAGGTTCAGAACAAAGAGGAGCATGCCCAACCATATTTCCATCATGGGAGACGAGACTATGGGAGATTCTGAATACGTTTGTGTTCACCTGGACAACAGACTAGACTGGAGATGCAGCAGTGAAGCCAACAGTGGCCCTAAACCTAGCTGGGAATCAGGCAATACGTAAACATTGCTATTCACACACTCTCCATCCAATGTCACTGAATGGACAGTGTCCTGCCTTTCTGACATTTCTTTAAGCCCATATGTCTGTCTTGCTGCTACGTTAAGTGAGCCCTGTTAAAGTTAATGGCTTTCCATAAACACAGAGGCCCCAAGGGGCCACCACTAATAAAGCCAAGCAGGGAAACTGAAAGCCAGCAGAAGCAGTCTGTGACTGGGAACAGGATTTTTTGCTTAAGAAGGATAGCTTTTAAAGTTCAGACATTATCAGAGTCAGTTTTGAAGAACTTAGCTCCAATATGAATGACGGAGAAGCAGAGGCCAGGATATTGGAGAACTACCTTGCTTACTTCTCTAAACAGAAGCAAACTGTTTAGAGAACAGCTTAAGTCTCACAACTTGTGAGATTTTCATAGAACAGAAGCCAAACATATTGGAACCTCTTGACTTTTGTCCAGATTCAGCTCCAGGTCTATCGTCCCACAACTAGTCCTGGGTAACTCTGCCAATGTCTGAAACCAAGCAGGACATCGAGGCTTCCTGCACTGTCTGGAAATGTACAAAAAATGTTGTTGGTGAATTTATAGGTCCATGGAAAAACATAATAATTTGGAGAAAGTCAGTGAACAATCCTGAAATTGCAATGGAGAGAACACAGCCTTTTAGAAACCTGCCACTGCAACCAAACATGATGTGGGACTGAGGTCAAAGAGAGAATCCTGACATGATACAAAAGTGCCCATTGTAAATAATCATTATTGTTATTGAGGCTATTGAGATTGTTGGTGGAACTTCAGGATGTTTGTAAACCTGGTAGTCCGGCAGACTTGGTTCGATTGAGAATCAAAGTTGTAACATTTGTTCCATTTTCAGTTGCTGTGGTTTGCTTTAACTCTGCGCTGCGTAAAATGATCCAAACTAACTGAGGCCTGTTCACCTCTTTGCCTGTGGTGGCGCTGCCCCACGAACCACTCAAAGAAAAGATGAAAATCTCTGAAGAAAACACTGAGCTTAAGCAGCTGTACAATTTCTGTTTTGTCTTTGGCAAAATGCCATGCTATGGCTAGGCTCGCGCTCTAGTTTTGGTTGTATTTACCCATAATACCCTGCACAACATGTGAATTCACCTCAACCCGAACCCGAGTTTTTTAGGCAGACAAGAATTCGTCTTTTGGTCGATTACGTATTCACACTTCCTTAAGAGAACCGGACTTTTTAGGGAAACCAACTGGAGTCTGATTAAAGTGAACTAATCGGGTCTGGCGCAAACACTGCATATTTCATGCTGTATCCCTGCTAGTTTTGTTTTTCATGGTCAAACCACAATTATCCAAAACAAGGATATTCAGATAGACCGATCACCGCTCAGTCGACAGTGAAATATTACAAGACGCTTGTAACTCTATCCAGGTTGGAAAGAGAATATCCATCATCGGTTACTGATTCATCCAGAAATCACTCAGTATTAAGATCCAGTGTATAAATACATAAAAAAAAAAGAGAGTAGACGTCATGACCGAGAATGGAGCAGACACTTTAAACAGTGGTTAACTCAGCTCTGCTGGTAGGACACCAAAACAAATGACTGTTATATTCACGGCTACCAGAGAGACCCTCTCTGTGTGTAATGGGAGCCCACTGGAGACAGAGATCCGAAGCGTGCAGGCACAGCCTTTTTGCCGAGCAGTGTAAATATTTAGGGTCACCAGTCACACAGTGGAAAATGAAAACCATGACACTCTCTGGGTATGTGCGCGAGACATAAAGTACTGCGCTGTGGGACTGTGTATACATGTCAGCAAGGGTACTGGGTTTACACTACAGCATTGTGTGACACACTGTGGCATTTGAGTTTGCTCTTCACTGTCCAAAATCCATGTGAGGGAATGTGTGTGACTACGTCTTATGAAAAAACAATTACACCACAAGCCTACATGTGTTTGTGTTAAAAGAAAAAAGATTCTTTTTTTTAATACTTCTCATTTCTTCCTTTGACTAGGACTTTGACATGAGGCAGACAAGCATTATCTGTGTGAAGCAGAAGCTGTGGCATTCACAGCAACACATTAATCACTTCTGAAGGCCCCCTGCCTAACATGGACACCACTCTCAAAAAACAGGAGGCACAGCGGGCCAACATTTGGGTTTCCAGATGCAAAGCGGCCTGAGTACGAACTGCAGTTTAAATAAAATTAAAAAAAAGATTAAATGACTGATTTCGTTTTAGTCACCTGAAAGGTGACAGATTTAAAATCCATCTAAATCTAGCTATAATAAATTAATTACAGAAAATTGCTGATTTCTGTGGCCTTTTTCGTTTGCTTTATTTTCCAACTCCAGAACAGTGTGGCATTTATTTTAAAAAACACAAACACATGCAGCTTTTTTCACACTTTATTACAATTTCTTCAATTTTTATTGTTTAGATCAACTTTTACCAGCATCAAAGAACAATACAGATATATTGTAGATATTTGGCACTAAGCTACAAGCAACAAGCCCAAAACCAGGCACATGCATCCCAACTCTAAACCATTGAAGATAAAAGAAAAAGGAGTCAAGATCTGCCAGAAAAACCCTGCAATAGATTAATATTAATATGAAAGTGGAAAATTTAGAGTTTTGGAAATTTTCAGAATTTCAAAAGTAGTACATTTTTGACTTTTGAAAAAGTTTTTCTTTTAATCTAAAAATCTGAGTGTTTGACCAAAATGTAATCCTCCATTTTTTTCTATCTATATTGACCATAATACACGGTCGCATAGAAAGCTGCATGATAAGTTGACATCTTGATAGCTAAAGCCAGCGATAGTCATTGTCGGTGAGCAGGTTTTTGCCCTCCAGCAGGGAGCTGTGTGCGTGTCGTCACGTTGCAACGTGCCTATAGAAATACCGCTGTTAGTTAAATTCCTTAAAAGAAAATAAATTTTGCTAAATTAAATGGCTGGAAACCAGCTACAAATCTCTCATCAATGTATCTTCGTAAATCTATATTTGAATGTTCTTGCAACATGGGGGCACTTGATGGCAGAATGAGTAATGGGGAAACGATTAGGAACTGCGACAGGAGGTCAACGAAGTTCAGATGGTTTCATAAATTAGAACGGGAGAAAGCAAAAATATGGCTCAGTGAAATAGGGGGGTGGCTGTGTTTCAGGAAGACAGACATGACTTTCAGAGTGAAAAGCGACCTGAGTAACCAGGGAGCGGACCTACACTGGGAGCATTTACCGGCTCTTTGAAAAGAGCCTCAGAGACCTCATGACGAAAAGAAAACTGGCTGGAGACATGAGGAGATAAATATAACTTGGTGTGTGTGGCCTGTGCTGCTGCTGCTGCTGAATGTGGACCATTTAGGGGTCTTTCACCTAAACGGAGCCGACAGCTATTACCCCACAGGGCGTTTTGGAACACGTGAGAGTGAATCACCACATTGTCATCTTTTTACCGTTTTCGCAAGACTTAGCACAAGGTGCCAGTATTGAAGTCTGAAAACAAGGTGAACTGGATAAATCCCCTTCAGAATAAAGACGTGGAGGTGTGTCGGCAGAGCGACTCCTCTGAATGGGTTTTAGTGTTTTCACTTACAGGGATCATTTGTGCTCTCCGGGCCCACAGACTCTCCTAGGTACACTCACCCTGCTGTGACCCTCAAAAGTCTGACACAGATGGAAAGTACCTGGTTATGATCACGCTGTGGGGAAGTTCAGCACCGACTCGGTACATCCACTTCTGCTAAAGCATGCTGAAGTAATTAGACAGGCTTCAAATAGTCACAAGTGAAACCAGTTGGTCTGGATTTGACTGGATATTGTAGAATCATTTAATTTAATATGGGCTGATCAAAAAACAAACACAGAGCTCAGGATTTCTTAAAGTATTAATCTTCGCATATACATCCAAACCCAGCAGTATTGGAACTTGATTCTGAGTAATTCATTTATTTCAGTTGATTAATTGAACAGATTTTAATGTGTTACAAAAGCAGTCCACAACGAATAAGATGTTTGGGGTTTTTTGTCTTACATACAAAAGTTCAGAGTAAGAACTTTTGCACTCACATGTTTCTGGTATGCCTGTAAATCTGATGCCTGAGCAACATCCGCAAACAAAAGCGACAGATGATGTACTGGGGGTTCATGTTTGCTTCATAAACCAAACTGATGGGACACTAGAAAAACCTGGTGTGTTCAAGTTGTGCTTAAGGCATTCAGCCTTTCAGTGAAGCTATTCAAACCTAAAAAAGCATCTCAATGCTAAACATTCAGATGGTAACGTCATCATCCATACTCCATATTTATAAAGAAGTTCCATTAATGATCCTGAAACAGTTGAAAACTAAGTGTATATAAAATACTTTGTTCCAATTTGATACTCTAGCAAGAGATTAAAATCAATAAATATATTTGTTTTTTAACTATCTATTCAATAATTTATGAGCAAAAAAACTATTTTTGAATTTAAAGTGTTGCTTAATTCGCAATATATGGTTTTTGATTAAAATGAAATTAACAGATCCCACTTTTAACTTGATTTCAAATTTTAACAGAGTCCCACAACTAATTCTGACATAAGATGAAAAGTTAATCCACTTTTAAGTACATAAAAAACAGTAAACCTCAGAGATATCCACACATGATCTAACGTTTGAGAAGCGGATGACCTAACATTTGGGGTGGCAAGTGTAGAAATTAGGAGGAAAAAATGAAATAGAAAGATTTCAAAGTTGGATTTATTACTGTTTTAAAAAGAATCTGACAAAATCGAAAAATCTAAGTTACTCGCCAGAGTTGTTGAAATTCTCCTTTCTGAAAAGAATATGTACGAAACAGAATTTTATTGATCAGCTGTGGGTGAGTGAGTTTTCTCTGTAGTATTCTTGTATTGTAAATCGTGATCTGTACAACAGCATCCTGCATGATCACAAAATTAATTATGTAACAGTTTCTGTTCCATCTTTAGTTCTCTTATATTGTCCATGTCACGTTGCATTATGTTGCATTATTAGGAGTTTCTCATCTACAAAGCAATCCCAAAGACTGTAAATAGAGTTAATGTGTGAATAAAAATGCTGGTTAGTAAAAACCAGCCCATTGCTTTACGTCTCACTTCGTATAGAGAGTCGAGATCCTTGGCTGTTGAGAAATGATTGTTTCCTGGAGCCTTAGACTGTTTAGGTTTCAATGTTGCCCAGTCACTAAAGTTTGGCCATGATGTCTGAAAAGCACCAGTTGGACGCTTTGAATCTTACCGGAAATTGCTATGTGAGTTGGGCATAAGATTTCAATTCCCAACCTAAACCAAGTTATTAACTTCATGAAAGAATATCTATAGACACATTACATGTTGTTGTTTACATCAGGAAATTTTATGCATGCGCTCCATGCTAGAGGGCAAAAAAGACGATTCTTTTACTTTCCATCCATAATTGTGCCGAGAACAATTCCATTAAGAAAATGAAACCTGGAGACGTAGGTATATTTAATTTACAGCAGCGCGCCATAGTAAACCGAAAAGTAATCCAGCAAAACCATTAACAACTCAAAACCACTTGTATCCTGCTTTTTTCTCGCTCTTTATGTCAACTACACTGTACATAGCCCCATTGCCATAGCAACTGACTCCACCGGTGTATCAGGATTCAACACAAAAAAAACATGCAAAGATTTTCCACAGAAAGAACAGAACACTCAGTCCGCTAAAGTATTATGTTTTTAGGCTTGATGCAATATTTTGGGATTATTAACAAGTGATCATCTGAACACAACTGTGGCTGATTAACTAATTTAAACAAATGTTTTGCTGATGATCTATCAGAAAGTTGGCGTATGGATCACCCTTTTTTTGTAACTTTGGTGCCACATAGCCAATGTGCTACTTGACACATTGATTTCTTACACACCAGATTCCACAGCACATCTACATTTAGATGTAGATGTTAAGGTTTTCAAAGTCAAGCTAGCATAACTGACCTACTTCCGTCTCTCTCGCTATTTTGTAAACTTTTTCTCATCTTGTTATCAAGTCAAGTTGTCATAGTGTTGACAGTTTGAAATAAAACACTTATATCACACATTCATTTAAGATTCCCCGCGTTATGTTGATAACGTGACAGCTAAAACCAGTGGTAGTCAGTGACAGTGAGCTTGCACACATGACATCACACTGCAACATATCTGTAAAACTGAAAGGGTGGAGAAGATGGAGTGTGCTTCTTCTGACCTCAACCCCAGAGAACACTTGTGGGATGAGCTGTTCAAAGCAGAGCAACCAACACAACCACATTGGCTTCTTACCACAAAACACTGGATGGGGAACAGGATGTTGTCCCACAGCAGAGTGACCAAAACTAGTGACCAGCTTGAGCACGTCATGTACAGTTTTACCGCCCACAACAGACACTTGTTAAATGACTAAGTTCCTGAAATACCAATATGTGTTTTCTTTCCTGTAACTTCAATCCAGTAAACAACACAAATCAAGAGTTCATGGTGGAATGAGCTATTTGGCTGCTTTGACACGGAAGAATTGGCAAGTTTTTCTTGAGTGCAATCCACAAAACAAACGTTACTACTCATTGCATTTTCATTAATAACAGCACTATTTAAAAAGGCTAAAATGACTCAGGAGACGTGAGATTTATTGCCAAACTGCATTGTTGCACAAAAATAACCGGCCAAACTCAAATTTCTTTACTTTTTGTGCAAAGACAAAAAATTTATATTTTGGAAAACGTCCAAATCCTCTGACTATAATGGAAAGTAGTTTTAAATCATCATGAATGATGATTTAAAAATCTGTATTTTATTTTTAATTTTGTGCGATTTTTACAAGCCTAAGGATATTGAAACAACTGATAAAGGTTGCCTCAGATGTAAAAAACACAACAAAAAATAGGAGTGAAATCCCCCTTTAGTGAGCTAACTTACAGAATTTTGAATTGGGAATGATGCTTCCCAATTCAGATGATTTTTGTTAATAAAAACTAGCAGCATTGACCAGGAGAAAAAATCTTCACTGTTTCTTCCAGACTTTGTTGCATTAAAATGTTTTTCAATTTAAGACTGGCTCACCGCTACGTAGAGCCACTCGAACTGCGTCGACTTACCAGATTGCAGTAATTCTTCATTGCACGGCGTAGACACTACCCCCAAGGTTAACTCCATTTTTCCATTAATTGTTTTAACGAATTAAAAAGCCGATTGATTGTCTTCCACACGTTCAACGCTATAGCTTCAATGCTTTTTGTCCTGAATTATCCAGGTCTTTAATTAAATTTATCAGGAGCAGCAGAACTTTGGAGAACCAAATCTAATCAGCTTTCCTGTGCCAACAGAGACAAATGGATTCAGAGCGTTCTCTAATAGGAATTCTCTTTCAGCCTCTATATGCACACAATGTTGTGTCTTTCAGGAAGGCTTCCTGGTGGGGCTGGTTGTTTATTTTCAGAAGAAAAGAAACAAAAAAGGAGGTAATTAGATATCCAGCACAGAAAAACGCCTTTCTCAGTCTACAGCAGGGCCGGTCCTGTCTCCAGAGAGAATATCCTTCAACTTTTAGATGGACCCCTTTTCTGACACACCTGAATCTAATGAGTTGCTCCCTACCAGGCCTCTGCAGAGCTGAAGGACATGCTGATGAGGGAGGTCAGACATTTAACAGATGGATAGATTTGATATAAGTTAAATAGTTGCTTGCACCACAGTGACATGATGTTTTCCACAGTTTGATTTAAAGTGATGTATGCTTGTATTTACTTGTCTTTATGATACGCCTAACTGAAATTCGATCCAAACAGTTGCCTTCAGAAGTTCCCTACGCAGCCAACAGAGTCGTCCTGTGTGTAACTGAGGGCCTGATAGGATGGTAGATTCAGTTTGATTGGGGACCAAAATTGTAACATGTTACATTTTTAGCTGGTATTGTTCACTTTCTCACTGAATTTGTGTCAAACCAAATCTTTGAAAAACCTCTTCACCTCCTCACCTGTGGTGGCGCTGCACCTTGAACCACTGAAGGGAAAGTCATGAAAACCTCTGAAGAAGACACTGAGCGCAACTTCCTTCTCCACCAAATGGGTATCGCTGTCAGATTTAAGAGAATGAAGGATTTCTCTTTTGTCTTTAGTAAAAGACCTCAAGGTTCCTGCTTTTGGAGCAGCCTTCAATCGATTGTGGAAGAAAGTGCTACGGTCAGATCTCACCATTACTGAAAGTTCTTTGCATGTACAACGTTAAGGTTGTGCATATTTGATCACATCACAATGAACATTCTGGATGTAAACAATAGCATGTAATTTTCTTATGCTCCTAATTGAACTGACTTAACAAATTAAAGTTGTTTTTAAAGTTTGAACAAGCTAGTGAAGCTATTGGTGTATTTAAGTGTGCTGAAAGTAATAGCCAATAAGTTAGCAAGTAAATGTGTAATTAAGTACATTTATGTCTGTGTTTAAAAAAAAAGAAAAGTTTTAAGTCAATTTAGTGATTTTCTGTATCACATCGGTATCGTCCGATGCTAAATCTCGGATATCTGTATCAATATTGGAAGTGGAAAAAGTGGACCAGTGCATCTCTAGTGAAATCTTTCAGTATTTTAAGAGTTAAAAGCCAAAATAAACGTTTTTATTCATCAAACTGAAGGTAAATCTTTTACAGATTTAAAAAGAACACGGCCAAAGTTTCAAGATGAAGCCCAATTCTGCTTCATGTGAAGATGTATTGTTTAAAACCCTTCTTGGCTCGTGCCAGGGCCTTCTGTTTTGGGGAAGTTACAAAACACCTCCGTCCTGTACCAGAGCTTCCAGGTTCTGCTTGTGTAGTGGCCTTGAACAGACTAAAGTTAGCATGTTTGTCTGTTCTTCAGCAGCAGAGGTTTTTCTTGCTCTCTATGTTTTACTCTCTGGAAGCTCACTATATAATTTTCTCAAACCCAGCAGAGTTTCTATTTTTTTCCAACCACTAATTAATTATAATTTTGCAAAGTTTGATGCAGTCAGGCCAAAGGAATGTCGGAGCCTGTAAGACTAGCTTAGAAAAGGAGGAGGCGGACGCTAAGACAGGGATCGAGAGAAGGATGGAGTCTCTGGTTTCTATCCATCTTCACACATTAAAGGGCCTCAATCTCTTTATTCAGTCACTTGACCTAACACTGAAACAGTAGAACAGTATAATGCTGAGTACAGAGGTATGACTGATCATGCTATAGACATAGACTAAGATAGACTGAGCTGGAAAAAAAGTTATTTCTTTCACAAGTGTGAAATGCCACATTTCCAATTAATGAAGTTTATTTGTGTAGCACGTTTCAGCAACACGGTAGTTCAAAGTGCTTTACGTTGTGAAAACATAAAAACATTATAACACATCATAATCAATAGTTGTGAAAACCAATAACAGACATTACAGTTTGCCAAGTGTCACTCCTAAAATCAACATACATCAAAAATGTTGATCCATGTTCTGTTATTGTTCAAAAGCAACAGGTGAGTTTTAGTCTTGATTTAAAGGAATCAGGAATCTTCTGTAAATTATGCTAATGTATATAATATTTCCATTATCTTTGTTTCAGTCATAACTCGAAAACCAGTGGAATTCACTGGAATCAAAGGTTTTGTTCATGGCTAACTGCTATTAGCAGCATTAGCGATACTAGTCTGGTATAAACCTTCCCCTTGTCCTATACGCTTTGGTTTGTCCAGAGGGTCTGGACCCTCAACTGTTGAGAAACGATTACTTGCCATAGCTGTGAACTCATTTGAAGTTTTAAATTTGGTCTGATTTTACTCAACCCTTAAGATTTGACTGTGATGCATGTAAAATGTTACCCACATCATGAGGAAAGCTACAATATGTAGCTTACCGGAGACGGTAAGCAACCATCCCCCACTTCGGAGACAGATGTTTGTAACTGAACAAAATATCTAAATATATAAGGCCTCAATAAAAATGTGTATAAACACAAAACTAGGATAACAAAAGCTAGCTGTGAGCAGTACAATTCTGGAATGGTTGAAGCTTAAAGCTGCAGAGTGCAACTTTTATTAAAAAAAAGGAAGTTTTTTTCATATTTGTTAAATTGATCTCTGTCATTGCAGTTTAAACTTGATAATCTGTGAAAAAAAAATTCAAGCTCCTCTGGCTTCCACCACTCAGTCAGAAACAACCAATCAAAGCCAAGATTAGTGCTGCCAATCATTCTGGCAGCTTCTTTGCTACAGCTAGTTCACCACAACCCAGCCTGCCACGAATGCTAAGGCTAGTTATCTTTGCAACCAATGACGGAGGATAAATGGTTTTCCTGTAACAATAAGTTGTTTCTCCACCACTAGCATATTCATCAGCGAGTACACAAGCTTAATTGACAACGCTAAGGCCCTCCTCTTGGCTCTGATTGGTTGGTACATTTATGTATTTACAGATTCTCTGTCTCATAATACACAGTCACGACATGGTGCCAGTTTTAACAAATATATTCTTTGTAAGAGTTGCACACTGCTGCTTCAAATCTTTAATAAACACGTTCACACCTTCTCTGTTGGATTTGCAGAGCCAAGCTGAGAACGAAAGATTTGCGCGTTTCCCTCGTTTGACATTTTTGCGGCGTTGCTGCATCTCTGTTTGTGCAGTTAAACAGCCTTAATGAAAATGTCCTCATTCATCCGGCTGACTGGTCCCAGCCTCCCAATCTGCTGTGACAAACTGCCTGCTGATGTCGGCATTTTAAGGGTGGTCTGAATGTTCTGGAACCCGTAACACTCACACATCTACAGGGGAGACGTTGTCATCGCTTCTGTCTCTCCGCGCAAACAACTCACACCGTCGAGAGTTTTGATGAAAAGTAATTCATCAGTTTACATCAGTTTTCTCTTATTTCAAAATCTACAACCCCCCGCTCCCCATCAGCTGCAGAACATTCAGGCCTGAAATAAACATCCTTGATCTTACTTTCTGTCTTCATGTGGGAGGGGAGCAACACACTAGAACTTAATGATGGGGTTCTTTGATTTGAAACACTACGGGCTGAACGGAGCAGACAATTCTTTTCTGTTTTGAGAAGTTTTAATAAGACATTTGCCCCGCCTGGCTTTACGGTCGACTCCAAAGCTGGGAGGAACAAAGCAAAGGAGGCAGCAGATGTGGCGGACCCTTTAAACAGGAGGGTTTGGTGCCCAGACTGGATCTAAGAGTAATCAGACAGCTATAATATTTTTGTAAAATAGTTTTATTTGAGTTTTTCTCTTTGTAGCGTCACGCCACATTAGTCGTAACTCTTGAATTTTGTCATATTTAGTCACATTGCTGCGTTGAAAGTTATAAAGAGTATTTTGTTGGGACTGAAGTTTACCTTTTCAGCAAGACAGCAGCTGCGTTTGCAATACTTATTCAATATTCAGTTAAATGTCCAAAAAAGAAAACACAATGTCACAATTGCAATGTTTCTATTAAAAAAGAAACATGATTAAAATCACACGTGAGTAAGTTTGGTCACATAAGGTGTTTAAAAACATGCCTTGTCATTATACTTCAACCACTTCCTGTTGTCGTCTTCTTCGTGATTTGCGCCAAAGGCGGCATCCGTTTGTTGAAACATGTGACTCGTCTGATGCCAAAATGTGTTTCCATCACAGTTTTGCAAAATAAACCAAATTTGATACTGTCAAAAAAAGAACACTATGTTTCAGTGCCAAAACTTTCAGCAAAAAAGGTTTTCTTCTGAAATTGGTGTGTTTCAATTGAGCTTATTACTTTCAAAATGTCAAATTGCCAGATAATAAGGGCAATGGGAATGCAGCGAGTCACAAACAAAAGTTACGGAATGAGCTTGAGCTATTTTACAAAGAAAAATGGGCATAACTTTCACTATCTGTACGTACAAAACAAAGAGAGAAAAAGGCGGAAGTAGAGCGATAGAAGATGCACTGAAGTTATCAGTTGACAAAATATGAGAAGTATTAAAATGTTCAAGAGATTTGAAATCCAGCCACCAACACATGGCTTTTACAGTTCAGCTTCCTTGCTTGATGAACTCTAAAAGTAATATGTTGTGTGTTTTGGAACAACTGACTGTTACATTTGAAAGCAGATACATCGAAAAGAGACATTTATTCCTCACTTTCTGAAGTTAAATTACACTAAACGTCTCTTGGAATTACCAACATTATTTCTGTTTGCTAAATTCCAGAAAACCTGTGACAGGAGTCAAACATTTTATGTTTCCTTCCACAAATCTGTGGTTGGTTAACTGACATGTTAGTTAACCAGAGTCGCACCTGTGGATGACTATTAATTCCACACCTGAAACACACTGAGTTCCTGTTTGACACGATTGGAAAGTCAAACAAATCATCCAAAATATCAGGAAGAGAATTGTTCATCCTAGGAAACTATAAAACATAGTATGTAAAATTCTTAATTCAAAGAAAGTTACCAAAAAAACCCAAAAGTTGTCTGCTATGTAATGAATGGAAACCATTTCGGTGATTCTAACTGGTTCGGTCTGATTTCACTTTAAACAATGAGGACGAAAACGATGCGTGTGTGTGTGTCCTTTTTATTCAGTGTATGTAAATATCTGGTTTCAACGGTAAGTAAGTTTTAGTACCTGTTAAGCTCCAAAAAATTTTATTATATCCTGGTTCGTTAAAAGAAAGAATAAAGCCCTCAAATTGAAGGAGTCTGTTTTCCTCCACGGTGTGGTTGCTCTAATTCTGCTGCCCGATGTTGGGAACCGACCGGTGAATCCAGTAAACTCAATCCGGTGTTTTGGTCTGAGCTTACGGTAAAAGTGCTGTCCTGTTATAGCTCGTAAAAACCAGAAAAACATACTGGCCCAAACACACACACACACACACACACACAGACACCTACACATAAGAAAAAAAAACAGAGATCCCGCGTCCCTGAAAAACAACTCTATAATTTCACACAAGAACCAATGTTGCTTTTTTTGACTCTGTATTGCAATTCTGGGGAACAGCAGCTGCGCCGCGGGCATCTTCACCGCAGGGTGGTTGTTTGCACAGACCAGTTTAGGGCTGTTTGTCTCCCAGTGAGCCCCTCTGGGCCCCCTGGGCAGAACAGAACACATTCTGTCCCGGTACCGTCTGGGCCCGACACTACAGCATCTGAAGGAGTCGGAAAGAAATCCAGTTTGACATGTTTCATGCTCTCCCAGTAAGCTCTATTGAGGTAAACTGGTTGTATTATTAGTGTTTCAGTTCTGAACGGAACCCTAGATATTATTATTATTATTATTATTATTATTATTATTATTATTATTATTATTATTATTATTATTATTATATTATTATTAAGCTAACACATACAGGAATTATTCAAGTATGTTTGCCTCCTTAGATTTTTCTTCAGTTTTTTTTCTCCATCAAACCCATTTTTATGACATCATGAAAGACGACCAACTATAACAAGATGCAATGCATATGAATTCATGTATAATTTTAAACAGTAAAAAGGGAAAAACAATCCAACTTGTTCCTATGAGACAAAACAATTACCCCTTAAACCTAATAATCTCTGCAAATGATGTCAACTAAGTCACACGTAAGGGTTTTCAAAGACAGATCGTCTGTTTAAGGTCATGTCACAGCATTTCAATTAGATTCAACTCCAGACTTTGACTAGGCCACACTGGCTAAGGTATGTTCTGTTACTGGTGGTGCAGAACGAATCCCCGCTCCATCCGTCTCAGTCGTTGTGTCCTTGGGCAAGACTGGCTGTGGCTTCAGCTTCATGTGTGTGTATGTATGTGTGTATATAAAGCTCTTTGGAGTCCTCTGACTTGGTAATAAAGAGATATGCTAACATGGTTTCGCCTAAAGCGGCAAGTTACCCAGGTCCTGGAAAAGACACATAGCACCAGATAACTCTGTCGGCACCGTGTGTGTTTGTGTGTAAATATTCTGTGTTTGAAATTATGCTAGTTACACAACAGGTGTGATTAGGTACACATCTAAAAAATAAAAAAAGAAAAGCTCCACCTTCTTCAGTCCACAATTTTTTCTCCAAAGTGTTGGGAACCAGTGTTTACTTCCCACAAATGTAGGATTTGTTTGTATGTTTTGTTTTGTTTTGTTTTATTTATTTTTTTATATTTTTTGAATCAACACTGACCTTATTTGGGGCGAGCATCGCCTCCAGCGGTGTAGACGTGAACTTGGATGAGTCAGTTTGGATGTGGTCTCTGGAGTAATTGCTGTAACCCAGTCACTTACTGGGAAGGTTTCACCGCTCCTCCATGTTGTCCCCATTTGTAGGGGGAATGGCTCTCAGTGTGGGTTTTACTGGAGACCCAAAACCGTAGAAATGACTTTTTAACCGCTTCCAGATAAGACAGATGTCAGCGACTCTGTTTCCTCCAGTTCTTCTCAAATTTCTTTCGATTGACTCACAACGTGTTTGGGTTGGAGATCTTTTACCCTACTTCATGTCGTCAAACCGGTGTTACGTATGTCGCTTTTAAATCTGCAGGCCAGAAAAGTTGGGCCGATCATTGTTTAACAAGAACGGCATTGCAATTTCCAACATAGCCGGTTTGATGACGTTTTTAGCTTAATAAATGATTCGTTACTAGGGTTCTCGTTGCCTGAATTTTCATCTATTTGATGATTTTGAAGTGTTTAGGTGTTATAAGTAAGCAGTAATCTGTTAGGGGACAACTTAACAGTTTGAGTCAAAATATAAATCCGCATTTGCTGATGCAAGTCTACAGATCCCACTTCATTTGGACGCCCTTCACCCTTCTCATGCTTTTTAAACGTGCATGTCTCTGAGTCCTCCCTCTGTTTTTTTTTTTATTTTTATTGATGCACACACACACACCCAGTCAGTCGTCAGTAAACCAGCTTTTATTGGGACATAAAACTGTTTTTTTCCATCAACACCACACTATTGCTTGTGTTCCACACAGAGGCATTCAGGAGCTTTTTTTTTTTTTTTACTGAAATACCTCCTCTTTGGCACCAGAGGAATTTGTCCATCACAGTTCACGAGAATAACTGAATCACAGTCGTTTCATTGTTTTCCTGGTGTACTCCGGTGTGCCGAGGTTCCCCCTTAAACTAGCCTCCCTTACCCCTGGTGTGGTTTGGAGAGTTTAACGTGCGTCCAGGAAGACAAAACGAGGAAACTCACAAACAGGATGGGCAAGACGCAGTGCTAGAAAACACAAGATTTGGAGGGAGAGAGGTCCAGCTTCAGCTCTGAACTGCTGGAGAAAAGACAGCCAAGAAAAGAATTGGAGCTTTGCACGCAGTCAGAAGGTCCAACAAAATATTCCACGACCAAATTCAGCCTAAACCGTTTCAAACTCCCGATTCTTTACCTGCTGCCCTCATTGGCCGGTGTTTACTAAGACTGGATCTGGAGGAATGTTAGTGTGTAAGTTACGGTTTCTAATGAAGCTCTATGGACCATGATGGAGGAAGCTGCAATGCTCCACTTGTGAAAGTAAATCTGTTGAGCTTCACCTCGGCACTAAGGCAACTATTCACGCGTCACGCTGTCGGAGACGACATGTTCAAAGTGAGAAAAAAATTTAAAAAATCTTTTTCAAACAGCTTGGTGGCAAATGTTCTTGTATTTTATGAGCTATATTTGACTATTGTTTAGTTTCTTCTGAGAATTGTGCACAGAGTTCTTTGAACACCTTCCTCCATGTTCTCAATTTTACTCCGTTTTCCTGTTTGGAGGTTTGTCATGTTGCAACCACTAACTGTCATCGACAAAATGAAGCTGTTCCTGTGAAATGGAAGGAAAATGATACATACTTTTATAATTACTATGATTGTAGAAAATAAATCTGAACATTTTAGCTTGATGTTGTTTTTACACTTTTCCTTAAAAAAAGAAAACCGTTCAATATAATTTCCATTTCTATTAGTTTTATTAGAAAACCTAATGAAAAATCAACATTTAAGAGTAGAATATTACATCAGTATTGTAATTGTTTCTTGTTTTGGACTTTCACTTCACTTTTTTCCTGTTTTGACTTCCTGTTTTCATTATTTCCTCTGATCCCAGTTCTGTTAGTTCAGTTATTTCTTATTTTGTGATTTGTTCTTTTGCATTTGGTATTTATTTTCATCCTCCCATTCTAGTTTACTCCTTCAGAGTTTTGGATTTATTTGGTTAGAGTAGATATTAGGTCATTGTTTGGGTTTCCTCCCCGTTCCATTCTGTGTTTACTAATCTTTCCGTTTGCTCCTCTTCCCAGCTGTTTGTCGTTCCCCCACTCGCCTCACTTGCTTCATTAGCCGTTTGTTGTCTTCACGCTCTCTTCTACATACATCACCTCTCCGGTCTCAGTGTTAACCACCGACTCCTTCCGTTTTGCCCTGTGCCGCTCTGGTGTATCCCATTGTTCTAAATTTGACTGTTTTCTTGGTTGTAAGTTGGTTTTTGTTGTGTTTTTTAGTTTTTTTCTCATGGGTTCTCCATCATCTCTGCTCTCCAGTCTGGATCTGGATCTTGATCCAGCTCCACGCTGGATCATGCATAACAATCAGAGCAAATAAAAATTAAAATCATTTAAAAACAGAAATATGGACTGAATTAATACTTCAGGACTGTTTAATACTTGCTTAAGTGTTATTATTTTAATCTGACAAACAAGCCCTGCAGGAAAGCATATTCTATCTTATTTAATATGACTGGTTTAATGCTTGAGTAAGGTCCAGCTGCCATCAAAAATGAAATTTCTCTTATTTTACTTCAGAATTGAGCTGTATTGGGGACGGATGCGATGCGCCGGGTTAGGGAGCCGGACAAATCGGCGGGGGGGGCGGAGGGCGTGATCCATAAGAGAGTTTCCAAAGGCATCTGATCTGTTTCCTACTCATTTTGCTGCTTGTGGCTCGGCGTTAGCGCGCAAGTAACCGAGAGCATCCGGTTAAAGGATTTTCAAAATAAAAGATCCTTGAGACTTCAATGGCACATGAAGCGGAAATATTTCATTATTTGTTGCGCGGCCCGGTTCCAATTGGTCCACGGACCGGTACCGGTCCACGGACCTGGGGTGGGGTACCACTGACTTAACTGACTGCAAATTATCTTAACTCACTAAAAGATTGATCATTTGTAGATGTTTATGGCAATATGATGCGGTCAAAGTATTGTCAATATCAGGTAAAATCTATTGCGATATTTTTTGTCAGTACATCAGACCACTATACACAGACCTGTCATCAAAACAAATTTTGCTGGACGATAAATTGTCCCAGAACTTATTGCGATAAACGATAATATTGTTGTTTTGAGACAATTTTTCAAACCATATGGGGGTAATGGGATAATGATACAAGAACACGTCGTCAAAGATCAATAAACTTTAAATTCTAATGAACATTTAACACTGGAACTGGAAGACATTTTAAACATCCAAAACAAATGAATAAACAACAAATAAAATGAATCACAAAGTCTCTGCCAACAAAAATTATTCTTCACAAAAAAGCTGGTCGAGAGCAAAACACCAAACCAAACACAAAAGAGAAAAAACTACAAATCATGCAAACAGGAATGATAGAACTCATTTTAATTTAACATGTGATTAATTGATTATATTTGATTTATTGCGACAGGCCTAACTATACACGACAGGTCAGGGATCTGACTTTTTTTTTATGTTGCTTCGTATCCGAAGTTTTTCCAAACATAATTTTACTGATTTCCACCAGTAAACTTCGCTGGTAGGTCGATCAGGGGTCGCAGCCTCTCTTTCTGAGTATCTCTGTCTTTCTGTTGCACAAACATGGCAGATTTCAGCAACGGAGAGCGCTGCGAGTCACAGGAAGGTCAGCCATGTTGTGTCATTTCAAACGATTATCTGAGTCCACAGGGTAAATCAAATTAAATCTAGACTTTCTAAAAAAAATTATTTCCGCTGCCATCATCCTCAGATTCAGGTTGTTCTTTCGTTTTCCCCTCTTATCTTTCTCTTTCTTTTGGTTTGCTGTTTTGTTGCCTCTGCCGTTTCCCCTCACCCTGATCTGACCCACTCCCTTGTCCTCCTCCGCCACTAGATCGTCCTCCTCCGTCTTTCGCCCCACACTCCCGCTCACCCCATCAGCTGCCGCCGTGGCGACTGGGGAGCGCAGAGGGAGGCTCGGGAGACGTCGGCCGTGCCAAGCAGACATAATAAAACGAGAGAGAGGTGGATAGGAAAATCCATTAAAGGGACGTATTCACATCTAATGTGGCAAATATTGCTTCTGGGATGCCTGAATAACACCTTTATATTCCAATAGGAAGGGGGGGGGGGGAGAAAAGCAACGTCAGCCAAAGAAGTGGATTTGAATGGACAGGAAACAGGAGAAGGCAGTTTTACTGCTGCGGCTCATCCACAGCCTGAAAGAGGTTTTGTGCACAGTAAGGTGCACAGAGTCCTGCATTCTGTTCACTCCAGAGGTGACTCAATGATCCTTTGACACTGAGCTTTTTTTTTTTTTTGTTTGGTTCCTAAAACCGATATATGTCAACCTGAGATGAAAACTCAAAGCCGTGAGGAGTAAAGGTCCGGTGTTACCCAAAGTTCAGCCCAGGAGGAGGACAGAGAGAAGACCAGGTTTAGGGTTCAGGACTGTAAGAAAACTACAACAGATTAGTGACGTGTCTTCATTGATGCCCCATCAACACCTTGACAACATGTCTGCTTTAGTAAAGGGGAACTATTATGTGTTTTATAACCATGTACAATCGTTTCATAGCACAATCAAGTAACCATGTTGCCTTCAATTGTTATTGCTACATGTGTCAAATATGATGTTGTAATTGTAAAGATGTCCGTCTGCATTCTCTTTCTTAAATGTTTCAATATTTTATTACTGTTTGAAACTCCACTTTCATTAGACCTCTCCGAATAAATCAAATAAAATACATAATATATAAAAACATATAATGATGTCCATCAGTCATTGCCGTTACAGTGGGTACTCATCCACATCTTAGAAAAATATATATTTATTACAAAAACAGTTACACATTCTTGCAATAACATCAGCAGCATAGCTTATAAATAAATAAATGTACAATTATGTATGCTTTATGTAATGCAATAATGAAGAAGGGCTCTTGTAAAAGCTCCTGCATTTGTTATGTTTCATGTGTGTTATTCTCTGTTAGGAGAAAATCTCTAGTGTTTTAACTCAGATGTAAAAGTGTTGAAAAGAAGCTAATGGATGCTACTTTTTTTTTGTACCTCCAGTTCTGCGACATGATTTTTCATTTCCCTCTGTCTGAGTGAGTTAAGATCCAAGACACCACTATAGAGTTAAACAATTACACGTCGGCTGTTAGGAGGAATTGAATTACCGTCATTATGCAGCGTTGGCCTGCCAAACCCTGCAACGGCTTGGCAGGCCAGCGCTGAAGTGAGAACTCAGTCCTCACTCAATGCCTCTGCTTTCAGGAGATAAAACTGGAGAGTCAGACGGCCGTAAGGTTACAAAGAAGAACCACCAGCTGCTGTCTGCTTTCTGCCTTCATGCTGCTGACGAAGTACGTCTGAGTGTCATATAAAAGTTAAGCTCTAGTTTTGTTTTCTTTCTGCAAATTTCACAAAACATTCAAATCAAAATGTCTTCAGAGGTAAAACATTTTTCTTGTTCGTGTTGGAAAGCATGTTTTCTCCAAGATCAAGTGTGGTTCTGCTCAGAGATTCTGAACGGTAACTAGCTAACCTGCAGCGGACGACGTTCTTGTCATATTTTTTGCTTTTTCTTTGCAACACTAATATAAATTTAAAAAAAAAAAAACAAGGAAAAATGCACACACACAAAAATGATCAAATTCATAAAAATAATAATAATTTCTTATAGAAAGTCTTTATTTTGAAACAGAAAGTAATCCATACATTCAGAAATAATGGTAACACTTTATTTGAAGGGAAACTGACATAACACCGTCATAAACATGACATAACACCTTTTATAAACATGAAGGAGTTATTTTTTTTTTATGAATGTTGTCATGAAGTGCATTCGGTAAATAATGAGACTTAATGTTGTACTAAAGCCTGCATTAAAAGTCTATTAAAATGTCACCAGCTTTATGTCAGTCTTATGCACAAGCCTTCAAATAAAGTTTTAGAGAAAAAAAAATAAAAGAAAGTAAAAAAAAATTGTATTAATCAATAAAACATAAAATGCTGTTTTTTTCCCATAAATTGGTGCAGATTTTAACAAATGTTATAAGGAACTTTACAATTCAGTTCACTTCAATACAAACCAACCATGTCATCATATTTGGGTCAGAAACAACAGTGAAATATGAAGGTAATTAAAGAGCAAAACAGTCAAAGTCAGAGGATCATGTAATAGTTGGCAAAAAGCTACATATTCATCCTGAACATACATGTGGTGACAGTGGAGAAGAACATCTCCCACTTTACAACAGAAAGCATTAAAGCAGAAAATGATCCCTGATAAATCCAAACTTTTTTAAACAAACATGTTTACTTTAGATTTTATGTGCAGGAGAAATTCTGCACATAAAATAGTTTTTTAATCAGATATGTTGCTGTGTATCAATAATACACTCAGATCAAACTCCTAAGCTGTGCTTCCATGTTGTTGAAGTGGTAACCATTCCGAATGCTCCAGCCCTTTCCTAACCATCCTGCCATGAACTTTAACATTTATCTCAGTTGCTGAGGCCTCTTGAATCGGAGATGTAGATCATAAGTGTTTTGCAACATCTCTGAGCTGTGCACCCTCTGACCTGATGGTGAACCATCATCCACTCCTGGGAAGATGGTTTTTAGTTTTTTGGAGGTTTTTTTTTCCTCTGAGTAATCTCAGCACTCCGGTTCTTCATTTCACAGCCTTGCTTCAAATCCTCACCAAAAAGCTGCAGGAATCAATCACGTAAATATTCAGCATGTCCAGATTAGGTGTTGTCAAATGTCAAATATTCAAGGCTAAAACACAACTGAGAACAATTTCTGTGACTTTATTTTTAAAAGCAGACTTTTAGTTGTTCTTATCCGATAACAGTGAGCGTCTCTATAGAATGTATAGTAGATAAGAGTAACTAAAAACACTGTGTACCACCTTAAAACATTCAAGAAACCAGTCTCTGGAGGTTTGTACGCCCTTTGACCTTTTTACAGTATGTCATATCCAACCACAAACCGGAGGAATTTCTGTGAGCTACACAAGAAGCACTTTGGTGTGTTTTCCTGCTCTGCTCTTTGTTGAAATTCCCTCCTTCAAGAAATATCACAGATCAGGGTCAGAGGAAAAAAGGACAGCTTACATCTCTGCAGACCCCACACATCCTCGACACAAATTCTTTAGACTTTCAGAGTCAAAATCACCATTGTAAACAAGCTTACAGGCTAAGAAATTGTTTTGATGTATGGATGCAAAACAGTGAAATAAAATATGAATATAAAAAAGAAAAAATATGTATGCATGTGCAGAGTACCAGGTGGATAGAGACAGAGACACTAGCTGCGTTTCCATGAATACGGTAAGGTAATTTTATTTATATAGCACATTTTCAGCAACAAGACCAGAGTGTTTTACATGAATTCGAATAAATGCAAACAAAACAACAAAAACAAAAAAAGAAAGAGAAACGAGGACAGCAAAAGGAAACTACTTTAAAATGTTCCAAGCTTTGTGCACCAAATGTCCACCACGCTTTGTCAGCATTCTGCTAATGTCGAAAAAACACAATTTTGCGATTGCAACGTTTCCATTAAATATGAAGTGGAATTAAAGTCACTTGTGAATAAGCTTGTTCACGGGATAAGTAATTAAAAATCATGGCGGTGACAGATGTAAACAGTTACATGAGATATATTTATAATTCAGTCATGGAGCTAACATTCATCATGTATCAGCCAACCAGAGGTGACGCCTGCATCTCATTAAGGTGTTGGAGCGAAGAGCTCCGCCTACTTGGGAGTGGCTACATATGCTGTTTTGGGAAAATTGTAGTTGATTTTACAGAGCTGTGGATTCAACATGCTGGAATGACAACTTTTTCTGAACTGTGTGAAGCTGTGAGAGCTCTGGTGGATCCAGGTGCAAACAGTCATCCTCCAATCACTTCCTGACGTCGTCGTCTTCGCCAGTAGTAACGTATGGCTGTTGGAAAAAAAAGGTTTTCACTGCAATTTTGCAAAATACATCTAGATTTTGTCTACCTGGTGTTGATCTTTACCACGTTAAATCCCAGTAAAACACATGAAGTTAGTGGGTGTAACGAGTCAAAACCTGAAAAATCCTCAGGTTTTTACTAACTTGCCAAGATGCTGTAGATGTAAAAGGAGCAGCCATTTCTGTACCATGGTGTGTGTGTGGTTTTATTTTTGACGTTCTTCAGGTAGGAACGTTTCAGCAGCAGATTTCTGCTCTAATTCCTGACAGCTGGGCCCCCTTTGGTCTTAGCTGCTGGTGAGTAATGAACTGTCATTGGCGAGGGACACGTTAGAAGACGGTCCTCCCCTGGTCAAAGACGATAATTAGTGTTGATCACCGGCGCTGTAGGAGTAATGACTGCCTGTCTCTCTGCTGGTGTTTGTGTGGCTCTGCTAGTTGCTGGATCCCTTCAGCTGCTCACCTTTCTGGAAACGTGTCGGGGAGGTGACTAAAGTTTATTTCTTATAAGTTTTAAGTAACGTGATGTATATTTTTGATATCACTTATGACCACACACTACATTGCCTGTAGTGTGTCATGGGGTAAATTTCACAAAATTCTGGTGAAGTGCCACAAAAACAAAAGAAATCTAAGAATTTTTAGTTCACAAAAGTAACTTCAATCTTGCAGTGTTTTCACACGTTAGTCCGGTAGACTCGGTTCGATTGGGGACCAAAACTGGAACATTTGTTACGTTTTCTGTGTCAAACTAATCAAATCCATTGATAACCTGCTCCCCACCTGGCCTGAGGTGGCGCTGCTGCACCAAGAACTACTGAAGGAAACAACACAAAAACCTAGCTGTGATTTTATTACGAATGTGCACAAATCATTGTCAATAATCTAATTTGAAAAAAGACAATTTCACAATTGCTGCGTTTGTATTAAATAATAAATGTGACTTAAATCACTAGAATAAGTTTGTCCAAGCAATAAGTAAAAATCATGATGCCAACGGATGTAAACAGTTCCTTGAGGTATTTTTATTTTTCAATGTTCATCATCAGTCATCAGAGGAGACATTGACGTCTTTTAATCAAGTCCCTTATACATGAGGCATTTGTTTTCATAATTACAAATTGCACAATTTTATGGCCAATGAAATCAAAGATGCTGATCGAAACTTCCTTCTTAACAAAATGTAAAGAGAAATGGAGTGGTGACTGATTTTAATGGTTGTAGGATTTCTCTGTTGTCTCTGGCTGAAGACCACGAGTCATTTCTCCCACTAGCAATAGACTCACTTGTTAGTTTGGGGAGTATTTACCCAGAATGCCCTGCGTGTTGTCCTCTTCCTGCTTTTGGAGCGGACTCTGGTCCATTTACATTCGTATATGCATTCCAACCGCACCAGAGTTCACTTAAACCAAACCAGGACTTAGGATTTTAGGTGGACCAGAGATTGGTCCGATCAAAGTTTGACAATGCATTCACACCTTCTCAAACAAACTGTACTTGTTAAACAAATTAGAATTTGATTCAACATGTTTGGTGTAAACGCCCCCTTAAAGACCCAGGGATGCTGAATTGGGTCATCTAATAAGAGTTTCCTACGATTCTCCAGCTGAGTTTGTAAGATGTGCTAAACAGCCCGTCGTTTCTGCTGATGCGGCGCGTTTGCAGCCATAGAAAACCCGTACTCGCGATCCCTGTTAACTGTGTAAAACTTCAACTTTTAAAATCCTCCAAAGATCCCAGATTGTTGCTATCTGGAACCCGGATTCATTACGGCTCCGTTCTGTGAACCCGCACAGTGATAACTCCTGCAGCAGACAAATTGGTTGCTTACTGAAACTGCCAAGTCATTCGTTTTAGAAACTGGCTCCAGTTTAAGCAGGAAAAACAACAGTTCTGACGTCCCAGGCTTCATTCAAGTTAGTAAAATTAAAGTTAAAAGTTTGAATTGGTGCCACTACATTTCTACTTAAATGGCAGCTAAAGAGAAGGAGCTAAAAGCCTTTGCTTCCCTTGAGAGCATTGTGTGCATGGATTTTTATCTTCCGTCTCCTTTTCCCCCCACCAATTTGCTGCTCCATCGTACATATGGCAACTTCCCGTTCAACTTCAGATAATGAAGGCGGTTTCACACAGCTTCTACTTTCCATACATTAGCCCATATGCATCACAGCATTGACAGCTAGCGGCCCCAGCGTAACGACCTGCCTTCATCTCCAAAAGCCGGTTCTGGATGCGGATGGAATTGCTTCCAGGATGACATTCGTTTCATGTGGTGCGAGTTCCCACATTATTGATTTACTTCGTCTTTCAGCTGGACTATTTTCAGTCTGGATGTTCCTGAAAGCCAGGAGTTTGGTAAGCCACACTTTTTCAAAGTGTTCCGACCCAAATTCTTGTGTCTGGTAGATTGCACTGAATTTAAAATAAAAGGGTTCTTCATACATACTCCATGTCTGTATTTTACCTCCTTTGTGTCTTTCAGCTCATACTGCCTCTGTTCATTATTCACATCTGAATTAAAATACTCTACATCTGTGCATTTCTTGCCTCACTTCAGTGGCTGCACGTTATTCTGAAATCCCAGAAAGTGCTGTGTTAGCATCATTTGGGCTTGTAAAGTTTTATCCCAGGATACGCTGACTTGCCACTAAAGTTAAAAAAAAATTACATATTAGGTTAGTTGGTCACTTTCACTTGCCCATAGGTTTGATTTTATTATGGTTAGTACCTTCAAAGTGATTTAGTTTAATCTTTTGAATTTATGAAGAACAATCAGGTGCAGGTGGCTAAATGACAAAACATTAAAACCACCTGAAAATACTTATTTTTTTAAAGAGAGTATTATTATGTATTTTCTAGGCTTGTAGTGACATTTTATAGCATAATTAACTACCAATTCAATTACCTTCAAAGTGTTGTAGATGAAATATAACTTAAATAATACTCCTTGAAATTTGAGCTCTGTTTCTTTAAGAAACTCTGACTTTTTCTGAGTCTCCGCCTCCAGGAAGTCATCACAGCATATCTCCTCTATTATCCCTTTAACAAAATTGTTACCAGCATTGCACTGAGAAGTGGCTCCAATAACGAGCTCAGCTAATGTACAGTTCCAGCAGGCGTTTGCTCATTTCTTCTGGCTAGTCTGAAGGAGCTGAGTGGAGGAGTTCTTTGTCACTTCTACCAGTAGTAACTGTAGCCATTTTAATTTTAATGGAGATTCCGCTACTGTGGCTGGATGGAAAACCTTAGCTATACTTAGTGATAACTGGGAGTTCACACTGTTTAGTTTTAGTGTCGGGTTTTAAAGTTTCTCTGCAGACTCAGTTTGAAAACAGCACTGTATTCATTTGGTACATGTGTGTACGGAACCAACATAGCTGAACAAAAAACTTCCAGTTCATAATTGTGTACCAGTAAGTGCACATGTAAACAAAATAATAACACATAGTACTTATAGAGCAAATTAGGAGCCAGAATAGTCAGATGAGTCAAATGACACAGAACTCTTTAATTCCCATCATTAGCTATGAGCTCTGTCTCTCACAGGTCATATAAAGGAGGTACGTTGTGAAATGATGCTCTAGCAGGCTATTATTGTTCCTCCTTAATTTATTACCTTTCATGTTCAGACAAGTTATATTGATTCCTTCAGCTGTGATTGGGGTAACCCCGGAGCGTCATTCCTCAGCGTTCCTTCAGTGCAACTTAATTACAAAGATGAGTCATTGCTCCTTCAAGAAAAATTTAATTACATTTTTGTTTGGCGCTTAATGGACTTTTTCTAACCCCAAACGAGTCGTTTTTAAAGAAACAACCATCCCAAAAAAATGTTGTTTGAACAAATCTTTTAATCTCCGGTGGCAACCATTCAAGACACAGCATGTCTTTGTTTCAAGGCGATGAGCTGCTCTAAGCTTCTGCCTCACAGAGCAGCCCTGCCCTGTTGCTCCCCATCTCAGCTCCTTCAGACTAGCCAGCAGCTATTAGTAAACACCTGGTGGACCTGCGTGTCTGCTGAGCTCGTAATGAGAAGTGGCTCCTGAAACACTGGTAAAAACGTCCATAAAGGGTTAATAGAAGAGCGATATTGTAATGACTTCCTGAAGGCGGAGCTTCAGAAAGAGCAGGAGCTTCTTAAAGTTACAGAGGCCCAATAACAACTGAAGTTAATATAGTGACTAATTATGTTATTAATGCCACTATATGCCTGGAAAATACATACTACTGCCCCTTTTAGTAGCTTTTCAATCAAATACTTTTTTATTCTTTCTTGAGTGATTTCTTGGATGAGTACTTTTTACTCACACTTGTACTATTATTTGAGTACAGTTTTTAGTGAGTCATCCAGCTCTGCAGATGGCCTTTAAATTATTACCACTTAAAAGAAACAACAGTTACACCAGTTATTTATAAAATGTTTTAAAGTGAACCTTTATGCTGTGAATGTGGCAGATTTGTTTTATTTGATTTATGGTGAAATGTCTGATAAAAAGAATATTTGACTGCTTTGTTTTCTTTTTCACTAGTTAGAAGCCAGTTGGTAGTGCAGAAATGCATTCAGTGGTATCGGGGTGAAATAGACATACCTTTTTTTTGTTGGTCTGTCACACACACACACACACACACACACACACACAAAGCTGTGGAATAAGAACAGAATTTGTGGTTATAATGAGACAATGTCAAAATGTTGAAAAGGACTAAAGGTAGGAATACTTTGGCAGAACATTGTAAAATCTGTTAGCTCAAAATGTGTTCATTAAAAACACTGGCATTGTTGTGGGAATTGTTTGCTTTTATCCCCTCACCTAAAGTAGTTACAGCAGCTTCACAGTATTTACGATTGCGCTGCCGGGCGTCTGGTGACACCTCAAAGATCGCCCAACAATTCTCCTGACGCTCCAATAAAGGACCCGTGTTTTTATTTCGCCATCGCCCCGACTCCTTTTGAACACCGGGGTCATCGGTTCAAGCCAAGCCCTTGAAATCGGGCCGCTGGCAGCGTCCCGCGTTATTAACTTTGCAGTTTGAAGCAATAATCTCTTTTTTGCCAGGAGCTGCAAAGGCAATCTTCATCTGCTGGAGCGGTGCACCGAAGCGGGTTCCTCTGATTTGTAGGACGGCGTCGAGAGTGCGCAGCAATTATCAAATGTTGGAAGCACACAAGCTGCACCTCCAGGCCGGCGTCAGGCGTGAAGATCTGATGCAGCCGAACAGCAGGAAGCAACGGCTCCTCCAGAGCAATAATTGCTCGGTCGTTTGTCTGCAAGTCAACAGCCGCAAAAATGCCATGAATTAAACATGTTTCCCCTCCTCCCACTCTATTGTTTTGTTGCGTAAACTTCTCATGTCGAGTAAAATGAGGACTAATTAACTGTAGTAACTCATCTGAAAGCAGAATGAGAGGAGCTCACGTTTCCGAGCTCAGAAAACCGTCTGACGACAACAGAAACAGGAGCGGTTTGTTGACCCCACGTTATCTGAGGGTCCTCTGAATTTTTTTTCCCATGGAGCCCAACATTTGGAGGACCTTCACGGCTCCCTTCACGCAAGCATGTGCAGGGAGAAATCTGGCTTCCCAACAAGAAACTGGTGGCTGAAATGATCCACAGGCAGGACTTGTGGTTCAGTGTGGGTTGTTGGGAGTCGTTTGGGTGTGTATCTCACAATTAGGGCGTGTATAAGAAAAAAAAGGTGAATGTGTCATGATTCTTCAAGTCCCACCATTTAGTTTTGCTCTGTGAAGAAAAAGAAAATTCATTTATTTGAAAGGCAATTAGAACGTCAAATATTTTAATTTGAGAATGTGTTTTTATGTAACCTCTTTTTAATAACACACACTTTCTAACTTTTTTTTCCCCCCACATTTTGTCACATTGCGGCCGCAGATTTTATTGGCATTTTAAGCGACAAGATAATTTGTTCCAAGAGACTTCAGGGCTCTAAGGGTTAAAACATTATTAAATTCTTGGCACTTGGGTTCAGACCCCTCTGCCTTAACACCGCAAAATAAAAAGTACTATAATGAGTAAATCAAGCCCAGCTGAGTGTAATTACTATAAAGACCTCAAATGCCTTGTTGAGAAAAGGCTTGAGAAATCTTGTCAGATGAGAGCAAAATGTTACTTTTTAGATACGTTTTATCAGGTTAGTTGTTTTTATGGTTGCTTCTGTTTTACTGCACTTCAGTCTGTGCTTATTCATTGTTGTTCATGTTTATTCCTTGTGCTTAGTGATTCTTTAGTCCATTAGAATTACATTTTGCCAATCTCTACTCCCCTGTCCCTCTTTGTGTCCCTCTCCCTCAGCTTGCCTTCTGCTCTCCCCATCAGCTGCACCTTGTTTCCTAAATAGCACCTCTACATTGTTCCAGCCAACAACCAACCAGTATGTAACCACCTGTGTTCCATTCACTCACTCCTTGCTAGTTTCTCCTGCTACGCCCCGCTATCTTGATGCCCCTAGTTCCTGTTTTCTCTCGCATGTACGTTTTTTAAGTTAAGTTATTCACCTTCTGTCCATCATGACCACTTCACATCATGACATGTTTGCTTTGGTGGAAAGATAAATAGTGTCAAAAGTATGGGCAAAACTTAAAAGAACCACTAATTTACAAAAGAAAAGTATAGATCAAACAATGTGGAAAAACAAAATTAACAATGCTTTCATTGTTCATTTTTATGAACAAAACTTTGTTGATATTCTAACGTTGAAGAGATTTTGCAAATGCACCGTTTCATTAAATTTGAACCATAATTAGAATAACGCACACGAGTTTATTCACATGATGAGTTAAAACTACGCCGTGCCATGTTGTGATGCAAAAAAAGTGTTTTATGAAATAGACTAATTTCAATACAGCCAAAAAAATCACCTCATTTTAGGTTCAAAATTTTTTTCTTTTTCGAAAAACAAGATTTTTTTTCTTCAAAATTGCAGTGTTTTCATTCAGCAAATTTATTTACAAAATGTCAAATTGCGCAATTTTACGGTAAAAGAAACAGCTAGTGAAAAATTGCTCTAATCCAGTGGAAAGACCTGAAAATGGTTTTTGCTGCACTCCAGTAGCTCATGTAAAGGATAACGGATAACTGTGTGTCAAACCATGTAAACAAAACAGTGTCAGCTTATGTGCTTGTTAGGTTTTTATTCTGAAAGGTGGTTAATCACCAATTATTTGGCGTGCCAAGATTTCAGCAATCCAAAAACCTGACGGAGCATGTCACAGTAGACCGGAGCTCAGTGCATGTTTACCTTAGAACCACCAAACTGAACCAAACTAACCTGTGGGACCGGTGGGCGAGGCGCTGTGAGAACACGAATCCCGTTCTGCACAAAGCCCCTCAGATCTTACCATGCTCTGCATTTCTCTCCGCTGGTATTTGACACCTGGCAGAGGGGGGGGGGATGTCAGCACAAATCCCACAGTCTGCAGCTGAGCTGATCAGCAATTAATATCCGTCATTTCTTGTCTCCCTTTAGCCCAAGGTGTGGCCGCAGAAAGAACTGTTGTTGCTGCGCTCTCCCACGTGTGTTGCAATAAGTTGTCTTGGCACACCTTAAATGCTGGGAAGGAATTCACTGAGATGAGTGTTTAAGGTTGAGTGAAACCAGGTAACAGAATTACACAGGCTTCAACTACACCACTTAGCAAGGGTGTAACAACACATGTAGGGATCCATGAGATAAGTCAGTACCTAATGTTCGGATCACGAGGTGAGGTTTTCACACATTATGCAGTCGGTGAGCATATTCTTAAATATCCTGTAGAAGGAATCCAAACCTATTCATCATTTTTGTTTTGTTTGCAGCTGTTTGGGAACAGAACACCAGAATAGAAATTATTAGCCACGCGAGCCCTTGGCCACGTGAGACAAGATGGATGTCAGAAAGTTAAGGATGGGAGTATTGACTGTAATTGTTTTCCCCAAGTTGTTTTTGCCAGCATAGCCATGGCTTCTACTTCTACAAGTCCAGCTAATTTACGATTGAAAGTATCCCACCTAGTTGGAGCTCATAGATGGCAGAATACATAAAAATTGGAAACGGCTAGCTTAGAAACCCTCCTGACATGTGTGTTGATCTTCACCTGACTTGACTTCACCTGAATTCACGCCAGGCACAAACTCATGCTACTACGTGATAAATAACGTTTCCCTTCACACCGGAACAGACTTAAACACAATGCTTTGGTAAGCTAACTCTAGCGTTGCACTTTGAGCTCACGTCACAGCAAATAAACAATTGTTTACATGAGGTAACTCGGGACCTGCGGGGCTGAAACTGTAATGGACCATACCAAGCTCCATTCAGAAACACCTCTCGAAAGTCCCACGTGACTACGTCTCACAAGCAAAGCCTCACAGTGCTTAGCTTCTAAGTGTAAACATGGCATTTTTCATTTCGGCTGACTGAGTATTTCTGAGTCGATTAGTTTAACATCTCTTCTGGATTTTCACAAAATATCAGCCACGACAATGGACAGGGGAACCAACAAGTTCGTGTCATCTTTTTTGGACGACATCAAGGTGTTTTAGCCACGTGATGCCTTCAGGTTGTGCATGTCACAGCGAAAAGCTAGCAGTTGATGAGAAAAACAGCAGATCCTCACACCCTTAGCATAAATATAGCTGTGGACAAGATCACTGGCGCCTATTGTTCTTGCAAGGCTCGGTAAGTCGGACATTCATGGTTTAGAGGTTCGAATGTGTCTAGGCCTGATACACGGTACTCGGTGGCTAACACGGTTAGCATGGCTAACACAATTAGCCTGGCTAATACAATTACAGTTTAGTAAAAAGCCTTTTCAGGTGAAATAAAATCTTTAACGTATGTCAGATACGGTACACATTGCATATTGATCTGTTCCGCTAACGTTTTTTGCTATGTTTTGTAACAAGAGATTATCAGTCGACGTCATGTCAGCAGTACATTAACTGACAACACGCTAGCTAACGTCAAAACAGCAAGATTACTGTTAATCCATGGCTAAAGATAACGTTAGCCGTGGTATCCCGTTCTTTCTGCCGTCATAATGCGCTTGTATCCGTGTTTACAAATAATCCCTCCATATGCTTTAAACTGAGCATTTTTGGCGTTGTGCTTTAAGTTATGTTTAATATTACAACTGTTAACTGCTGCTAATAGCTTATTGGAAGCTATTGCTTTTAGCTTGTTGATTTATTGTATTGTATTTTATATAATATATAGGTGCTGAAGCTGCTGGGCTGATGCTAACCACCGACTTGATTTCCTCTTTTGTTAGAACCTGAGTGAGTCATAAAGTCAACCCACTGAAGCTCAGATGAACATAGAAGAGCTAATCTCTCTTTCTCTCTCTCTCTCTCTCTATATATATATATACTGTATATATATATATATATATATATATATATATATATATATATATATATATATACTGTATATATATATATATGATAAACTTCCTGAAGTAAAATGACTTTCAATAATATAATTTATTAATTTGTACAAAAAAATCCCCCAAAAACTAATAAAAATGCTGATACTATATAATAATTTTGAGCAACGCTTAAGTCGACACACGGCAGGACACCTGGAAAACCAGAAAGGTAAAATCATAGCAGAATTTTCAATTGAAAAAGACGGTCAGATGGTCTTACAGAGAGCTGGAAACATAAAGTGTCATAATCCAGTGGAAAGACGGTTTTACTTCACTGACCACTTAATAATAACAATAATATATTTTAAAATAAGCTTTCTGAGAGTGTATATAATAATATATATAGAATATATCATATAACATATATATGTTGTATATCATATATGCATTACATATTATGTATATTATTATTAAAACTAGTTTCAATTTTCCTCCATCACCCATTGATTATCTAAACCCCAGGCTGGGCCACAGTGCTACCAAATGAGCCACTGTTCAAGTCTGATGTTTTATTTTTTATTCATGAAATTATTTTTTTATTTACACCTCAGAAGAATTTAGAGACCGATTAACCAAACAACCATGATTTCAGACTGTGGCAGAGAAGGCACATGTTGGGTCTCAGTCCAATTTCACCATCCTCAAAATGGTCACAAACATCTAATTTGGAAGATTATTTTTTTCATCTTCCAAATTAGATGTTTTTAGCTCCTCTCCAAAAGCACCTTTATCATCTTGGAGCAGTGGGGCTGGAGAAACTGTAACATCAGGTGTGATGACCTGATGTTTCTAAATTTCTTTACTTTTCATAAATATAAAGGAATCCCTTTTGGTACATGTCTTCACAGCAATGGCTGTCTGCAGTGAAGACATGTTTGTTATCAGTCTTCACGATTTGTTGTCCTTGTATTATTAAATAAGTGTAAAAGTGAGGTGGCTCTGAATCCCCAGAGAAAACAGAGGTCATCGCTTGTTTCCACATTCTGCAGGCGCATCAATTGCAATATTGAGAACTGCTGGGTATCTTCTTGTCGACCTTTGCAGAACAAACACCACTGCAGTTAGTGAGGCAGTATTTTTTTCTGTAAGATCGACCAGCAGCCTGAACGATGACATTTGCCCCCCAAATCCAGCCAAGTGCTAAAAAGGGAAGCTATGTCAGTTTGAAATGTTGTCGATGGGATGACAACCAGGTGAAAATCCTTTCCAAAACAAATCGCTCACATCATCCTGACAGCCATCTTTATCAGAATCCTTCCCAGGAAAGTAACAGTCACATACTTTCTTCAAACCTGTGGTCACCATGTATCCAAGGCCGAAACCCAGCAGGAGGAAGAAGGAGACGAGCGCCTCCGAAATACTGAACATCCCTAAAATACACAACACCGACTCTCCAAGAACCGTCTGGATCCTAACTGATACAATGAGATTCATGCATCAGAACTTCTTTGATCTATTGTGCTCATCAGTGAGCTCACTGTACTTCTGGGACAATGCCTTGCTTCTGATCATTGCTATGGAAATAATCTGCGTGGCTCAAACTAAAATAATGACTAAATATTTAAATAAGTATTTTTTTTTATTTAACATTAATAGATTAACAATAGATTGGTATATGATTGAATTTTTGCATTTGTGGTTTTCCATACCTGCTGCATTTATCCACTATTTTTAATAATTTACAGAAGTCTAGATACTGACCAATTTTTTTGTACATGGCAGGCTACCTGATGTTTTCTCAATGGTTGCTGATGATTAGACACATACCTTCTCCACTAAGCAACGTTTGATTGCATTTTACAAATTCTGCTTATTAATATTAATCTTACCTTTGTAAAAAACGTTTGCTGCAAATTGGCGAAGTCAACAAGAGTTTGCCGGTCCTTACGAATGACTGCTTCTGTCCATCACTAGCTGAATGGGTAGCACTGTTTCCATTGCAGCTTGGCAAAATAATCCAACTTCGATTCAGCCAAAAAAATTAAATAAATGTCAAATTGCACAATTACATGATCAATGGAAACACAGATGGTGTTATGCTAGAAGATGAGCATCTTTCTGAGATTCAAGGCCTTTGCGGCCTCTTAGAAGTTTACTTTGTGTTTAACTTTATCAACCTTATTATTGTTCTCCCCACAGGAGGACCATGTTTAACGATGGACATCGTGTGTTCAGTGTTGTGTACTTTGCTAGTTTGCCTCCACACAAACTAGGAAGTTTAATTCTGGTCTCATCTGACCAGAGCATGCATTATTCTACACGTTTATGTGAAGTTCACATTATGAAGTAGAATATGTCTCATCAATAAGGTAAATTACTGGCAGCATTGTGTGAAAGGCTTGTGGCAACACAGCTTCAGTATGCTTTCAGGGCTTATCGTCAGAGGAGTAACAACTTCCTTGTTCTGTGGCTTTCAGTCATAGGATGAGTTGTGACAAGATTATCAACTGACATGATTGCAGGTTTTGTCTGTTTTGTGTTTATGGTGCATAAGCATTGCTGAACGCACTGCAGTCCATCAAAATAAATAAAATGTTAGTGTGAACTAAAAGTAAAGAGATGGTGGCTAGAATGTGTTGCCATATACAGTCAAATAAAGCAAGAAAATATGAGGTATCGCAGCTTTTATTAACAGCTTACTAAAATGTCTGAATATAGCTGAAGCTGCGATATTGTTTTAGATGAAGTTGATATTATCCAATACTCTTTTTTTGGCTGACATCAGCCTGATATTCTTTATCAAAATCGGTCCGGGACAGCAATAATTACAAATAGGTTTCAGTTTATGGTATAATCAAGACAAAATGTAGGAAATAAACCAATTTATATGAATACTTGTCAATGTATTAAATAGGTTTTTTTGTTTTCTTTCTAGACTACAAGATTAATCGTCTGGACTTGAATAGAACAAAAACACTGGAATCTCTGATCTGTAATTCGGGTTTCAAAAACAGATGCTTTGTCGAGACATTTTAAGTGAAATGTTTTATTGAAAGAACATGCCCAGCTTGAGCAAATTATAACTAAATAAAGGCAAAGATGGGAAGAGGGCGGCCAAAATGGAGAGACACTTGTGAGGCAGATTGGAGTTCGTCTTTGAACAACAGTAGTCAAGTAGGACCCACTAAATCCCCCAGGATTCAAATGTAATACCACCACGGCTTTGAAGCAGGTCGGCCCGACGGACCTTAACTCCCCGTCTTCAAAGTTGCTTTTTGTTTTACACATGCTGTGGCAGACGGAGCGGAGCGACGAGGCTGCGCCGAGCGCTCAGTTACGCACTTATGAAAACACACAGACCTGGGTGCCAGTGATCTCACTCTGGGGGTTTTATCAGTCGGAGTCTGGATGAGACTGAGGCAGAGATAGATAGGAGTGAGAGTGAAAATGAGGGAGTTGATATTGAAGAAGATTATGGTCCAGGGCTTAGCGGACCATCGAAAGTAAGACCCGGTGCCTTTGGAGGTTTAGGCTTGAAGTATGGAAATCCTGTCCAAACAGACTATCGTGAGAATGGAAGGCCCAGCTCTAAAAGAAAGAGAAATTATGATATAAGATCAGTTTAGTTCAAATTGATTAAAAATTCCCGCAATGTTTCATACAGTTTAAACCAGAACAACACACTGGAGCACACCAACATCTTCAGTCGCTTGGTCAAACATTATTATTGCACTGACTTTAATCAGTCAGTGCAATAAAACAGACTGTGTTAAATAAATAATAAACTGAAACTTTATCCAGTTTATTATCCGTTGGTCAACCTATTTGTCAGGAATGGTGGGTTGTGGTGAGGAGAGGAAGCTGAGACCCAGGTAAGATGATGAATATGATGGTTTTAATGAATAATAACGCTCAAAAAACAGTCCAGGACAGGCAGCACGGGAAAGAACTATAGCACACGGCTAGTTACCGGTAGCACTGACATGAAGACTGAACATAGAGCTGAGATAACCAGCACTTAACAGTACAACTGGAAAACCGGAACGACTACTCATATGACTGAAACAGAAACAGACATACGCAAGACAATAGACAAGGACCCGACGATGAACACAGCCAACAAGTGAGACTAAATGCACACGAGGTAATCAAGGGAAGAGACACACCTGGGAGACAATCAACGGAAGACGCAGAGACAACGCAAACTGAACACAAAAGAACTCAAAAAATAAACACACAGAAACACTATCATGACACTATTGAAAACAAATCTGGTATTAATATAAATCTGATTTGAAAGACTATGGGACTCATTGCTCTTCCTTCCAAACAGTCGTAGCATGTTCGAAGAGGGTCTTCAGACAGGCTGGTGCAGCTAAACAGTGTTTGTCAAAAGCCTGATTGTAGTACAGAGTCTAAAGAAAAATGAAGGCTTTCAAATCACATTTCGCTCAGTTTCTCAAATCCTTCAAAGAGAGTCGTTTGCCCAGAAGTGCTCTCAAAGCTCTTTCTAGTACTGTGTGTTATTTGTGGTCTTCTATTTTGGATGCAGTCTATTTAAATGGTGGTGTGTGTGTGTGTGTGTGTGTGTTTGCTGTTGCCCACACAGAAACACTCAGGTTACTATGCTGCCATAATTACGCTCCCTTACTTTTAGCTGTCATAACACAAAATGTTTTGGCTCCGGGAGGACAGCAGAGGTGGTCACGCTGAACAAAACCGCTAAGCAGACGCAGCGAAGCCATGTTTAACCAGAGCAGCTGGCCGGGGCTGCAGTATGCCACCGCTGACAGCAGGAAGGAGCATGAAATAGACTGCCATAAACTCTGGAGAGACAATAAAAAGAGAAGCGGCGAGGAGATAAATATATTGATATATAAGCTGCGTGTGGAGAGGCAGGGGAAGAAAAAGGACTGCGAAGACTTGACTTTGAACTCGCCCTCAAAGAACGCTTTTGAACATTGTTTATCACTTTTTAGATTTCCAACGGCAGACGGGCAGACATCACCGTCAAAATAAAAAATAAAAAAAAATCCCCCAGAAAGGCAGCAAGACATCAGATAGAGAGGAGAGGACGCAAGGTCAGAATGAGAAACAGACAGCGGTGAAAGGATGCGGCTAACGGAAGCTAACATTGGCTAGCGGGAGCTAACGCGGCACTAGTTTCCTTCAGGCCACATCCTGTTGTCTGTGCTCCATCAGGCAGAGTCTGGTGATGTGGTGTTACTTTGTCATGGCAGATTCCCAGTTGTTAGCTGACAGTAGGTGATGCTGAAAACATCACCTACGTCACAAAATGACACAAAAGTCTATGAAGAAGACACTGAGTGCAATTTCCTTTTTTCACAAAATGTAGACAAATATGGAGTAGCATGAGATTTTAGCGGTTTTAGTATTTATCTTTGGCCAAAGACCATAAGTCATTTCTCCTGTCACTGGACTCACATGCTCATTTTGGTTGTATTTACCCAGAATGCCCTGCGCTATAGTACACTTCCACTGAACTGAGACCTAGGTTTGTAGGCTGACTAAAGTTTGCTATTTTTGTTCGATTATGTACTCATACTTCCCCAACTGAACTGGACTTTCTATTCAAATGAACGAGAGTCTGATTAAAGTGGACTAAACATGGCAAGTGAGAATATACCTTAAGCAGCTGCTTAGGTCCTACACAGCATCAAACTATCATTATTTTTAAAGTTGTTACACATAAAATAGGTTGATTTCGTCCTGCTGTTGGCAGTGTTTATTAGCTGGTGTTACTTTCAAACACTTAAAATAATATGGCACTCTTAAATCCCACTCTGTTGCAAAATCCAAATATTTTCTTTTACTTCCTATTTCTGTAAGGTTTAAATTAGCAGCCATAAACACACTGGTATGATGTAATCTAATTACAAATGATGTAGCTTAAGAAGGATAAATCATCTGGTGCTGGCCTGTTGGTCTGGGGAAGCCTCCCAAATAAAAATCTGCCTATAGGGTCCCAAAAAGGCTTGGACCGGCCCTGGTGCTTGCAAGGTGACAAATTGTAAGTTGTCAATAGTTCAAGAGCTATTTATCTAACCTTTTTTTGAATGTTTTTGATATGCCTATGTATTTTCTTTGCCTCCAGATGCATTAAAGTACAATTTCAAGCCTATTTTAAAGGACCAATCCTTCTGTTTCCTAGGTAACCAGGAGCTGCCATCCAACTATACCTCTGAAACAATGCAATATAAGCATACATCTTTCATATGGATTTCCAATTAAGGGAAATCCAGCGTTAATCACACCATCCCCCCTGTGAGAGGCTGAGGAACTGATTGTGATCATTGTTGTTGTGATTTTGGTTTAATTAGATGTGCAATCAGCTTAAGATAGCTGTTTGCTGAAGCATTCCAGTTATACAAAATAATACATTATTTATGTAAACCCTGCTGTTATGTGCTTCTAAAAGCTTTTATAGCTTTTAGAAGCACATAATGTTTCCAGGTGTCCTGGCAAGAAATGTCGCAGCATTAGTCAGAGAGTGATTCTCCTCCATCTTCAGAGGTGTAAACCTTTCTCTTTCTGAGTGGTAGCATAGATCCAGACAGCAGCTCGTTCCCATGGACAGAAAGAATCTAAGGACTGTCACATATCTGGTTTTAACTCTTCAGGCTGACAGAAGGTCCTGGAATCTATATTATGATGCTTCTGATGTTAGAGCTCAGCATAGGAGGCTTGTTTGTTTATTTGTGTTCTATCTGACATGATACTCTATTTTCTTTATGTTGTGATATCCCCAAACCCATCAATTATAAGTCACATTTTCACACAACATGTTTATTAAAGTTCAAAACATTTGTGGCATGGAGTGTGAAAACTTCTTAATGTTTTATGATTTGTACAAAACCCATACAAGGTCATGTTATAACGTTATTTCCTCATCAAAAACATACCTGGAGTGTTGCATTGATTACGCCATGCATGTTTGAGAAATTCTTTGATCTCCATGGCAACCATTCAGCTGTGCAGAAACACCTGGGTGGACGTAGCCCCGCCTTTGAGATGCAGCTCCTCCTCAGAGCTGATGATTCCAAGCTTCAGCCACATAGAGCAGCTCCCCCACTCACTCCTTCAGACTAGCCAGCAGCAATTAGCAAAACACCCGGTGGATCTGCGCATCTGCTGAGCTCATTATAATAGCTTCTTCTGAGAGCAACGCTGGTAAAAACATTGTTAAAGGGTTAAAAGAGGAGCCATGTTGTGATGATTTCCTGAAGGCAGAGTTTCAGAACGAGCAGGAGCTTCTTAAAGAGACAGAGGCCAAATTTCAAGGTGCTTAAAATATTACTAAAGGGTTTAAATCTCTAAAACTCTGTTGGTAGTTTAATTTTCATTCTGAGTACATGTTAGTTTTTTTCCAGGTGCTCCAGCTTCTTACCACATATTTCTAGATAATTCTTAAATAAACCTTAGACATGGGCTCGTCATTGTGTTTCTTTGTTGGCCCTTTCACTAATTATAAAGTTTATATTTCCAGAAAGAGGAATCTCAACATGAGTATTATTTTTAGATGACTACAACGAGTAGCATTGTGCATATCAACAGTGTTGAGGTCAAGGCAGCTTTAACAGTTTTTTTCTTTCACACTCCATAACCCTGATTTTTATTTCATTCCAGTTAATCCATTAAACCATATCTCTTTGCCAACGGGCATCAAAAACACTGCAATTATCAGAGTCAAAGTGGCCGTTTATGGCCCATGATTAAAATACTCTTTGTAAACTTTGAAAAAAAGTAATGGTTGCTTTAGAGAAGAAGTGTTTCCTTTATGTAAGAGCAGAACAGTCGGACTTCGCTAAAGTACCCAGCCTGTGTGACTGACGTCTTAATAAAGCACAGAAACAGCACAGGGATTAGCTCTTAGCAACAAAGATGGAGACCAAACCAAACAGCAATACACAAAAGTTTCACTCAATGAATTACCAGGACAATTATGTAGACGCATCAGCGCATTATTAATACCGGAGACTGCATGACATGTGTTTACTCTGGCATACGCATGAAAATCATCCTTCAAAGTTTATTTGTAATTTATCTACTATGAAAACCAGTCACGATTTTGCTGACATTGCTGATCCCACTTTGTGATGTTTTCTCAAGTCATCTTTTACTTTCAACTCTATCTCTAATTCTGTATTTGGAGAAACATTTGAATCAAATTTTCATCTCCTTAGTCTGTTTCAGCTGGACCTTCTCTGAGTGACGCCGGTCGTTCTTTTGCTAAGCACACTTTCCCACAACATAACCCATAAAAGCTGAGAATGTGCCTAATCCTGTCCACTGTTATGACACATGGTCAGCGGCTTAAGTGATCCGGAGATGTCTTAAGATCTCAGTGAAAGGTTATTCCAGAAAAAAAGGGGAGCGGGGAGGTAAATAAAGGAGACAACGTTGGGCAGATCTGAGAAAATATTGTCATGGCTGACCTTGTTGCTAAAGTGATTGAAGCCGCTAACATCTCACAGATGTTTACCTACCAGAAGCCCACCGAACCACCAAACAGGGGCATTTCTGGAAAAATGTGGAGGTCTGCTTTGAAAATCTTTGGTATCTGACAAAATGAGCCTCATATTCTAATTTATTAAATATGTCTGTATGCGGAGACATGTCTGCATTTCACTTGGCTTTTAAGGCAATAAGGGAAAGCAAACTTTGAGCAGATAAGCTTAACCCTGAGCAGACAACAACAAAGTTGCCGTGATTTTATCCTTTCAGGCTTTCTCGTCTGTCAGCCACGCAATTTGACGGATTTGAAAATGCTGGCAGTCGTTTTAGAGATGTCAACGTCAAGATAAGCATCTACATTGTTCAGGGGATGCATGAAGAAGAATGTAGCTTCATCCTTTTTCCTTAACAACCACGATAAACGTCTGTCTCATAGAAACTGTGCAGACCTCCTGCAACAGGCTCCTTCTATAACATATAGGAAGCTGTCCGCTCTAAAAACATTTATCTGAAGCTTTTATTTATAGGCTTCATGAAGTCGGATTATTATTGAAAAGAAGGAACATTTTCAATAAGTGAAACACATTGGATGGATGGATTACACAAGTAGAAATGTAAAACAACATACTGGCAAGATGAAGATAAAATCAAGAAAATTAAAAAAAAAATAATCAAGACATTTTGACTTTGCTTTTAAAGCATGATACTGTAGTTATTAATGTAAGGCCTTCCTGTTTGCTGTAGTATAGCAAACAGGAAGGGATGAGCGTGAGGGTGATTGACAGTGCTAAACTCCTCCTCCTGGCTCTGATTGGTCACTTCTAATTGTATTTCTTCAGTTAGCACTGGGAGAAGAAAGAAAAGCTTGATTTTTTCACATTTTATCTGTCTTACTACCCTGTCGCAACATAATGATCACTTATGTAAAACATTTTCACGTTTGTTAACGTGACACGTACACACACACACACACACACACACACACACACATATATCAGTTTCTCTGGAACTCATGGTTTATGGAATAAGGCCAGTACAATTTTATTTTTTTCAATTAATATTGAAGTGTGCTACAATCCTTTGGTTCTGCATCCTTAAACCTTCAAAGTGAAATCAGGTAAAAACATGAACCTGCAGCAAACCAGTGAAGTCTGGACTGACAGACAGATCGCTGGCCTCGAGTTGAGCACCAATCAAACATGACATTCCTGACGAGTCGAATGCTGCTATTGGTTCAGACTGGAACCAACTGTAACTGCAGAGATGTACCTTTCAGCCATTCGGTCTCAGAGCAGAGTGCAAGGCTGCATGAGTTACCGTCCAAAGATCGTAAAGACTCCGAACTCTAATGAAAGAGACGAAGTGCCGCCTCAGCAGAGACGCGGTTTAAAGAGAGATGTCTCTAATTGACGTGTGGCCCCTCCCCGGCCCTCGGAGGGGTTGGACACGCTCCTCTCCGTTCCGCCTGCTTTCTCTGTAACCAGCACTACACACACACACACACACACACACACACTTTGTAGTAAACTCGCATTCACACACTCTGCTTCGCTTGCCTGTGCATGGCATGACAAGCACACAAACACCCACATTCAGCCCTCTGTATGTTTCACCTCATATTGAAGAGAGATGAACACACACTCCCAGATGTAGAAACACACACATTTTTCTTTTTCTCAGCCACATCACACACACGGGGGAAGGAGGAGCCAGCGCTAAAAGACTTGTAATTTGTATTTTGCCAACAAAGGCTGGATTATCCAGCAGTGAGCCTTGTTGCAGCTGCTACTGGGTGTGTGTGTGTGTGTGTGTGTGTGTGTGTGTGGGGGGGGGGGGGGGGGTGCGTGCGTGCGTGCGTGCGTGTGTGTGTGTGTGTGTGTGTGTGTGTGTGTGCGTGTAACAGGGAAAGTGAAAGACCTTAAATTATAAAAGCATCTGAGATGGAAACATGTGAAAAGTGCAGTATTATGTAAAATTTTTGTAGTTTGTTTCCTCAAAAACAAACCTAGAGTGTTGTTTGACTCATTCATGCATGTTTGAGAAATGCTTTAATCTCCATGGTTATCACTCAGTTTTAAAAAACGCCAGGATGGACCTAGCCCCGCCTCCAACGGCGCAGCTCCTCCTCAGAACTGCAGCTTCCAAACCTCTGAGCATGCATCAGCCTCACAGAGCAGCCCTCTCCTACTTGGCTCCTTCAGACTAGCCAGCAGCAATTAGCAAACACCTGATGGAATCTGCTGACCTCAACATAGGAACCTCTTCTCAGTGCAATGCTGGTAAAAATGTTGTTAAAGGGTTAATAGAGGAGCCATGTTGTGATAACTTCCTGGAGGCGGAGTTTCAGAAAGAGCAGAAGTTTCTTAAAGAGACAGAAACCCAATTTCAAGGTATTAAATCATGAAATGTGCAGTGTTATGTGCCTGCAAAATACATAATACTGCCCCTTTAAAGTAACAAAAAAGGTGTGAAAAAACACACGTTTTTATCTGTGAACAGAGGGGTGTGTGTTTGTGTGTGTGTATGTGTGTATTCGTCGTCATCTCACCTCCCACAGTTTTCTGCATGACTGAGTGTATTTGAGCCGGTCTCAAATACTTCGGGTCTTCCTGTGGCCGCTCTGCTCCGCCTCACCTCACCCGGACCTAGACCTCTGCTCCTCAGGCAGGCCACGGTGCCGAGAGGTCGAGGGGGAAGAGGGGAGGGGCTGCGACGTGCGCTGGAGTTGTTTAGCTTAAGATGGAGGAGATACCTTCAAGCTGTGGGCGGCGGGGGTTCAGTCGGGTCAAATAAAGTCAGCAAAGTGTGACAGGTGGAAAGAGGGTGAGCTAAGAGCTTCAGTTCCCAATTTGTCCCAGTCCATTCACGATTTGAGGAGCAGCTGAATCAAACGGGCTCCCCAGTGGCCAGCATGAAGCCAACCCAGCAGCAGGCTGGTCAGAATGAAACAAACCCATCACTTCACAGCTTTGTTTGCTTCTTTCAGAGCCGTAGAAACACAACCTTAAACACGTAAAATACCTCCTGACATGATTTAGGGGGCAAACCAGATACAATAACTCAAGAAAAATAAGTTCTTGGGTAATTGCAATTTTGGCTTAAAACAATTAGTTGTGGGACTCAATTTAAAATGTTTAAACAGGTAAACTAGGAACATCTTCAGAGCTTAATTCTAACCCTGGAAGATTCGTCAGCAGACTTGAAACTGGAGCAAAGTTTCCCAATTTTATTTATAAGGAAATTTTAAAACTGCAGTGTGGATCGTTTTATTTTAGCACCTCTTGTTACTGGTCATTTACATCAAATCCTAATAATATACGTTAAGATTTGAGGCTGTAATGTGAAAAAGTTCAAAGGGTTCGAATACTTTTGCAAGAGCCTGAGCTTTTGGCTCGGCGGCCTCATGGAAGCAACCCCCCCCACCCCCCATCAGAGAGCTGAGATCATAATCAGCATGACTTCTCTATGTCACTAAGTGACAGAGTGAGCAGCTGAGCATGTGTGCCGTGTGTTGTGTGTGTGTGTGTGTGTGTGGTGTGTGTGTGTGTGTTGTGTGGTGTGTGGTGTGTGTGTGTGTGTGTGTGTGTGTGTGTGTGTGTGTGTGTGTGTGTGTGTGTGTGTGAGTGAGTGCAGGCAGGCAGATGTGCAGAATGTGATTTTTGTCGCTCACCCGCGAGGCAGATAAGAGTTGTTTATCATTAGAGGCCGTGTAGCAATAAAGAAGGATGGCAAGTCTCTGAGCAATCAATACACACCCTGGTGTTTCACTCATTACTTTTCCTGCTCTGCAAACTTTGGAAACTTCCATATAGATTCCTATTGTCTCTGTTTAGTTAAACCTTCGCGCAGTGTTTGACCCCACAGATAGAGTTGTGTGATGGGTTTTTTTATTCTGTCAGCTGAATTTTGGTATCTTGGTGCATTGTTCACAGAGGTTAATGTGAATCTTGATCAGTCTTGTGAAATTGGCACAATAAGCAATAAATCAGTTAATCGCATGTTCAAACACAACAACCTTAAACCTTTAACAATCGAGCTTCTTAAAATAAGCTCGATTGAGAAAAGTGAAAACAAGAATAACTTGCTCTTTTGCCCACCAAAGTCTTCAGTTTGGTGCTTTGGTCTCAACCTTTTTGAAGAAGAGTTTATTTCATAATTCATTTTATTTGTTGTTTGGGTTATTTTGTTTATTTATTTTGGATATTTAAAATGTCTTCCTGTTCTTGTGTTAGCATTTTATTACTTGAAAATGGTCTCAACATTATTGATTATTGCAATAACTCCTTATTGTACAACAAAATGTGTTATTTAAACCACCACTTTCATTTTGGTGAGCTTATATTTGCGTCTATCACCAGCTGTTTCCATTACAGATTTGCTCAAAACTTTGTCTGCATTCCGTTAATGTTGAAAAAAACAATTTCCCAATCCAATTTTAGTGTTTCCAAGAAACACAATTGAAATCACACAAGAATAAGTTTGTTCATGCAATAAATCATTATAAAATTTTCTGCACCATCATCCTCCAACTACTTCCTGTCATTGTCTTCTTTGTGGTTTTTGCCAGTGGCAACATCCAATTGTTGATCATGTGACATACATTATAACCTCTGAGCTGCCAGCAGCACCATAATGTCCCCCCCCCCCACACACACAACCACACCCACACCATCACACTACCTCCACCAAAAGCTGTCTGGTATTGGCAGACAGAATTTGGAAAGTTTCTCATGGACAAAACCCTCAAATTCAGTTCTGCTGCTCAGAACATTCCAAGAAGGTTTTAGAAATGAGATATTTTGCTAAGAAACATTGTTGCAACTCAACATCATCAGTCAAACCCAACTTTCCTCACTTTTATGGCTGAGCATACATCACCACCTGAACAAAAACAACAAAATCAGGCCAAAAACCAAAACAAAACCTAACCTGTCTGAAGGAATTCTCAAAACGCTTATTATACGTAGAGTTCACTATTTCGTAAGCACAGCTTGTCAAACACTAAAGCCTCGACTCAACTGGCTGAAATTCCGCATCAGGAATTTCTCTCAGTTTTTATGGCAGATGGGTGGGCCGTCTGAAGAGCAGCGATGACTGAAGAGGGCTGTGACATACCTGCAGTCTGCCAACACCTCTGTCTTCACAGGCCCGTATGCTGCTGACAGCAGGCGGCTCAAACCGTCCACCGCCCGTCTTCCCTCATGCAAACATCAGAGTTTATCTGTTCAGAGGTTGTTGAGGCAGAATGGGCGCTTGGATCTTTACCTGTACCGTTGTTTACACGTCGGCGTCAGTAACGAGATCTGCAGCATACCGGGTTTGTTTGAACAGCAAACAACACATTGACAAAGTCATTCAGACGCTGAGTGTGACCCGACACTATCTGAGATGCTCTTATGAAACTTTGAACTGATTGCATGTTGTACTGTGGACTAACACCAGTGAGATCATGCTGAGACCACTGCAAGCTGTTTAACAATTGCGTCAGATTATTCGGATTGATTAGCTGGTTGCTCTGTTGTGAAAAGAAAGAACGAATGAAAAAGTTTTGGTTGCTTTTCTCTCACAAGGCGTGTTTTGCTTAGCCTGGCTGTTGACTTCCTATGAAATGCCGTTTGACTCTTAAGTATTTATGGTCTGGTTTCTAGTGCAAATAGATTTGAACATTTGAAATAAGACTAAAACAAACTAGCAAGTAATTTTTCAGCAAGACATACAAGCTTGATTTAAGGCAATAATTCCTTAATATTGTTGAAAAAGTAGTACTTCCATTGGCATTTATAATTATAACAAAGCATCTATGTGGTAAGCGAAGTAATCTACTACTGGAATCAGTACTTTTTCATTAATATTAAGGAATTATTTACTTAAAACAAGCTCATATATGTTCCTGAGGTGCTTTTTACTAGAAACTAGACCAAATTTGTTAAGATTTATTGTTTTTCTGAGTAGAATTTCAGTCAGTGAACAGACGAAGACGTTGTGATGTCGATTTTCTGCTTTGTTTTACAATTGTAGTCTGCCTGTAGTTTTAGTGACAGCAGTGGAGGAAGTGAACCCAGCCATTCTGTCCATGTTGGACCTGCTTCCAAATATTGAATTAACATGAGCAGCGCATCGTTCGGCCCGCCACGCCTCTATTCATAGTAGAGGATGGTTGTTTATGGTGTAAGTCATTTTCTGTATCACATGCTTCATGGTGAGCTAATGGACCATCTGTAGAAAACGAAGTGTAGAGGAAGAGTGTGGTTTTTTATAAAGCAAGGTTAGAAAGATGATTAGAAATTACTCAACATGAACACTTTCTACTCATCACCTCTACTAACAAGGAAAAGACCTGGTTTCTTATTTTGTCACAACCATAACTTCAATATTTTCTAGGTATTTTAGCAGTAAAAATCTGAAAATCAACTCATGTATTTGAATTCTCAACACTTTGTGGAACCACCATTTGTTGCAGAAACATCTACTGTTAGTCTGAGGTGTGTTTCTACAAGCTTTGATTATCTACAGATAGAAATTCAGATACATTCTGAAAATCATCTTTATGAAATATTATAAAAGCCCAGACAGAAAGCATGGAGACATTTTTGAACTATCAGTTTTCAAATCTTACCACGGATTCTCAATTTGGATTTAATTCTTGACTTTGGTAGCAAACAATGACAATAATATAATGTTAAAATAACAGACTATTTCACAATTACAGATGCTTGAACATAGAGTATAAAGAAGATGTTTTCACTGACCCAGTCACTTACTGAAAAGTTAATTTAATTCAGTAACTCAGCTTATATATAAGCTCAGTATATAGATTAACTAACCAAAGACTATTTTTAAGTCATTATTTCTGTTATGATTATTTTCTGCTCAAAATTAGGAAGACATGGCATTTTTTAACAAAAATTATACATCAGACCAGTAATGAGAACATTTTTAATGTATAAATATTGAAAAATATTTAAAAAGTACTTTTAAAAATGTATACACCTCATCGGAACAGCTTTTCTAATTCACTGAGTTCGACTCTGGCACTTTAAAGCAACAGATAATCGATCATTTATCAGTTCTGCCAGAGCAACCCCTCAATAAACCCCTCAAATTCTGCTTTGGCTTGTCACTCAAAGATTATTAGACTTTCTTGAAGCTTCCCTAAATATATCCTCTAAATATTCAGAACTTCGAAAAGAGCAATTGAAAGCAAGAAAACAAAATGCATAGAACTGCTTTCCAGCGGAGCGAACAGTTCGGTTAAGATGGGTTTGACATTCAAGGAATCAAAGCGACTCAAACACACCTTCGCTGCACATGAGACAGTAAATCATGTAGTCAGTCACCATGCACTGCTTTGACCTGGGCTTTACCAACAGGTCAGACCGGCAGCGTGAGTTTCCCCTCCACCTACGCTGCTGCAGTCTGACGGCCAAACCCTGTGGTTCTCTGTTAAAAAAAAAAAAGTTGAGAGTGGTGCCTCTCTGCCCTCCCACACAGTCATTAAAAACGCCTCATGCAGGCAGAGAGAGAGAGGAAAAAATATCTCACTCTTGTCAGATGAAGGCAGCGTACCCTCTGATGTGTTGCTGCGATAAGAACTGGCAGTAGTTAAAAGGGGCGCCCCACTGCATTATGGGACAAAGGTGCAGTTCTGTGGAACCAACTCATTCTCATTAACCTCTCCTATGTCTCTACACACATACATGAAGTGAAACACACTGACCTGAGCCCACCCAGCTCCCCCACCCTCCCGTTTGTTCACCTGTGAGCTGCAGCACAGCTGGGTTAGGTCCACGACACCACACACACACACACACACACACCAAACACACACACAACACACACACACACACACACTAAACACTCTCTGTAACTCATAAATTTATTGGTCTCCAAAACTCTTGGCTGCAGCAGCAGGTTTTTGATGTCAGCCACTGAGGGAGGGGTTATGAATAAAATATCAGGCTAAAAATAGACGTGGGATGAGACGGAGGCAGAAAATAGCCGTTCATCTGTCTTTGTGGCGTGGCCTGCACTTTTCCTTTCTTCTTTCTTTGGCACAAAGTCAACCACACAGAACCCAAACGATGCCTGAGAACCTCAACGGGACCCAAGTGAAACGGGTCGTGTTCCGCTTGTTTCACTGGCAGACACGTTTTTCACTTAAAACAAATCCTTGTTCCCGTATCATACGTGATATAATAAATATAATGAAGTAAAGTTTATTTGCATGGAACATTTCAGCAACAAGGCAGTTCAAAGGGCCTCACATCACATAATGATTGAGAAACCAGTGAGTGACGTTACATTTTGATCAGCACCAGAATCATCAATATGTCGGTCAATGTTTCATTTATTATGGTTCAAAAGCTACTCTGACCAGCTGGGCTTTTAGTCTGGATTTTAAGCAACTCAATGTTTGGCTGTTTTGCAGTTTTCTTGAAGTTTGTTTCAGATTTGTAGTGCGTAGACCCTGAATGCTGCTTCTCCATGTCTGGGTTTGTTTTTTTTGTTTTTTTTCTCATCGGTGCTTTTGAGAACTGTTCTCATTTAATCAGCTTAATGTATATATTACGGTAACTGTAATTTCCAAAAGGAAAGTGTTAAATTACATAATAACAGTCAGTGCTTCCTATGCGTGATTCTAACGCAGCCGGCAGACTGACTGCTCTGATCTGATGAACCACTGCAGACTTTTTGAACACTTACATTTTTACATCATTTCTCATTTAATTTGATCATATTTTATGATCAGACAGTTTGAAATCCTGAAGACGTCGATCTGTTGTCTGAACACGCCGCAGCGGTTCTGCTGCTGCTTCTTTTAGTTTCCTTTTAAGCACCAATTATTCCTGACAGAATTAAGGGGAGCTTAATGAAACTCTTTATTGATTAGCAGAATTGTCTAACTTATATTTTTGATCAAGTTCCAACGTAAATGCAGCTGGGGTTTTCTTTTGTGCGTGTGGTGTTTTTTTTTTCCTGTGTTTACTCCTTGCTTTCTTTCCTCAGCTTGTAATCAGAGCAGATGGGAGGTAAAGGCAAAGTTAGAAAAGACACACACATTCCACAACACACACACACACACACACACACATCACACACACACACACAACACACACACACCACACACACACACACACACACACACAACACACACACACACATACACAGTGCCAAGGCCGAGGTGGAACAACCAGCCACTGTGTGGAGGCACAAAGGAGAGAAGATCTGAAGTCCCTCTGCTTTCTGCCAAACAGCTTGGATGGGTTCTTACAGCCTGTTTCTGAACGGCACCTGGATCGTTCTCATCCTGTCTGTAAATCTGCTGCAGACTCACACATGGAGCCAATATCCTGTAGAGCCTACAGATGTTCATACACACCTTTACGCTAGATTCAATGATGCATTTAAATTGCTGTTATTTCATTGTGAAATCTTTATGCAACTTCAGCTAACTTCAGTGAATCAGTAAAAGACGAACTGACTGCAGGGGTTTGATTTTTTTTAACTGTGTTCTTTACCAGGCTCCGAACTAGACATGTAGGTTTAAAAAGGCATTGTTTTTATGTAGTCGGTTTATCTGTCAAAAACCGTTTTGGGCGATGTTGAAAGCTCTAGTATGTAAAATAAATGTTTTTTGTGTATTTAAAACTATCACTGTGTGCTGAAAGTACAGTATGAGACAGATAATCTGTGAAAAAAAGAGTGCTCCCAGTGGTAGCTAAAGAAAACGCCACTCATTCAGAAACAACCAATCAGAGCCTGGAGGAGGGCCTTAGTGCTGCCAATCATCCTTCTGTATGAGCTTGTCACAACCCCGCCCTCTTTGCTCTAGTCTGTGAAAAGATGGAACTATGTTTAGGTTAGCATAGCCTGTAATTAATGCTAAGGCTAATTAGCATGGCCACGAATGACAGAAGAGTCAGTTTTCCGGTAACAGTATGTTGTTTCTCCACTATTGGCACATTTAGCAGTGAGTACACAAGATTAATTGACAGCTCTAAGCCCCTCCTCCTGGCTCTGATTGGCCATTTTTTCAGACAGCAATGCTAGCTCAATGAGGACGTTGAAGAGTTGCATCTTTTCTCAGATTATCTGTCTCATAACACAATGTTGTAGCATGGTAACAGTTTTAGCAAATATGTAAAATATTCTATAAAAGTTACACACTGAGAAATGAGAGGGGGTGCCTTCCTTAAGAATCATAAGGACAAGCAGAGTTCCTTCAGGAGAAAAACTCAGAGTTTTTCAGCTCTGATTCAATAACAAGAAATGTCAGCTATCAAGCACGGTGGTGGCAGCAATAACATGCCTGTCTGTTTCACTGCAATTCTGCAAAGTGGATTGAACAATGAGAGAGGAGTGCCTTCAAAGTCTTCAGGTTCATCTGAAATGAACCGCTTTGACATTAAAAGAAAAAATGATTCCACATACACTCAAATCGTTTTTATGAAGATTCACAAAGATTTGTGGAGCATTTCATCATCATGTCTGTGGAGTACACCACCTCTCACCTACATCCACCAATCCATAGACCCAGTTCTTGTTTCTAGAGTGATTTATGCTGGGTGCTGGGCAGCTCAGCAGGCAGAGCAGGTGCCCTGTGTGCAGAGGCTACAGTCGTCCATTCAGCTCTCCTGGGTTTAGTTACCCGTCATGGGCCATTTGCTACATTACTTCCTGTTCCCTCTTCTTCCTGTCACCTTCCCATCCAATAGAAGAAAGTAAAGTGATATTCAGATACATTTAAAGATTTTTATTATCATTTATTTTTATCTTTGCTGTACAATTCTTCCATCTTCAGATAATTGTTTTACGTTTAATTTTTTTTCATTATAGTTTAGTTTTATTTCATTGGGACTTTTTGTTTGTCTTATTCAGCTAGCTTTAGTTAGTTTTTAGAGTGTGTTTGCTGGTTTTTATTAGTTATTATTAGTTAAAGGTATAGTTTTATTTTAGTTTTTATTAGTTATAGTAGCAGTTTTATTTTTTTCACACTTTGGTTCATTTTTTGGTGCAGAATTCAAAAAGGTCAAAGCATTGTATTATGATTATGTATTCACTGATTGGGTAGTGAATAATCAACAGAAGATAATATTTCTCAAAAAATTGATTACATTATTGAACGACCAACTGACTGGTGTTTTGTCCAAAAAGAAACATAAATATTTCACATCAGTTTGAAAAGTTAATATATAGATTCAAAAACACAAAAATGAGGAATATTATATAATTCCAGCATGTTTTAGTTTTATAAACACACAATATACTTCCGTTTAGTTATTAGTTATTGGTTAGTTTGAGTCAACTATAATACGTTCCTGTTTCTTATGAAGACAGAGTGGCACACTACTGCCTAGCGTCTCCTTACCATTTCCTGCTTGCCTTTCTTTTTCCCATTTAATCAAACGGCGCCAATGTCAGGAGTCAAGTTATTAAAGTGTTTTGTCACATCGCCGACTACCTGTGCCCACTCGCAGCTGCAAGCGAAAATGTCTTGCGGTTCACTGATTTTTCAGAAGAGGTAAAATGAAAGTGACTGTGCAGGTGAACTGGCTCACTTGTCTGCAGACACCTTCCCACCGCCTGAGTCCCTGAGCTCTCTACGTGGGCCGGAACCTTCCAGAACCACAGCGCCGTCCGGCTCACTCGGTGCAGTTGTTCACAAATGAAAGTCAACTGCACGTCACTGTTAGAAGAACCAGGGAGGAAAATGAGTGAAAGTTTGATGAAAAAGGAGATAGAAATCACCAGCTCCACTGCATTTGCTGCCCTGGATGCTACACCTAACATCTATTATGTTTAAACTGCTCAATTTTTATTATATTATTCTTTTATGTGTAAGGCAATTAAGATAAAAATTAAGATATGGGTTGTGAACAGGTGACTCCCAGTCTTGTCCAAACATTAACCACATGACCCACTCTTTTATCCTCAGATAAAAGGAAATTAGTCAAGCTTGTTTCTCATTACCTGGAAAAAGAGCAGAAAGAATCCCCCCCACACACACAGCCCCATTGGAATGGACTGATGAGACAAAACACGACAAAATCAAGTGTTCAAACTAGGAATATGTGATATTATCAGCATGGTATCGGTATCAGCCGATATTACCTGCAAAACTTAATATTGGACATCGGCCAATCTGTCAAAATAACTTGCCAATATAAATATGTGACAAACCAGTGAAAATGATGCCTGCAGCACAACGTCAAATTTGCACCATCTGAATGTTGTTATTGTCTTAGAAAAAGCAGACCTTATTAATAAATTTGACATTAAACATAATACAAGTTGAAAGTGATGCATCATTTCCAGCCTCCTGGAAATGATGCAATTTCCAGCAGGTTAAATTGTCAAAGTTAATGCAGCATTTTAATTCATACAGTTTTAATATAATGGCATATCGCATATCGACCAAAAATCCAATATCGTGCATCCCTAGTTGGAACCAAACACTATATCAGTTGTTGAGCAGACCGGTGGTGGCATCATGATGTGGGACTGTTTTGATGTGAGTTGTAATAAAGCATTTCGGAAAAGAATGATTCCAACAACACAATGATCTTGCTGAAACTGATAATTCTGACTAAACGATATTTTTTTGTTTTTTTTTTGTTTTTTTGGAGTAGCATATATGGCGACCCCTGGGGAAGCATGTTGATCTTTTTTTGTTTGGCACATGGGGACTGTTGTGGTAAACAAAAGTGGTCTTCTATACAGAACCCATATTTATTTTTAATATTGTTGCCGTTTGTTTCTGTAGGCTGGGCATGTGACAAAGGTCTCAAATGTGTTTCCGTTAACCGTAAAGCTACACAAATTAAAATTACGCAATGAAATTTGCTTAATGGAAACATTTGTAATAGAAATGCATCTATAGACGTAGGTGAAAGTAAAAGTAAAAGTTTGCAGTTTTATGGGAACAAAACCTTGTCAATATTCCACTAATGTAAAAAGAAAAAAATGCAATTCCATTAAACAAGAAAGGTGATTAAAATCACATGTGAATAAGTTTGTTAACGTGTTATTAAAATAAATATGCCGCCACATCATCCTCCACTTACTTCCTGTCATAGTCATCTTCATTTTTTTCCAGTCGCAACATCCAGATGTTCATCATGTGACTAGTGTGATGCAAAAAAGTGTTTCCATTACAGCTTTGCAAAATTAAGCGATTTCAATATGGCCAAAAATGTCATCCATGTCATCCTAGCAACAAAAGGTTTTAGCAAAAAATAGTTTGATTTTTTTCAAAATTGCCATGTTTCCATTAAACAAAATTACTTTCTAAATGTCAAATTGTGCAATTGCATGGTCAACAAAACAAACGTCTACAACTTGCTATAGGAAATGTTTCTAAGTATTTTATGTGGTACATGTGAGGGGTGTTAGAATGACTTGAATGTATTTGTGATGAACTCCTGCATCACGCTGGTCTGCACAGTGGACGTTAGCCTCTGTTAGAGGAGAGAGCCACATGCACCCAGGTGCAAAGTTCCCTCAGCCATCATCTCTCTCTTCCTTTGTGCTGCATCTTTGCCTGTGTTAATGATTAGCTCCTGTGCTTTTCTTGTCCTCCCCGCTCCGCAGTCGGTGGGCAGCTGCCCACACCACACAGGAGAGCTGGAGGGGGAAAACGTTCCACGCCGGCTTCTCCGTGGGGTTAACGTGAACCGTGGCGTCAGCTGCCACACAACCTGCCCCAGCACTGACAGCCCTACTGAGGTTCTCACACGTTTTTTCAGGGTTCTTTTTCTCTGGACGTCTCAGTCCCAGATAATCAAACTAAACTCTGCGCCTTTCTTCTTTGTGTTTAATTTTTAACTCCATTTTAAATGAAAAGGCTTCACCTTTCATCTCCTGCTGATCACTTCCCTGGGGGGCTTGAGGGGGATGGAGGAGGAATGCAAGACAAGGGTGAGGGGACTGGTGTGTGTGTGTGTGTGTGCGTGTGTGTGCGTGTGTGTGTGCGTGTGTGTGTGCGTGTGTGCGTGTTGTGTGTGTGTGTGTGTGTGTGTGTGTGTGTGTGTGTGTGTGTGTGTGTGTGTGTGTGTGTGTGTATGTGTTTGTGTTGTGAGAATTCATTAGAAGTTAGGGTGATGCAGGGGGTGTTGAGAAGAGTTTTGTTTTTCCTATTAACATGAGCAGTTGCGGGTGTGTGTATGTGTGTGTGTGTGTGTGTGTGTGTGTGTGTGTGTGTGTGTGTGTGTGTGTGTGTGTGTGTGGTGTGTGTAGGGGTCATTTGGTCAGTTTGCCCATCAGTACTCGAGCTGTCTGAGTGAGCATTCTCACCATCTGTATGACCTCTCCTCCTGACCGCTGGCTTTTGTTCCCGCCTCGGCTCCCCTCCCACTAACATCTCTCACGTTGTCCAAAGGGTCGCCGAGCCCGGTCTTCATCGGCCCGCTCTCCTCTTCGTACAGCTTGTTTTTTGTTTTTCCTCCCTAACACTTTCCCATGATGCTGAGCACTGATGCAGTATGCCTGGATTTAGTAGGCATGGGGGCCCCGGCCTGGCAGCGTGGATCCCCACAGATAAATCCAGCTCATTTCAAGAAGTAATTTGAGATAAAGCTTAGAGTTCAGTCTTGAGTCTTTTTGATTGTTCGAAGTTTATACAAATGCACTTCTGGAGCGTTTACATTGAGTGGCTATTTTAAGGGGCATTATCGTGGAATTTAGAGACACCATTTTTTTTTTAGCAAAATGTAGTAACTATGTTAATTTCAGTTTTTATTTTAAAAAATGTATAAATATATATCAAACATGACTTAAAAAAAATTGACTTTGGATTTGACGCCTTAAAATTAACCTCTGTCTCTTTAAGAAGCTCCTGCTCCTTCTGATGCTCCGCCTTCAAGAAGTCATCACAACAATGTTCCTCCATGATGCCGTTTGCAATTGAAGTAGTTCCTATGAGTAGTTCAGCCAACAAGTGGTTCCACCAGATGTTTGCTAACTGATGCTGCCGTTAGTCTGGGGAGTTGAGTGAAGGAGACTGGAGTGGAAGTTCAGAGTGGAGGAGGAGCTTTGGGTAAATAGGTCGGGGCTTTAATCAGGCGTTTAGGTACCCCTGCAAGGTTGCCGCGGTAGATTCAAGAGTTTCTCAAACATGCATGAAACAATCAAATTCAACACGTCCAGGTAGTTTTTGATGAGGGAAATAACATTATAAAGTAAAGCTCAAAAATCTTTACATAACTCTGCCCCTTGAAGTGAAGTTGGTCATTTTTCAGACATTAAGCAGAAAATACGTCAAAGATCTTCATGTGCAAGTGCTTGAGCCTATACCTGGAGAAATGCACGGCTTCCATTCACCACAATATGGCTGACCTGATGCGTTCAGGGCGATGTGCAATGTTGGCTTTTCACCACAGATGACATTTTATATAATGACAACAGAAAGACTATATTTACTTAACCCTCTACTTGCTTCCCTGTAAGGTTAGTTGGATGGACATGTCCGTGTCTCTGTTTTCAAACTGATCTGGATTTATACTAAACAAAGACAGAGATTAGAAATGAGCTTTTTACAATACTTTAACTTTGACTGCAGCTATGATGCTTTAGAAATTTCCTTCCATTATTGACATTTGCTATTCTTTTAATCAAAAACTAACTTGCTTACAGAAGCACCATCAGTGCCCAGTTAGCAGGTAGTTCTGATGCAATTTTTGATTTGATCGATTCCAAACTTTATGTGGATGTTTTTGACTCGACATCAATTTAGGCACAGAGGAGAAACTCGCTCTTCCCAAGCAGGCTTTAACGAGTCAACATCGACATAGTGATGTTTTATGCCAGTCTTCTTCTGCCTAATTCATGACGCGTCGACAGAGGTTGCCATAAATCGCCTGACAGGAGGCAGTGCCACAACCTGGGCGACAGCGGCACACTCCCTCAGCCTCCTGAAGGTCACTTAGTAGTGGGCTGCTTCGCTTTATGGCACCATAAAGCAGTGTACTCAAAACACAGTTTTATGAGACGACAGTAATTAGTGTGCTGCCTAAAGGTTTGTTGGGTGCTGTCGCGTCGACCCTGATGGCAGCGATTAGCCTGGTGGCTGCACTACACTGCAGATTAAATGGGTTTTAACGGCAATTCTGTGTAATTGCTTAAAGAAGTGCAGAGTTGTAAGGACGGCAGCAAAAACAGACGGGAGACTGAGGGCAGTCAGTAAATAAAACCTGACTAATTTCCCCTCGGTGAAGTGGAGCTTGATCTGCTTCCTGTTGGTGTTGTGATGAAATTTGACCAGATTGGAGGATCCAGAGAAAATGTCTTGCCACAAATTCCCAGCTGGATTTAGAATTGGACTTTCACTAGGCCAGTTCTAGTACGTAAACATGTTGGACGTCTATGATCAAGTTGAACCTCTGATACAGTCACAAGCCTCTAAGATGTTTTCTATGAGGATTGGACTTTAATTAGGACCATTTACTCTCATATCAGCTGGGACCAGACTGACTGTCCCACTTTATGATGCTTCCACCACCAACACTTAAACAAAGTCTCATATTATACTGTAACTACATAGCGACAGTTTTCACAAATATGTAAATATGTAAAAAAAAAAAAAAAAGTAAATAAAACAAATTAAGTTTTATACTGCAGCTTTAAATAAGATGTATTTACTTTTAGGCGAGTCTTAAAGGTACTGGATTTTATTAAAGGGTGTCAGAGAAAATGGAGGTGAATACAAATAAGTGTCACAGGTTTTGAGATTTATTGTTCTCAATGTGTTAGTCGTTGATGTAAAATCATGAAAAATTACAATAAACTGTGGTTTTAAAAGAAAGAAAAAATATATTTATTTTGTTTTATTTCTTCATGAGTTAAATATTTGGAACAAAACCTAATCCTTAGATGTAATATTGTCATTATTAAAAGAGTAAGCTGAAACATCTGTAATGCTTTTCAACCATTATTCTTTGAACTATTTTCAGCTTTCACAAATTCAATTTGCTCCTTTTTTTTAACCTTTAGAAACATTTCTAAGTAGATAAACAGGTTGTTCTGTTGGGTCAAACCCAAAACAACCAGCAGCCCCCCAGCCAGAGCCAGAGCAGCATGATATCAGGCAGATAACAGCTCGCGGCTCTGAGCCTTGGAGGGAAAGTTTCTTGAGTGAAAGAAGAAGAGCGTGGGAGGCGCTTCATCCCTCAGACCTCTTCATCACTTCATGCCCTCAGCGGAGCCGCCAGGGGGTCCGAGGCGGGCAACCGAACTCTTTTTAACCGTCCTGCCCTCCGGCGTGTGCACGTGCGTCCCGCTGAAAGCAAGAGGTGTCGCGAGCGCGAGAATCGTCAAACCCGCAAGCACACGCTGACGTCGACATGTTCCGTTTTCAAAGTAAAAGGGAATAAATAATTGCCCATCCTGACACCCTGAAAAGGGATTTTATATGACTTCATTATTTATTTAGTTATCTTAAGAGTAGCTTCACATTTTATATACCGAAGTATTTTCAATCAGAAACATATCGGACTAGGTAGAGCAACAAAAATATTGCATAGTTAACATTAATAATTAAATTATTTTAATAGTCCAACAAAATTTTTTTAGTATTAATGTATAAGGACGGGTTAGCTATTAGCTTTTTTTCGCAGTAAAAACAAGATGGAAATATAACCAACCATCCGAATAGACTCTGCTGTAAATTACCGTTGGTTTGGCTGTGCGTTTAGTTTCCTTATCGCCTTTTAACAGGTTTTCTAAATAATATATGAATGGATACGTATAATTTCACTATGTCAAATGGAGAAAAATCTACTTCCTGAAAACCGGAAATACGCGATTAAACATTGTCCTTTGGACGGATGATTTTCCAGAAGTAGCCGAAACTTTTTTGTTTTCCTGTACCTCGATTCTGAAATTTCGCTTAACACTTCAGTCGGGAAAAAAAAATCGAGCCAAGATATTTAGCGAAACTAATTTATTTTGAAAGTAGCCAACGGAAGTGCCGCACATGTCTGAACTGAGCCGACTTGACGACAACACCTTGCAAACTCCCCACTACTTGACAGAGGAGCAGTCGGCGGAGAGTCGCCAGTCGGGAGTTGAGTGCTCAGTGGCGACGGAGCGCGCGAGAGTCATTCTCTCTGTAGAGAAGCGGACGAGTCGCGTTCAACTCTCCTCGAGCGCACTTTCCCAGTCTTCCAGTCCGCTGCACGCGCGAGACGAGATGAGCGTATTTTGGACCGTTTGGACTGTGTGAGAAGCAGCAGCAGCAGCAGGAGCAGCGCGTGGAGCCGAGCTGGATGTAGTGGAGGACAAGCTGCTGACTGGCGGCGGCGCAGCGCGAGCTACACTTTCAGTAAAGTCTCGCGGAGTGTTTCAGACGGCTCGCGGCGGGGTTTGAGTGTATTTTGAAAACGACAGAAACTGACAGCAGTCGGGTGGATTGTCTTAAAGTTTCCCGGTCAATAGAGGTTGGTTTTCTTCTCATGAAAGCTGCGGGACATCTGGAACCTGAAGGCTGAGTTTCTGTCAAAACTGATTAATTTAGGTAAGAATTATTACTGTTATTATTATTAGTAGGAGGAGTATGCTATTATTATTATTATTATTATTATTTACAGGTAGACTAGCTGAACACTGCCTCCTCTTTGTGTTGGTTTGTGACAGGTTGGAGCTCTTAGTGTCTCACTGCGCTATTCCGATTCCTACTTGAATTTACGGGATCAAAGCTGCACAAACGGCGCAGAAGCAGCGGCTCATCGCAGTCCGTGCGCATTTTGTGCGTCATTATCTTGTCATGTCTGCTTGGGACGAGATTCGGACACCCATCTCATTGTGGTTTATGTTTTCAGGAAACTTGACCAGGGTTTCGGAAAACACACATATTTGAATGCATTTTCTGGTTTATGCTGATTGATTTGAGCTAAAACATCTTTTAGTTGTTAAAGTTCCACTTTTGGTTCCAGGGAAAAAGAAGAAAAAAATCGTGGAAAATGCATGAACCGCGAACATATGGGGAATGTGGCTGAAGTTTAATTATGCAGGTTTAGACTCCAATTAGGAGACATCTTTAATTATCTTTATGTGAGCGTTAAAAGACTGGATCAGCTTCTATTCGTTATAAATAAATCATATATTTGTGAATTAGAAAATGATAGTGATTATTTTCAGTGTACAGCGCCATGGCATCTCATCCACTGGGTGGGTGAAGCTGTCTCCTCTCTGCAGCGGTGACGTCTTCCCGGGCTTCAGGCCCCCCACAGCCCCCCTCAGCCCCCCCCCCTCCCCACAGCCCTCCTCAGCCCCCCCCTCCTCCCCTCAGCCCCTCTACTGTCTTTCAGATTCTCTGATTCTCCTTGATCCAATCTAAAGTTTCTCCAGAAAGCTCTCATGCAAGTTCCTCCCCCCCCCCCCCCCCCCCCCAGTTTCCATCTCTTCCATGTAAGGTTTCTTCTCCCCCACAGCAGCACAAACACTAATAAAACAATCTGTTAGGATTTCACCAATAAAACTGCTGTAGCTGCTGCTGTTTGCTCTTATTTAATTCTGGTAGATTTTAGGAGAATTTTTTTTTTTTTTTTAGCTTTGCAGCTAAAAGACATTTGAAATTACACTAGTTTTCAAAACGTTCAGATAGAAAAGTTAAATTCTGGCTATTTAAAAAAATGTTTTAATCAACAAAATTAATTTATTTATCTAAAGTTCTAATTGTTTCTTCTATACAGGCTTAAATGTGTGTGTGGGGGGGAAAATGAACAGTATTTGTCACGTTATGTTTTAATATTCACCTGGAAGTACAAAAGCTGCTGAATCAACAGTTTGACAGCCTATATTTAACTTTTTTTTTACGCAGAGTCATCTTCCTTGACATTTTTTTCAGACATTATGAGCTCGGATCAATCAACAAGTTTCACAGCTGCAGAAATGACTGCGCACAACAAAGTTATCTGGATGCTCAGAATCCCTGGTTTCACACTGACTCCTACTGGATCCTCAATATGGACCAACAAGAACCTTATGCTCCTTATGTTAAAATGTTAAAAAGCGATAAAATAAAATGGGCACTGACTTTGATAGAAGTCTACAATGTAACTAAAACAGTATTAGTTGTGTTGCAGTTTGCATTTAAATAAGTTTTAGTCAACATTTCTGGGTAGAGTTTGTAAGTTTAACAGCAAAAAAAAGAAGAAGTGCTTAAATGAGGGCACAACCATTTTCTGAAAAGCTTCTCTCCCGTGCAGATTCGTTAAATTCTCTCCGTTTTTGATCACTCTTCCCATCTGGTTTTTAATGGCATGTTAAAAAAGAATGTGTTTGTCATTAGGGAATAAACTGTTACTGAAACAGTGGTGAACGTATTAAATCTGTGGCAGTCGCAGCTAAACTGTGCCGTTTATTGGCAACTGTTCAGTTTGCCGAAGAGTTTGACTTCCAAAGCTGGATGCAAGCTGACATTTGTGCTTCAGCGCAAAACTTTCTCAACCATAAGCTAACTTTTACAAAGTTAATACGCACAACCCAACGTGAACAAAATGAATTTGACTGAAATCCTGATCAGGATTTCTTATCAAAATAAACCTCAGCCTCTGCTGAATGTTATATTTACAAACTAAAATTCAAGTGCTTCAAAAATCAGTTTTTATAATGTAGTCTTCTGGACTGGATGGTTCTGACCACTCGGTCTGGTTCACGGTCCTGGTAAAGTCCAGAAAATGACAGGGGTCCATAAGGGACTGGGATGCTGCAGATAATGTCAGTTTAACTGATTCTGTAAATGAATTTCACGTATCGACCCGAGGAATGCCGCCTACCGGTTTACTCAGACACATTTCGCTTCCAAATGTGAAACTAATTGCCTCTTTTTGTTGTCGGGATTGCTTTCAGTCTCTCATTTAGCTCGTGTTAATGGCGCTTCATTGTTTCTTCCTTTCTATTTATGAATTCGATGGCTTCAATGTTTCTTATCCGTAAAAGGAAAACGGCTGGTATCTGTCGTGTTTGCACACTAAAACCAATATATATATGTATATATTTTTATATCACAGCTCCAAATTCAATATATTTTTTATCTTAATTCTAAGTGGCAGAGCATCACAATGGAGTAAATGGCTGTGAAAGAGAAGGAAAATAAAATCAAAATTAAAAAAATGAAAATCTGAAAAGTGTGTACTGCATTTGCATTCTTGTGCAGCCTTTGCAAAATAGCTCAAGCTCATGAATAGCTTCTGTAAGCAACAGTTTCTAATTCTTGTCACTGGTTTCCAATAGGTGTTAGGTTTGGACTTTGATTAGGCCATTGTAATCATGTCTGTTTAAATCTGCTGGGACTGGTCAGTGTTCAGCTCTGTTCCTCTTCTGATCAGCTGAAACAACTGAGCCTTTTAGCTTTGTTCTGCCCCGACCATTTCTCTGTATAGTTTCAGGGTGTGTTTTCCAACACTTAAGTTTTGCAACTACTTTCATATCGATGAGAAATATAAATATGGTCACCTTCCTAAAGTAATGGGCTGAGTCATTTGTTAACTAAAAGATGAGTTATGCAACAACAACAAAAATCACTTTTGGCAAAAAGAAAAAAAGACTTGGAGCATCATTTTAGGAAGGTGACAACGTGTGTGTGTGTGTGTGTGTGTGTGTGTGTGTGTGTGTGTGTGTGTGTGTGTGTGTGTGTGTGTGTGTGTGTGTGTGTGTGTGTGTGTGTGTGTGTGTGTGTGTGTGTGTGTGTGTGTGTGTGTGTGTGTGTGTGTGTGTGTGTGTGTGTGTGGCAGCATCATTTATTGGAGTGTTTATTGAGGGGCTCTGATGCATAGCATTAGTTGACGTCCTGTTCATTCTTCGGTGTGTGTGTGTGTGTGTGTGAGAACGTGTAGATCTGTGTCAGCCTGAGGTGAGCCTGAGTCTCTTCAGTCGGATGTCTCTGTGCAGCCTGAAGCAGAAAGCACACACACACACACACACACACACACACACACACTCCCCCTGCCTCTCAGCTGATCAATATCTCTTGTAGCTGAAGGCTGGCGCTCTGATGTGGAGCTGTCTGAGTGGTTGGAGAGGCGACGGGTCAGGAAGGCGAGTGTTCATGACAGAAAGCAGTTCTGATGTTCTGATGTGAGACTGATTCTCGTCTTTTTGGAACCTTGAAGCTCCGTTTTTACTCCAAACGCCTCTTCAGCTGATGACTGCAGCCCAACTATTGGGTTTTCCTTCTGCTCTGGAGAAGTGTGACTCTGTTGAATCGATCCTCATTAAAGAGGAGGAGGATGAGGAGGTGGTGGGTAGTAGTGACAGAGTTCTGAACTGTTCTCGGAGCCCCTTTTCTGCCCCTGGGCCTTTAACAATGTGAAAATAGTTCTGCATGATTAATGTTCATGTTTTATTCACCGCTCCAGTTCTGTTTTTCTTTCTACGCTTTAAAAGAATATTAGCATAACAACTGCTTTTGAACTCCTCACTGAGATCTAGTTTTATTAGAAGTTGATGAGTTTATCAGTAAAGATGCACCGATCAGGCTGGTACAGATTTCCGATTTAGTTTTTTTGGGGGGGTTTCTACTATGTCTTGCATGCTGCACTTTCTTTTAAAAGAGGATTGATTTATTAAATAGGGGAAAGAAAATAACTTTTTTTTGTACATTTGAGCTGCCGGTCAAAGGTCAGATCTGAGAAAGAACAAGCCAGCTCTCTGTCCGGTTGTTACGTCTCTGTTTGTCTCGTAACGGTTGGTGAGAAGTTCCTCTGCAGTCAAAAGAAAACTTAAATCAGCCGCTCCTCTTCCAGGGAACGATGATTTGTCTCAACTTAATGCCATCTGTCACACGCAACACTTGCTTTCTCCCCCACGTCTTCATCTAAACTACCTCCATTAGTCAATCAGACCTGTTACTGTCTCACATGGCTGAGAGGCTGCCATGCAACTTGTCCAAACAGATCTCTGAAGTCACAGCGAATGTATATATGTAAAGAAAAGCAAAGATTATTCAATTTATACTATTATTGCAGCATGGATGTTTCTGTGCTTGCCAAAGCGAACAAAGTAGCGGCGTTTAGTGGCGTACTCGGGGTCTTATCACAAACCCACAATGGGCTTAGAGGGGAGAAGAAGAGGTGTGGAAAATACAAAAGGCTGCGGGGTGTGCAAGTATGAAAGGTGTAGTGCTTAGATTAGGACAGTGTGTGTGTGTGTTCGGTGTGTGTGTCTTGTTAAGTGCTCTAAGTTGGTATTTTCTGTGCAGAAAACTGATAAGGTGCAACCAAAGTCTCACAGTTTGTGCTGAGTAAGGAATGTGTCACGGTTCCTCCACAGGGAAAGAAAAACAACGTGGTTAGGAGGAAAGACATCACAAGCTTTTTTCTGGACTGTGTGTGTAGAAAATACACCTTTTGTGTGTGCAACAAAGTGTTGGTGTGTATTTGTGAGACTTTGTGTCTTTTTTGCTAATTTAAGTGATGCTCAGTAGAAAGGGTAGTGTCAGTTTTTAACAAGGGAAATACAAAAGCAGTTCCAGCACCTTGTAAAAGTATTCACACCTCTGGACCTTCTCCACTGTAGCTCATAATTGTGAAGTGGGAGGAAAACAATTCAGGGTTTTCTTCGGTGGCTGTAAACATCAATTACCAAGTCTTGCTCGATTCTTAATTGCAATTTAGCTCTGGACTTTGACTGAGCCATTCTGAACCATTCACATGTTTCAATCCAAAACATTAAGTCCAGTTTATCTCTGGCTGGAAGGTGAACTTTCCTCCTGGTCTCAGTATTTTGTGAGTTTTTCTCCATCTAGCTTCTGTGGTGGAAGCCAAGCATACCCACAGCATTATGTTGCCACCACCAAGTTTCACAGTGTGGTCAAACACAGCGTTTTCATAAGCCAAAGAGTAAAATGTGGATTCAGTCTGATCAGAGCACTTTCTTTCATGCGTCTGCTTGTTCTTTTACATAGCAAACAGGAAACTTTCTGCTTTAAAAAGTTTTCTATTTAAAGCAAACTTTAAGTAGGACTTCTTCGTTCTTTCTTTAATAAATTTTCTTTTTGCTATTCTTCATGATGTGGAAAACTTTAAATGAATATGTTTGCAATGCACTTAAACAGTGATGTAGAGACTATGAACATAAAACTAAATCATATTGGTATTTGTATTGACTGATTTTTTTTGTCATTTTTTAACAAGTTGGTATTTGATAAGTAAAACTTAATAACCCATATTTATTAATATCTTGTTGCTGTGTGTATTTCTGGAGAAGGAACAGAAGGGATTGGTCAATACAACCAAAACAAATGCACAAGTTTAGCACTAGCAGGAGGAATGTCTATTGCTTTTAAAAGGTTTGGTTTGTTTGACACAGTACAGTGTGAAAAATGGTCCCCAATCAAAGAGTATTAGGTGAGAAAACAGCTTAGCCTAGCAGAATATTTAGCCATTAGCTTGGAAACCGTTGTGAATGAAAATGCAACACATATTCAGGGTTTCCCCCAGAAAACTTGCTAAGACCGGTGGTCAGGGCGTCGAGGCGGTCCACTGTGTTTCGTATTAAAAGACATTAATTTGACAGGAAATGTAAAAGTATTACTGTTATGGGAAAATATCTCCAGTGAAATGCTTTTTAAACCCACAACTAGTCTAAAAACAACACATTTGCACTTCTGTTTAATCCAAATTAAGTCAGCTATGAGCAAAAGAAACGCTTGCATTCCAGCTTTAAAAAAATATATATATATATATATATATTTTTTATTTATTTATTTATTTTTTTAAATTGTTCCTAGAAATGAAAACAAGCAACACTTAGCCTGGCAGCGGGGCTAGTAAAGCATGGCGCGCCATGAGTCGATAGCGAGTCCTTCGATTCTGTTGAGGGGGGGTTACCGCGAGCCAATCAGAAAGCGCCATCAACCGCGTGCTTTCTGATTGGCTCGCGGTATGGCCTGGCATGGCGGCCGCCATGCCAATAATACACTGGGGGAAACCCTGTACATACATATACATTACATACATATATATATATATATATATATATATATATTTTTTTTTTTTTTTTTCTTTAAATTTTCAACACAATTGACTAAAACATCTCAGTTGCACTCTTTCCTGTACTTGCAGTCTTGTCATAAAACATGTGAGAACCAGTAGTCTAGAGCATTCTAAGCATGGAGGGAGACAAGTTAAGGTTAAAGCTACCAGTGGTAGTACGACTGCTCGGTCTGGGCGGTTTGTACTTTGCTTTTTTTGGGCACTTCACTGAGAGCTTTCGGTACATTCCAGCCTCTCCCCGCTTAGACAAACAGAGGGCAGAGCTCTTCATCATCCCTCTCTGTACCTGCCGTGTCTCTGCCTCCCTCTTGCTCCTCACACTTAATTCACACTGACTTCTAAACTTGGGTATTCCTGCTGGACGGGCCGCAGGTTCTCATCAATCTCATCAATTCCTCTCCGTGCCAGACCACGGAGAGGAATTTCCCCCAAGCAGGAGCAGAGTCCTGCGAAAGGTTATTTAGCTCCAAAATTACACAAATCCGCTCTATTAGTACAGTTTGAAGATGACTTAATAAACTCGTTTTGTAAGTTTTGGGATTTTGGCACACGACTGTTTTTTTTTTTTTTTTTTTTTCTGAGTCGAATCTTTGCTAACCCACCTCAGCAGTCAGATGTGCTGCAAGAGCAAAACAGCAAGGAGGGATTTCCACTCTAATCTTGAAAACCTGTACAGAATGTTATGTCATAATATTGGATGGTGCGTACAGAGCCCGTGGCGTTTCTTCAGCTTTTGGTTCGACGTGATGTTGATTTTTCTTGCAACGAACACCCAGACGTCGAAATGGCTTGATTTTCTGACTCTATGTTTGACTTTTTTTTTTTCTCTCTTTTTTTTAAAGGTCGGAGGCAGGAAGTGGTCAGGCTCTCCGTTGTCTGCGGCCGGCGTTCAGTGAGACAGCATGTGGATGGTGGAGGATGGGCCCTGAGTTGGAGTCGGTCCCTGCTGCTCTGCGTCGGGCCCCTCCGTCCAGAGGAATGACGGCTCTGTGGTGCTCACTCTGGCTCTCCCTCCTGCTGCCGCTCTACGTCTCTCCGGCCAGGCTGCCCACCGCTCAGCCCACAGGTAGGATGCGGGGCCCCGCCCCCTGTCATCTCTAGTAACACTGATGGAGCTGTTTGAGAATATGAGCAGATAAACACAAATCTACGTTTTAGTTGCTGCTTTTGCAGGAATGTGCTAAACATGCTAAGCCTGGTCACCAGTGGCCCACCCACCATGTTGTTGTGTTAATATTAAAAGTTGGCTGGAAACATAGATGCTCTCTCCTCAGTCTCACTGCGCACTCAGAGCAAACCTCTATAAGTTGCACTTTTACAGGTTTGCGTTGAGTGAGCTGAGCGAGCGTTTATTTTTACTGGTTACTGGTACATAAAAAAACAAAAAACAAACTTAAAACAAACAAGCTCTTTGCCTGGCGGGGCATGAAAAGCCTGGTGGCCCGCCAGGCTCATAATACACTGGGTAAGGCATATAGTTGTTGAAGTTTTCCACATTTTGTCATGTTACAACCACAAATTTCAGTGCAGTTTTTGTCCCCATGGTGAAACGTGGTGGTGGCAGCATCATGTTGTGAATATGAAGCCCTATGAAAATAATCATCACCTACTTCACAGCCTGTCAAAGCCCAGATGTAAAACTATTTAAGAATCTGTGATGAGTGACAGGCGCTCCATCTGTCTGAGTCAGAGCAGCTTAAAGATATAAATAAAAAAGGAGCATGTAAAAGGAAAATATAGAACATTTCCACAACAATGAACTGCTTTACTTTGTTTTTTTACGGTTTAACTTGACAAATTGGGCTAAAAATCAAGAGGTTTTCAGGGATGAAATGATTTATCAGATTAATTGTGATAAATTGTGATAAATTGGTTACTGAAATAATTATCACCTAATTTAGAAGTTTATTATAATCTGGACTATACGGACTCCAAGAAAATCAATTTGCTTAAAGAACAACACGCTCTTAGCAGCAAATAAGCCAAAACTGTACAAACATTTTAGGCAATTAAATATTTATTTGCATCTTTCAATGTATTTCTAACATTTCATAAAAAGGCTTAAATGTTTAAATGAAAAAATGTGCATGATTTAATTTTTTTATCTGATTAATCAATTAATCATGAGGAAAATCAAATATTCTATTGATTATGTTAATGAGATAAATAATGGTTAGTTGCAGTCATTAGTCCATTCTTATAACACGTTTTTTGATTGTTTAATGTGACAAAAGGGAGACACTCAAAGAGGTGTGAATACTTCGCAGCCATTCCAAATATTCTGTTTTTGGACACTTCACACTGAGCAGCTTCTTCATCCCCGTCACATCTCAATGTTTCGCTAACTTCAAATAAACAGAAATGTTTCAGAAGACATTTATTGTTTATGTAAATATGTTCTTTTTGATTCCCCCAGCGGGATTTAATTGGACTGTTTTTGGTTTGCTGAGCTCAGTGTGATTTCTCTTTTTTTTCCCCTCTTTGTTCTCGAGGCGCAGACATGCCCAGAGATCAATCCAAAGTAAACGTCAACTGTGTTTTCTTTAATCTCTCCATATTGCGCAAAAAAGCCCCAAACAGAGCGCTGTAATCTTTTTTTTTTCCTGAGGCATTAGCCAAGAGTTATTTTTTCTCTCCTCCCCACACCCCCCACTTTCTAGCTCTCTCTCTTCTCTTTATTTTCTTCTCTTTAAGTCAAAAGCCATTTGAAGCGATCTTTTGACACTCTTCACATGCTGCAGTTGCATTAAGAAAGATGAGGGCTTGTGTGTTTTCTGGAGAGGGTCCAGATTTGTCTTTCCCACTTTGTTCGTGTGTGTGTAGGAACACGTCGGGGCTATCTTCCAGATAACACGGCTCACAGGAGGAGACGTGGATTGCATCTAATATGCTTTCATAATGTGTATGTGTGTGAGTGAAAATCCTGATGGAGTGAGCTTTAGAAATATGATGTCATCTGAGGAATTCCATCACTATACATGAAACAAGTGAAAAAGCTGCTTGGGGCGTCTGACCTCATGCTCAGCCCCAATGATACGACAGAGCTGCTGTGATTCTGTGCATCTGCTGGTAGATCATGTTGGGCGTGGTTTTGTTTCTGCTTTTGTTTTTGTTTTTTAAACTGCTTTGTATATTTGCAGAAATCCAGCAGAGACTCTGAGAAGTAGTTTCATGTCGCTGCTGGTTCTACACATGATGGTGTGATGGTTCGCTTGATCTGATATGGATGAAAGTGTGTTATCTGATGAAATGATGCGACTTTATCTCACTATCAGTGTCTCTATTGTTGGTAACTTAAAATGTTTGAAATGATAGAAATGAAATGAAAGTCCTGCATAGAAGATGTTATTGCCATGGATACTGTAAACCAGGTAGACAACTGTACACAAGCAATGAAACGTAAAGGAGCCCATTTAGAGATATTGCAGTGTGGCAATAAAGTTTAAGCTTAGATGAAAGAACAGAAATAAGCAACTTTTACAATAATACTTTGCCCTTTTTGTGACTCCAAATCTATTGATTAAAACATTTGCCTAACTGTGAATTTCTTCGTAGAGCATACTTTAAACATTTGAAAGAAAATGTAGCTTGAGAAGCTGGGAAACCTAAAAGCAACACACCTTAATACACCACAGGCTGCTGATTGTAAGGCAACCAATCCAGGAACGCCATTCATTTTCCTCGCCACCGATTGGCTGTGTCCCCAGTTGTCTTCCTTGTCTTCCTTCCAAGAGACGAAGAAGACTGAGAATGTTAGCTTTTGCTGAATTGCCAAGACAATTTCCACTGACTGTTGTAATGTGTATTAAGAAAGAGGCAAACAGTTAATTGACTTAAGATTTAATGTTGATTAAAGGCTTGTTAGATTATAATTAGTTCCAACTGATCAACTAATTAATTAACTTTTTAGACGTTATTTTAACATTGTTTTGTGGCCATCCAGAAGAGCTCTCCGTTGGTAGAGAAGCGGAACCAGTTGATATAGAAATAAAGATGGTGGTGCCATACCAGAACAGGAAAGTAAAACAGTCCAAACAAGTCCAGTTTGGGATGCAAAGTACGTTTTGTGTTCTGTGTTAAAATATAAACACTCAACAACAAGGTATTCTTTCTTTTTCTGTTCAGTAACCTAGGGGGTTCCTGGAGAAAACACAATTTATTATTTATTCAGTCAGTACTTAATACAATTTACACAAAACAATAAAATGTTGGGGTTTTTTTCACCATTATGAAAAATTTTGCTTGTCGGGTTATAAAAAGACAGTTGTCCCCTGTGATACAAGAGGAAACTGGTATCACAGACTTACCAAGTGCAGTAAATAACTCAGACAGGTAGAAAGTAAATAGTCCTGAAATGACTTGGCTTCTGTCGCTTCTCTTCGGGGGGAATCTGTGATTCTGGGTGGAGTCAGTGAATTAACTCCTTCAGTGTTAGAGCCGCTGGTGGAGTTCAGAGTTCAGAAGTCAAGACAAATTGATTCTATTTTAACACCTCTAGATTTGATACGGAAACACTTTGTTTTAACTCTGGATTTTAAGTACTAAAAATTTACACCCCAGACTTACATAAACAGAATGTGACTCTATAAGAGTAAAGTTAACTCTGATTTTGGATGAAGTCTACTAACGCCAAAACATTTTAACACTTTTGAATTTGCTGTGTACAAATGACAGAAAATGTCCCTTCTATGAATTGACTTGAATTTAAAGTCCAAATAAGTAGAAGCTTGAAAACACATTTTGCAATAGATTACAAAACTGTTTCATTAATCGATTAATCGCGGTGAATCACAATGAATCCTGATTAATCACAATTATGTTTAATTTAACAAATTGTTTTAGTCTTGATTCACTTTACTTTAAAGCTACACTTTGTGGCTATTTTAATGATAATTGGAAGTGAACTCCATGTGGATCATCCAGCTGCAACATATCCACACCTTTCTGCATGTCATGGAGAGGCTGGGATCCCCCTCCCTTGCCCAGTAGGCATGTCCGGCCTACGGCCCGCCTCCCTGTCGGCCTTTTGTCCTCCCGCAGAGTTTCCCAAGTCCACAGATGGACCAGCAGTGGGGGCAAAACGACTGTCATTTACTGGCAGATGGCATGACTTCCCCTCAACCACAACAGCCCTGAGCTGGGAAGTTCCTTTAGCTTTATGCTAACAGTCTGTGACTATGTGTGTGTTACAGTGTAGGTGTATGAGGAGGTGAATGGTAGATGGATATGTGTGCGTTTGTAATTAATAGTAATCAGAAGGTGTTGAAATGTTGTTGAAAGCTTACAGGTTATAATATTTAACCTAAAGGTGTGAGGCTGCTAGCTGCTAGCTATCTGCTCAGCAGCTGTATTGATTATGTCCTATGAATTAGCCCACTTTTTGTTTTGTTCATGTATGTGACCACTGAGTGTGGGTGATGAATGTTTTTGACTGGAAAACAAATATCTCTGCTATTTCTACTTAAAAAAAACCCTAATGGTTGCCTTTCACTTATGGAAGATTTTAAATATAAAACCTGTAATTATTTCAATGGAGGGTTTATTCCACTGAAGGCCCTGAAAGCATGTAATTTCATTTATAAAAAAAAGAAAAAAAAACACCCAAAGAACAGAACTACCCATTAAAAAAGAATCATGAAACGAGCTTTAAAAAGGCTACTAGAGTCATTTCCAGACCTATTCCCTGCTTTTTATGTGTGCATTAGTAAAGCGAGGCGGTTCTGTGGTCTGTCTGTGAGCGAGTGTGACGTGCAGTCCCCTTGTTTCCATTAAGTCTGTGCCGTTGTTTATTTCTCCAAAGGCATGGTGGCATTCCCAAATGTTGGAAAAGAATGAGAAAGTAGCGTTTTGGAAAGTGGGGTGAATTGATGCTGGAGATTAATGACAAAGAGCAGAGGGTGAATGTCTGTATGGGTCATTCTCCCACCTTTAGTCACTGACCACACACATAATCACACCTCCTGCTGGTGGCCTTGTGTGGTTGTCATGTGAGATTTTGTCACATTAAGACCGCAAACCATGATGTATTCCATTTGCATTTTGTGTGTAATTGTAAAAGGAACAAAATATTGTTCCTGTATAATATTGAGTTAAAACTTCTCTTTTCTTTGTAGAAGATTCTCCACTGAGTCTCTTGTCTTTCCCAGATATTCTCAGATGTTCTGAATAGAATCATCCCCCCAGGCATCATGGTGCCACTACCATGTTTTCTTTGGCTTTGTTTCCATCCAATTATCATGCAAATACATTGCGAACTTTTGAAATGTCACGAAAAAACGAAAGGGGAAAGTGCGAGTTAGACGTGTTTCCGTCTACTGGACCAGCATACGCAAGACATGATTTTTAGAGGCGTTGTCGCTACATGTGGGCTTAGTAAACAGGAAGCAGCTGTAAGCTAGCATGAGCCACACATCTCAGAAAAATGAGAAGAGATTGTAAATTTTTCTGAGTTTTTTTTGTCTCTGATGACAAGCAGATCCACCAGTGGATGGGAAAGTTCGCCATGTCGGAATTTATTCTGCAAATGTGTTTCCATTTCCCCTTTTATCACATTAAATCTTTTTTGGGAAAGCTAAAAATCACTTCGCACGAGCTTCAATACTTTATCAAATTTTCAGAGAACAAGTATGAGTGTTTCAGTTTATATACTTGCTGAGTTCAACTACTGATACAGAGAAGTTAGCAAATATATTTATATACTACACAATAACTTCTGAAAACACATTTCCTTTGTCTAGCAATGTGACGTAACGCCCTCCATCTCCCTGCTGGAGGGCAAAAAGCTGCTCGCTGACAACGACTACTGTTGGTTCTAGCTGTCAGGTTGTCAAGATAATGCTGTGAATCTTAAATATTTGTGATATATAAAAGAAAAAGGGATACAGTGCTTTGCTAGTTATTGTCAACACTACAAACACTAGATAACAAGGTCCAATGGTGTCACAGTAACATTCAACATATCCTACAGTCCCTGAAACTGCATTAACAAATCACATACACTGGAGCATACCTTTAAAATAAATTAATAACTATAAATATAATCAACAATCAAATAAATACATATACCTTGAAGCATGTCCAAATGATGGATATTTTTACTCCCTCCCACCATCTAACTTCTCTTTTCTTCTTCTTTTGTTTTTCTGTTGTATTTACATATTCGGGTACTTGTCACTGGTATTTTTTTGTTTTAGTACGCCATCCTGGATGGAACCTGAGCAATCTGCTGGTATTAAAGTGAAGGGAGCTGAATTCCTGACTCAGACGGAGACGTGTACATGTCAGCAGGGGCTGCTTAGGTCAACAATAAATTTGTTTTCACGCCCTCACATGCACACGTACACACACACAGTCATTCCCCTTTTTTCTTCTTTTCTGTCAAATTTAATTTCGGCTGCATAGCTTTTTCTCCTGTCCATCACATGAACATGCACGATCTTACCAGTTGAAAGCTTCTCTTGCGCTCGCGAAGTCTTTGATGATCACAGTGTTTTCTTGAAGGTATTGTGTGCGTGCATGTGTGCATGTGTTTGTGTAAGTATGATTGTGTGTGTGGCTCTTAGAATAGCTGACAGCTTATGCAGAAAGCAGTTTTTCTGAAGAACTTCAGTGAAGCCATGATTCTGCCCTTTAGCTCACAATAAGAAAGATTTGATGTATTTTCCCATCAGCTTGTTCTGAGACGTACCCGAGTGAACCTGAGGAGAAACACCTCAGCATTATGACATTTATATAGACTGTTTCATAGACTTAAAGCTGCATTATGTAGCTTTTTTAAAAAATATGTTTTTTGACATTTGTTAAAATCATCACTGTCGATGTGAAAAAAGTCAAACTCCTCCCTTACCTACTATAGCAATATGAGTAAATGTACACCTCCCTGTCAAAAAGAACCAATCAGAGCCTTGACAGGAAAACTGTTTATCTGCTGACATCGGTGGCCATGCTAACTAGGTTTAGCATTCATAATGGGCTTCGCTGTGGAGAAAAGCTGTAGCGTAGCAGGGGGCGAGGGTGTGAGCAGTGCGTACATGAGAGTGACTAACAGCAATAAGACCCTCCTCCTGGCTCTGATTGGTTGTGTCTGACCAGATTTCTTCAGACGACAATAGTAGCACTGGGAGAAGGCAGAGGAGCCTTTGATTTTTATAGATTATCAGTCTCATAACAAACTGTCAAAACATATTGACAGTTTTAACAAATACGTAAAAGAAATTTTTTTAACTTGTGTCTTAACAATAAGTATGTAATTAAAGCTACAAACCGCAGCTTCAATACTCCACTCCTTTAGTTTTCACATCAAAACTCATCATGAGTAAATTAGATGAACCAAGTTTGAACAGAAACAAAACCAATAAACAAATCTTTTTTTAATTTTTTTTGAGCCACCTGACCAGCAGTGTGCAGCTGTTCAGCCCTCTTCAATGAAACAAAGATGGAAAGATGTCAAGGAATATCTGTGCATGTTTTGTTTTTGGCTTAGAGGGGACTCCTCTCTCTTTTCCAGTTTGCATGTGTTGGGTCAATTTCCAGAATATCATCACGCGTGTCCGTACGGTGGAGTGCCCAACCTCACTGGCCTGTAATCATCCCATTATACGCGCCATGTGTGGGCTCAACGAGAGCCATGAGGAACGAGGCCGTTCATCACAACCCGGGCTCCATGGCGTTGAAAGCGGTTCCTCCTCTTCAGCAGAGACACGATGATGCACATTTCCCTGGCAACGTTATCAGGAAATCTTTTGGCAAGCGTGGGAAGCATACAGGTCAAACAAGCCTTAGAGAGAGTGCTGATTTCTGCAACAATGGCTGCTTTGTGTTGACTCTGTGATGCAAATAATCCAGTAGACACCCAAGACTTTTTTTTTTTTTTTTTAAGTAAAGGATTTAAATGCTGAACGGTTCTTCCGCTTAGTACAGAATCACAGGAGTTCTTGTGATAGAATATATTTATGCAGTAGTTTAATATAGAGTGTCTGTTATGGTTCATACAGTAAAGCAGTGAAAATTGCGTGATTGTGCTTTTTTTTCAAAGATTTACTTTTTAAATCTTTTTTTAATATTTTTTTAAAAATATTTGCATCCTTACAGTTTACTTTTACATCCTTTAGATAAATTGAGCAAATACAAAATGCAGCTTTCTAATAGCGCTGGGTGATAAATCGATTTTTAAACCAATGAACTTCTTGTTTTTCAGTGATGTCAGCACACCCAAGGTCTACATCTTGCTGAAGAATGTGGTTTTCAGCTTCAACTTATTTGGACTTTGAACTCAGGTCAACTCACAGAATGGACGATTGGGAAAAAAAAAGTTTATCAAAATGTTTTCTGTCATGTGTAATTTATTTTTAACAAAGCGAGAAAAGGAATCAAATAAAATTGGAAATTGGATTTGTTGTGGAAAAATTGCAGAGATTATTTTAAGCCCTGTATTGCTCAGCTCTACAATTCAATGATTTGATTGGGGGGGGAAACAAGAAAAAGAGGCCAGTGTTGGTTAGGCAATAAGAAAGAGAAAGGGTGCAGGTTTTGAAATGGTTTGGTTTTTATCACTCGGTGCATTGTGAACGCCAACAACACCAGCTGAAAATGGTCACTACCGGACTATCAGGTGTGAAATCGCCTTTAGTTTCATAAAGTCTAAATCACCTGCTTTTAAATGTCCACTTAGGCAAAACTTTCTGAAAAGGGAGCTGACAGCTGCAGATCAGCGGGTCACTGTCACCCAGCAGGACTCGCACCAACCCCGTCGCTTCTGTCACCTGTCTGACTATTATTATTATACCTCATTAATGCTCTTTGAAATCCTCTGTGAGAAGAATTGCATGAATTATGGATGAAAAGACAGGTCTGTGTGTCTGGCCCCTGCCATCTTCATGTTGCAGTGTGTTTCTCTCTATGTTCTCAGCACATATATGCAGGGATATTAAATAAGAATCGCATTGTAAGCCCTAGATCTTCGCAGGAATCTGCTTACTCCCTCTTTTCTTTCTTTTTTTTCTTTTTTTGGAGATGTTTTGAAGTTTCCATCAGCTTTCAAGGCCCTCTCGGAGCTGCATGTACCGTGTTTCATTGTAATGATGTCTCTGAGGCATATACACACTCTTCTCTGTTTCGTACACACCTGTACATGCCCTCTGTTCTACCCCTGGCTGCGGTTCAGGGCAGTTCTCGGCCCACAGGCTGACAGCGGTGTTGACATACGGCGGGTTTTTAATTACAAAGCTCCCCCTTAAGGCAATTGTTGAGATACTTAACAGATCAAGCAGACAACACGGGGGAACAGAAGGCCTCCTTGTGTCGTATCGAACTATTTGAAAATCTGCACTTTTTTCTTTTTTTTTTTTTTTCAGCAGCTGAAACTGGAGGTAAATGTGGCTCTTTCAGCTTTGCCTTCTATTTAAAGTTATCCATCTTCCCACCCTCTTTATCTTTATTTGCATCTGTCCCTCTGTCATGTAGATTTACTGCCACCGTTTATTGAGCTGCATGTTCTGCAATAAACTGCGGAATGGGTTTGCAGTTGCAAAATGCAGCCAGTATACCTTATGCATGTTCAAACCTGCTGTACACCACATATTTTCATGCTTCCTCCTACATTCAGTAGAAACGTGTTTAATTTTCAGATTCATAGCGTGTCACGTTGTCGTGTCAACCTGCTTACCAGTGATCTTTGTTGTATTAATATGTGCTCTCCACTCGGGTTGCACAATTTTAGTAAATTTTGGGTAAAATCTGCATTTTCCTCACACATTTTTCTCGTTAACACCGTCAGTGGCAGTTGCTGTCTTCCATGAAAGGTGGGCAATATGGACTTAAAGTTTTATCACGATATTTTGCTGCTAACAGTAACAGTGATGAAGAGAACCATTTATTTCTTCTTTTTGAGTTAACTGTAACTATGACTGTGTCACAGCAATTATAGCTCCACTAAACAAATAGTGCTTTTGAAAAACGTTCCTATTTGTAATCCGCTTCTTTAGGATGACAATCATGTAAATAAATATGATTTGTATAAGTAAACCGCACAGAGTATTTTCAAAATATTTGTTTTTCATTATTTCTCTTTTCATTGAACAAACAGTGAAACAAATAGTAAAATTATCAATCTCGACAATACAGACAGTTTTAATGGTTTTTAACACCATTAATTGGAAATTATGTTGACAACCATAACTCAAAATTCTTGTAACAAATTTATCACAATATATTATAAACTATACAATAAGTATAGTTTATCAAGTCTATTAGTACTCTATCCAACAGGCTCAATGTCTTATTGGTAGAAATGTAACGGTGCTCATATTTGTACATTGCTGTTGGTTTAGTGCACACAAAGAAAAATTGAATTATCTTCTTTCCACTTCATAATTTACCAAATAATCACAGCTTTGTTTTTTCTTCAGCGCATGCAAAATTATTATGAGTGGGATGAAATACTCAATACTACAAAGTCTGCCTGGTGACGTGGAACAAAAATTTAAAAAAACTGTGCCCACGACTTGATAAGTCTTGGCCACAGCCTGTTTAATTTGTGGCCAGGATTTGTTATAATTAAGTCGTTCCCACAAAATAAGAGTTATTATTGTGCAATATTAAGTTATTCCTACAAATTAAACAAGTCATTCCCATGAGTTAAAGTCATGACCCCAATTCTTTTTTTTTCCCTCTCATGTCACCTGAAGGGCTCCGTACAATGCAACGTTCTGTACCTGAACCTTAAAAGGTCATTCCAAAACAAAACGGATTTCCAGCGTTGTTTGTTTGAAAGGTTTGTCTTCTTTTGGACAATGTGTGGCTGTGTGTTAATCCATAGCTCTTCTGTAATATCACCAACTACAATTTCCCCAAAATGATGCATACTTAGCCGCTCCCAAGTGGGCGCGATTTATCGCTCCAACGCCTGAATGAGATGCGAAGTCTCCTCTGATTGGTTGATAGGTTATGAACGCTTGCACCATGGCTGAATCATGAATATTTGTCATGTAACTTTTTACATCTGTCACTGCCATGATTTCTAATTACTTATCACAGCGAGGCTGCGACATTCATGTTCTCCCTATAGCCTGGATGTGAGGCTGCTCTATTTCATCTTCATCCTCACTCAACTCTCCTTCTTCTTCCTTCCCATCCTTCTCTTTGTCTCCACTTTCCACTCTCACACATCTGCTCCTTGTGCCTTCACCCTTCCCCTTAATACAGTCTAATTAGGTCACCTACTTCTCTCTCCATCTTTATTTCCTTTCTCTTCTCCCCAGCCCCCTTTTCTTTTTGTGGTGCTTCATCCATCTATCTTTGTTCACAGCTGAAACGATCCAGAGGCCTGTGCTCTCACCCTCATGTGTGCTTCTGTTTAACGCTCCCCCACATCCAGCAACAGCTGACACATCTAATATTGAAACCAAATTCCCTCCCTCGGCCTCCCCCCTCAGTATTCCCTTATGTTATTTTGCCAGGAGAGCTAAAATAATAAACCCTTGTACCGTCTGCAGAGTGTAATGGAAGCCTTCTTCACCCTGGAAAGAAGAGAGAGACGTGGAGTTGTGCTGGCTGACGGTGGCACAGTGACAGTAGAGCTGACTAGATTTTTTTCTTCTTCTTCTTTTGTTTTTTCTTTTTAAATAACCATCATCAGAAGTTTTTTTTCTTTTTTCTATTGGAGAACTGTTATTTTTGAATGCGGCATTTGGTAATGGGCTACATTTTTTTCTGATGTGACAGGTTTCTCCTCATGCAGCGTTCTGTTTGGTGTGTATTGCTGAAAAACAAAATCAGAACGAGCTAAGAGGTTGTTTTTCTAATTCGCAACGCTTGCTTCAGATTGAAGAAGCACTCAGGGCTCTTAAGATAAAGGCCAATGCTGGCGTTTATCTGGAAGGAGCAACTTAAACATCTGTGATAGAGCTGGTTTGGTAGTCTGACACTCTGCTGATAAAGTGGGCTCCTACTGACAAGAACCATGAAACCAAAGAGCGCTAATGCTACGTTCACACTGCAGGTCTTGATGCTGAGAATCCAATTTTCTTTTTGTTTTTATTGCCACACATACTACCAATTAACCGATTTCTGTGTGAACGGTTTACAACCCCAAAGCGACACTGTGCAGAACGTTGACATCACACAGCAGCGCTCTGTTTACGGAAGTAATAGTGGTTGCCGTTCTTCTATTTTTACCATACGATGTATATTTCTTCACTAATGTTTGAACAAAATGCCTGTAATTCTTTAATGACTAAATGCATTAAATGTGTAGATTGAATTGTACTTTCGTACTTTCAAAAAATAATCACCTATTCTTGGGTACATTTTCTCCTAATGCTCAGCTGCAGAAAGAACAAACTGTTTAGTGAAATGTTTGTTCAATGGCGCTGCAGAATGAGGAAGTAACTAAACATCTTGAAGCCTGAGGTGTTCTGTGTTGGAAAACCGACTCTTTGGAAAGTCTCATAATTTTCTGACAGTACTGTAGTAGGACACAGTATGACAATCCTAAACAACATACAAACCAACACAATACATGCATAATTATGAAGTGGATAGAAGATAATTAATTTTTTCTTGTTGATGCTGTTACAGCTGGATGTTTTTGGGGTATTTGTCTAGCAACTTTGTACGTCTACTAGCCAAAAGTTTGAGACTATGAGATTTTTGAGTTTCCAACAAGATGTTCTACAAACGTTTCTTTTGCTTCTTTTGATTTTGTTGTCTCTTTTGGTCAGTAACTTGGAGGACATTAAGGCCTTTAGAGACTTCTGTCAAAGACAGTGTCGTGCACAAACATGTTTTCAAAACAAGCTAAAAATATATTTTTTATTACATTTGTTCTATCAATAAAGTGTGCTTCATATTTATTTTACAGTTTAATAATATGTAACCTAAATATGGAGAAGTTGTGGATTTCTAACAGTAACCACATTGTTCCCCAACAGAGATGAAACACTAGGCTTAATATAAATGAGAACTTCCAGCAGTATTTTTAGTACTTCCAGCAATAAAAGCTTTTAGCTTTTATGCAGATTGATAAAAAGTAGGTGACAGGTCAATAAAATCTGTTGTTCCTGACAGATTAATTAACTAAAGGCTGCTGAGGCTTAACTTCGGTCTTGTTGCCAAGATCTTTGAAAGACAGAGTCATTGTTAGAGTGTAGACAATGCCAACTCCACTCTGGCTTTCAGATTTTAGTTGTGTGTGAGTGTGTGTTCTAAGTACAAGCTCTTCTGTCCACTGATCACTGGATAAACCCATGATCCTTTTCACCTTCCACACAGACGCACACCGCTATCTCTGGCATTATCTATGGGTACTTTAGAAGGTCTCTGTGCATTTGTGAGGGAGAAGGGGCCACACTTGGCACCCTGGGAGGTCAGGGCAGGGTTGTAGTTGAGGTCACCAGAGGTCAGAGTTGAACATTTCAATCAGCCATCTCCTCATGCTGTGTCAGTGTGTTTGAACATGGTTTCCATCAGATGCTTCTCGTCTCTGGAGTTTCAGATAAGAGGCCTTTGAATTGTGCTTTGAACTTCAAGACGTTCGTTTCTTTAACAGTTTAGATCCCCCAGAGCGCAAATTCTATGCCGGGACCATTTTAGAACTCACTTTTATGACTGTTGGACAGTTTTCCAAATGTTGTCACATAGATTAGGTCAAGGTTGCGAGTCGCTATCATGTTCTTTTTTCCCCTCCATCGTCTGAAGCTGTAAGTCATTCGACTCTGCCGTTGACATTCCCAGGTCGTCTTGACATTTGTTCGTGACGTTTGCGCAAATCACTGCCGGCATGCCATAAAACCACCTCCACTCCCAGAACACGAAGCAATCCTGTTGCCTAAACGAGAGGCTCCGCAGTCGTATCTAGTAAAACCCACCTTGTAATCAGATTGGTTCCTCCGTGTTGTTGTGTGATTATGTTGTTCAGCAGCCCCCGCCCCATACTCTCTCCACTGACATCTTGGCTTTTATGGGGTGGGCTTTTTCTTCCACTTTGTCTGCTGAATTGAAACTAGGCCAGTTCGCCCACGGAATGACAATTACCATGGGCAGACCCGCGGCCCGTTCCGAGGCGGGTGGGGAGAGACTATGGGCGACAACGAGGGTCTGAAAGGACCAAAGATGGCCGGTCTCTGCCAAGAAACTCTGGATGTACAGTCGCTTCCGATGCTCGTTAGTGCAGCTGAGCAGAAGTCCAGGCCTGCGCGACAGTGGAGGGAGGACTGAGGGGGGGTTGATGCTGGCACAGGCCAGGGCGGGATGTTTAGAGGCAATGTCTATCTTTAACTTGATTTTTGGGGGTTCTTTTGATGAAGCGCCACAGCTTGGTGGAGAAACCCCCCCCCACCTTTCCTCCTTCCATCACCCTTCTTCTCTCCTCCTTGATCTCCATCCCTCGTCTCTCCCCAATATCCCCTCTCATCTTGGCAGTCTTCTGTAGGTCGGTGTGAGGTTGTCAGGCTGGCCCAGATTAAAGGCATTGTCCAAAGGTATTTACATCCGGCCAAACCATATTAAACAGAGATTAGGGGTTTTCACTCCACATTCGAGAAAGGAGAGAAGAATAGAGGAAGGAGTAAAAGAATTGGGAAACCTTCCAGAGACGAGCAAGATTTACAATTTGAGTAGTTTTTGAAACAGCGGAAGAAAAATGTGCCCTTTATTGACGGCGGGATGGAGATTGATGCTGTTGGTGGGTGGTGTGGTGAGGGTGGGGGTGAGGGGTGGCTCTACAGATCCTGTTTGAAGGTCATGTGATACTGGCTAGTCTGATGGGTTGCTGAGCATGCCAAACGGTTGGCAGCCAGTACCGCTTTTCAGCAGAGGAAGTAGAGGCTAAAGAATCTGTTGGCGGGAGCAGCGAGCAGACGAGCTGCTGCTGCGGAGGACGTCCCAGTCCGTCTATGAGGCTGACGCACCTTGGAAGATATTTATAGTGAAAAATTGTGTCTTTTAGGCATATAAAACAAAAATAAGATGCACACAAAGACTGGCAAATGTATTCACACTGCTTGAGCAGATTTACATTTTCTCATTTTGGAGTTTTCTGCTTTGACACAAAGAAGTGCATCAACTCAAGTCAAATTAAGTGTATTTGTCACCTTTGAGCGTCAAGGCAGTTCAACATGTTTTACATTATGAAAACATTATACAGTAACCAATTGTGAAACCTCCAACATTATATTGTCAAATGCCATCATCAAAATCATCAAGCAAATATAAATCAGATATATTGATTAATGTTCTAGGTTTTGTTAATCAAAGCAGAGGTGGGTTTTTAAAGGAACTTGGTGTTTCAGATGTTTTGCAGTCTTCTGGAAGTTTATTTCAATGATAAATTGGAAATTTTATCTTAAATATGAAAATCTGATCAATGGAAAATGGGAAGTACGACACAAAGTATTCGTCTTCAAACTTCAATTTCCATCAAGCTTTCGTAACGAGTAGAACCACATCTTCCAGAGACTTTTACCAAAGAGACAACTTCACTGTAGAAAAATCTGATTGTATTTAATGTGTTAAACTTGGCTACATATTGCCAGATTTTGACCCAAATTTGGTTCTCATAACTGAAAATAAATTTATTTTTAGTCAACACCAAATGAAATTGAAAACTAGATGCTTTTCTTTTAATAGAGCAAATGTGCAAACCCAATTTTATATTTTGGATCTATTATCCAGCTTACCTACAAACAAACAACACACAAAAAAAAATCTGTCTACTGTATTTGTTTGATTTTAGTATTTTTACTATTAATATTATTTTCTTGGCCTGTGAGGACTTTTGACTCAACACTTTTGGCCCACAGCATGACAACAACGTTTGGACACCCCTGGCGTAGAGCCTCTAGAGTCACAGACCCCTGATCCTGGGATTAACAGTTTTTCCCATTATCAGCAAAAAACAAAACAAAACCTAAAGCTGTTATCAGATTGAATTTAGCATTTCTTTGAAGATCACTTCTCACCTCGTGCCACAGATTCTTAATTACATTCAGATTTGGACTTTGATCAGGAGATTCAAATGCATAATTATGCTTTGATTTGAAGTCATTTCATCCATCTAGGTTATATGAAACATAATGTAAAGGAATTATGGCAGCCCTATTGGGAACCTCTCTACCAAACAGAGAGAGCTGATCAACTGCAATTCGGATATTTGGAGAACATCCCATGTCTGTTCCGTAAGAGGTGAAATATTTAAAGCTCGGCAAGGATTAATGAATCAATACATGCAAATCGCATTCATCTGCACTGAGCATATCATCCCCAGTGCCAGCGCCGCCAACGAGTGACTGCTGAGATACAGGGAATCCAGCCTTTTACAGTAGTGGAAGCAAACTAATTACCTGCAACAGGCCATTTGTTGCTGAATTGTCTGCCGTTGCTTTGGGAGCAGACTGCTACGCACATGTGGGAAACACGGCTTTGTCGTATGATTAGTTAAATGTAGTGAGGAGGAGGAAAAAAAAGGGCCGAGGGTAGCCTGATAAAGATAAATGTCTCCCCGGAGCATCTGGAATCCATCACTTTCAAAGCAGCTTAATCCCAGATATGGCTTTAAATAAGACATGTGCTGCTGCTTTTCTCCTCGGCTCAATCAAGGTACCTGTTAGGAAAGGAGAAGAAGAAGCACGTCAGTAACCCTCGTACACACGTCTAAATCTAAAACAATTGCAAAGAGAGGTTTTAACCTAACGCAGATGTCAATAAAAAAAATTAAAACTAGCAAAATGATTTAAAGCGTCATGCTCTGTCAAGGTAAAACCTCAAACTTCAATTGGGATTCTATTTCATAGATCAACAGGAAATGAAAATTAGGCCTCATTTTCTACATTTATTACAAATAAAAATCTGAAAAGTGTACTCTGCGTTTGTATCGACTTCCCCCCCAACCTTAATCAATACTTCATAGAACTATCTCCTGAGATATTGTCACAATACAAGGGTCTCTACCAGCTCCATCCATCTTCCCATCATGATGCTGCCTCACTGTTCTTCAAAAACAATAATTGGTGCTTATTGATGTCTTTTAACAACAGCTTTCTTCTTACCACTTTTCCATAAGGAACAGATTTGTAGGCAGAATGAGTTAGCATGGGCCTCTAGGCTACGTTTGTGTTGAAAGCTCTGCCTGCGTGGGGAATGTGTTGGTAGCTGCGGTGGAAGCATGTGCAGAGCACTGTACATCATGCAGTGTTTCATATCCATCCATCCATCCATCCATTTTCTTAACACCCTTGTCCCTTAGTGGGGTCAGGAGGGTTGCTGGTGCCTATCTCCAGCTAACGTTCAAGGCGAGAGGCAGGGTACACCCTGAACAGGTCGCCAGTCTGTCGCAAGTGCTTCATATAGTAAGTTTAATTAAAAATAAGTGTAAATAAACAACGATTTTCATTTCAGAATCTCTTTTTGATGCTAAATTATTGAATAAACAGACATATGAGCTCAACAAGGAAAATGGTAATTACTAATTAGGTAATTCAGCCATTGGTGCAAAGTGTTATTTTACTTAATCTGTCATTAATTAATTTAAATTAGTATGATAAAGTCTTGGCTTAATTAAATATGCCAACAACCATAAATTGTTAACTTGACCTGACATGACAGAGTCTATGCTTCTTCCTGTTCTTCCAGAATTTTCTTTTACACAATCCTTCAGTGCATGTGTAAGAGGGTGTGTATGTGTAAGAGGGATAAGTTTGGAAAGACTTCCCACATAAAGAGGGCTATTTATCCCTAGGGCCGTGGCCTGCCCACTGGCCCATGGAGAAGTTTGTAGAGGATAAATAAACCTCTTCAGACACACAGAAAGATGGAGGCTCTAAGCAGCACTTTAACAGACAAACACACTCCAGTATCTCAGAGACAGACGTTGTACTATTCTGAAGGGCTGTTTGTTATGATATTGCTCTGAAAGGGCCAGAGGGGCCAGAAGGGCATGGGCCCCCTTGATTTATGGAGTGACTGTCCGGCCGGGGCCGTGGAGCTGCGCATACAAAACACAGGAGTACCTCGTTTACAATCATATGTACACACACATATCTGAACCTACATCCACGACAGCACACACACACACACACACACACACACACACACACACACACACTGAAAAGTCAGATCTCACACATTGCTTCCAGCTGGCGTTGGGTTCCGGCGATAGTGCCGCAGCCGCTCTACTCAAACAGCTTACACATGCTGCGCCGGACGGCAGAGCAGCGGGAATGTGGAGATGTCGATATGAAGCTGGACGTCACCACAAAGGCAGAACGGGAAGCTTCGCTTAGGCTTTGTTCACCTTTGTTTCTCTATCAGACATCTTTGGCATCGGCCATTTACAGTCTGAACACTGCTAATGGGCTGAAGCTGCGTTTTCAGCACAGCCATAAGTAGCATATTGTGTGTTTGTCAGGACAACTTTGGGCTCAAACAGACTTAAAAGGGATAGTTCAATTTTTTTTTGAGACGTGAGGTTTCTAAAGATTAGACAATTTCAACATTTTCTGGTGAGTTTGTAGAAAATTAAAGAGAAAATAATTAATTTATAAGACTGGAGTTTCATCGACCCGATATTAATATCCATTAGTCCTGATATTCGGGGGGGAAAAATTCTAGATTGTGTATCATGACAATGTGCACAATCTGTGAAGACATATCTATTCAGTCTGATTCTATGCTTTGTGCTCTGAACATCATGCTTTATTATATTATTTTACATTATACTGAGAATTCCTAATTACATTTTATGAACCATTTTAAAGGTTTGTTGCAGTTTATTTTTGTCAGCTTCAGTTTCTTTTGTTTAGTTTCCATTGGCTGTTCTACTCCTAATTACACTGACTGAACAAATTAAAGTTGTTTTTCCATGTTTGACCAAGCTACTGAAGCTGTAGGTGTATTTCAGTGAGCTGTTCTGGTGCAGAGTTGGCAAATAAATTTGTAATTAAGTACATTAAGTCCTAAACCTCAGATATTTGTTTTGGTATTAGAAGTGAAAACGGTGGATGAATTCATCCACTGTTTTCAAATCTGAGCCATTAGTTTTAGATGTTTGATTTTAAACTTTCAAAGTGTATTGTATTGCATTTAGCCACACAAAAGTGTCCGATTCTAATGTATTCTCTTCCATGAATTCCCACCTTGGATCTCCTCAGTACAAACACAGATGGGCACAGCTGGCCACACAGCTGCAGTTAGTTTTTTTTTTTTTTTTTTTTTTTTCATTCCTATAGGGACTAAAAGTGCCCAGATGCTAATTAGGAATTCCTTTATGCATATTTGGCCCGGACAGAGCAGTGTATTTCCTTGTTTCTCAAAGAGCAGCGGCTTGATTTCAACCCTGCGGCTTCACGCTACTTGATTTTCACCATGAGGCCGTCTGGACCAACGCGCCGCGAGTTGTAGATCTGCCATGAAGCAGTCAAGTGTTTGCAAAATGTGTGGGCCCGTCGATACCAAAGACTCATTTAATGCACAGCAGCTTTAAAAATCTGCATTTCAACATTTGGAATTTAAAAGCGACAACGGACATTTCAATCTGTGTGACACCTGAGAAGTTGGGATTCTTTGGAGAGTGTTGGGTGTAGCTTTTTGTTTTGCTGCATTTGTTCAGCTTCTAGCAGTGTGTAAACATCAAAGTTGTGAATGAATATTCTTATATGTTTTCCCCAAGATCAAAGCAAAAGATGCACAAATGCATTTTGACGTCCGTCTCGCTGCTAACAAATGCTAATTGGATATTTTCTGCTGCTAACGCTGACACGATTGGAAAGTTTTTTCCAGGAGAATGTGTTTTAACGCATGATTAATACAAAGAATGCTGCTGTCTACTCAGAGGGGTTTCACTCCTGTAAGTCCACTACAGCGCTGACTCTCTGGAGAATTTTAGATCTACTTCACAGAGCCCACGTTTAAGACCTGAAAATACTCTGCAGCCCTTTTTTCTCAGGTTTCTTTCTCAGACGTAGACAAAGGTAGAGAGTCATTCATGCTGGGCTTGAATTTATGTGCTGTGCGCTGTTGCCTCACTGGTTTTTCTCCTCCTGAATGGAGCTTTTTGTTTTAACAAAAAGACGTGTTGTAAATCTGCTTGTCGAAGCCAGAGGCCACTGAACAGCCACGTTGGTTTATTATTGACCTAGCATCTCTAGCATGGCTAAAGAGAAAGAAGTCTTTTTAATCCTTCAAGCTCTTTGAAGAAATATTTTGAGATTGGGTAAATATTAACTGAGCTAATTCCTCTGTGACTTATTGTGTACCAACGCCAAAGTATTCGTGCCTCTTGAACTTTTTCACATTTTATCTGTTTCCAAGCACCCTCCTACTTGGGATTTATTGGGACTTTACATGATAGTCCATTTCAAAGGGACCTGTATTATAAAGTGGAAGGGAATTAAATTTTTCACAAAAGTATTGTGTACTTACGAACTTACCTCCACCATTTACTTCATTGCTGAACAGCATTCCAGTCCAGTGTAACCAGTGTAACCTGCTAGTTGAAACCATGATAATTTTAATTAATTAATTTGATCTGTTTTTACCCATTAAAATTTTTAATGCAATTAATTGCTTTTTGGTGGGAGGGGCGGGGGGTTTACAAGTAAAAGTTCAGAGCCAGAACCTTTGTATTGTGTTTCTGGTACGCCCGTAAATCTGTAACACCCACAAATGATAGCGATGGACCACAGATCTGCTTTTCTTCGCCCAATGGAGAAGCTTCAAAAAACAATCTGATTAGAAACTGGAAAAGAGTGTCTTGTTCAAGTTGTACTAAAAAGAGTTAGCTTATCAGCGAAGTTATTCTAGCCTGAAATAGTATCAACCATGTAGCATTGATGCTACATGTTTCAATGCTACATTTCCACATCTCTAAAGTAGTTCCACGAATGATCAGGAGTTCCTGAAACACTGGAAAGCCGATTGAGTAAACTTCACTTTCTGATGGTTGAATTTATTTAGAACAAGACATTTACTTGTTCTAAATAACAGATTAGAACAAGTACATGTCTTTTTGGGCTTATATGTTTATTTTATTCAATAATTTAGGAGACGTATATGGTTTTTAATATGAAAATGTTGCTTATTTTGTCTCCAAAGTGGAAGTAATTAATTAGAGGCCCAGAAATTAACATGATAAAAAAAATCATGTCTCACCACTATAATGAAGGTAAATTTGGTGTTTGAACTATTAAAATACAGAGTTATAGGTATTTGTTGAAGGAGTTTTTTATTTTAGCTGTTCATGCTGCACTTTTCAGATTTACATTTGTAAAAATAACCGAAAAAATTTTTTAAATTAGTTTTCTTCCACTTTGCAACTGTGCAATGCTTTATGCTTGCACTAATACTTACTGTCTTCTGGTAGTGGCTGCTCAAGGTTGTTTTTGTCCTTTCTGCCATTTTTAGGAGTGGGTGTCTTTGCCAACATAAATCACACACTTAACATATTCAGTACTGGTAGGGGTGACGAGGCTTTGGGGGGTGAGGGGACTTGATGGGTTCTGTGTTTTGTGTGCAAACAGGTGCATGTTGAGTAATTTGCTACAGAAGCTGTCAAAGACATGTGGAAGTATGCATGCATTAGCTGGCTTACAAGTGGCCTTTGTGTACGACAGAACATTCAACTCAATTGTTGCCATTAGGCCACGTTGATTATTTATGGTTGCCGTATTGTGTATTTGAAATATGAACAAGAGGACACACCTCTGATGAATGAACAAAGCACCTCAGTGTCACATCCAAGCGGCTCCGTTCCCTCCATTCTCCGTGCCGGTTAGCGTCCTCAGCAAAGTCGGTAAACATGTTGGTTTTTCCAAGCAGGAATAAATGAGGCTTTCCTCACAGCTCACATCTGTCTGTACTCTCTGCCTGATGGCCTGACAGCAGCTTTTCCTGTTTGTAGCCAAACACCATGACTACGTTTCTTTCTTAAACAGGGTTTGGAAAAAAGGAAAGTGAGGAATTTACGTAAATTAGTATTAAAAAAAAAAACTGGAATGTGGGAGTCAGGATCGTTCTGTTCTTCATACCGATGCGAATAATTTAGGAATGAACATGTGTCAATGTCTGAAACTTATGCTAAATAGATGTGTGTGGTTTACGTTTGTATTGTGTTTGTGTCTGTTGAACTCACCTGGAGAGGTGCAAGCTGTCAGACTGCTGAGGATGATTTCAGGGTTTTCTAAAGCTGCAACTTTCTAGTCCAGACTCCGGCATATTTCTGTTGGAGAGCCGGGGAACAGAAGACGTAGGCACAGGCCTCACCATATTTGTTTTAGGCCTTTCTATAAGGTCACATCCACACAGAGCGTGAAACATCATTGTATGGGGTGAAATACACTTTGTCAGAGGGAAACCCCAGATTTATTAGATCAACAGAAGAATTTGCCAGGCCTGTAATGCAGTTCTGCGAGCTGTGCTCCAGAAAATAGACTATGATTGTTAACAAGTGGAAAACCCAACTGAGGCTGCATTGGTGCAGCAAACTGTGGGTGTGGCTGACATAATCACACATGGAAGTTCAGCAAGAGGTCACAGGATTTGAGTTAATCAGGTACTTTGCATTTGAATATGCCTTCTATCTGAAAGCCATATTTAAGATTCAACACCAAAAAGAACTTTTCACCTTTTACAACAGCCATGCTAGTTAGTATATTACATTATGTTTTTAATCCAGATTATCTGGCATGTAATTTGAACTGCTCTTCTTTGTTCATGTCTTTTTTCAGACTCTGTGTCCAGTGAAACTGCTTTCCTGGAGGACTTTGTCTTGGGCATGGGGGACACCCTGGAGATGTCGTGCAACCGGGAGGACTCCTCAGAGCCCATCGTCTGGTTCAAAGACGGCATCGGACTCTCGTCAGGCAACCGGACGCGAGTTGGCCAACGGATGTTACGCATCATCAACGTGTCCTACGAAGACTCGGGCGTCTACACGTGCCGACTCGCCCATACTAACACCCTGCTCAAAAACTACACCATCAGGGTGACAGGTGAGATATGGGAGGGTGTTCTGAAGACGCATCTATTCTGCTTTTCTGTTTGTTTGTCCAGCAAACTGTAGTATCTTCCTACGTAACATCCAGTAATGTTCCATGCTGGCAGCCAAGGTTTAGAACTCTACGCAGATACACTAGAGCATGTTCTGTGTACACACCTTGCACAGACTCTCAGCCACACAGTCAAAGGTGAATTTCATTATCATAGCTCTGTGGTGAAAGCAGAGCGCTAATAAGAGCGCAAGACCAAGAGGAAGTGAGGGTGGGGCCATGGGCGCTGGTGGTGGGGGTTAGGAGGCTAGCGAGCAGCAGCTTAAAAGTCAAGAGGCGTTTCACCGTAAAACCCAGGACACCAGCTGAGTCTGTTATTGACAACTAATTAGAAAGCAATTAACTAGAAACATTTCAGCATTGAAAACAGATGGGATGGCAATAAATGCGCAAGTTTCCTCTCTCTCACTTCGCCCTCCTACCTCCTCACAAGCACTCACACACGCACACACACAAGTGTGTTTGGTTACAAGCTAGAGAGGATGCAATCAATTCCAGCGCTAATCGGAGGTGGATAACTTCTCCTTTATGTCCAAGGTTTCTGTTCCAGACTCTGAATATGCACCACTGTCCTCATCACTGATGTCTGAGCTAGAGTGTCTGGCATAATATTTTTTTTCCTTAACTTAATTTTTCGAGTAAAATAAAATAAGCACATTTGCTTCCAGCTCTGCTCAGCATGCTTCAGGGATTAAGATCATAGTTTATTCAATTTCATTGCAGGCTTTAATGAAGTGAATAATTTTAACGCTCCTGTGCCTGCACAAATCACCTTAGAAGTTTGACACTGAACAGCATGAGGCGACAGTATCCTGGTTCTCCTCCCTCCACTTTAAACACTGCACCTTTGGTTTATCTGAAAACACACATTGTACTATTGTGTTGGTCCTCAAATATTTGAGTTATGTGAAGATAGCTAAGAGCTAGGAGTGTACTGCTACCTTCTGCCTATGAGAAAAGATAATAAACGGTGTTGGGTTCATGGAGATAAGATCAGATGTTAGCAAACTTTTTGAGAAAACTGAGTGCATTCACACCAACTCTGTTTAAATTCGCTTCAATCGAACTCTAGTTTGTTTGACCAGGAAGTCCGGTTTGTTTTGTGGAGGTGTGAAGTGGACCAAAAACGTGAACTCTGGTCCATCCTAAAAACCTAGTTCTCACTTTGATTGACGTGAATTCTGTTGAGGTTCCATGTTAGGTCGCTCCAAGAGTAGGAAACAGACTACAGCAGAAGGCATTCTGGTTAAATACAACCAAAATAAATGTCTTATTGTTATATCCGGACATATCACTAACTCCATCTGTCAACCTTAAGTCTTTCACATTATTCACTGATGTGACTACCATAGCTGGTGTGTTTTTGACAAAAAACGTCAAAAAGTTGCCTTAATGTGACCGTGACTTTTTTGTGGAAAGGGCATTGTGATGCTTATGATTTATGATTGGTCAAATTTGTCACCAGAGACACTGAAGCAGTAAAATATATATATATATATATATATATATATATTTGACCATGTTGCACGTTTTTTAGACGGAAGTGTAAATAAACTGATGTGTAAGTGTAAATAAAAAAACAGATGTTGGGTTTTTTTGGATTTTGTTTTTTCCTTAATATACCCAGTGCTTGCTACGTCTATCAAGCAGACACACATCCAACAGATTATTTGCCATGTTTCCTTTTCTAAACCTTTTCATGTCTGCTCCCATGCATTGTGCCATTTGGAATATGATTAACTTGTTTTCAGCTACAATCCCCATCTTTTTGCTGCTGCTCCTCGGTGAGTATTTTAGGACGCCTTCTGTCTGCTGAGTCGTACCACAGCAGTGCGGAGTCGTTGGGCTCAGGTGTCAAATAATAGAAACAAAAACTGCTAGTCAGGAGTTTGAGGAGCAGTTTTAGCTCACCGGGGCCGTCGAGGTAACAGCTGGCTCTCATTAACCAGATCTGAGGATCTGAACTGGAAAAATCCAAGGTCACATGGAAAATAGAAACCACGTTGTTGGCAAAAAATAATAAAATAAATCAAATTTAAAAAACCGGCAAATCTAAACAGAATCTATGGCTGCAAAATAATTAGTCTGACAGGGAGAGTTTGTAGCAGAAAGTGTATGTTGCAACTATGGCTAGAGAAGTGTGTGTGTGGATCCACTCGTAGGAGCAGGGGACTGCAGCACTAACGACGCCCCGATTCCTATCGTCTATGGAAATGTTTAGGTTGTAATATCAGCAGAACTGTAGCCTAATTCAGGACTTTCTCAATGAGCAGCCAGCTGTAGCGTGCATTCATGCATCTCTGGATCTGGATTTAGGAACATTTGCACCATCGTAAGTGTTTATGGCCACACACCATTTAATCTCCAATTCACACACATTTCTGGGCTGCACACGTAGACGTGATTGGTGAATTGTTTGTGTTCTTGGGTAACGGTCCAAAGCATGCAGGAATTGTTGAGTCAAAAGTTTATGTAATCCATGTCATTCTGAAGCTCCCGTGTTTTTGATTTTTCAGATTCTCTGTCATCTGGTGATGATGAAGACTATGATGAAGATCCAGAAGATGCAGGTAATGGAAATGGTGAATTCATTTCTACTCTTCTGTTTAACACATTTGTAGTAATAGCTGGTATAGAGTAGATGTTTTTTATGGTCACAAATGTCAAACATTTTGGGTTTGAGAAGATGCTTTTTTGTTGTTGTTTGACGTGAAATAACCGTTAAAGAAGTTCTGATAATTTGGGTTCACAATTGTGAATGTATTTCTTATCCATGTAGAATCTAAATAATGTGTCAAACTGAAAATGTTCCATTATTAGATCTCTGTCAAAACAAATTGTAATGTGCCAGTTCTGTTTAAACAACTGTTCATATTATCAGAGGTGCAGGAAAAATAATGTTTCTCTAAAAAAATTTCCTGGGATCTATTTAGTGCTGGGGATTCTGAATCGACTCCAAATGCTCAAAATTTGTTTTTAAAATACATTCAACTAGTATGTTTTTGCCGCTCCCAAGATTTCATAAAAAGTCATGTCATTCCAACGTGATGAATCCACAACTCTTCTGTAAAAATACTGACTACAATTTCCACAAAAAAAAAAAAAAAACATGCCTAGTTAGCTGCTCCCAAGTATAACAGCTGTGTCGCTCCAACGCCTGAATGAGACGCCGCTGCTTCTTCTGATTGGCTGATGAATGATGAATACTAAGACCATGGCTCAATTATGAATGTCTCATGCAACTGTTTACATCAGTTGCTGCCATCATTTTTAATGATTTATGTGAACAAGCTTATTCACATGTGATTTGAATTTCATCTCTTTTTTAATGGAAATACGGCAATTGCAAAATCATGCTGTTGTTTCTTACATTAGCCGAATGGACACAAAGATTTGCCCATATTTCTTATAGAACCCAGCTAGTAAGACTTACATCTTACATGTGGCTTTAATAACCTCTAACTATCTTGCTGGGCTCGTATAAACCTTTAGCCCACAGCACTTAGCTAAATACCACCAGCACACAGATCAGAAAGCTCCCAGGTTTTCCAGCAGGTAACAGCCCTCTAAGTGCTCTGCCGGGACGAGAGCTGATTTGGCATTCAGGAGCGCACCGGGTTCAGTTGTAGGGTAACAAAGAACAATGAAGGAAGGCTTCTGCCGACTTTGCAGACTTCACACGCTCCATTCTGTCAGCCAGCGCGGCTGCAGAGAGACTGAGAGCATCTCCTCCGCTCTGACAGCCCTCGACCAGCCAGACGACACACTGCGCTGCCTTTATTGTACCATATGGAGGGAGACAGCGGGAAGGTGAGGCGCAGACAGGTGTAGGGGACTGAGAAGAGGGAATTGACATTATGGAAATGCTGTGAAGGATCAGAGGCAGACAGAAAGAAATAAAGAGAGACAGGAAGTAGGAAATGGAGAGATGGTAGGCAAAAGTAAGACATGGGTGGATTGGTGCATTTGTAGACTCTGGGTATAGGTCAAAATGGGAATATTTTATCTGACATTTTCATACTGAATAACAACTGGAAAACAACCCACTGCTTGAAAAATTAATGGGATCGGTGCCAGAAGCAAAAACATGGAACTGTTCTGATGACAGAGCAAAGGGCGGATAGCGATCTGAAATCAGAGTTCCATTCCAGACTGTTCAGACCTCATGACAACATGTCACACACGAATCAAACTAAAACGGCAAGACTGTGACGTTAAGAAAAGCCTGTGTGCCTCATGGTCGTCATTAATATTTCATACAGCCTATCGTCATTTAATTATAATCATTATACGGGGAGAGACGGATGTTGATGGAGCAAGGGAAGCTTCTGTTAGAAAAAGTCTTAACGTTTCATTATCTCTGGAAAGATGGTGCTTTGCCACATAGAATTATACATCCTAGAATTCTATGCGATATGTATAGTTTTCTTTGGCTATTTCAATTTAGCTGATTGACATTTTTCTTTAAAAATCAAGACGATGTAAGAACAACAAAATATTGGAAGTCATGCTCTCTTGCTTTCCTGCGGCCTGAACCAAACTCAGCCATGTCTCGGCTACGGCAGGAATATAAATCATAACATCTACAGCAATATTAATATATAACACTATCAAAAGATAATATTCAATGTGGACCATTCATTCAACTCTGATTCAGAGCCATACTGCATTCTGGGGGATGTAGGCAGAGGAAAGACTTTAGCCCATCACCCTCTCAAGGACAGCTTGGTGGACACAACTCATTCACTCACTCTTTTGTTACCTAGCAACAACTTGTTGAGTTTCAGGTTTTGCCACTGTGCCTCCTAACTGCTGAAAAATAAGAATGGTTGGAGAAAAATGAGAGAAATTTCACATATTTTTAAAACAAAAACTTATTAAGAATAATCAAAATTGACAGATATGCTGGCACATTTTTTCAGCCATATCATTCAGCTCTAGTCAATGTTTGTCATTCAGTAACAAATTCCACTGCAAAGTGCGTTATCAGCATATTATGGTGACAACCTGCCGATCAACCCCAAAATGTATGAAACACTTTATTTGTTCAGACTTGAATTTAAAAAACTGAATTTGTTTAGGTACTCTTGTTTTATGAAGACAGGATAGCCCGTCAACATGCAGTGTCTGGGTGAAAATATGTCGTCTTTTCAGTCTGATCTCACTGAACCAGAAGTCTTTATCCCCAAAGCCGTGCAGAAACCCTCCTGTTATTGTCTCTGTGCCGCATGTCTGACTGGATAAGCGTAACACCTTGAGTGTTAAACCCGAACATGTTGAACGCACAATCTTCGATTAGCAGGAAAAGCCTGGACCGTGTTCCAAGCGGACCTAAGTGGCAGCAAAGGCAACAGCTTTCGGCAGACATCCTGCACTCTGGTAAATACCCTCTGACTGCCAGACTTAATCTCTGGGTGCAAGTCTGCCTCATGACATACGAGGCTCCGATTTCCCGGCCAAAAGGAGAGGGATTAGCTCAGAAACATTAAACCCCTATCACAGCTTAATGTCCGCTAAGCCACTGCTAATTAGCGGGGCTGCAGCAGGAAGGAGCCATGTGACAAAGCCACACGGCCAGCCGGAGAGTCCCTGATGGTGAGCAGAAGAACATCCACACACACAGAGAGGACTCTACCAGGGATGTGACTCATTAACACACCTGGTGGAAGAATCTGAGGAAGACATTCTGAAGATTTGACTTTGTAAACTTAGTTCCGTGTGAATGCCTTCAACCAAATCAGGAGGTCACTGCATCAGGAAATACAGCCACAGCTAAAAGGAAACGGATAAGGAGCTGATGTTAACAGCAGCAGTGGCCTCCAAAATTATTCATACCTCCTATTACCTTTATTTTAGCTTTGTTATTAGAAACCTCTTTTACAAGGGAGTCCCAGCCAAGGGGCAGCAACAAACGCAACTCAAAAAATGACAGTTAAAAGAAAATGTTGAGCTACAGAAACCGGTGCATGTCATTAGTTTGGATGCAGAAGCACTAAATGAGATGAATTCAGTCAGTCTGAGAGTTTCTTGTAGCAAGTTCCAAGAAGAGGGAACAGAGTGAACGAAAGACTCTTTAACTTGAGAGCGCAAGAGAAAAAAAGAACCAGCAAATTGTTGTGAATGAAAGTGAAGTACAAATATAGGCTGGCATGACTTCAAGTTAAAAGTTATCGAGCTGAAAGCACAAATGTCGATGTGTTTTTAGTGTGAACATTTTGTAATGACGTAACCCAGTCGTGCAGAATTGTCAAGGAAGAAAATACGAGTCGGAAGTCTTGCTTTTTCAAACTGGTTGGGTGTTTTCAGAGGGATTTGTTGCTCATGCATATCAAAAATGTCAATCAAATAATAAAAAAAGATCCAAATGAACAGAATTTCATGGAAAGAGTGTCTAGTCAATGCACAGTTGTTAAGGCAGTGGTTTCAAACTGCAATCCTCGAGGGCCAGAGTCCTGCAACTTTTAGATGTGTCCCTCATCCAACACTCTTTAATTAAATGGCTAAACTGCCTTACTAGCATGTAGTCGAGCTCTGCTAACAGGCTAATATTGGCTCCAGATGAGATGAATCAGAGAGACATCTAAAAGATGCAGCCCCCCTTGGAGACTGGAGTGTGAGACCGCCGTGGTAAGTCAATCCGTTTTGATGGTCTCTGGATCGGATGTCTGCTTAGTGCATACAATGTGGTTTTGATGGCTTCATCAAACTGTGATCTCCTGCCTTCATTGGATCAGTTCACAGCTGAACATGAAGCAACCTGGGATGAAAATCAGCACTTCCAATTCTTCAGCTATAAAAGGGCACAGTACCATCTCTTGGTTGCAGACGAGGTTGTATCCCAAGTAGAGGAGGTCAAATCTCTTGGGAGGGGGGTGGTCTTGTTCACAAATAAGTGGGAAGTCAGACAAATTTGTGTGAGCTGAATTGAAAGGCAAAGCTCTGGATTTACTGGTCAGTCTACGATCTGACCCTCTTCTATGGTCACAACCTCCAGGTAGTGACCGATAGAACGAGATTGTGGACACAAGCGTGTGAAATGAGTTTCCTCCATAGGGTGTCTAGGCTTTCCCATGGGTTGAGAAGCTCTATGATCTCTACCTCTTTCTTTCAGGAAATTACCTTTTTATAGAGTCTGTATACTCCAGTTAACAGTGAATTAATTACTAAAATAGTTGCAGATTATTTCAATAATCATTTGATTAATCGTTTCAGCTCTACTGTAGATTACTTAGCAGATTAAGACTCAATGTCTCAATATGTACTGGTTTGTCTTCCACCCTGTGAAGCCCTGATATGCCTCAGTGGTTGAGGCGTTTAAAATTGACTAATGCAAGCGTTCAGTTATCTTCCAGTCTTTCACAGTGAACAGGACATCTGAAAGTCACTTTTTTTTTTTCTTGAGTGGACAAGCAGTGCCCACTGTCTTTGCTTGTTGTGAGTGAAAAGTGTAGCGTGCATGTGTGTGTGTTGGAGGGTGGAATGTTAACAGAGCCTAATCTGTGCTGTGCCGTGCTCCAGAGCTATGCAGCCTCCATGTTTACCCTGGCAGGAGAGCAGAGAGCCGGACCCGGGCCACGCAATGCTGCTCCACAGCCGCCATTCCTCTAGCTCTGTTTTTCTTCGGTCCCCGCAGGCCCTCTGGCGCAGTGCGCCTTCAAAGGGCCCCAGTGTAATCTGTAATGAAATCTGCCTGTGTGCTCGCAGGCGTCAGTGAGGGCAAATTATACAATTACACAATTAAAACACCCTCTTCGACTTCACCCGGTGCGGCGTGTCAGCGCCGGCAGGCCTTGTGCCCCGGCCGTCGGCCGCCCTCCACGTCCTACCCTGTCTAATTGCCGCTGCGCTCAACCTCAGTAGACAGAAGTAACGCAGTCACGGCTCTCTGACCTGCAGCACGGAGCCGGAAGTCAGAGGGAATGTGAAGACACGGAAACAGGGATTTGGGGTCGGTGAGGGTGGAGCAGTGGGAACAGCAGGGCTTAAAGGAAAATGGCCACAGTGTGTATAACCCTGCTGGGGCTGCACACTCCACTGACGTCTGTAGTTTATTTCTGTTCATATAAAAACTGCTCATCTGCATGTGGAGCAGCATTAAAAGAAAACAAAAGATCGGATCTAACTTACCTATTCACGCCTTTTGATGTTGTTCAAATTACATATTAATATCTGTATCAATCCCAATATTGAAAAAAAATTCTAGAACAGGTATCGGTGACAATGTTTCCAGTATACAAGTGCAGATCTCTTCAGTCTAATTCTATCCTTTGTGCTCTGAGCGATGTCGTGCATTATATATTTTACATTATATTCCTATTTGCACTTTTTGAACTATTTGAAAGAAGGTTTGTTACAGTTTATTTTTATACATTTGACCAATATAGTCAATCTGTTTTGTCAGTTTTGTCAATTATTTATTTTCCATTGGCTGTTTTACTCCTAATTACACCGACTGAACAAATAACGTTGTTTTTACATGTTTGACCAAACTAGTGGAGCTACTGGTAGTAAAGTGAGCTCTTCTGGGCCAGAATCGGCAAATACATTTGCAATTCAGCGTATTTATGTTTGCATTTGAAAAAAATAATGTTTTAAGCCGTTTTTTGGTATCGGATCATGTCGGCCGATACAAAACGTTGGATATCCTCGTCAGTATCAGAAATGAAAAAGTGAATCGATGCATCCCTCACAAACGTAAATGTTTTATTTAGATTTTATTTGATAAACCAACAGAAACTGGAGCACAAATTAGGGAGGAAAAAGATGTATACCTTTTCTTTTTTTTCTTTTTTTTTCTTTTTTTTTATGTTGAAAAGTGTCCTGACATAATGATTCTGCCATCCCTATGTTTCAACACAGTTGCGTTTATTGTCATTTTAAAAGCAGTATTTTGATCATGTATTTTTATACAGAAAAAACTGAAATATTTCTGTTCTTTCCTGTTGAATCAGAGCAATATGACCCTGTAATGGAGCAGTAAATCTTTGCTCCTCCCACTGACTGGCCACCGCCCCATGAAAATCCCGCCTCTGCTGAGGAAATACCATCCTGCCAATTAGACATGGAATAGAATTCCTGTGTGTAGCAGAGCACATGGAGCCGGACTGCAGTATGAAAGAAAAGTCATAATGCAATCAGAACAGCTACTGCCTGCTGCTTTTAATGTGAAGGAAGGCTTTATGTTTTTGCTGCTACATCTTCTGAATCTAAATTCAGAGAAATTACCCTGTTCTATATTGGTGTAGTGATAGAATTTATCTCTTCTGTTTCACTTTTATTTTTATATTTTTGCTTCTTTCGTGTTAAGATCCCCCAATCACTATGCTGTGACCAATTTCTCATATTTAATCTATGCCAATTGCATCCAATTCTGAATTGAATACTATCAGAAAAATATAAGAACCACAGAAATTTGTTTTCTTGCCTTCCAGCAGTTGTCATTAATTATTTATGTCAGCAGCAGAGATGAACCAAGACTTAGGTTTGAAGGCAAACTCGAGTTTGCTTTATTGGTCATCATCAGAGTTGGATTACGGGTTCACACTTCCCCAAACGAATCAGATTTTCTACAGAACCCTTAATCATCAGTCCTGGATTCTTCGGTGATACTCAGAGGTTGGAAGCATTTCAGGATAACAAGAGAACAGCTTTCCTGTTATCAGGTGAAACTCTTGCTCTCTCGTTCACTCTAAATGAACAGTTCATGAGACAATTCTCTTTTAAATGAAGAAAATCAGTAAGAAAGAGTTCGGAATCAGATAATTCACTTCTCAAGAAAAAAGAAAAATCATACTCTACTCTCAATTGTATTAAATGCATCAAAAATTATAAATGAGACAAAGAACTTTAAAAATGCACCAGCTACTTTGATGCATTTTATTAATTTTATTAAAAACTAAATTAAACCTAGGAATGCATGCACTTAATGCAAAAATAATGAAACTATCACCTATTACATCTGACTGCACATTCTTGTATGCATTAGTCCAAGATTGATCGCAATCAGAACCAGCAAGTCAAACTTTTACAAGAAATGGTTAGTTAAAAAAATACGGTAACTTTGAAGTTTCTGTGGTCAGTACCATTGTAAACACCAAAGAATGCTGCTGTCGACGTGACCTGGAAGCTCTTTGTGATGGTGTGTTCAATTAACTGAAAAAGATCCTTTTTAAGACTTCCATTTGTCGGTCATCAAGTCCCTCTCAAGCTGGAAATCCGGTCATATTCTTGGTGTACCTCTATAGTTTTATTGTCTGTATATCACTATCAGAGCAAGATATTGTTTGGGAAGAATCCTCAGAGATGTTGTACTTGGACTAGAATTTGATTACAATAAAGGATGTCTCAATGACTGAACAAGATGTTAGAAGAGAAAAAAAAACACCAAACTTGGGTAGGAAACCATGGTGACTCCTCCAACATATTGAGTCCCCATCTATTCTGGGGTTGGAGACATCATTGTGGCTGAGGGACCGACAGCAGGAAAGCGTTTTCAGGCTCAGATGAGTTCAGAAGCAGAAGGACCACACATTGGGAAAGCGACTGTTTAAAAACCCTGTGTGTGTGCGTGTGTGTGTGTGTTACTTTTCTTTTTTGGACTGAGTGTGTGTGGCTTACTGCAATGCCAAGAAAACAATGTGTTCGGACTCCTTGGAGGGTTGTCCCACACCGAGAGGGAGTAACGAGTCGCTAACGCTACAGGGAGATCGGGGGGCGAGTGAGGGAGTCAGGAAGCCTCAGTTTCTTCATTTGGAGGTGGAGATGGTGTGCGAGTGTCTGGATGTGGGGAGAGTGTTTGTCTTTGCAAGCGGAGGATGGTGGAAGTCTGTGCTCCACGCACACCCGCTCAATTACTGTCTGTCTGATAGGTTTTTAGGAATCTTCTGTTTGCTTTCTCAGAGGATACGTCTGCGTCTCTCAACACTGAATATCTCCCTCAGTCTGGTTGCAATTACTCCGTGAAGCCTATGCCAGTGTTTGAAAGCAGGAGCCAAAACACTGTGTGTCAGAAATGCATCAGAACACCACAGGCATCGTGATAAAAGCACATGTAGCAGATCTGACGAAGAGATTGTAATTCGGCAGTGATTGACGTCCCACCTGAAGTAAGAAAGCGTCACTTCGGCTGTTGCAGGGTGGGAGACTGGGGGGTTCGGATTACTTTTTAATTATTATCTCATCCACGCCTCATGGAGCACACACACGGACAGAAGTCCTGGCATTCAGATGGTAATTAGCTCTTCTTTCCCCTCCGGAGTTTGGAAAAGTAAAAGAGACATCTGATGACCGGTCAGCCACCTCCCCAGCTTTTGTCCAGGGAAACACACACACGCAAACACACACACACACACACAGACCAGTAAAGAGAGTGAGCGTACCATGCCCCAGTGCTCTCACCCTCCTCATCCTCACAGATGGGACAAAGAGCTCGTCTGACTGGCTGCACTCCCTTTGTCCAGCATCTCCTCAATACAACTCAATAAATCGACCCTGACAGGTTTCCAAACTCCCAGGATCGTGCAATTCAGATGAACCCTCGCATTGTTTCGGAGGCGAAGGAGATAAGTTTTGTTTGGACCGTCGGAGAGCTTCAGGCTCCGCTTCTAATGCTTTTTCAATTTCTGTCAAGCCGTGTTTTTCTCTGCGACACTGTTATGAACTGAACAACATCCCTTTGTAAACCAAGCGGGGCTTGAAATTGGATGAAAACGGGATTGAATTAGAACTTTGTCTGCAGGTGCCTGTAAGCTTCCAACAGTAACAAATGACGGTTTTCCATACTGAGCCACAGGTCAGTCACATTGGAAGGTAGAGCGTCTGCTCTATCACATTAAATCCCAATAAAATACATTGAAGTTTCTGGTTGTATGTTTGGCCATTGTCATCCTACCCAATTCCGCTGGATTCCCATCTCTAAGTTGTTTACAGCGCACACAATTCCCAGTAAACTTCATCAAGTTAGCATGTCACGACTAAACGTTAGTGATTGAGTAAAATCATTGCAGACTTTGATAGAGTCTACACCTCCAGGAAACAATCGTTTCTCAATAGCCAATGGCCCAGTTCCTCTAGACGAAGCGACGTTCAGAACATTAGACTGGTTGCCCCTCGGCTAGGTGTGACTACTTTTGCACAAATGTGTGACCAAATTTGCAAAAATAAAGCTGAAACTTTGAAGAGCCAACTCATGTTTCCTGCTCTTTACATTGTTGTGTTGGAGGATCTTTTGGAATCCAGAATCTCTCATTTGTTTCTGGCAGAGTGCATAACTCATCCAAACTGCATCACTTTCAGAACAGGGCAGGGGAGCAAGCTCTCCCCTCTGCACCATCTTTTTGCAATTATAGTAACATGTATGTGTACATTCCCAAAGGGTCTTTCCTCAAAATGTTATAGGATCTAAGAATACTAAAAAAAACAGGAGCAGAAAACGACCAGCGGGCCCGTTTAGCATTTTTCTCTTAAGTCCTTTCAGCTCTGTGGGAATTCCTTTATTGTCTGTAACGATATTTTGTGTTTGGACCCACAGAAGCTCCTTTTTGGACCAAGCCCGAACGGATGGACAAGAAGCTCCTGGCAGTCCCCGCAGCCAACACTGTCAAGTTCCGCTGCGCCGCCGACGGAAACCCGATGCCAACCATCCACTGGCTCAAGAACGGCAAGGAATTCAAGGGCGAGCAGAGAATGGGAGGCATCAAGGTGAGAGGAAGAGCATGTTGACACCTAAAAGGGTAGAGGAGTTCAGGATTAGATTCAAACCTACATACTCGGAACTCTGCCAGGCGGAGGTCGCAATCTCCACCCCTTAAGGTGCTGCCAGAGTGTCCCGTAGCAAGGCATGTTAATCCCCCCTGGGAGGATAGATACGCCGCTGTCCATCCATCTGTAGCGTTAGCGCCGGGATTGGTCCTTGACATGAGTTTCCGTAACTAAAGGAGTGTAAACCTTGAGTAGTGAAAGAACGGCGTGCCCGGCGGATCTTCTCACGGTGTATAAATGTCGTGAAAGACGCCACGGAGGCATACTCTACCAACTAACGACCAAAATAAGTTTAATAGTGGTGGTGGTAGGGGCCAAACTGCAGTCCTGAAACCAGACACATGCATGCTCGCATGATAGTCCAGCGCTGACAGTGAAGCGCTGCAGCAAACAGCTGCTGTGTTCAGTTTTGTCATCAGAATCACTTGAAGCTGAGCTCTCTGTCACAGCCTTAGGTTTGTTTAGCTAATAACTAAATATGTACGGTAATATTGGAACTCACTAGTATTTGGTTTGAAAAGTCCTGCCAAACATTTTTCAATTGGTCAGAGTTACTCTTACTTTGCTCTCTATTGAATAATCTTTAAGCAGATTTTGATCCTTGGAGACATTATTTAATCACCCATGAAAATAATACTGTAACAGGATCTTGTTTTACCCCAGATTAATCTGTATTTTGAAGAATATTAAGGGAAACTGGCATTAAAATGTCACTTTGTGGTTGTAAATTAGCGTCTTCTAATGCCTCGGCAGAGACGCACTGAAACATATTTCTTCCCAAGTGGAACTTTGGCCTATAAAGAGTTAAATGTAATGAGATCCTGCAGCTATTAACAGTTTACAGAGATTTCCAACATCTGCTCCCAGCAGACCAACAGCAGTTGTCTCCCCCACTCTCTGTTCTTCTATCTGTCTATTTCCCCCCCACCTCACACACACACTCACCAACCCGCACAGATTCTCACACACCTGTCAGCAGCCCTCAGGACACCCTAACTTGGACTGAAGTGGCTCCCCGACAGCAGCTTTTAGCGTCTGTAGTGTACATGATGATTTGCTGATGATAAGGTTGGTTCCATGTTGTTAGCAGCAGATTAATCCCCAACTGACTGCCCCGAGTACAACATGTTTATTCCACCTGTTTGTCTGATCTTCAACTTCTTCATTGAACTCCTGTGAAAGTCCTTCGATGGGAAAATTTACATCAGTTCTACTTAAAAAAAATATTTTAGTATTTCTTGTGAATTAAGAACAATTTGTATTAATGACCTTTTTTTTTTTAGTTATAGCCTGCTCCTCCCCTGCTCCAGCAGGTGGTGATAACTTAGAAAACGCATCAAAATTCTAATTTGATTCTGAAAAGTCTAAAAGGGATCTATACTAAAGATTTTTTTCCCAAAATATTGCACCTTATGCTTTTTTTTCTTGCTAACATTAGCGTATTGACATGTTGATTTTCACATTTAATTACTCACTTACCAAATATTCTATTTGGTATATTTAAGCTGCTTTAGTTCTCCTTAGCCGTAATTTAAATTTAGATTGTCAGGGGAGATTGATGACTTATTAAGATGTTCCTCTCTTATTGAACATGGCAGAAAAAGTGGGACATCTTCCTTTATGTCCGTGTTGGTTAATGAAGACGTTCTCCCATGTGTCTTCATTGAGTAATATTCACATGCTCCGCCCCTCCCGTCTGTCCCAGAACGGTTTTAGGATCCAGTTAGTGATCACCGGGCGGGCAGTGTTTGTGCTCACAGAGGTGAAGGGAGAGGTCATGGCACTGGGTGACAGGCCAGTCAGGCTTTGGGGTCATCAGGCGTAACAGCTTGAACCATCTGAATTTCAGACCTCTGACCACATCATCGCCTCATTAATATCTTTATTTTCTCTGCATTTTAGTGTCTTTGATATTAACAACACTTAATTTTTCTTGCCATCCAAAATGTTTTTTTTCTTCTTTCTATCACACAGTTCATTATACTGTGACGTAATATTTAAACAAACATCTTGTTGTCTGTTGCCAATGGTAGCATCACTCTCTAGACCATAAGTTTAATTCAAAAAAAATTCAAATAAAAAGGCATCAGTTAGTTAACATTATTTATTTATTTTTTGTTAAATCTTCCAGCCTTTCACAAATCGGAAACTTTTAATGTCCAAAAATATATCTTTTCAAGACTTTTTTTAAATAAAAATTTATGTTGATTAAAAAGTGTTTCAATAACTATCAGTGAAACCATATTTTTACAAATTCAAATCCTCATTCAGCCTGTCCTCCCCCCATTTACTGTAGTACCTCTAAATAAAAACAGTTGATTACATTCAGAAGCCACCTAATTAGTAAATATAATTGTGTGTAATTTGATTCCTACGGAAGTATTTAACTGTCAGAGTTTGGAAATAAATTCAGGAGCCAGTGCCTCATTTAAAAGAGAAAATTTCATAATGAAATGCAAAACACATTATACAGAGATGCATAATCTCGTTAAAATCAAAATATCTCCCCTTTTAAATATGAAAGATCCTAACATTAAAACTTTAACGCTTCTTGGGATTTTTAGAAGCTGTCTCGAAGAAACCGGGTGTCTTTATACCTTTTAACAAATCGCAGTCTGTCAGAAGAGCATGTTTTTAAATACCTGGTGAAAACGAGAAAGTTTCTCATTATAGCATTGAGATTTGCACATCATCATAACAAGATCGATACCTCGCTTGAATTTCTTTCTGAGTTCTGCCAGCTAGACGCTTCCGTAGCTTTCAATTATGGAAATGGAATGAATAAACACAGAAATAAAGACATGAAGTATTTCAAACAGATTGAATTGTCTCCACATCAGTGTGAGCGATGGACAGATGCGGATAGCATTCTGTCACCCCATATCACCCCGTCTTCCATGCGGAGGTGATGGGTTCATGTGGGTGGGGCAGAAGCCATGTGGGTGGGGCCTCGGGTCTGTCATCACAACAATGACATTCTAAAGACTCTATTCCCATCGGGGTCCTGAAGGTGAAGCCATCTTCCTGCTGCATCCATTCTGACTTGACAACATCATCTTGGTCCTGACAGCCAGGGGTCATTTTAGCTGAATGAATCTCAGCCATGCTGGTTTTGAGGACCGCTTTACTCTTCACTTGAGGCGTGTGTTTAAGGAGCAGCTAACTGACCCGTGGCGTAGTTCTAATAATTGTCCCAGTTCTATTTGACTTATTGCTAGCTACATCAGGCGGTTGGGCCTGCTTCGAGAAATTAAAGCTAGCAGGCATAATTTCACTCAGATAGCAGCTCGCTCACTGCCAGATTGTCAGCTCCATTGTAAGATTCAGCCAAGTTCGTAACAATAAGCAATAAATTACAATGAGCAAAAACTGATGGACCGATATAAACTTTGAATTTTATCATGATATTTTGTGGTTCTCTTGTGATGACTGTAAAAATTGTGATGAAAAACTATTTATTATGTATTTTTTACATGACTACATGGCAGTGAATGCATGTAGTCAAGCTCCTCTTGAAAATGAAGTTTTCAAGAGAAAATGAAGTTTTCAAGAGTCATCTACAATTACTTTTTAAATAAATTTGAATTAATATGAGTTACAACAACATTTAATTTCCCTTCGGGATCAAAGTATTTTTGAATTTGAAAATATTTGAAAAGAAAAGAAAATGTACTATAAGAAATATTGGGACAGTTGAGTCAATGAAAACGTCAAAAACATATAAACTTGATACACAGATTCCTTTTTTTCAACTGCAGTGTTCAAAAACAAAAACAGGAGATGGTTAAAAAGCTGCTGGCAAAACCTTTATGGGTGAATTGGACAGACCAGCTGGAAACTGTACATTTTTGTTGTTTTTCAGAAAAATGCTGACGTTGTCAAATGGTTATTTTCCGCCTTAATATGAAAGTACAAATTCAGAATAATCAGTTGTTTCTCATCCACCAGGTCCACGTTTTGCTCTGAAGCATACATTTTATTATTCCTCTCCCACTCTCGGCGTGCCTTTTGAGGCATTTAAGTTAATTTTCAAGCACTTAAAAGTTGTTGCTAATAAGATGTATTATTAAAACTCAGATTCCAGCTCCGTTCTGCTTCCTGGCAACTGTGGAGCTCTCCAAGGCCAGGGCCTGAAGGTCAAAGTTTAACCCTCTATTGAGCTGTCAGATGGACATGGCAGGAGATAGGCGTGCCATCAGCCCTTTTAGCCATCTTTCCTCTTTCAACACATAAAGCTGCTGTTTGGCGGAAGCGGGGGTTTCATTGTGTTGCTTACGGTGTTATTAGTTGGGGGTTTTTTTCTTCCGTCCAGAATTTTCACTCTGTTTTGACAGCTTTCCAAAGCAGGGGCTTTTAATCTGCCTCCACTGTTACTTTTTAAGACTTTAAGCACTTCAAAATCCTCCAGTTTCCACTACAGTTCAGCCTCCACTAGTATTTCTTCGCTTGTGAGATTATTTTTAGACCCCTTTTTTTTTCCTCCTCAACTCCTCATCTAATTTTTGACCTCCCGTTGCCACACAGCTCACTTTCCTCACCTGTTTTTTTTTTTTTTTTTCATTTTTTTATTATTATTATTAAATTATGGCTATTAAATTATTAAATTAAATTATTATTATGGCTTTGAAAGGCAGGACTCACCGTTAAAGGGGTTCAATTTTGTCACTTTCACACATCCCATTTTATGACCCCATCCTCGTCGTCATTGATGCGAGTATCAAGCTGAGCCGAAGTCGGGCAGCAGACGAACAAAACTTTCCCAGTTTTAATAGTGAGCCCCGAAGGGCCGTGTCTTCCTGCTTCCGCCCTCTCTGCGGGTCAAATTAGACGGTAGCGCGGATCCGGGCCGCTGGTCCGCTCTGACACACTCATAAATTCTGCTAACTGGCCCCCACTTGTTCTGACAGGGCTATTTTGTGAGGTGAAGACAGAGGGTTTGGACTATAAAGGGGAAGGGCACTTGCTGTGTTTTCTCAAACAACTACTAACACCACCAAAACATTTCTATTTTTTTCTTTTTTAACGTCCATCAAGGATAATTCGCATTGTCTGTTGAAATACATGAAATAGCCAGCTGCTGGGATGAGCTGAACAAAGACCGTCTTCCCTCTGTACCGGAAGCAACAAAATCTTTGTCTCAGGATGCACAGATTCACTTCTTTCCACTTCCGATACCGATAGCTATTTGAGGTTTAGTGTCGGTTGATCACCTACAGAAAAACAGCTGAACTGAACTCACTACAAATGTTTTGTTTTTTAAACAGAGACTACAACAACTGTAATTCATGTACTGGATTACAGCTGTAATCCAGTACATTACATTTGTTGTAACTCTGCACTGGTACAGCTCACTGAAATACACTGATAGCTTCACTAGCTTGGTCAAACATGTAAAAACAACTTTAATTTGTTCAGTCAGTATAATTGGGAAGAGAACAGCCAATGGAAAATAAATTATAAAACTGAAACTGACAAAAACAATAAGTTGACTAGTTTGGTCAAACATAAAAAAATAAACTGTAACAAACCTTTCAAATTGTTCAGAAAGTGCAAATAGAAATTCTAAAAATAAATAATAAAGCATGACGTTGCTCAGAACACAAAGCATAGAATTAGACTAAATAGATCTGTCCTTATGGATTTTGCACAGTTATAAATATCAAATCTAGATTTTTTTCCAGTATCGGTACTGGTACAGGTCTTAATGTTGAATCAGTGCATCTCTAGTTTTGTCATCTTTGGATGCAGGCATTTCCTTGCAGTATGAACCCCCCGCCCCCCTCCATTCCCATGGCTGGCGCTGCTCCCTACAGCCGCGGCCAAAGCCCCTAAAACCTTTAAAGCCTCGTATGACTGAAACATAAGCTGCTTAATAATTTAATTCTGCTTGGAATCTGGCATGATTGAAATGGATGGGATTATCACATTTGGGGACTAATGCTACAGGTTCACCAGGGGTTAGCCAATGTAACATGTTAATAAAAGCGTATAGAAAATAATTAAAGTGACCAATGAAAGGCAGAGGAATGTTAACACTCAAAGTCACTGAGAGTTCATATTTAATCAACTGCAGAAATTCAATTTCAGAAAGAGAGAGCTGGATAGTGTCTCGCCATGGCAACCTTTTTTGGCATTTTTGGGGGGGAATTTTATGTCATACACCAACACAAGGATGTTTTGAGTTTTTATTATGAATGAATATCTGAAATGTGGGGCATTTACTTGAGTCACTACTAGAGATCCATCAATCCGATTATTGAATAAATTGGTACTTGAGCTCAACATGAAAGATATTTGTCGCTATTTAGGTTATTTAACCATCAGATTGGTGCAGAGTGTCATTCTACTCAATCTTTCCAGTGTTTCAGGAACTCTGATCATTAATGGAACGTTTTTAGAAATGTGGACTGTGGACGCTGATATTACCCCTGGGGACGTGTGTGCTGCTGCTACACATTTTGCATTGAGATGATATTTTAGGCTTGAATATCTTTGCTGACAGGCTAACTGCTTTTAGCACAACCTGAACACAACAATAGTCTTTTCCAGTGTCCAATCAGAACTATTTTGGAAGAAGAAATTAACAAAGTGGACAAAGAGAAGCGGCTTTGCCGTCCATCGTTGCAGATATTGCTCGTACGTCAGATTTACAGGCCTACCAGAAACGCACAGACAGAAATGTTCCCACTGGAACTTCTGACTGCAACTGGATGGTTTTACTTAAGAGGGGTCTGTTTAGAAATGGAAACAACACTTTTCAGGTTTTTATTTGTAAATGTTTTTGAACAAATCCTCCCACTGTGTCCTACCACTGCCCAGTATGAACTAATTTATGTTGTTCTCACTTACAATCTCAATAAAGTACAGAAAATGTGCAAAAAGCTACGGAGGTATAGATGGTTTTGCAGGACGTTACGCATCATGAAATGCTACATTTAAAAACAAAACATGAGTTCAGATTTTTTTTACAAAGTCCGTCAAAAACTTAACATCTGAAATGAAACGTTTGCACATCAGAGTCCCAGAAGTAGAGAGAGAGTGGTAAATGTATGGAGTAGCTGTGATTATAGCCTCCCTGGTTCTGTTGGTGGTCCTGGCTTTCACTGAATATCAGCTCCAGCTCATATTTTACCACATTTTAGCCTCCTCCCTTCTCATGCACCAACTTTTTTTTTCCCTCCCCTCAGCGACCACAGCACAAGGCGTCACTCATCTGCTCATGAGAGCAGCCATTGACTTGAGTTTGACTCCTCATCTCAGAGAGGGGATAGACGGGGTGGAGCCAGTCATTCCACAGAAAAACCATTTGCCAACGCCGAGCGGGCGGCCTGGTTTATGTTACCACGCAACTGCGAGAAGAAGAAGAAGATGAAAAAAAGCACACTCAGGCATAATATTTACACTGTTGCTTTATTTTCCGAATGCACCTCCAAGAGAGAGGGTGAAGAAGTGTGTGTTCCAGAGGGAAGAAGAAGAAGAAAGGGCAGTGGGAGGGATTCGTTGCCTGCAAATGCAACGCGTATATCTGTTCGGTTTCCCCCATAAAGCGTGTTTGTGAAAACATTTTCCTACGCAGGTGAGGTGAAGTGTTCCACCCTGAAAAGGCACCTTGTTGACATCACTCATTAGAAATTCTGACCTCTTCAAGTGAAGTTCACCCTGCGGCGCCCGTTTCCCTCCGTTAAGCGGTGCAGGTCGCACCCGCCGGCCCGTGGAGCCGTCGCCTGTCGATGCGTAGCCGCTCCTCTGCTAACTCCCTCCCCTTCGCGTTGCCTTCTGAGCCTGTCAACTTAGTGTCTGTCTGTCGTGCCTTCCAGCTGCACCTGGTTTGAATTACCGCGCAAAATTTAGCTTTCGAATCTTCGGCGATGGATTGCTCTTGAGTGGTACAGTGGAACCAATTTTGGAGGTGCAAAAAGAAGAAAAAGTCTGACAGCCCTCACAGCCAGCGGACACAGACATTTGCTTTGCTGAACACTCACCTGTGAAAGTAACCCAGTGTGAAAATGGCTTCTGTTGATGAATGGTGATAGTTTAACTATCATTGTTTATGAAATTTAGCTTTGTTATCAAGTTGAGAATTAGAGTGATCCAGTGTGTATCTTTCTATTATGCATATTCCTTAGCTGGTGTTGATTTGATTACGGGCAAACTTGCATTATTACGTCATTATCTTTGAAAATGACAATATCATCCTGTATTGCAATAATCACTGGCGCAATTTATTGTCCAGGAATGTTTGGACAATAAATCGTGACAGTCCTGGTAGTAATGCCACATTCCTTCTGTCTTCAGCTAAGACACCAGCAGTGGAGTTTGGTGATGGAAAGCGCCGTGCCGTCAGACCGGGGAAACTACACCTGCGTGGTGCAGAACAAGTACGGCACCATCAGTCACACCTACCAGCTGGACGTTTTAGGTAAGCGTTTACTTTCACTTTAACTCGTAAAAGCTAAAGGATATCCTTCTGTCGCTCACTTTCAGCTGCCGTTATTCAGTCTTTTTATTAGATTTTATGCTGATGATATTCAGTTGTGCGTGTTTGTAAGCAACAGCAGTTTGAAAAGTGAGCCTCTTGTGTTGACAGTTATTAAACTGAAGCAGAAATCGCAGCTTCACCTACAACAATATGAAATAAGCCGACACAGAGAGTCAAAAGGGACAAAATTTAATTTAAAAAATGTATCACTAAATCATTAGAAGCAATATAAAATCAATAAGCACATTATTAAGTAAGTAATGTGAAGTAAATAAATGTTTAATTAAATACTCAACTTAATATAAATTAATTTATTAAATATGTCATTAAATCATTAAAATATTAACTTATTTTAGCTGATGCAGACAAATAAATAAATATGTATTTAATTATATAACTCCTGCTCCATGTAATAATTTTATCTGTGAGAGTTGCCCATTGAAACTGCGGGGCGGGGCTAACACTGACCTCCTGAACGCCACTAGCTTAGCATAGTTTTTTGAACATCTTGGCGGATCTTCTAACAGAGGGAGTAGAAATGGCTGCATGATTTCACATTGATCTCGGGTGAGTACAACCTCTTCAACTTTATCCTCCAGGTAGTCTGAATGGCCATCTCCTGCTTCTGTGTCGTCTGCTAACTGTAAAATGTCATTGAAAAGCTCATGAAAATCCTCCATTAAAATTAAACTAAACTAGCGGAGTTCAGCAGATCAGAGTTGGCCCCGCCCACAGCACCGCCCCTTGACTTTATGGAGGAGTTTCACAGCTGAAATGATTTCAGGGTAACTCTGCAGGAACAGGAACAATGAAATAATTAAATAATCTGATAGTTTGCATGTTTTATTTTGTTCCTATAATTTTTTTTTATGCAAACAATTTTTTCCTAAATTTTGGGTTTAATGATTTAATGACATATTTCATCAATTCATTTTACAGTAAATAAATGATTAAAATATCTACTTAAACATTTATTTATTTCATTGTACATGTAATAAAGTTTTTATTTTCTTTTTTTACATTTTGTCCTGTTTAACCCTCCATAAGCCTGTATATTATCTGTATGTCCAACATGTTCAGTTTTTGGAACTTGTAAAATTCATTTTACTTTGATGTTTACAGTGTGAGGAATGTTTCTAAACTCAGACCTGTTTTGCTGTCTAATAAACTAGACAAAATTGCTCATGTTATTTTCATGCTTACAGTCTTGTTTACTGGCCTAAACAAAGCTTTTGCTTAAACATTTACAAGTCCTTTAAAATTCCGCGGCCAGGTTATGAGCTAGTTCTAGCAAGAGAGCTCATTTTGGGCTGCACAGTGGCGCAGTTGGTAGAGCTGTTGCCTTGCAGCAAGAAGGTTCTGGGTGCGATTCCCGGCCCCGGCCTTTCTGCATGGAGTTTGCATGTTCTCCCTGTGCATGCGTGGGTTTTCTCCGGGTACTCCGGTTTCCTCCCACAGTCAAAAAACATGTCCCTAGGTGTGAGTGTGTGTATGTTGTGTAACTGCAGACTTCTGCCCAGGTCCCCCTTGAAAATGAGATCTAGATCTCAATGGGGCTTACCTGGTTAAATAAAGGAAATAAAAAAAAAAAAAAAAAAAAATTGCACTCCTGCTTCATCTGCGTTTCACTTCTTTTCTGTTGCGCTCAGAATTTATTTTAAATTGCAGTGGCTCACATAAATATTCAGGGAATAATTTAAAAAACCCAGATCTGTCTGATCTGTTTTTTTTTTTTTTTTAAAAAAGCCTTACTGTCTATGCTTCCTTCAGAGCGCTCGCCCCACCGGCCGATCCTCCAGGCGGGCCTGCCAGCCAATCAGACGGTGGTGGTGGGCAGCGACGTGGAGTTCCACTGTAAGGTTTACAGCGACGCCCAGCCACACATCCAGTGGCTCAAACACATCGAGGTGAACGGCAGCCGCTACGGCCCTGACGGCGCCCCCTACGTCAACGTCCTGAAGGTGGGTTTGGAGCCACACACCGTGGTGGGTTTACGTCTTAATGAGCCAGCCTGGAGCCAGGCTCGGCGCGAGATAATTTTACACGTAGTTAATCTTTCCTAAATGTTATGTTTAATGAGCCTTTGCAGAAGGGGGGGGGGCGAGGGCCACGGGGCTTCCTTCACCGCTCTTAATTGAGGAGCTCGTTTCTCGAACGGTGAAGCATCGTTACAACACACTGGAGCATGTGGAAGTGTAGAGCCATTAAGCTAATGATATCACTGCAAATCAAAGCAGATTTCTGCTCTTACTGCGAGCGTGGCGTGTGATGAAGCATCTTGTTGCTATTTTGGAAGAGTTTTCCACCCATGAAATAAATTCATCACTAGCTGCGTCTCCATTACAAATGTGTGCAAATCCTTGTCTATATTCTGCTGATGTTGGAAATAAAAAGAATTTTGCAATTACGGTGATTCCATTGATAAGGAATTAAATTAAAATCATGTGAATAAATGTAATTAAAACTCATGACAGCTACATGAGATGCTCTTGATTCAGCCATCAGAGGAGATGTTGAGGTCTCATTCAGGCGTTGCAGTGACATGTAAGCGTAGTCCGATCACCGATCTCCCAAAATGATGGAAATCAGCGCCAATCAATCAGCCCAAGTTGGAATGACACACAACTTTTTATGACCCGTGATGCTGTAAGACAAAAAACAACAAAAACAAACTGATCCCCCTGCTACTTTCTGATGTTTTCTTTGACGTTTCCACCAGTTGTAACATCTAAATAAAGTGTTCCCATTGCAGTTTTGTGAAGTAATCCAATTTCGATATTTGCAAAGAAAAACCACTTCTTCATAGTGTCACTTTTTTTTTTTAGCAAAACAGAAGTTTTTTTCAAAATTGGCATATTTCCATTAACCAAATATGATTTCCTACTTTCAAGTTGGACAATTTTTTAAAGTTTTTTTTGGCTCTGGTGGCATTTATTTGAAAGTAGTTTGATAGGAAAGAAGGTTATGAGAGAGGGAAAGACATGCAGCAAATGTCGCCAGTCTGGGAATCGAACCTGCGATCACCAGCATGAGAACTAAGGCCTCAATAATTGGGTTATGCTTTGCCCCTGCGCCACCACAGCAAGTTGGACAATGTTATACTTAATGAAAACACAGCTATTGAAAGAAGCAATTTCACCTTGATTCCACCATTAACATTGTTTTTTTGGTTGATGAGGGGAAGACTCCCGTCGCAAACCAACAGAGCTTTTGCACCCTCAAGCTTTTTTTTTTCTTTTCTTGTCCCTCTGGAGAGAAGGAATAAAAACAAACATCTGGTTTGGACTAAGTTAACTGCTGTGGTGGCGGCAAACGCAGGGAGGGAGACGGGCTCAGCTAACCGCCGCTGCCGTCAGATGTGCTGCGTCGCGTGGTTTGAGGAGGAGGAGAGAATGAGAGAGCAAAGAGGCACCCAAAAAAAGCCATGGAAAAAATGAGTGGGGGAATCGAAGGAAGGGCAAAGTCAGCAGGGAGAGAGAGAGAGAAAACGTGTGACAGAGTGCCGGGGTTAGATGAAGGCTTGTGTGAGAAAAAAAAAAGGAGGCAGAAAAGGGGTATTAAGACCAAAGAGTTGGAGATAGAAACAGAGAGAATGGAAGGAAGGATTAAGAGGGAAGGAAGGTCACAGGGCTGTTTTAACTGGATCTGTCTTCATACATCTTTCTGCAACGACACAAAAAAGAAAAACAGTAACATTAAAGACGGAAAGACTTTCTTCAGCTGCAGTCATCTATTATCTTGCTTATGTGTCAAAAAAAATTGTCTCACCTACGATTCCTCTAAGGAATTTGTCATAGCAGCACAACAAGTCGCCAGAACACTATTTTTGGGGGGATTTTTTACAAGACAGACGGGGTGAAATTTTATCAATTCAAGTCAGTTTATTGGCATAGCGACAATTCTCAAAAAATGTCTCGAGACGCTTTACAAATAGTAATTTCAAACAGTAAAGTAAATTCAGTTCATTTTTCAAATGAAACTTTCCACATTCACTCATTGGTGAAGATGTAGCAACACTAAACCATCACTTGTGTTGTGTTGGTGTCTTGTGTTGGTACAAGACACAGTCTGCTACGACCAACTGGAGATTTGAGAAAACAAGAAATGATGGAGGAGTACGTGCTATGTGAAAGAAAAGTTAATAGTCACCCTACTGTTACCAGTTCAGCAACCTTATTCCTTTATTTAGCAACATTTCAGACAAAAAAATCAGCCAAAATCAGTATTTAGAGGTCAGATTTTTTAAAATATTGGGAATGGGGATTGGCCAGAAAAATGCAATTGTTGCACATTTTTACTTTTTTTTTTAATTATATTTCATTTTGCATTTTACGTGTTCTCACAGGATGAAATTGGTTACAAATATTTTTTCATTGTATTAAAACAAATGTTATTGTAAATATGTATGTTTTGTAAATTTGTAAATTTTAAGCAAAAACTTGTACCATGATTTTATTGCTATCACTTAAAACAGAACAGCAACAATTATTCCTAAAGCAGCTGAAATTATTTATTACAGTTAGGAGCATTTTGTAGCTTAATGCTATTTTGATTTTGGTGTGAAAACAAATACGGAAATATCCACTAATAGCTGTTAAGCGCTTGGCATTCTGCATTTATTTAGCAAGCTGCTTATCCTACCTGGGTTTTTTTATCCTCCCTTTATCCAACCATGATTGCAGCTGGTTATTCTTTCACCGTTCGTTTTCACAGCAACTTAATTGTTTTAAATTTTAATAGGAAAAAAATCCAGTGTAAGACATGTTAGTATATAAATCATCCAGCAGACTCTGGGAGAGTGTGTGAAAAACCGATGACTTTAATTTAAAAAAAAAACAAGATGAAATGGGGAGATGAATGGGCAGAGAGACGGAGTGTGAAGGGGAGGAAGACGAGGAGTGGGGGGGAACGGCTCCGTCGGCCCAGACTGAGGCTCCAGGCTCTATTTTCGACCGCCGCATAATTGAAACAGTATTTACAGAAACTTGTGTGTGCCTCTCTGTGAGGACTCACCACAGCTCATTCAGACATGATATGCTCTCTCGTGTGGTATTTAAACACAGCTCGGAGTGGGAGGAGTGTCTTTCTGTGTTTTTTTTTTTTTTTTTTTTTTTTTTTTTTTTTTTTTTTTTTGTTGTTTTTTTGGGGGGTTGGGTGGGAGAGAATTGATATTTGGTGCCTGGAAAAAAACTTAACGTCGAGGCGAAGAAAAGGAGTCAAACACTGGATGTTCATTTAGCTACTTTAAAATCTGATTTGCTTTCCTTTTTATGTGCTGTTTAATAATTTAGCCCCATCTAGGGCAGCTAGTAGTTAGTATGCATTCACAGATGCATAAGAGATTTAACACCAGAGATGTTCACACGTCAATTCTTAAGACTGCAAGTGAAATTCATTTTTGTTTCTACTGTACGGTCAACTCAGCTCATATATGAATAGAAAACACGAGGTTTTCTTGAGTTGCCGCTGTTTTTTTGTTGTTGTTTTTTTTTACAGTAGCTGCGTTTCCATTAGAAATTTATGCAAAACTTTGCATAAATTTCCATTTCAGTTTTGCTAAGTAAACCAATTTCGACTGAAAGCCATCTCACCGTTTGCCAAAACTTTTTATTGAAAAATGACTTTCTTTTTCTAATTTGCAGCATTTCCACTAAGTAAATTCATTATCATAATTTCAGTTTGCGTAATTTTGTGGTTGAGGCAAACGCAGCTACTGAAGGCTTCACAGACTTCGAAAAAATACTATTTCATAATTGCAGCATCTTCACCGCATCTGACGCTCTCCGCTGCCTGCAGGGTTCTTCTAGCATTAAATAAATGCTATTGAAATTGTATGTGAATTAAGTTAGTTGATGGTATTAGTCTTTTAGGATCACAGTTCATAAAAACATTTAAAACCAACTACTTCCTGCCATCATCATCATCATCTTCGTAGTTTGCGCCAGTGGCAACATTCAGTTGTTGTGACTCGTGTGATGGAGAAAAAGTGTTTTGTGAAATAAATAACCACCTCATCCTTCTACCAAAACATTTTATTGAAAAAATAGTTGTTTTTTTCCCCCAGATTAACCTGTGTCCACCAAGCGACATGTTTATTTTCCACATGTCGAATTGTACAATTATATGGTCAATGAAAACGCAACTACTGTATTCTTGCAAGACTTTCCAAGGCCTCACCGTGGCTCTCAATTTTCCCTTCGCAGAGTAATGTCAGTAAACACATCGTGGCTCGCAGTATTCTGAAACTGTCCAACGTGACAGAGAAAGATGCCGGGAAGTACTGGTGTCGTGCCTCAAACTTTGTAGGCATGTCGGAAAAAGCTTTCTGGCTAATGGTACACAAACCAGGTAAATACTGAGTTGCTAGCAGGAACCGCCTTCACCGCATCTGACGCTCTCCGCTGCCTGCAGGGTTCCTCTTGGTTGTGGGTCTGCTTGACTTGCTAATAGGACAAACACAAACACACACACGCATTCCTCTTCTGGGTTCAAGTAATCACATCTTGCTAGTGAGTAGCTATCATTTATTTTAACTTGGAGCGCCATGTTGACCCTGATCAATAGCAGACACAACATTGCCTTCTTAATTGCTGCCATGGCTTCAAAAGTCTCACTCTCACACACAAATGTGCCATAAATCTAAAACCTCACTGATCAAGCCTCCCTCAAACACACAGATTGCTATTGATTTCCCATGGAGGGCATTCTCCCGCAATATTAATGGCCTTTTATATCAGAGTATGCGGCACGGGGCTGTGATAGCGGCGCTCATTACTGAGGCACTTTTGACTGCTCCTTGTTGCTGTAGCATTAGTCAAAGTAGGAAAAATCATAATTGAAGTGTTTTTAGTTATTTATGTATTCATAATGTAGTTTGCTAAAAGCGCAGTGCATCAAACTAAGTTTTCCAGATTACTGAAGAGAAGTTTTATTTAAAAAAAGCACAAAATTGATTTACTTATACATATCTGAACATAAATTGAGGCAGTAAAACAGCATAGAGTTAGGAGGTGATGCACAACTGATTATTGGTACAATACAGCATTTTCTGCCTGTAGTTCTTACATAATAGACAAGTTGGCTTTGTCCCCACAGAATGATGCTGCTACCACCGTATGTCATGGGAACTGTGTAGTAAGTTACAAGTCAGATAAATGGTGGCAAACCTCCTCTTGTTTCTATTTCCAGTCAATAAACATGTAAAAATCTGTTCAAAACACACTTTTAAAGGTTAAAAAAATTCATCTGAGTTTGTACAAAATGAAAACACAGAAAGTTATCTCACAGCAGGTAAGATGTATAACGTCATGCACTTCAGGAAACTTGAATTGTCCTTTTAGTGATGATTGTTATAAATGCTTAAAATTTAACAATATTAAATATAATTCATATATATCAATGAAATTTGGTTGCAAATTTGGGGATTTCTATGCAGCTATAGTCCTGGCAGAATAGGGAATGGACTGAGCATTTTTAGTGGCTCACTTTTAAATCACAAGCCTCTATTACAACTTTATCATGTTAAATTTATCACATTAAAAGTTTTGTCGTCAGCTGGTCACAGATACTTCCACCTTTACCTTACACCAGTGGTGGACAGCACAAATTTAAAAGTTAGTTGTGCTAACTCTAAAACACTAATCATAAATATTAGTTCTGGTAGCGCTAGAGTGCTATATCAGCACAGTATGTAGCAGGAACTAATGCTAATGAGCTAAATTCAACCATTTTGATGCTCACAATGTGTGCCAATAATCGAAACTGCAACACAAATGTCAAACTTTGTTCAACTAAATGTTTACTAAACAGCCAAGCAAATTAGCACCTTAATTTAGGGAATGCTAAGGGCACTAAATGTTTTCAAAGTTAGCTAAAGCGCTAAAAGTAAAATTAGCGCATTAGTGGAAGTGTGCCCACCACTGCCTTATAGAAATAAATGATGCTGTGAAATGCACATTTCTTCAAATGTCTTTCTAATTTAAAGTTAGCATAATGCCCCCGACCCCCGCACGCACACACGCATATTAAAGAAAAACGTTCATTCTGTTGAGATGAGCACAGCTGGGTAACGCTGCTTTTTGGTATTTTCAGCTATTGGTGGTGGCAAAGCTGACTCCTCGGCCTTCTGCTCTTCTTCAGGTGTTTGGTGTTTATTTTAATAAAACTTTTTGGGCTCATGGAATCTCCTCTCTCCATCCTTCTGCTCCATCTCTGTTACCCTCTCCCTCCCCCACAGACGGCCGGTATTAACACAACAGATAAGGAGCTAGAGGTTCTCTTCTTGACCAATGTAACTTTTGAGGATGCGGGCGAGTACACTTGTCTGGCGGGGAACTCTATCGGCTTTGCTTACCACTCCGCTTGGCTGACGGTGCTTCCAGGTATATTCCTCTTCACCACACAGCCTCTCTTGTTGATTCTTGTTCATCTCTTTCATCTTCCTCTCATGCAAATGTTTACAGAAGTATTCATATGGTGCAGTGTCTGTAAATCTGATTACTGTGTATTTTAGTGGATCATTACCAACAATTTGAATTTGTTTAGCACGAGTTATTATGTCTTCATTTGAAATGATGAGGCATGAAATTAAACGCCTCTGCTGCTCTTTGATCACTTTAAATCATCTGTTCAGACATCTTAAGGCTAAGAGACAGTGTAAAACATCCCTTACGTTTGATATCAAAAACTCTAATAGCCTCCATTTTTGGCTACAATTACTTGCCGCAGCTCTGAAATTAAAGTGATGCATGTGTCTTTATTGTGCAGAAATAAGTTTCTTGTGTGTTTGTGCTGCTAATAAAAAGCTAAACTGTGCCTTTCATGTTTTTCGGCCTACTCCCTTCGGAAGCAGTGAACTCGGGCAAAGACGACTACTACGCCGACATCCTCATCTACCTGACGGGCTGCGTGCTCTTCGTCTTTGCCGTGGTCATCGTCTTCCTCTGCCGCATGAGAATGACCACGCAGAAGACTCTCCCCACGCCGCCTGTGCAGAAACTGTCCAAGTTCCCCTCAAGAGACAGGTAACAGAAAGTAGATACAAGATTTGCACAATGCTTTCCCTTCCTTTTCTCTCTTGATTTGATCCGGGTAATCAGGGGGAAGAAAAACTTTCTGACTCCCAACAGAATTCAGTCCAGATTCAGTTCATGGCAACTTGCAAAAGTATTCACACTCCAACCACAAACATGTCATTGATTTTTATATGACATAAAATAAAAAGTAAACACATGGCATTCATCTATGTTCCACCACATTTAATCTGATACCCTTAAATAATAATTATTTGTTTCTTGGCAAACAGTAATATTGAACTAATTGCCTCACCAACAATCAAGTCAAACCATCTTCAATTAGTTGCCAGTATTTGTTGAAGTTGTTGCCTAGTCTTATTGATTTGCTTCAATTTATTTATGAATAAGACCTTACCAATCCCTCCAGCTGTAATTTGACAGATGGAAGTAATGTTTTTTTTTTCTAACAAAATGTCAAAACCAGTTTCTTTGGTTTGATAAAAGCGTAAGATAAAAGTCCAGTCTCCACTCTGTATGGGACATATTTGATAAAGTTTTAAACATGCAATCTTTTAACCTCAAAACTGAGTTAATTACACAAAGACCATCAATGTTTTTAATGCACATTTTGAAGTACCACATTAGAAAAGGTGAGAACAAAATTCAAAATAACTTCTCCAATTTTGCACAGAAGTCTTTACACTAGCATGATGTGGTTTTTCACTTTTCTAAAAGAGTTGGCGCACTAAAGGAGAGAAGGAAACACATTTGCTGAATAAGTTTTGACGTAACCAACATTTAACTCGCTGTTCCCTCTGGTATAGTCATAAGAATTCCCATTCTTTCTCTACGTCTCCAGACAGCATGTAACATCGCCGATGCTAGCTGACATGACAGAACGATGACAATTTCCCCACTTCCTCAATAGCAACACATTCCTGAAAGCCTCTCTCCATTGTTCGGAGATGTGTGGTCCATGCTAGTTTGCAACCACTACTTCCTGTTTTTGTAGCCATGCATAACGTCAACATCTGACAAAATTACCCATTGTCATAGCCTGGTTGATTTGCTCCAAACAGGTAGATGGAGACATGACTAATTTTCTTCTTCCCTGTGACATTTTAAAAGTTTGCTTAATATTCTCCATGATAATTGGATGGATGCTCTATTTTGCTTTATTTTGGTCTGTCGCATAAAAACCCAAATAAATAAATTGAAGATTAGGTGTATAATGTGATGATGTATCATCAACAACATTAGTATCAGCCGTTATTAGTCATCATTTTTAACTCATTAGTATTGGTCCAACAAATACAACTGGTCTGATATTAATGGTAATATCGAATGATATCATCACTAATTTTCACATCATCACAAGTGACAAAATGTGAAAAAGTCAGAGTACAAAATCCTACATAGGGCACAAATGAAGTGAGCGGGGCATCACACACCTGTCTGTCATGGATCTTCCCCTTGTCCTGCTGGGATACTGTAAGGCATCACTCTGCTGACATGTGTTCACATTTATCTTGGAGCAGATTCAGCGCAGGGATATTTATGTCCTCCTCCGACTGTCAGTGTCAGTTTTAGATTTCACTGTGAGTGTAACAACACACTCTCTCCCTCTCACACTCAACTGTTTAGAGAAACACAAAGTGGAGCAGCTGCTTCCCCACAACCTGCAGTTGGACGAGCCTTTTCTCTTTCTTTTTCTTTTTTTCTGGGAGTTGCTTAGAAAACAAGATGGAGTTCAAATTTGCAGCAACTCTTAATATTTTGGTTGATATCAGAGTAACTGGCTCAAGACAAGGTGGAAAGCATTGAAGTTCTTTCATTTTTTGCTGCAGATTTAACTTGGTTGTTTATTCTCTATTCATGAATTCAAGAAAACCTTTAAAATCTGAACGTTTCCACTCGTATAAACACCCAGTCTGACTGGTTTGTTTACCTGCTGGTCTCTGTTTGCTGGGAAAAGCGACTCTAAGGCTGTTTTGATCCAATTCCAGCCGTCCAGCTTTGTAATTGAAAGGTTGCATACTTCTAGAAGCACAAGCTTGGACATCATGAATCAGTTCGTGGAAAACAACAAAGCCGAGTGTTTAGCTGTAACCATTGTCTTTTTGGGACATAATGAAGTCTTGCTGGAGTCCAGTAGATCCTCATATAGCAGCCTGTAATTCTGCTCTAATTTTTTCCACCTTCATGGTCTTATAAGGTAGTGGAGGGAAAGTTCTTATTGCATTTTTCTATAATCTCTGCTTCAATTTTCTGAGGCTAATCTCCCAGTTTTCTCCTCTCTCTTTCATAACTCAAAGTAAATCTCTTGTAAACCCTGAGGCATGTTCTGTCAGATATTACTTTTATGCCTTTCAAATTGGGGTTGGAGATTTTTTTATTTATTTTTTTGGCTTAACATCATACTCCTCATTTTCTTAGTCATGACTTGTAAGTAGACTTGGTGTTGCAGGCCTAAAGGAGCAGAATCGGTGGACTGACACCAACATATCCATCAAAAAAGCAGGAGTGGGCCCCAGGCTCCACCCTTCAGGTAGATAGAGGGTGGGATGATGTGGAGCCCCCCACCCCTCTTACTCAGAGGCAGAACCACGGACCTGGAGCTGGAGGTCACTGATGGATGAATGTCCAGGCTCGAAACCCTTCATCCTGCACACAGCCTCAGGCTGCAGAAGTCGTGTCCAGCAGTCTGGGCCAGACTTTAGAAAGTGCTGATAGGGGCAGCAGCCCAGGGCGCCAATTTATTTGGGAGGCCCAGACTTTCTTCTTTTTTTTTATGAATATGTGTTTTACATTGCACTTTATATAAAACTTAAAGGCCCATATCTTATTCCCCTAATTCAAATTTTAGGGATTCTTTTTAATATAGACAATACTCAAGTTTCTAAAATTTAAAAGGTCGTATTACGCCTCTGATGGCATTTGTAGTCTCAGCTGTCATGTAATTTTTTTACAAGATTAATAATTTCTGTTTCTTTGATAAATCTAGTTTGATCCAAAGTGAACAATATAGTGTTTCTCCTTTCCGTCTATCGCCTTGTTTAACAAATTTCACCATGTTGTTTTCAGAGACTATAACAGATAATTTTTTCTTTGCACCCAAGCAGGTTTCCTTGGATTCTAACTCCTCCATGAACTCTAACACGCCTCTGGTTCGGATCGCTCGGCTGTCGTCCAGCGACGGGCCCATGCTGGCCAACGTCTCAGAGCTGGAGCTGCCCTCTGACCCCAAATGGGAGTTTCCTCGCACAAGGTAAGAGAGGAGCAGTCAGCACAAACTGTGACCATGAGGATATTCAGACACTGTGAACTTCTTGATATTTTGTCATGTTACAACCTCAAAATCAGTTTACCTAAAACCCGCAGTAGTGGAGAGTCTTAAGATTGAAAGTGATTTGTTTATAGGTTGACCCTGGGTAAACCTCTGGGAGAGGGCTGCTTCGGTCAGGTGGTCATGGCAGAGGCAGTCGGCATCGACAAGGAGAAGCCCAACAAGCCTCTCACCGTCGCTGTGAAGATGCTGAAAGGTTATTCAAATTACATTCTCCCTCTTTTGATAATTGATTCCCAATTAATTTGGGAATGATTCCCAAAGAAATCAGCACCGTTTCTGATTTGGCTTTGCCTTTTCCCCCACAGACGATGCAACAGATAAAGACCTGTCAGACTTGGTGTCAGAGATGGAGATGATGAAGATGATAGGCAAACATAAAAACATCATCAACCTGCTGGGAGCGTGCACACAGGACGGTGAGCCTCAGAGACGGAGGAAGAGAAGATGAAAGGAGAATCAAGACGAATCTTTAAAGCGATGCTCTCTGTCCCACCAGGTCCTCTGTACGTCTTGGTGGAGTATGCCTCCAAAGGGAACCTGAGGGAGTACCTCAGGGCGCGCCGTCCTCCTGGCATGGATTATTCCTTTGACACCTGCAAAATCCCTGACGAGCAGCTCACCTTTAAAGACCTGGTGTCCTGCGCCTATCAGGTCGCCCGAGGCATGGAGTACCTGGCTTCACAGAAGGTCACATCTCCTAAAGCCTAAATACACAATGATAGAGATAGACAGACAGACAGAAGACGGATACAAAGATACATTCTATATCTTATTTTGTAAATGTAAATGTTTTTGTTTTATAGCAATGAAGTGATTAGAATTTAAATTGTTTTAGATAATTACCAGGAAAAGGTTTAGACTTTTAACAATGCAGCGTTTTCTGTTAAAGGCAGGAAGTAAAGTTACACTGATCAGAGATTTGTTACCAAGATTTTAACTATCGGCTTCAAATGTTCTTTTCTGGTTTGGCTGTAAAACATTGTGTTCCTGAAAATGAAGGAGGAATGATTTTGACTTGACGTTTTACACAGTTTTCAGTATCTTAGATTTGGTTCACACAGCAGACCCATATCCAGCTTTTTGACGGCAGAGGGAAACGACCTGATGCTGATCTTTTTCAACATAAAAAAGTCCAGATTGTCCCACTTCTATACTAATTTGGATAATTATCCTATAATTTTCTGTAGTTAGGACAGTCACGTCGCATTTTATCCAACAGTTATGTCACTGATGTGAAACATGCGTCAAAATTCTGCACCAGAAGCGACAAATTCAGACATAAACAATGGCTGAAAATTAGAGTTATGAACTTGAACTTATTACTCCTGTAAACGATGCTCTGCTGTGTGCTGTCTGCCTTCTTCTACATATGTTGGTCGTAAATTGTTCACATAGAAATCTGACTGCAGTCGCATTCAATTAGTAGCATAAACACCGGATTTCAACAAAAAAATCCAAGCTTGGCGTCGAGATCTGCTGTGTGAACGTTGCCTTATATTAGCAATTTGCACATGTTGATCTTTACCTTAACTCTAAGATTAACTCCAATCTCTTCATGATGGACCAGAGTGGAAAACTGAAGTTTTTGCTGTCAAACAGAAATCTCATATTCCCAAAACCTACATTTTTTAGGAAATGGAAAAACCTATTCCTTCTCCATTTAAATGCATACTGCTTGGTCATCTTGCAACAAAAATCTTTTTGTCATCCACATGCCTTTAACATCAGGTTAAAGCTAACCTGAGTTTGTCATATTTTCCCCTGCAGTGTATCCACAGAGATCTGGCAGCCAGAAACGTTCTAGTGACGGAGGACAACGTCATGAAAATAGCCGACTTCGGTCTCGCCAGAGACGTGCACAACATAGACTACTACAAAAAGACCACAAATGTGAGTTTCATGACAGAGTTTCATTACTTTGTCTGAAATGTCAGGGGGAAACTCAGGACAGTAAGAAAAATGTGCATTTATGTCACGTGTTTGCTTTTTTATTTTATCGCAGCAATAAATCCAAGATATTTCATGTTGGGTCTCATTTAATTTAGTACATTATATGCATTTCTGCATGTATGTTTTTTCTGTTTGTAGAAAACAAAAATATTCCTTCCACTACTTTACTATTATGTAGGGGGCATCAATAAATTGGACCAGATTGTCCAATAATTTCACGTGAAATCGATCTTATCGATTAATCTTTTCGACAATAGTTGCCCTACTCTTGCAACTTAGCAACTTTTTCAGACAAAAAAAAATTGGTATCAGAAAAAAATATGCAGGTCATGCTTTGTAGAGATTGGTGATTGTCCAGAAAACTGCAATCGGTGCATCCACGATATTGTGCACAAATAATCCTAACAGTGTTTATGAAGGTTCGTGATTGCATATATAAAAAACATCACTTTAAGATAAAGAATTAAAAGAACCTTTTTTGAAAACCAGCAAATCACTACAGTCTGAATTTAAATACGAGCTGCTGAATGTCTCCACTGTGCTGCTCTGGCTGTGATGGAGCGCAAAGTGGAGGCAGGAGATGGTTAAACATTGTGTGATAGTGTTGAGTTTTCCCTGTCTGATCCGTACAGAAAAGTTCTGCTGACCAAAGCGGTTCTGTTGTACTTGTTTTGCTCCAGGGTCGTCTGCCCGTGAAATGGATGGCTCCGGAGGCTCTGTTCGACCGGGTCTACACACACCAGAGCGACGTGTGAGTTTCCGCAAGCTGACCGTCTCATGGCGGCTGTCCACTGATGTGTACAGCAGAGGAATGCGGCTGTTGAAATGTGGTGACGGAGCATGTTAGCGTCAAGCACAGGACTTAAACCGATGGGTTTCCGTGCCAAATATCTCCAATATGCTGTCAACCAGCCCTCAATTAGGAATCTTTTCTGGTGGAGTTTGTTCCTACCTCTCTAAAACAACGCTGGAGTCCCAGCTTCTTGTTAGCTCCGTTTCCATGTGCGCAAATCTTAGTTGATGTGCTGCTTATGTCAAAAATACACAATTTTGCAATTATAGTGTTTCTACTAAATAACAAATTAAATTAAAATCACACGAATGAGCTTGTTCACGCAATAAATCACTAAAAATCACGGCAGCAACGGATGTAAACAGATTGAGACGACCAGTTCCTTATATTTAGGAGTATGCTATGTATGCTGTGTTTTGGGGAAATTGTACCTGCTGATTTTCCAGAAGTGTTATGGATTAAACATGTTGGAATAACACACCATTTTTTATGGACTGTGATGCTGTGAGAGCTCTGCTGGAGCAAAATGCACTTTGTCTGAAAAAATCAAAAACAAACCATCATCCTTCTACCACTTCCTGTCGTCTCCTTTTTCATTTCCACCAGTAGCAACATCCGGCTGTTGCTCATGTGACTCATGACACAATTTTGCAGTGCTGAGTTTCCATTAAATAAGAAACACTATTAAAATCTCACGTGAATAAGTTAGTTCAGGCGATAAGTCATTAGTAAAACGTGCTGCGCCATTACCCTCCAACTACTTTCTATCGTCGTCTTCATCATTTCCTCCAGTAACAACATCTGGTTGTTGATCATGTGACTCATGTGTCACGAATAAAGAGTTTCCATTTCAGTTTTGCAAAATGCATCTATTTCAATACAGATGAAAAACTACCTGATGCTAGCGTAAAAAACAAGTTTGCAGTAATTCCATTAAGCAGATTTACTTTGGTATTTTCAAGTTGTGCAATTCTATGGTTAATGTTGTTATTTTATGAGGCTCAATCCAAAACGTTGAGATTAGAAAGCCAAGCTGTTCCTTCAGGTTGTGTGTTTCTCTCATACATACACACCTTTCTCCCCGTCCGGCTGTGTTTGCGTCGCCTCTGATCTAAAGCCGGCGGCCTGTCAGACGGGGAGGTCACCAAGGTGATGTATCTTGCAGTAGCTCCAGCAGCCTTTCCCCCAGCCATCCACAGCCAGACGCTGTGTCCCCAGCACAGCCGTCCAAGCCAAACAGGGGCCCCTGTCAGCGCTGCGGGGCCGTGTGATCACTGCAGACTGGGAACGGGGCGAGGGGAGAACCGGCCTGCTCTGTTATTTCAGCAGGTCTGGATTACAGACTCCAAATCTTCGCCTGCCTTTATACAGTAGTCACTCTGAGCCAGTTTATCCCCTTCACACCGCGGATGGCCTTCCACTGTTTGGCTTTCGGTCTGATAGAGCGACGGTTCTAAACGTTCAAATTAAGCTGTCAAAAACTCCAAACTGTAAAGAACAAATGATCACAGTTGCAAAATGTTTAGTCATATTATAGTTTTTACTGCTGCACAGTCTCAGCAGGATGTTTTATATGAGTTTGAATAAATGTAAGACTTTAAGTCAAAATAAAGATGTTTAATCCTTGGGAAGCTCTTCCCACTATTAGTCCCATGAAAGTAATTATTTTACTCGGCGATCCGTCAGTTGGAGATTTGTGGCTGATTTCTGCTCTCCAGTGTTTGTGATTCCCAGAAAGAAAAATCAAGACTTTAACACATTAATTTTAATTCATCCTAAACAAATTTAAATGCAATTACTCGCTTTTTCTTGTTTTCTACGTACATAAGTTCAAAACGGAACTTCTCTATTCACGTGTTTCTGGTATGGCTGTAAATTTGACACACAAGCAACTTCAGCTAACAGCGACGGACAACAAAGCTGGTTCTCTTTGCCCATTGGAGTTCATTTAATTTCTGCTTCCAAAATAATCTGATTGGATGCTGTGGTACGGTCATGTTCAAGTTAGCCTATCAGTGAAGTTATTCAAGGCTAAAATAGCATCTCAGTGCTAACATGTAGCAGCTAACACAAACGTCCCCAGCATCCACATAGGTCCATGATTTTATTCCTGCATTGTTGTTGGTTTTAAACTGCTGAGTGAAAACATTTCCTAAAATTCATTTTAAAAAAAAGTTAAAATGGCAAACTTTTTTGGCACGATCTGCAAAGCATATGAAATTAAAATAATTACGCTCTATTTATAAACATTAAGTCCTTTTTGTGGATGTCAGTAGCTACGTTTCCATTACAAAACTTTGTCAACATTTTAATGGCAAAAACACGATTTCGCAATTAAAATAACACCAGAATATGTTTTTTTATGCGATAATTGAAGAACATGATGCATCATCATCCTGTCGTATTCCATGTTTCTGCCAGCAGTCACATCCAGCTGGTGATCATGGGACTTGTTTGTTGTGAAAAAAGTTCCCATTTCACTTTTGCGAAATAGACCAATTTTGATACAACTGAAAAACCAAATCATTCTAGCTCAAAAACCTTCCATCTAAATTGCTGTTTAAGGTCATTCATGGTCAGTCAAAATGCAGCTGTTGAATATGTTGTCTGCATCTGGAGATGAACTTTTCCAGTCCTGACTTCTTGATGTGACGATTTTGAATGATTCCGACTGGAACGCATTGAAAATAAAAAAAATCAAGCACTGCAGCTTTTTGAAGGTGGCTGTGGTTTTAAAATTCAACTGCAACTGAAGAAATGAAAAAAAATTAAGAGAAGAAAGAGATCAGGCCCACAGATGGGGTCAGTCGAAGCCATTTTCTGACCGTTTTGTTCATTCAGGAGGTAGTAGACCAGTCGGCTCGGCCGTTCTCCGCCCTGCAGATCGGAGCGTAGATAATTTGATTAAAGTGAGGAGGGGGTCTTATTGTAATTCACAGGATGAACCACTCAACAATGCTACACCCGGTTAATTGACTGCCCATTATGTGATGCCCCCCCCCCCTGTTTTTTTGTTTTTTTTTAACTATTTGGACTGAACCAGCAGTTTTCTGAAGCCGCTGCCACAGAGAGAGAAAGGGAGTGAGATGATGGCTTGGTTTGGACTGCAGCTGGGATGGAAATGTTCAGGCTGTCAATACACACTGTCCTCTTCACAGTAGAGTCCATGTCAGGGTTGGTTCCTGGTAGGAAGTTTCTGATTCTCCTTTAGAATAAGATAATATAGCATATTAAAAAATATATATGGCAGAAAACTCTGGGTGGAAATATAGATCAGTTCACAGCTGGAAAATGACCCATTTCACTTGAGGATGATTTTATTTCTGTAACTAGCAGTTTATCTGTGTTGGCGTCAGGCTGGAGAACAAGACAAACTCAAACTATCTTTGGTTTTATGTTCCTGATCTGTTTGATTGCTTTTTTTTGCATTCACAAATGCTGCCAGAACTAACAAGAGTACAAAACTGATATAACTGAGTTATTATTATTTAGGATTATTAATCGTCTCCCTGAAATACAGAGAGAATGAAAAGCTCTTTCTGCTAACGATGTACAGCATTAGCATTGTTCATCTATTTCTAACACGTTGGTATTGGTCTAATAAGTAAAACTTGAGATATTAATACTTATACTATGAATGAATACTTATTTCTATCTTGTTTCCCTCTGTTTGTGTGTTTTGGTTTGTCGTGTTTCATGCGTTTCATGAGCTGACATATTTCCTAACAGCTGAATTCATGTCATGTCTGTGAGGAAACTTGACAGCAACAGGTGGGGGAGGGGTAGCGCTGCATTACTTTGTATCTTATACAGCTGGAAGAGAATTTGATAGAAAACATTTCCGCCTGGCTCCGATACACACCCTCTGATCAGTGTTTTGTTTTTGTCTGTGTGTTTTTGTTCAGGTGGTCTTACGGGTTTTGTTATGGGAGATCTTCACCCTGGGAGGGTCGCCGTACCCGGGGATCCCAGTGGAGGAACTCTTCAAGCTGTTGAAAGAAGGACACCGGATGGACAAACCTGCCAACTGCACGCATGAGCTGTGAGTGAGCCGATGACGGTCACACCCTCACACTGACCCGCTTAGTCCAGACCAATCGATGTTTGCGTTTTGGATAACTAGGATTGATTGGCTGTAGAGTAATGGTGGGTGGCTTTGACCTTTGACCTTTCAGGTACATGATCATGAGGGAGTGTTGGCACGCCATCCCGTCTCAGAGGCCCACCTTCAGACAGCTGGTGGAAGACCTGGACCGGATTCTGTCCATGACCTCCACTGATGTGAGTCAGACTGTTGGCTTTATTTCTCTTCTTGATAAACGGTGGTAATGTTGAGGGTTGAGGCAGGTGGAGTCAGCTGTAAGACTGGCTCCATGATTGCTTTTGGTTTTGAAGTCAACAGTATTGTTCTGCTCAACAAATTTACATTTTGTCATAAAGTTTTAGTGAATTTACATAAAAGACCTTACAGAAGAGGTTTGGGGCCTCTGTGTGTTTTTTTCCCCATAAAATTCTGCCAAATAAAAGAGCGGTTCTCTCGATGCAGAATGTGACTTTCCTGTATTCATGTGAGCTCAGAGGAGACAGGTAACCTTTGACCCTTCCTCTGACAGGAGTACCTGGACCTGTCGGTGCCGTTCGAGCAGTACTCCCCAACCTGCCAGGACTCCAACAGCACCTGCTCCTCCGGAGATGACTCAGTGTTCGCCCACGATCCGCTGCCCGACGAGCCCTGTCTTCCCAAACAGCCTCCCAGCAACGCCGTCATACGGACATAAGAGCCCAGCTGCGGAGGTCGTGACCCCCGCTCACACTCTGTGACAAATAATCACCTCTCAGCGAATCAAGACTCCTCAAGATATGGAAATTAAGACTTCACGCTATACTCCTGCAGCTCGTCTTAAACTCTCCAGGCTTTTCTCCTACGATTTCCCCCCAACAGACACTTTGAACATTGAAGGATTTTTTTGTTTTTGTTTTGTTTTTTTTTTGGCTGTTTGCGTTCTTTTCAGGAATGAAATTCTATTTTTATACTCTGGCCAGTCTTTTGCTACAAACAGTCGTGTGGTGAAACCATTCCGTGCCTCCTGGGATTTAAACCTCCTAGGACTGAATTCAGAAATCGTACGCGGAGGACATGAAGGGCATTTTGAAGGCGACCAAGTAGTGGTGCGGATCTATCTCCTCTAGATCTGCGCAGATCACAAGAATGCTCCCTCATGAACGGAATCCAGGAAGAAGTTTCCAGCAGAACTCAGAGGAGAAGCTCTGAGAGGCGAAGACTTCCAGCCACAGCGGGTTTCCTCAGTGTTAACAGTTTTTTTTTTCATCCTAAGAACAGTTTTTGGGGTTTTTTTATCGTCTCTGAACAAAATTCCTGGTGACGTGTGCATATTTCAGGGCCTTTCAGTAATAAGAACTGCGCCACTTGGAGGACGTTTTTAGGTTTTTTCTATATCTAGAAAGTGATTTATTGTAAATATAAAAATGCAAATATGTATCATATCGCTGCCCACATGTAAAAGACAAAAACAGAAAAAAAATACATTTAAAAAAATTTATTTGAGGATGGAAGACACTGTCTATGCGTTGAAAACATTGAATTTTTTGGGGGGTGTTGCAGAAAAAAAGTTTTATTTGAATAATTAACATGTATATTTGTAAAGGTATTTATAGACTTAACATGCGATTCTTAAGTTTGAAAACGTCTAGGTTTAGGTATTTTAGTACTGTACACAAAGATTTTTATTTCGACTTTTTGTAACTTATTTTGCAGCAGAAATGATTTTGTCACAAACTGGCAGAAGTTTTTTTTTTTTATCCACCTTTTTTTTTCGTTAGTTTGTTTACTGTCTGAAACAGAGAAATGAGAATGTATGGCAGGAGGCAACCTTTCTGAGAGCGAGTGTAGTGCGACATCCGGACGTTGACCTGCGACTCCGGAGCGCCGCCCGGAGGTGCTGCGTGGTTCTGCTAAGTTCTACTTCTGGTTTCACATGTTGGCATTTGCACTAAGGAAAGAATGATGAACTCTTGCTGGGCAAGAAATAGCAGCGCATCACAGAGACCTTTCACACAGACCGTCATTCTCAAAATAAAGTGCACCTTCTGTCAATCCTGCAGTTTTAAAGCACGAATATGACTTTAAAACGTACAGTACGTAAATCTGACCTTGCAAATATACTCACGACAGATTCCATCGAGTTATTTATTAAACAAAGATGTGATCAGAGTTTTAGGGTTTGTTCAAGCTTGCGTCTTGTCCACATGTAGCCAGGTGTTTTATGAAACCAATCAAAAAAATATCGTACGATCGGGATCGTTTTCAGAAAAATTTTCATCCACAAGAACCTGCACAAATACGCCACTGAAAGTTGTTTTCAACATGCCGAACCCATAGGGGGCAGCGTAGCACAAAGCTAAGACCTGTATCAGCCAATCAGATTGCTTCAAAACGACCACTACTTCCTGTTTGGAATTAAACGTGGCATCAGGACGTTCATTTTTGTTGCCAGGTTTGTAGATTGTACTAGTTTTAAATTTGATGTCAATTGGGAATCATGTCAGAACAAATATGTGGATATTTTAGCACATTATTTGTCGCAGTCTGCAACGAAACCCCAAATTTCCATTTTCCCACCTCCACACACAAATACTTATTGTCTTGTCAAATCTGATCTGGTCTGAGTTCTTAGATTTGTTTTTGGTGATATAAAACTGAGTTTATGTGTGGATGGAAGGCCAAAATTCGTTTTGTAAAATGTCTGGCTACATGTGGACTAGGCCTTAAAAACGCTCCCAAAACCCAACATACGTACACTATGGAAAACTTTAACATTTACAGCAGGCGTGTTTTCTTTTTACTCCAAGCTGTGAATCACAAGAGCCTTCTGAGAACCTCAATCTGTCTTTAAAAGACAAACGAATTAGAGATGCACCGATCAGAATGTTTTGGCCCAATTTCCAGTCCTGTTTTGTTTCATAACACTGACCTGCCAAATCACAATTTTAGAGCTATGAACAATTATGAAACAAAAATTGATGTGCAGTTGGTCAAAAAGTGGATGTTTTAATGTCAAAAATTGGTTTTTATGGCTTTTGTTACATGAGGACCTTAACTCAGATTGATATGCGTTAAAAAAAAACTAAAGAGTGTAAAAATTGAATCAGATGAGCTTCATCAGAACTTATTTGGCAAATATGTTTCCTTCTCCCCATTGTGTGTTAACTTTTGTACGGAAAAGTCAGAAAACCACCTCAAGCTAGCATAAACACTTTTGTTGAATTTTGCAGGTCCATAAACCGTCTTCCAAAACTTCAAATAAAAATACATGATGAAAACACGGTCAGTACCGGTCACTAGATGATCGGTGCATCTCTAAAAGAAATAAATTACTTCGTTTATCTTTTTTAAAGGTTAGTTAAATAGGTTTAGCTAACCCTGTTTAGCTAACAGGGCTAGCTGTCAGCTAAAGTCTGGCCACACTACTCCTTCTTTACTTCAGATTAGACTTAACTGTTGACGTTCTACGTAGTTTACTCAAATACAGTGACTGACATGGGTTGCATAATTCTGTTTCCTGCAGATTTTACAGCAATAACCAGAAAATATTCATGTAATTCACAATTCTTCTTCAAAAGGGTTTTCATTCAGTGTAGTGCTGCTAGGATACGGTCAAAGCCCTTAAATACTTCGCAGTAGCTAACAATTACATAAACGCATCCACGTTCCAGTGAGTGCAATGTCATAAATCTATGTTTAATTTAAAACGTGCCTCCCAGGGTTTTAATCACAGAACATTCAAAGGTCAGAAGGTCAACGCTGCTAATGCTCACTGGTAAAGATTTAGCTTAAGGGGTAAATAAATGTTTTTTTCTAGTTGATGGAGCAAAACCTGCCCATTGCCTCTCTATAGTGTTATTACTGAATGAAATGAAGGCTTGTTGTGTGACTCAGACCACACAGCAGTAAAATCAAACGTATGTTTTGTGTATGTCCTTCGATTATGTTGCGAAAAGTGCCAGATTTAGTCTTAAAAGCCTGACTTTATCCGATCTCTGAACCAAATCCTGCGCCGGTGAATGTAGGTGGCCAGAAGTATTAGGACGAGAATTACAAAATGGGTTTTCTTAATAGTGAGGCTTTCTTTCTCGTTTTTTTTTTTTTTTTTTTTTTCTAACTGATCCCTCAATAAAGTTAAAAAGCATTCAGTCTGAAACGTTTGCAAAGTCACAGACGGGAAAGGACTTTTACGTGGCATTGAAGGCTTCGCAGATTTACTCGCTGCTAAGTGGAACCGGTGGAAACATGTTACTGTGCAATCAGAAACCAGCTGGAGTCACCGACAAGTCAGCGCCAGTACTTCCTCAAGTCGTTTTTATATTTGAAGAACTTAAAATACAAATTGGGGACTGTCATTTTGCTACAATGTCCAAATTGTTCTGATTTTTTTTTTTTTTTTTTTTGCTATTGGCACCAAAATTCTGTCAGGAAAAAAAAACTAGTTCAGTGAAAGCTTTTATAGGAGATGCTTTTGGTGTTATCACAGTCGTGCCTCGATTACATGATTTAGCAAAAGGGGATTGATTTATTTTTTTTTTCATCACATTATGAATGTATAAATGCGTTTTAAAAAAATTCAAATGTTTGAAAAATGTAGATCTTAAAGGATGCATTCTAGGGCTAATCAACCTGGTTTGTTCACTAATGTTATTAATATTATTAAGTGAGCCAAACAGACAAAAAAGCACTTCTGTAAAGAACGGATGGATATAATGAAACAGGTGGTGTTTTGTTCTTATTTATTCTTCCATGTTGGGTAAAAGCTTTCCCTATGGTGAGAGTATTTTATTCAGAGCTGTTTGCTTCTCAGTGTTTTTATTAAGAGCCAGAAGAAGAGAATTGTGATGTAGAGTTGGAACTTTGTTGAATCCTTAAAAAGCTTTCCTTCTGGTTTAGTTTCATTAGGGTTTTTTTATTATTATTATTTTATCTTTGAATTCCCTTCTTTTTGTTAGCTCTCTTTTAAATTGATTTTTTTTCTGTTCTGGTAGTAAATTTAAAGACTTGCCTCACTTGTTATTTTTATATATTTTTTTTGTTTTGTTTATTTAATGGAAATGAATTGACATAGCTTACTAACATTAGAACTGACTCCAAGTACATAGTTTTATTTATGCAGCAGAATTGGAAATAAATGCATTTCATTACATATCAAAGGTACTTTTTGTGACTTAAGTTGTTTTCTCTGCATTAAAATGAAATTAAAAGAATATTTCCCTCAGTGTCCTCGTCACAATATTCATTCTGGAGAATTACTTTAATCCTTTTAAATAGGGATGCTCCCATCAAAAGTCAGAGTCAGATATTTAATGAGAATTTGTTTAAACTTCTTTGCTGAAGTCTTTTTCAAGAAGGGTTCTCTTCAAAGTTACCAGCAGTAAATATCTTAACTGTGTGAACTCTTGATGTCTAAAACATGTCGAACTGTTTCCAATGCTTTAAAAAATAAAGTAATTCATGCAAACTGTTTCATAAACTGCAGCCAGCCAGAAGCACAAGCAAACTAAGCAGCAGCTTTGGCCCCTGCTCCAACAGGGGGCGCCACAAGAGCATTCAGTCCAACTTACAAGTGTTTTGCTGTATGAGTGTTAAGTCAGTAACATTTCCATCCTTTCCTAAACCATTATTGATATGAGGACGTTTGGTCAGCAGGTCATATTGGATCGAATCATTTTTTTTGTAAAGTGCCTTCATATGACGTGTTGTGAATTGGTGCTCTATAAATAAACTGAATTGAACTGACATCTTATTTCAACATTGGGTTTTTCTGCTGCTCATGAAAGGCATCATCAGTAGGAGCTCCCACCTTTTCTGGTCTCTAAATGTGTCAATTAACATGAGCCAACATATGCTATATATGAGTTTAACAGAAAACTAATACCTAATGAAGGTTTTTTATTATGTAGAAATAGGAACATTCTTGTAATTCCTTTTTTTGCCACTGTATCACAGGTTGCAGCACATCTTTCTGTTTTAAAAAAAATCAAACAGAATCAAGTCGGGTAAGATAGTCACTGCTCATAACTTCTCCACAGAGCCACACTTACAAACTCCAAACACTCTCTTTACGCAAAACATAATTTTCCGCCACGAGCCTCTTATGTGGCAGAGTTGGTTGCTTTTTTTTCTAATTTTTTTTTACTATAAATGCTTAAAAAATCAACAGTCTTTCATTCCTTTTGGACAAACAAAGCCCAGATTTCTGTCACTCATCCTCTGTTGTGTTCAGCCACATAATAATCAGGAGAGGATGAAAGAGGGAAATTGAAAGACGGATTCTTGAAGTTTATTTTTTGATTGTTTATGTCAGTTGTCACGCAGCTCTTTGTCTATTTTATATTGACCCTTTGCACGCGACTCCACCCGACCCGCCATGACGGACGTCAACAACCTATATGTGCTCCTGTAAAATCATCAGCTGTGGGAGCCTAATGTCGCTTTTATCTGGTGCATTTCGCTTTAAAAATGGTCATAAGTTGATGTGCGGTCGGCTTCACAAACAGATTAAATTATAAAACCGAACTTGTAATTTAATCGATAAGCTTTAATGAGGAAAGATGGCGACGATGGATAGGAGCCGTCAATCATAATGACTAGCAGCCCTCAGTGTAATGGCGGATTTACAGCGAACACTTTTTACAAGTGTAACAGAATTACAAATGTATTTTTTAAAATTATTGTTTCTAATTAATTCCATATTGAGAATTTGTGCATTTTATCTTATTCAGCTATTTTTATTTGTTGTTTTGTTGTTTTTGCCTGCTGGGGTCGCCTTTCTTCGCTCTGCCTCACTCGGGCTTCCGTAGCTCGTTTCAGCTCTTGTAGCTGCTCGGCTTCCCGGTTTCCTTCACGGCGTTGTTCCGCTGCTCTAGATGGATATATCGCTGCTGCGATATGTGTTTGTTTTCTGTATGGATGTTGTCGTTTATGTTGATGTCTCTGGCATATTTTGTTTATTATTGTCTGTTAGTCTGTTATTTTGCAGTTTTGACCATCATTATGGGTTTATTGGGCAGTTTTATTGTAATTTCTTTTGGCGCCAATATGTCTCGCAGTCTGTGCGGGTCCAGCGCAGCTCGTTTGAACACTTTATTTTTATGTTTAGGGCCGAAGTGCAGGGAGGTGACGAGAAGATTTATTTGTTTTTACTCTTCTCCCCCAGAATAAAATATCCCGTTGTGAAGCCTGGCTGAATGACTTAAAGAAACTCATTTATACCATCCGTTACACAAAGTAAGAAGATTAACGTTCAAATACTTTATAAGTAAGCGTTATTAGAAATACATCAAAAATATCAAATGTCGCATTATGGCGAAACTGTCTAACCATCAGTAACCCCACCAACATGTAGCCTAGCTTATACAAAAAACTGGTTAGCGTCTCTGCTATGGGGAAATAATTCAAATTCCTCCATACTCATCTTCTGTACCTTTTTAAGGCTGCTCGGTTTGAGGGGAAACGCCGTTTATGACATAGTGATATAAATGATGTGGTGTAATTAAGGTAAAGTTGGTAAATTACCATATTTTCCGCACTATAAGGTGCACCTAAAAACATTCAATTACCTCAAAAGCCGATAGTGCGCTTTATAATCCGATGCTCTTTAGATATGGACCAATATTGAGCAACAACAGGTCTAGCAACTACAGTAAGCAGCCGCCGACTTCATTTTCACCCGTAGAAGAAGCGCGCGGTGCATGCTGGGATAGTTGTCAGATCGCTGGTTTGTAATTTATTAATTAAGTTTGACTGAACTATCTACCTACTGATCGTCTAGAATCATGTCGTCTTCAGGTCATCTAGCATCACCTTCTCCATGAACATGCTGTGTACGAACGGAGAAGGGTGACCATCGTCCGGCCACGCCTTGGCCCTGTCGCCTAAGGCTCTCCTCACCGACTGGAGTCAGACTGTTTTGTTGACATTCCCTTTAGTGTAGCTCCATCTAGTGGATGCATAATGTAACTCCAGCCTCTACTGTAGCGTCTATTCTTTGCGCTTTATAATCCGGTGCAGCTTATAGTGCGGCAAATATGGTAATCAACACATTAAGAGGGAGGAGGTATGTTTCTAAGCTAGCTATTTCAAAGTTTTGTAAATCCCGTCTGTGAGTCCCAACCAGGTGTTACGTTCACAGACATTTAACTGGACTTTAACAAATAGAAGCCGCAAATAAAATGGCAAAAACAACTTGGGAAAACAATTTCCGTCATGGCGCCTCAAATGACTTAAGTGATGTAGAAAGGGTTTAGCAGTTTTCAGCAGTCAGGTTTGGGTTGGTCTGTAAGTTTGAAACACGGTTTTAAGTACATGAGAAAATATGAATATGTCTCTATGAACTGTTTTGTCATTTTGATTAAGTTTATCTCGATTTTGTTTAGTTATTTTTTTGTCATTTCTTTCCACATGTATTTAAATTTCTAACAGAACGGCGAAACTAGCTGGCATTATTTGATTATTCCGTCTGCATTCACAGCTTGTTTGCTTCAGTCTTCTTCTTTTTCTCTCAGATCAACATTCCACCATAACAACAGCCCCTCTAGGGCAGACATTTCCCCCCACATGGGAGAGCAAAAAAAAAAAAGAAAGAAAAAAAAGAACCATTTCTCAGCATCTTTGAGTCTCCCTCTTTTTCTCTGCGCCTGACAAACTCTGCTGTCAAAGCCCGTTCTGAATAAACACATTACAACAGAACTTTCTGTCAGCCCTGTTTCTGTCGCTGAGGATTTGCAAGAGCAAACACTAACTGCTCTGTTGGCCAAAAGACAAAACTCTGGCAAACTTTGCGATCCTGAAGTTTGGAAGAATTTTGAAATGAACTGGAACCGAAACACCGCAGAGAGCAAATGTTAGTCGTTTTGTTCCTGTTTATGTCTCGGCCGTGTCGTAACACGGTTTGTTTTCGCTCCACACAAACTGTTGGTTTAAGCAGATCGCAGCAAGTCTTGGGTTTTTTCTGGGGAGTATTTACAATATAATGTTGCGTTCAGATTTTACATTCAGAATGAAAAGGAATGAATAAAAAAAGGAACAAAAAAATGGGACAAATTCCTGGTCAAAGTTTTTGATGCAGTGAGGAGAACAGAAAACAACTTTCTACCAGACTTGAAGCATAAATTCAATAAATCTTTATGGGGTGATGTAATGTGTTTATTCATTTATTGGGTTTTACGTTTATGTCCTGATTGAAGACGATGACTCTGTTTGCCTTTGTATGAATTCAACATGAATTCATACAATCATGATTCATGATTGAATCATGATTCAATCATGATTCCCCCCATGTTGAATCATGGGGGGAATCAATCTAGCAATTGAAGATGTTATTTGTGAAGCTTTGTCCTGCTGATAATAATCCTACCTAGTTTTGATTTGTGCTTAAGATTTTGCATATCAGCTGATATGACAGCCACATCTAAAAATGCTTTCTAGTGTTCCTGTAAGTAGTTTATTCCAATTAAATAATTGCAATATTGTTTAAAATTAAATTTCTTTGAGCAACTTTATCACTAAGTGAAAAACATTATATAGATTAACTAAACACAAAGAGATTATTAAGATTTTTGGTTCATTTAATTATGATGATTTGAAATGAGAATATTGGATCAAAGCAATAAAAAACTGTAATTACAAACAGAAATAGGAGTTTAATGAAAAATATATGTGACACCTGCTTTATAATTAAGGTTATTGTTTTCAAAAGGTATTTTTAATCTAACAAAAGAGACAATTTGAGATGCATGTTTTAATTAATGAAATATGACTGTACTGCAGACATATTTCAACATGTAATAGTAAATAATACAGTTTCATAGCTCTTATTTTACCACCATGCACTCATTTTTGATGTGTTGTGCTTCCTAGATTAAGATTATGTTTTTTACTCTTCTTTACTGTTTATGGTTGGGTTACAAAAAAGACATAACTATGAAAATACTGTAGGTCGCAGACGGAGGGGAAATAACAAACAGAAGACATGGTGGCCAAAACTGCAGCATGATGGAGGCAATAAAGAAATCTACAGTTAAAATATTCTTGGGAGACAGACAGTTGGAAGGTGAACCTCCGTCTCAAATCTTTTCTTTATTTGTAATCACCAGTTTTGATGTTTTTCTACAAATTCTTAATTGGGGTTCTAAAACGTACACATATTTTTATCTGAACCCTTGAGGCAGATGATGAGGCCGAGTTCTGTGAGACGTTCACAACTATTAAAGTATTATTTCAGACAAACTCATCCCTGACCTGCCTGCTGCGCTCTTAAGTCTCCATGATGCTGGTGAGCAGAAGCAGCTCGGTGTGTGTGTGTGTGTGTGTGTGTGTGTGTGTGTGTGTGTGTGTGTGTGTGTGTGTGTCTGGTGTGTGTGTGTGTGTGGGGTGTGTGTGTGTGTGTGTGTGTGTGTGTGTTTTAATCTAAAAAGCATGTAGAATGGATAAATAAAATGTTACCACATTGCAGTTTGTGTAAAGGATTTAGAAAGAGAAAGGAGTTCTGTTGTAGCACTAAGTAACTAGCATTTCACTTTAAGCTAGTGCAGGAAGCGTAAGCCCCAGATTTGGTTTTGTTTTCAGTCACACAGAGAACAAATTAGTCTCTCATAGCATCTTAACTGCTCTTTAATCACAGAGAGTCTTTGCCTCTCTGTCTTTGTTTGCTGAGCCCAGCTCCACGCCCTCCGTCGCCGCCTGGCTGGCTGCGGCTCTGTAAACGCCTGGTAGGAGGGATGGAGTGGGCAAAGTAGGCAGGGGAGAGTTTGCTCCTTTTCTCTCTCTCTCTCTTCCTTCTTTTCTACTCGGCCAGAGAAGGAGGGCCAAGCTGGACGGTGACAGAAGGAGAGAGAGAGAGAGACGGGTCTATGTAAACACACTTTTGGCCCGCGTCCCGCCTCAAGAGCGTCCTGAGGAGAACATCCTGCCCCTCGATGGAACTTCCTCGGCCGGCTGAAGTGCCCCATTCATGGTCGTCTTGTGAGGGGAGCTTGTTTTCGCCGCTAAATGGCTGTTTCTGTTTCAGAGGTGTTTGCTGCAGTGGCTGCTTTCCACACACCCAGACGACCCCCCCCCCCCCCCATTTACACACCTCGGCCATACCTCATTTTTTCTCCTCTGTTCTCCTTCTGCCCACTTCCCTTATCATGTGTTTTTCAGTCACATAGCGCCATTTATAGCACCATCAGGTAACTGTGTTGCCTCCAGTTGTTAGTAAAATGCTGTTTACATCAAATATGACTTGAAAGAAATTTTACTGCACAATTCAACACCTTCAAATTGTGTCTCTGTCCCTGGGTCCGCCTCCAGGAAGTCTCCCCAACATGGCTCCTTTATTAACCCTTTAACAAAGTTTTTACCAGCATTGCTTTTAGATGTAGCTCTTATAACAAGCTCAGATGATGTGCAGTACCACAAGGTGTTTGCTAATTGCTGCTGGCTAGTCTGAAGGAGAAGCTTTGTCCTTGAAGAGGGGCCAAGATTCACCCAAGTATTTTACACAACTGAGTGGTTGCCACGGGAGACTGTTATTAAATTATTCTGTAATTTTGTTTTGCCTTTTTTTAATTAATGCAATTATTCATTCAATTCTCAGCAATTCCTTGCACATTTCTAACCCAGCTAAAATCCTTGAAACACACACACACACACACACACACACACACACATCTTCACAGGTGTGTGAAAGAGGGTGCAGTCTGTTCAAATCCATTTATTGTGTGTAGTGTGTGGTTCTCTACATGTCTTCTCTCCTGGCTGTGGACCATCCCACCTCCTGCTGCGCCTGCAGCTGTCATTACGTTGCGTCACATCGCTGCATCCGACTCGTTACGTAATCATTACCGCTCACGGTTCTGTTATGGTGGGTCGGGTGACCCCTCAGGTCGGGACCTGCTAGTTCATGAATGATCAGCAAACGAGTGAATGAAAAGATCTGAATACTATTTTTACAAATCCTAAGATAATGGCCAAAGGGTTTTTTTTGTCTAAATTATCTTTTAGAAAGAAAGAGGTGGTGATTTTTTTTTTTTTGCTCATATTTTTGGCAAAAAAATTCCTTAAGTCATTATTTTAGGAAGTTGATATGGATTCACAATTAGCAGCAAAGTGTAATTAATCATAAAACTGAACACAACTGTAATTCTGATGCTCTCTTTGTGAAATACACATTTTCATGTATATAAAATGAACTTAATTTTAATTTTTTTTGTTTTGCTGTATTTCTTGGGTCTTTCCTTCGACAGCAGCTTGAAACCCAGTTTGGCTCATGGAGGTTTCCTTCCTCTTTCACGTGGCAAAACGTGAGGAAGTCGAATGGAAATAAACACTTTTTCAAGGCTCTCCTCATTTAAACAACATGAAAAACTACCTCTAGCTACACACAAATACAAACCGATCGAACGTTGAAGTATAAAGTTTACAGATTCCCATGACTCGACACAGGCCTCTCCCTCTGAAAAGCTCAGCCATTTTTAATCTGTCTAGCTTCATGCGCTGCCAAAAGCCTCTTTAATTGTTTCCCATTTAGGCAAAAGCCACAAAACCCTGAGCGTTCCAGCATATACAAGCTGTCGCCAGACTGCAATAATTGTACATTTCAGGCCGGCTTTGTAAAGGCAGCTTTTTTTGGTGAATCAGCAGTCAGATGAGAGTCAGATGTGGCCATCCTCCATGGCCGTTGCACGACTGTTGTGTGACTGAAAGAAGCTATTTCTGTTTTTTGAGCGAGCGTTTGTGTGCAAGTCTGTCTGTAAAGTGAAATGTGCCCAACGTGTGTGAGTGAGGACAAGAATGAAAGCGTGTTTTCTTATGTGTGGGGCGCTGGGCTGCTGAAACTGGACCTCGGTATGTTGTCGCTGTAAGTGTGCCAAATCAGCGATTAACTGCGCTCCGTCGAGACAGCCATGTGGAGGAGTGATATCCAGGAACAGGTGTGTGTGTGTGTGTGTGTGTGTGTGTGTGTGTGTGTGTGTGTGTGTGTGTGTGTGTGTGTGTGTGTGTGTAGCTATCTGGTTTTGGGAGCTCCTTGGAGAACGGCTGCAGGAATAGACCTGATGATAGTTGGAGACCAGCGGAGGTATGTTTGCTACACTGGGCTCCTAAATATCAAGGTTCTTCTCCTGTCAGTCACAACTGACAGGAGAAGCTTGTTTGTTTCCAGAAAATCAAATCAACTCTGAAACATCTGATTAGTTTGAAGATAAATGTCTTTTTTTTCTTGGTTTCTGATTGTATCCTTCCAGATTATAACCTTCTTCTTACTTCACTACAACAGGTCAAATAAAGTCGAATCAAGTTTATTTTTGTAGCGCATTTCAGCAACAAGGCAGTTCAAAGTGCTTTTACATCATGAAAACTTCGTACAGTCAGCAATTATGAGGTAAGCGATAAACATTACATTTTGTCAAATACCATCATCAAAATCATCAAGCGCATACACATCAAATCTAATCAATGTTCCAGTTGCTACTAATTAAAGGCAGCTCTAAGCACATGAGGTTTTTTGCTTTGTTTAAAGGATCTCAGTGTTTCAGCTGTTTTGCAGTTTTCTGGTAGTTTGTTCCAGATTTGTGGTGTGTGGAAACTGAATGCTGCTTCTCCATGTTTGGTTCTGGTTCCAGCCGATAAAACAGTAGCAGATCTTTAATGTGTTGTGGTGTTAAACTGCTCACTGATTTATAAACTAACAGTATTTTAATGTCTATTCTCTAAGTGGAAGGACTTTAGAACTGGGTGATGTGCTCTATCTTCCTGGTTTTACTCAGAACACCAGCAGCGGAGATTGATTTTTTTTAGGCAGACCTGTGAAGATACTTTTGAACTAATCAATGAGACAAATGATGAAGACATAGATGAGTTTCTCATTAGTCCCCTAATCCTGGAAATGTTCTAGAGACAGAAGGCTGACTTTATAACTGTCTTTATGTATCTTTGAATGTTCAGGTCTGATTTTCTGTTTGCAGCTAAAGAAAGGCAGGACATTTAGATTAGAAAGTCACATCAGTTGAATAATAATCTTAATGAAGAATTGAAATTGAAGCTCATTAAGAAGCATGTCTGATATCTTCTTAAAGGTTATTTTTAAGAACCTTAATCTCCCAATCGAGTCAAATTTATCTTACATTACTGTCGATTTTGTGTGTATAAGTGGGGTTGACTATTGCCACTATATAAATAAACTAAATTGAACTATAATTAAAATCTTATTAGATGCATTACTTGCAGCATTGTCACTTTCTAAGAATTCGAGTCTGTCCTCCTGGTAAACCCAGGAACTCCAACCATTCAAATAGAGAGAAAGATAAATGTTTTTGTGTGTGTGTGTTTTGAAGGTAGTTGGTCACAAGGGAGTTAATTTTAAAAAACTTACTGAAAAAAGGAGAAAAGTGGATCAATAATCGCCTCTAAAAGCAGGAGGTGCGAAAACTAACAATGCTAGAGTTTGCAGCACCACTTCCTAACAGGAAACAATTGCATTATTTAAATTATATTTTAGATATTTTATTGGACAGTTACTTAGAAAGACAAGCATTCATATGCAAGGTAAGATATATTATTTTTATGCCCTAGCGTGGTTGTCCTCAGAGCGCTAATGTTGTCAGCAGCCTGCTCAGTGCCCAGAAAATATAATGTTTATTCAGCAGGACTTTCATGCTAAAAAGAGTAAATAATAAAAGCTAAATAAATTAAATATAACCTATCCAGCCATAGTCACTGTGAGCTGTTACTATTACCCCACATGCTTCTTGTCTGACCACGAACAGACATGAACGTGGGGTTTCTGTAGATCGGTGCGAATCGTTGATGGACCTGAATCCAGCGTCCTACAGCGACTCAACATTAACGAACAACTCCAGCATGAATTTGATTTACCAAAGCTAAATAAATTATTTACCAGGAGATTCGAGCTCATAAATAAACTTGGGTTAGTTACTGACATCACTGGTCCTGACAATATAATATTAAATCAAAAGAATACAGAAAAACAGAGAAAGAAAAAAAGAAGAAAATAATGTGAAAAGAGGGGAACAGGGAAAAGACATGAACTTATTACTGTAAACAATCACTACTGGATGGATTAGCTTTAACTTAGCCACCGGCTAGACTGTAAGCTGACGTTGCTCATTAACACCTGTAAGCTGTTTGAACTTAATTATAATGTTATTATTAAAATCTTGTCAATGTTTGGCATATTAATGAGTGATTTTGATGGTTGGAATGAGTTTTGCATCATAATTTTTAACTTATGGATTTGACAGACATTAAATAATTTAATTTAGGTAAAATAATAACTTGAAATTTCTTATTAATATGAATAAGTAAATGTGAAATGTTGCATTTTAAAGTTAAACTAATTATTTTTGTTTTACTTTAAGCACTTTTCTGGGTTGATTCATGGTGGTTTACTTAGTCTTATTTTTTACTTGCAGTCTGAGTAAAATTAATTTATGTAAACTTAAATAATACAGGTTAGTAATATTTATCTTCGTTTGGAGCTGTTTAAAGGGTTTTACCTACTACAGGACCAAATGTAAAAGAAAACTGATAAATAAATAGGAGATAAATGAAGATAACTGCTCAGTCTTTTGAGTGGATTCCAGTTGAGGAAAACTAGATGCATCCATCCTGTTCATGTGGGGGAAACTACACACATTAAAGCAGAACTTGACATACATGTTCCTTTTCTTGTATATGAGCCACAGCTAGTTTCCTTGTCGTTAATGCTAAGCTAGTTAGCTTAGCCACAGATGACATCAGATAAACTGTTTTTCTGTAACAATAAGTTGTTTCTCTGCTATTAGCAGATTAACTAATGGCTAATCCACTTAACATATTGAGAAGCATATACTTGAGGTTAATTGACAGCACTAGCACCCTCCTCCCAGCTCTGATTGGTTGTTTTTGATCAGAAGCGACGCATTTCTGCAGCCAATAGAACCACAAGGAGTTTGATTTTATTTTGATAGATTATCTGTCACATATTACACTGTCAAGACATGATGACTGTTTTAACAAATATGTAGGGAAAAAGACATGTTTTTATGAAAAGTCAAACACTGCATTCTTAAAGAGTTTGATGGAATCAGACATCAAACTGCCTGGAAAAACTAAATCCAAACAGTCCGGGGTGCATTTGCAGGTCGACTGGTAGATAAGAAAGGAACATTTAAGCAGGACTTTGACTGGAAAAGAATGTGATTTTGTCTTGCAGTGCTTACAAGTGAAGCAAGACTGAAAGGCATCATTGTTTAGTTTATTTGCCATGAAATTAGGAGTCATTAAGGCTGGGGAAAATGGTTCCACATGCAGAAACCACCTTCCCTCTAATGTTTAAGGTAAACAGAAAGAAAGAAAGGGAGCCTTATCGCTCCTTCTTTTACTGCTACCTTTTTATTTTTAGACCCTTAAGCTGTTTGTAGGTAGCCTCCGCTGAGAATACAAATCCCCTCCAACCCCCCACCACCAGACGTCTGACCTAGAAAGTTCCATCAGTGAAAAACCTTACAGCACCATCTGTGCATCCTCCTTTGGGGGCCACAGGTTTCCCATATTTGCTTGTTTCTGCGCAATGTTTCTTAATCTCCAAGGATGAAGAAACACTACTTCCTTTTCCAAAATGAGCTTGACTCACGACACAAAGGTGGTTCTATGCTGCCCGTGTGGAATTTCGAGTGGTCCTGCTAAACTTTGCTGCCCCCGGTCAAGACGGAACTGATGAAGTCAGTTTACGCAGCACCAGAGGGAGCGTGACGGTAGAAGGCATGAGCAGGAAGCTTGGACGCGTTTCAGGCTCTTCGATGGAGGATGATTCCAGAAAAGCATGACGCAGAATGGCACCGGAGAGTCAAATGTTACAAGGTTCGTGTTGGAAATTGCCATGCAGGCTTCATTTTTGACAGCAAATTGCAAAAAACTGGAGGGAAAAAACCCCATCAAACATTATTTTTGAAGCAAACAATTTACAAACTAAAAGGCATGGCAGACACATCGTTCAGATTTTCCTCCCATCCATCCAAGAATAAACTCATATATAAACTTCTGACTCTTGGAAGAATCCATGAGGGCTGTTATCCAGAGAGTCAACTACTGCAAAAACTAAAAAAAAAAAATTACATAAAATGAAATAACTAATAGCAACAATATGCAGCACTGCTTGGCGCCCTTTTTAATCAAACTACTATATATATATATATATATATATATATATATATATATATATATATATATAATAAATGCTAAAATAAATATGAGTAATAAATAAAAAATAATAATCACAACAGAAGAGTTACAGTATCAGGCCTCAATAAAATGCCAAAGAATGAAAATGAGTTTTAAGAAGCGATTTAAAATGATCCAGGCTGTGGGCAGATCTATTATGGAAGCAGCAGCGGAGAGAAAGCCTGAGCTCCTGTTCTCTTAAGTCAAGTCCGAGGGCCTTTCAGTAGCAGCTGATTTTTTGACGAGTCCTTGGTTCGGCGTTGGAGATGCAGGGCTGCGTCCTTAACAGCAAATTTATTAAGGACGCAGCCCTCTGCTACGTCCGTACATACAGATATATATAGAAACCAAACAAAGAGATGTATGGAAATACATAAATATGCTGCAATATGTCGCACTTGTCTATAAGCCACACTTACTGGGAATTTTATGACTGACACTTTTTCCATAAGCTAAATGTGACTGTTTTTGCTAGTTGGTTGTTTTAGAGGTTTTGTTTCCTCAAATATTTTTGTTGTTTCTTGAGACTCAAAGTGTGTCGTATTGTTGTCCACCCTGTAGATGTTTCTTCAGAGATGCCTCCCCTGGTTCAGGATCTTGGCTTTCCCTTTTCGTTGGCAGAGTTTCCACACACAGGTCTTTCACTTCCATGGCTTCAGGATCAAGGATCTCTCAGCATCTCATTTACAAAATCATTTATCTCTTTTGGAGATGCATGAAGAAATTCAACATTCTTTAATAGTTGTTCCAGATCCATGGACCCAGGGTCATAAATGTTTATTACATGGAGAGCGTAGTTTTTCCTGTTTGCTTCTTGATACCTGGCCACTTTTCTTGTTGGCTGTCCTGGTTCGTCTCTGTCTTTCAGCTCTGTTTTCAGATTTTTCAGCTCTGTTTTGAAATTAACCTCACAGCTACAGTGCTGTTTTTGGAGGACAGTGAGTTGTTCTCTAATAATTCTTTGGTCCCTCATTATCCTCATAAAGCGAGCTTTCATCTTATTATCCATATTCTGTTTAAATATTTTTAGCTTGCTGTGATAAATCAGAAAAAGCTTCTTCATATATAGTTTTAACTTCCTGGTTAGAAACTTCAGCCTGCTCCAGTTGACTTTGCAGATGTTTTATTGTCTCTTCGGATTGCTGCTGCAAGAAAGCGTACTCTTGTGCTACTCTCTGATGCAGATTGTTCTTTTCAGCTCTCAAGGCATTGATGAGACGATGGTCATTCTTGGCTCTTTCCAAATTAGCTGCTTTCTCACAATTTGCCTCATGCTGATAAATGTCTGCTTTCTCTCACAGGGCAGAAACATCTGCCTCATACCTCTGGTTTAACTCCAGGTATGAAATCTTACACAGCACCAGTTCACTCTGCAGACAGTTCTCCCTTTCCTGCACCTTTTCCTGGACATTTTTTCGTTGAGAGCTCCAGCTCTCTTTGCACATAGTCTAATTTTTGGTTCTCCTCGAGCCATTTTTCCTTCTCCTTTTCCAAAAGATCTCCAAGTCTCTGGATCTCTCGCTGTAAATCAATGATAGGTGTTCGGTTCACAAACCAGCCTTACAGATTTTGGCCAGCTCTCCATGCTGGGGTCTCATCTCACTGTGAGTTGGGTTTTTTGACTGATAAATTTATCAATTTTGACAAATTACGTTATTAAGCATGATATAGTTCTATGAATTGACAGATACCGGCGCAAAGACTGCTTTGTTTGTTTCCACAGGAAAATTAAACAGGAAAATCAACATCAACCCACCTGAGCAGTGGGACGTGAACCTCACCCGAAGACATTTTAACAGTGAGTATATATTGGATCTAACTTCAAATTTCTGCTTATAAATTGGATTTTCTTCTCTTTTCTTTTTGTGAAAATCATTTACAACATTTATTGTGAATTGGTGCAGCATACATGAACTGAGTTGAATTTAAAAGCAGATTATAAGTTTTTCCTGCGGCTCACATAGAGCTGCGCAACCAGAGCTAACGTGGTGAGTTTTAAACTCCTACCTTAATTCCTCACAGGGAGTTGATATAAATATCCATACAGGTGAGCCTGTGTGTCCCGTGAGAGTGAAAGAAGGCGCGTCCGACCTGCGCTAAGGTAAAGTTCATCAAACAGCAACAGCGAGAGGCAACCTGCAGTTATTGGTCCGCCTGCTGCTGGCCTAAAGAATGACTGTGTGTGTGTGTGTGTGTGTGCGTGTGTGTGTATGTGTGTGTGTGTGTGCGTGTGTGTGTGTGTGTGTGTGTGTGTGTGTTGTGTGTGTGTGTGTGTGTGTGTGTGTGTGTGTGTGTGTGTGTGTGTGTGTGTGTGTTTGTGTGCATAAACTATAAACTTATATTATAAACTGATATTTTATGAATAAATCTGCTCTGCCAGTGAAAATGCTCAGAGCAACAGAGACACTTGAAATCCAGCTTTAAAAATAAAAATAAGTGATTTGTTTTTGTTTTGTTTTTTAATGTTTTCCTAAAAACATTAACAAGCAACTCTTTGCCTGGCGGGGGCCTAGTGAAGCATGGCGGGCCGCCAGGCTGATAATACACCGGGGGAAACACTGGACACAAGCAGGTCAGTTTTCAACTTGTAATTTTTCCATGTTTCAAGGTTTATATGTGATTTAAGGACCAACTTTTTTTGGTCCATAAATCCCTATTCAGGTTAAAGTACCGGACCTCGACAAGAACCTTTGATCCTCTGGGATTGAATTTCCCTTGTATAAAAAATCCCAACACAAAACAAGTTATTAGAATATTCCTGTCAGCTTCCATCATGCTGCTCCACAGAAAATATGAAAGGGTTTGGCTGCCAGAGAGAGGATTCCTCTAACTGCCCCCAGGGGGGCTATAAATGAGGGTTCCCATGGCAGCTGTGATTGTCAGCACCTCTGGATTGCCATGTCGTTTTATTGACATTCAAATCTACCTGTGACCCGTAATTAAATCAGAAGCTTACAAAGGTCCTTCAAAGTCACGCTTTTTATATTCTCTGATCAAAACCAGCAGGTTGTGTCTGTGCATCCGAAACGTCCTGCAGGAAGAAACACCTCTAACTTCTCCCAGTAAAGCCAGTCTGGTTATTTTTATTACATATTTCAGCTTACATATTTGCTGAAGTATTTTTCCCTGAGAATAAAAATTGGTCACGATCGGGTAACTGGGTTACTTAGAATCGAACACTCTGTGCATGGCTGCCGTCTCCTGTGCTGTCGGCGTGTGATGGATGAGCCGTGGTGAAGATTAAACGCCCCTCAGTGTGCAGTGACAGTTCAGTCCGGCAGCTCCGCACTGCGCGCCGCTTTTTGGAACTTTCTTTCTTTTTTTTTTTAGAGCTAGACTAAAAGCCCTTCCAGGTTCCCTATTGTTCACCGTGATCAATATGGAAGCACAGCGTTTAGAGGCCCCCAGAGCCCTCTTCAGGAAGTTTAATTAAAATGATGATGAAAGATAGCACATCAAGGTAGAGCGCTTTGATTTAGAAACTGCAAGCAATGGAGGATAAGGAAGAGTTCACGCCTAGAGCAGCAAGAACGCAGCGAAGCGAAAACTACAGGCCATCATGTTTATATCAGAATATATACATTGATCAGGTATAGCACTACGACTAGTGACAGGGATATGAGCAAAGGCCTAAAGAATGACTGAGTGTGTGTGTGTGTGTGTGTGTGTGTGTGTGTGTGTGTGTGTGTGTGTGTGTGTGTGTGTGTGTGTTGTGTGTGTGTGTGTGTGTGGAACACGTGGCACCAGGTTGGACTGGAAGAGGGATTCTTTGGGTTCTGCCATCCACATGGAGATTACATTTAACAATGGGAATATTCTACTATCACACCATTCAATTTAATACGCTGTTTTTTTTTGGGACTACAATTAAATTCAAATTTGATACTGGACTCAGAAACTAATATTTTTGCTGATTTCGGCTACAATCTATGTATCTGACATTTTTCCCTCCAGCAATCTTATTTTGGACTCTACTTGAAGGACAAGGAGGCATGAAGTTCTGATTCAACACAAACTGACATCCAGTCTCAGTGTTTAACCGCGTGGAAACCAGATAGTTCTACATTGTTACCAGTTCGCTCTACTTATCTTTGAGGGAACCTTGGTGGCGTGATCTGTGCCATGACCTCTCTGCATAAATACATCTATATGTAGCGGCTAAGTGTTACCAGGCATCAATGCTATATGTGACCTGCTCAGACTGAAGCAATTCCATTGCCATTCACAGCTAAGATTACATCTTTGTCTCTTTTTGCAACAACAAGCTTTTTTAAACCACAACCACACTGAGTTTACAGTGCAGTTATACATGCACATTGTATAAATATAGTATTGAATGAACACATTTAATTGCATAACGTTTTCCTCCATTGTGCCTTTGCGGAGAAAATAAAAGTCCCACAACATAGGCACCAAATGTGGCTTACATTAGAGTATCTATAGCTATAGCATTTCCAGCATCTATACAGATACCCAGCTGTCTAGAAGCAAATATGTAATTACACAAGTCCCAGATTTCAGACTGTACTCTTTTTATAAACATGCGCTGTGACTCATAATTATACTGTATGATATACATACACCAAGGTCTTTTCAACCTCACCCGATTCACAGAGGGAAGGAGTTCAGAATTCAAGGGTGTTCAGACGATTGCAGTTTTCTACGCATTTTCATTTACATTAGACGTTAAACAGGCTGAGAAAAAGAATATCAGTAACCATAAGTTTCAGTTTTATTGGGAGTTTATGTAGCAGAGCAGCAGCAGTATGATGTGGGTAACAGAGAGCAGGAAGCTGGATAAAGATGAATTGAGCTAAAACCTGGATAGTACTGGAAAAAACAACAACTGGTTTGAGGCTGGGAAGCACTTCAGACCAGAGCAGAGGTTAAACCTTCAACCCTGAACATTCAGCCAGAGCTCCAATAAAACGCTTCAGATCAGAGTCTTTTGCATTTTGATGACCAAGTCCAAACCCATAGCTAAACCCAGCTTAGGTTCATCAAATCCAAAAGTTGAGTATTGGATTTTAGCTTCCTCCCATTTCCTTCATGTATTCCTGAACAAAGATTTGAACTCCAAGTTACATTCAATTAACATGTAGACATGCTGCAGAATATGGAGTTTTTCAAAAAGGCTGCCGCACAGACCTACACTGTCAGATCATTCCCTTTGGAATCAATAAAGTATTTTTGAATCATAAGTAGAGCAGGTGTTTAAATTAGCTAATCAATCGCAGCTGTGTTCAGAAAATCAATTATTAATAATCACAAATAAACATCGTACTGTAACGGACTGAATGTTCTGGTCTTTGTGTGGGAAATCTCTTTGTGTATTTTGGTGTTGCATCCTGATCCGCTAGAGGAGCTGCTGTCAGTCAGTTGCTAAGGCAACGAGTTTGCGTGTAGCATAGCCAACACAGAGAGCAAGAAGAAGGAAGAAAATGAGTAGTCAACTGTTTTTCTGCATTATCATTTCCTTTCTGTGGACTAAATTATAATACAAACATTTCTGGGTGTCCTTTTGTTCCTGGGATTCCTCTATTGTGGCAGCAAGGCTACGGATGGAAAGCAAAATAGTCGTCAGTTTGCTTTCCAGATTTGTGCAGATTCGCAAAATTTCCCAAATGTAAACAATAATATGCAATGTTTCTACAGTCTTATATCCACCAAATTTTGTTTTTGTTTTTTTGGACATCAGATCAGTGACATCAGACAGCTTAGGTGCTGTGACCAAACCAGCAAACTGACCATCTCACACAAACCTGAACACACACAAACACAAACACACACACATGCAAAAACCCACACCCCTAAAAGCGCCAGAGCTGGCTCTGGACGAACCGATTCGGGCCAGAAGAAGCAGCCTAGCAGCAACGGGCCGGGGCGGGGCAAAGAGGCACAGTGGGAGGACAGCCAGCCCTGGCGAGTGCATCGCCTCTCCAAGACAACTGTTGACAAGCCAGAGGGGCCTAACTGGGCCAAAGTCCCACAAACTGAATGGTTTCCATTGATAAAACGCTTCCTGGAGGCAGGAGGGGGAAGAAGGGATGACAGGAGATGAGGAAGAGAGAAAGGCTAGGATGAGAGGGAGAGGAAGACATGGAGGAGAGATGTCAACGGGACAAAATGAGGAAAAATGAAGGAAGGAAATTCAGAGAGAAAAACAGAAACTAGACAAGGAGAATTCAGAGCAGAAAGATCAGCAGAAGATAAGAGGAGGAACAAGAAAAGATGGACAAGGACGACACAAAGGCATGTATAACGTTATGTAAGAACCAATAAACAGCAAGGAAGTTAGATTAAACACACTTTAACTCTGAAGCAGTTTGAAGGACAAATGCTAACACTAACACCCTCACAATGTTATGTTAATATTGACCAGGAGTCACTCTTACACATGTTCACTCTCAGAATAAACACAGACAGAAAGCTGGTGGGATCGTTTAGCTTTAACCATGTCTGGTAAATGAAGTGATGTACTGGAGTGTTACATAAACAGCTTCCTTAGCTCCTAGCTTTGTGAAGTGGATTGTAAAGTGGTAAAACATAAGACATGCTTTACTACTTTAGTGTCATTGCAAAAGTATTCATATACTCTGAACTGGTTCTTGTCTTAAACAGGTGGTGGTGTGTATTTTCCACATCCATAGTGCAATTTTATCGCATAATCAAGTTGCCGTTATATTCAGTTGTTCTAAAAATGCTATGGATATATCAAACATAACTTAGAAGAAATTCTGATGTCGCTTAGCTGGATCTGATGTCTTGAAATTAGACCAGTCTCTCTTTAAGAAGCTCCTGCTCTTCCTAAACTCCTCCTTCAACACGTCATCACAACAGCACTTCTCCATTATGCCGTTTACAGCCATTCTGAAGAGTGCTGGACTGAAAAGTAGCTCGTATTTTAAGCACATTCCACCAAATGTTTGCTAATTGCTGGTGGCTAGTCTGATGGAGCGGCTTGGCTGGAGACTGAAGTTCTAAAGTGGAGATTTGGGTAAATATGTGGAGCTTTGTACGCGGAAGTGTTTAGGCCTGGCTTAATGGTTGCCATGGGAGATTCAGTGGTTTCTCAAACATGCATGAAAGAATAAAAGCAACACTCCAGATATGTTTTTGTTGAGGGAACATTATAACATGATTTAAAGCTGATATATGTAGTAACTTGTAGTACATACAAGCTAGGAAGTAAACTCAACACATCACCACTTACACACCAAAGTAAGACATGGTAGCAGCAGAGTCATGCTGCGCAAAGTTGGTAGAGACATAAAACACCTGCAGCTGCAATGAAAGGTTGTTCTGCAGTTTCTACCAAAATATACAGATTTTAATTAGGAAAAACAGGTAATTTGTATTTTACTGTTAAAGTTTCTGCAGGAGATTAAAAGGAAAATGAGTATAAATGACTAAAAAATGTGATGAGAATGTTGATGATTTGGAGGGGGATGTAATTATCTGAAACACACACACAGACACACACACAACTCTATCCCTGTTTCAAATAAAATTCAACTCCCCTGGTCTCTGCTGTGAGCACAGAGGAGAATATTCTATGGTTTCCTTTCTGATCCTATTTTTGTCTCCCTTTCCATCTTTTTTTTTCTCCCCTGTTCGACTGCAAACAATTTTCACATGTGGAACATTCTTCCCGACTTTGTCGCTCCTGCATCAACAAGCACTGCCCACCTGCTGAACCCCTCATCTGACCGGAGACGACCGGGTCAGCGTTAACTGAGCATCTGGAACTTGAACACGGAGCAGGAACACTCTGGGTAATAATCTCTAACATCCACCGGGAGTTTTCTTTTCTTCCCACTGCTTACCCTCAGCTAATTTAGCAAGACCGAGAACTGCTTAAAGGTTATTTTCCTGTGTTCCATCATCCTCTGTTGCTACTTAAAGAATGTGCCTCTCTGTGCAATGTGTCGTAAAAAGAAAGAACATTCTTTGGATTCGGATTGATTCTTGGCTGAAGCAGACAATGAAACATGAGAGAATCTTCAAAACAGGCAACTGAAAACAACAGGAAAAGTTGGATACAGGTTTTGGCACAACCAATCTGTAAAAAAGGCTTCATTTTAGTCAACATTCACTTTAGTCAAAAGCTTTATTCCCCAAAGAATAAAGTTTTTGGGAACTTATAAAACACCAGACAAGCTGGGCACAAAGAGCAACAATCAGCACTTGGTAAATCTGAAGCTTCTGCAGATATGCTCAGCGTAGGTGGGAGAATTTGTTGTCATTATTTATGCACCATGCAAATGCTTTCATAATTCTTTATGAAGAGCAGGAAGAAGAAAATCACGATTTAAAGAATGTCATAAGAAGTTTAGCTTCTCAGGAGTTCTGTGAAGGTCTTGGACTAATGGATGAAATTGTTGCCACCTCTCTGTTGATGACCAAAAAGTCCCAAATAGTCTCTGAAATAACCTGAAACTGAAAAGTAATAATAAATAAACATTTGCTAAAAATTGACCAATTAAAATCGGACATTCCTCGTAACATTTTGTTCAACAGAATCATTAAAAAAAACTGAACTAAAAGCCCAGACAAAAATGAATGTACCACAAGTCGTATTTTGTTGTGCAACTTTGTATATTTATGACATAAAGCCCTTTGACCTGCCTTGTTGCTGAAATGTGCTTTACAAATAAACTTTGTTGATTGAATTAAACAGTAGCACAAGAAAATAAATTCACAAAAATGAGATGTTCCAGCAGAGCAGCACAGAAAACTGCTGTCAAGAAACAGAGTAAAAGTAACTTAAATAACCGTCTGTTTGTTGGTTCTGATTCATTTGTGTGAACTCAGTAATAGTCTGATCTGAACTGAAGACAAAAAAAAATCCCTGAGCTTTGTTAAAACAAATGTGCCTCTGTCTTTATTGAATAGAGACATCTGTCTCCAAGTTATTTTGCTGTGAAGTAAAAGGCCGACTTTTCAAGACTGATGCTTCAGCGTTTAACTCATTCTTTGGTTGAAGTAAAATGGCCCTTGTGAGTGTTTTCCTCCTTCGCCTCACTTCAGTCACAGACCGGCTCCATTTCTTTCCCATTGTTGGGACTAAATTGCTTTTTGAATAATTCCATGCCTGAATTCTTACGGCTGTTAGCGCCTCGCTGTTCACCATTACGAGAGGAGGGAGAAAACCCGAGGGGTGGGGGCCAAAAAAAAACAAAAAAAAGACATAGTTCACCTAGTTAGTCCCGACCCAGAAGCTGTCCACAGCTCAACAGCAGACGCAGCGTGATGAAATGCTGCAAGAACCTCAACACTAAGCAGAAACTCGAGTTGAGCTCGAGCAAAAAGACGAACCACGAGAGTGAAGGGGGGTTAAAGGAGGGAGCTGTTGCCCAGCAACCAGCGGGACCCGACAGGTGCTTTGAAGAGATGTTGAGTTCATCCAGTTGTTCTTGTTCTTCTTCCATTCGACACATGTAAGGGCATCTGCTGCTCTCGTACAGCGACAGCTTTGTCTCCCTGCCAAGAAGTGCAGACAGGTTTCAGGAGTGGAACAAACAGCAAACATGTATTTACCACTGACCTCCTCATGCTGACGGCGAATTAACGCGATAACACATGTGTTTCAGATTAGCAGCAGGTGAGGTTAAGGGAGCCAGGTCTGAAGGGACAAATGTGGAAGGTAACAAAGATGGAAGATTCCTCTGAACGAGGGAGAGGAATTAGGGAGAGGCCGGATTTCATCTCTGAAAAGACTTTGTTCAAATTTGATTTCAGCTCCTGTCACGTTAGTGGCTTTTTGGTTACAAATGTACGCAAAACTCTGCTAATGTTGAAAAACAAAAACACCTTTTCACAATTGTGGTGTTTCCATTAAATAAGAAATGAATTAAAATCACGTGAATAAGCTTGTTTACGCGATAAATCATTAAAAATCACGGCAGTGGCTGAGGTAAATAGTTACAGTACATGAGATATATTCATATTTCAGCCGTAGCGCTTGCGTTCATCATCTGTCAGCCATCAGAGGAGATGTTGGCGTAGAATTCAATAGCCCTGGCTAATTGTGAGCGGCTAGCATTGCAGAGTTTTGGGGAAATTGTAGTCTGCCATTTTACATTAGAGCTGTGGATTCAACATGCTGGATGACTCAACTTTTTATGAACTGTGTGAAGCTGTGAGAGCTCTGGTGGATCCACTTTGAGAAGATCAAAAACAAACTCCAACTACTTCATGTTCAGAGTTTTTTTTTTTTGGTGTTGTACAAAGTACATCTATTTCCATGCTGTGAAAAAAAACACCTCATTATTGCACAAAAAGATTTTTTTGGAAATGGACATGGTTCTGTTAAGCAGATTTATTTTCGGAATTTCAATTTGTGCAGTTTTATGGTTAACAGAAATACAGCTACTGTCTTTTAAAGCCAAGTGAAGCCCGAAATGTCTCAGACCTTCCAGCTACCGTTCCCTGACCTTTTCATGTGCTAAAGAAATCAGCTACTGCCACAGAACACGAAGCACAGCACTGAGAACAATAAAAGACTTAAAGTAATATAAAAACAATAAAAATGATATATAATTTTATATATATATATAAAACCAAAACAAAAGAAGGTCTGTATTGAGCAAAGGGATGATGACACGTCCTTTAAAGTTGTTCAGTTCCACCCGGCGGGTTGGGCAGACATGGAGGGTTTTACAGGTAAGTAGTCGGAGGGGATGGATTAAAATGCAGCAGAGGAGCGAAGCCTGGAGGTCAACTTGACTGCCAAGACACGGCCTTTAATGCTCGCTCTGACTTCCTTTCATCTGCTGCTCCAGCCTGAAGAAAGAAGGTGGGGAGGCTGAGGGGGCTGGGGGGCATCTCAAGGGTACAGTTGGACAAGTGACAAAATGCATCCAGGGTGAGAAAGTCAGGGTGGGATTAAATCGTGGTTAATCTGTCTGATGTGGAAGGCAGCTTTTTTTGATCTGCTGATTAACATTCATCACAGATTACATCACACTCAGACTACTTGGGAATTTCTTAGCAGCAGTCTGAAGTTGTCAAAGTGTATTTTTAGGAGTTCAAGCTGCCTCAGACGGATTCACTGACTCTTACATCACCCTGAGAGGACTGAAAACTCTTTTAGTTAGAGACATACAGTAGACGCTGGTGCCGCTTCACACGTTTTCGCTGTGAGGTGGACAGTTTGGGGGGGCGAGTGGGCGCAGCTGACAAGAAGCACAGCTGCCCAAAAAACAAAGACAATGGAAAGGAGCCTGGCAAAGAGAAGTACTGGTGCACTGTAAACACAACCTGGCATGTGGAAACTGATGTGCTTCCGCAAACTGTATTTCTCACTTTTGCGGAAGACATTTGTGCAGGTAGTTCCTCTGGTTACGCACTTGTCATTTTAAAGTAAGTTTGATAGACTCGGTTCGATAGAGGACCAAAGATTCAACATTTGCATTTCCATTACAAATGTTGAAAAAAATACAATTTCACAGTTATGATGTCTACAATTAAAATCACACGTGAATAAAACTTATTCACGTTCACACATGACATGCCGTCATACTCCATCTACTTCAAGTCGTCTTCTTCATGGTTTGTGCCAGTGGCCACATCTTGTTGTTGATCATGTGACTAGTGTGATGCAAAAAAAAGTGCTTCCATCACAGTTTTGTGAAATAAACCAATTTTGATATGGCAAAAAAAACAAAAACAGCTCATCCTAGAGCTTAAACCTTTTATTGAAAAACAAGAATTTTTTCGAAATTGCCGTGTCTCAATGTCAAATTGTGCAACTATATGGTCAATGGAAACACGTCTACTGTTACATTTTGAGCTGCTTCTGTTCACTTTCACACTGCACTGTCTCAAACTAATGAAACCTTTTTAGCAACCTGCTGCTCCCCTCTGCCTGTGGTGGCGCTGCACCAGGAACCACTGAAGGAAACGATATGAAAACTTTTGAAGAAGACACTGAGTGTGACTTCCTTCTTCGCAAAATGTAAACAGAAATAGAGCATCATCCTTCAACTACTTCCTGTCGTCTTCTTCATGGTTTCCTCCGAAGACGACGTCAGATTTTACCAGTTGTAGGATTTCTCCTTCTACTTTGGCTAAAGGCCACATGTTTTTGGTTGTATCTACCCAGAATCCCATGCACTATAGTCCACTTCCTGCTTTTGGAGCAGTCTCTGGTCCGCTTGCTTTCACACATTCATTTACACTAGAGTTCACTTCAACCAAATCAAGTTTGTAGACAGACCATGAGTGTTTTTGGTCTGAGTTCACACCTCCCCTAAACAAACCCGACTTTCTAGACAAACAAACTGTGGTCTGATTAAAGTGGACTAAACAGGCTGCAACAGTGTTGCAAACTGATTTCATAAAATAAGCAGTGAGTAAGACTCACATTCAAAATGTGCGTTTAAGTCATTATCATGTTGAAACATTCAACTGTGTCCAAATACCCAAACTGTCACCTCCAATGAAACAAGATTGGCCAACGTGACCATGAGCGACCCGACTCTGAAACTCAGGCTCAGCGGATGCTAACCAAGAAGTAAGTCACTGCCTCCAAAGTCAACACCTTCAAGCATGTGAGAAATTTGCAGCTGCCTACATGGACGAGCCACATGCTTCTGCAGCAAAGCTTTACGGTCGGATGAAAGATTAAACCGTTTGGCAACAGCACCAAGCAAGAGCAATGATGAAGTTGGACAACCTGGAAGTTCATTACTTGTTTGAGATGGAGAATAAAACATGCCTGGCTAAGAAACTGCCAGTTAGACAAGTGAGCAAATCTGTAACTTGCATGAAGTATTTTAAATGGGGGTGTTATGCAAAATCGACCTTTTTAAGCTTTATATCCTGTTATGTGATTTTCTCATCAAACTCATACCTGGAGTATTGTTTTGATTCTTTAGCACATGTTTGAGAAATCCTTGAATATCCTGGGAAGGCGGAGTATCTTAAAGAGACAAAGACCAATTTTAAGGAGTCAGATACAACTGGGAGGCAAAGTCCATTTTCCTTTAAGTCATTTCTGATATATGCAGCATTTTCTCAACAACTGAAGGAAACATTGTGACTTCATTGTACTATAAAGTGGGACTAATATGGGACCTTTATCTTTACCCCACATCAACAGGCAGATGACTGAAACATGGACAAATTAGAGTATGCAACAGAACAATGATAAGAAACACATCAAAATTGGTTTTAGCATGGATAAATTATGCAATAAAAAAAAAGTTTGTTAGAGTGGATGTAAATTTTTGACTATCCCTGTGGAAGTTTTTTTTTTTTTTTTGCTAGTGCAACGAGGTTGAAATAAAACAAAAAGTCAGCGCAGTGTGCTGACGTAAAACTCCACTCCAATTAAACAACAGCTGTGGGAAGCGCAGCTGCGTGCTTCTAAATGCATAACGTGAAATATGTAAAAGACAGAGAGGGGTGGGAAACGGATCCGGCTCGGCCAGGGAGCGGGCCTGACACTGGGCTGAAGATGAGAAGGTGACACTGAGGGGAAGAGGAAGGAAAAGGGAAGCAGAGATTATGTTTATGAAGCGCACTCATTATGTAACATTATAGGGCCACGGTTGAATCACAGCCATTCCTGGAATTACTCCATGAGTTCACATGGAGTAAAATGGCAGCCGTTGTTTTTCCAGTGTGGCAGCTGTCAGCCGCGCGGTCGCTACGGGTTGCGGCCTCCGATGGGGCACGACATCGGCGGCCATGGAGGGGAGTGAGTTTTGAAGAGAAAAGGTTTTAAAATTTTATCTTAAAAACCAACTGTTGATTCTTTAAATGCATCAACAGTTAAAAAAAACCCTTAGCTGTGGCTAGCTACAACATTAGCGTCCAGACAGTGCCGGGTGTTGCAGTCATATTCAATAAATTAGAATGTACTTCGTGTTAAAATTGTTTTGTAAGATTAAATGTTCCTTTTTGAAATAAAATACCTGCCATTTAAGCAGGTATCAAGCATTCTTTTCACTAAAAATAGTTTTGTTTTGGTGTGATGTAATATTCTAGCTGGTATGGTTTATGCATACTACTAATGTGTGTTGTGTGATATCATTGTCAGGTTTTTCTAACTAAAAATACTAAAAACTGTTAAAAAATATTCATGTCTGATCTGATGTATTGTTGTACAATTATACATCAATTATAACAATTATAATCTTTCTCATTGTGAACAAAATATATTGACCTGTGAAACACTAAGAAATTGATTAGTTAAGAGGTAAATATGGCTGAAACTAGATATTTATGTGCATTGCATAAAATAATACAGATAGTTCCTTTTTTCTCACTGCCTGATATTAAACATCCAAGCTGCTCATATGTTTGAGCAATTTACAGAAATCATGGGAATGTCCAGATATTACAGCGCTCTGGAAGGAGCCAGACTGTGTCCCAGTGATGGATGTGTTTCAACTCAAAGTGTGTGTATAAACCCCTGAACTAAAGCGAAAGACCTTGTAAAGGCTCAATCTGATAAGAAACTGTCATTATATACAGCAACACAGTTTCTGTACTTACACTGACTGAAAGCCATTGCTCCAAAAGCAACACCAACACCAGACATCAGTTTGTCAATGCACCCAGAGGCTTTACATGTGGAGGGCAAAGGCTGAGGATGCATCATGATCTGGTGCTGCAGGAGGGACTGGTGCGCTTTACAAAGCAGATTACATAATGAGTACAGAACAATGACCGATAGTCATTTTGGTTTCATCAGGAGTCTTAGTTTGCTCTAGTTTATTTCATCCAGACGGTCTGGATCCTTGGATATGAGGAAACAGTTGCTTCCTGGAGGCGTGGCCTCTGTTGAAGTTTGAAATTATTTGGATCTGTTTTTACCCAATCACTAACGTTTGGCCATGACATATTGTGAAAGTTTGCGAAAGCAGTCCTGTGAGGAATAGGTCTACAACATCTTTGCTAGCAATAAATTGTCTTCAACATTATTCTTCCTCCAACTTTAATTGCTCAATATTTAGAATCATGTCCAACGTGGACTGAACGACTTCGTCTACTTTCTCCACTGCCATTGCTGAAACTACAGGCAGGCTACAGTCCTAGAACAGAAAATTAACATCATCATTCACAACTCCTTCTGTTCACTGATTGGCCAAGACGAAATTCAGTCGGAGAAATGCAGCTCAATGGGAGAAATCCTAGACGGAGGATGGAAGGGGGATGAGAATAAAGCGGAATGGCCACGCGAGTTGTAATATACAGTTTTAGAAGAAATACTATGTTCAATTATGTTTAAACATTATTATAACCAGTTATGTTTATAACATAAACATAACTGGTTTATGTTAACTCAAAGCTGAAATAAACTGATACTATACTGGTTTGTATATAAAAATACACAGGAAATATTGTTCTGTGTTGATTTTGCTGATGCTGTACGTATGGAAAAAGTTAAGGTATAATAAGCATGTGCTTCTACCTACACTTTTCTCAGTCTACACTTCAACAGGAATATAAATATTTATTTCTGTACCAGCCTTTTGTGATGGGGGGCTCAACATAGTGTGTGTTTTTTTAGACTTATGTGTGTATGAAAAGGTTAAAAATTACTGAAACTAAATAAATAAATAGAAAATAGTATAAGGGTACAAAGTGGAAGGAGGCATGGCAAAGTGTCATGGAGTCATTCTGAAGAGATTGACATGCTACCTGAAAACGTTCTTATGCTCCATGTCTGGCACTTAAAGAACTAAAGAGTACAACAACAATGTTGGACTAAAAGTTTTGTGGTGGCTCTAGACGCTTAAAGACTGGACATGGGATCTGGACCCCAAAGACTCAGCCATCCTAAAGTTGTGGCTAATCCTGCCACTACAGGGCCGTGTCAGCTGTCTGTGCCCCCTTCCAGCTGTCTCCCTAATGATATAGCTAATGAGACATCTGGGGGGTCTCGCACTCTCTCTCACACACACACACACACACACACTAAAACAGCATGATCTGAGAGGGGGAGGCGAGGGTGGGGAACACATCAACTTTCCCACATGTCCCATGTGGAGCGGTGTGACTAACTCTTTGTTGCTCTTTCATCAAATTTCGTCAACAGCTCCTTGAGGTTCTTTGGCGCTGTGCTAGCACAACTCAAAAGGAAGAGAGGAGTGAGTGTAACGTGGAGCCGGAGCAACCGTTATCCATGAAATCAAGCAATATTGGAGATTCGCAAGCACTCAGACACTTGAAAGGGTAAGCCCGAGTCGATCAGTCACATCCACCGCAGCAGTGGTTCTACGTAACGTCATGGCCGACACGTTAAGCCTCCAGCTTTAATTCTTATTCCAGTCGTGACAATCTTAGGATTCTCATGAGTCATTGTGAGGATGTGGATCGAGTGTATCAAGGGAATAAATCTACTGTACTGGACGACTGAGCTGTTACTGCTGATGGATTCATTAGAGGGGAAAATTCAGAATTTTTCAAATGAGGGTGTGGTCAGTTCAGTTAATTAAAGGGGCAGTATTATGTAAGATTGACTTTTTTTAAGCCTTACATCATGCTAAAATGTTCTTCCCTCCACAAAAACAAACCTGGAGTGTTGCTTTGATTCTTCCATGAATGTTTGAGAAATCCTTCCGTTTCCATTGAAACCATTCAGCTGTTCAAAACGCCTTGGTGGGCCTAGCTCCGCCTTCAAGGACGGAGCTCCTCCTCTGAGCATTGTCCTCACAGAGCAGCGACTCCCCCACTCAGCTCCTTCACACTAGCCAGCAGCAATTGGCAAACACCTCGTGGACCTTCTCAGTTCACACCGGTTAAGATCGTTGCTAAAGGGTTAATACAGGGGTGATGTGATGACTTCCTGAAGGCGGAGCTTCAGACGGAACAGAGACTGAGGCTCAATTTCAAGGCCTCTGGAAGTAAAATGTATTTTAATTCACATTTGACACATATTTATGCAGCATTTTATAACAACTGAAGGTAACATAGTTTGAAATGTGAGACAGACTTGACTTTAACGAGAAGTCTCAGCATTTAATCTCATGCCAGGCGTGTTTTAGAGCAGGCAGGAGGAAAAGTATGTCACATTCACCATTTAAATCCAAAAACTCCTCCCTACGGATCAAAAATATAAATCAAAACTTCTTCCTATACAACTCAGTGAAAAGGGTTTCAAAAATAGGATCATTTTATAAGGAGCATGTGTTTTTTTTTTTGTGCTCTGCCTCAGGATAAGAGAAAGAATCCCACCCCATGAGAGTAAAAGCATTGTGCAGCCTGTTCACAGAGGGAAAAACTGCATTTCTCCAAGGTGAGAGACGGTGGCTCGCTGCTAACTCCAAGCTGTCTCAGAGCAACTGAAGGAAACTTGACAGCTGGGAAATTAAAAAGCTGCTTTAAGCTCGTCTGCGAACGGAGAGGGCCGGGAGATCTGTCATTCAGTCTTCTTCTGCGTTTGAACATACAAACAAGTGATTTAGGACTAGATCTCTCAGGCATTGTGTTCACATGAATCAGCAACTGCAAATACAAAAACACAAAAAGAAAAAAGAAATGTGGACAGAACTCCAGCAGTGGCATTGTTTTTCTCTGGAGGTTTTTTCTTCTCCAAATGACACTCCATATTGTGTGTGAGGATGGAGGCCAGGCGGTGGCTTCGCTCTGGCTGTGTAATGAAAACAAATAGCCCAGAAACGCCACCGTCGCCGCTGGGCTGGCTGCAGCCACATCCATCCCCTTCTGATAAACAGCACATCTCCACACCTCCAAACTGTCCTTGAAGTCACACCTTCAGATCAGACACGAGTCCCTGAACACATTTAGCCAATAAGTCAATTCAGAAAAACATATTTACAGCTGCATATTTTTCTGCATTGCTCAGGAGAGAGAGGAAGAAAAGCACCAGAGAAGAAATCCTTCACTGTGCTTCGTGACAGAATTAGCACTCCCGTTCCTGTTGTTTTGCTTTAACACAGCCACAAAGTTTATCCATTTTACATGTCATTCAACACAACATTTTTTCCTAATGAAATTTGAGAAGTTAAATTTATGGGAAATTATATTTCTTTGAGCTTTAATTACTTCATGTTATGTTATTCCTTCATCAGAAACACACCTGGAGTGTCGCTTTGATTCTTTCATGCATGTTGGAGAAATCGTTTAATCTCCATGGCAACCATTGAGTTGTCCTTGACCAAATCATGTTTTTTTGCCTTTGATGACGGAGTTCATCCTCTGAGCTACAGCTTCCAAATTTCCGCCTCACAATCAACCTTCCTCCCACTCAGCTCCTTCGGACTAGCCTGCAGCAATTAGCAAACACCTGGTGAGCTCATTATCAGAGCTACTTCTCAGAGTGAAGCTGGTAAAAACATTGACAAAGGTGGAGTTTCAGAAAGAGCAGGAGCTTCTTAAAGAGACAGAGGCCTAATTTCTAGGAGTTAAATTCATTTTAAGCCATGCTTTTATATATATATATATATATATAATATATATATATTATATATATATACACAACACACACACACACACACACACACACACACACACACACACACACACAACATTTAACAACTGAAGTTAACATAGTTACTTGATGGTACTATGAATTTGCCTGGAAAATACCTAATCCCAGCCCTTTAATTTCTGTCCAGCCTCTCTGAATGACACCTTTCTCATTTGGAGGTGAAAATTATTTCTGATCTCTACTAGCTTTAAACATCTACAGACTGAAATTTCTGCCTATTTTCTTAAAAAAGAGCTCCAGCTCAGTCAGACTGAATCAAGATTCCTCACTCTATTCAGGTCTGAGTCTGACTGAGCCATTCTAATGCAAAAATATGATTTAAAAAACTAAACCATGCATCTGTTGCTCCGGCTATATGAAATGAATTTAGACTTAAAGCAAGCTCCTATTTGTTGCTGAAAAGTTACTTGTAAGTTAGTTTAGTCTTATTTCAACCATACTAAGATATTTTTACTAGAAAAAGTAGAAAAAATACTTAAGATTTTGTGTTTTTCCTGACTAGAGCATGAATCTTTGTGAAATGGTTAGAATCCATTTCTAACCATTTCACAGGACAGAGAACCTCTCTGCTGGCTTCTCTGTCCGCTTTTAAAACATATTAAAAGTTTTTCATTTTTGATAAAATGGTCAGCATGCAGGAAGTAAACTGAATAGCAAAACAGCTGCATTTTCTAAAGGGATGTAGACAAGAAGCAAAAAAAAAAATCCATTTAAAATCCATCTTACTGGGTTGAAAGTGAAAATGTAGCAACATGAAAAGAAAGAATGCCTGCACAATTAGGATCGCTGAAGTTTAATAATTATGCTTACTATATATCTCTAAATATGTATTTTTATTTCAAATATATATATCTATATTTACAAAGAAGTGTTTTGTACAGTGTTTGCTTCATATCTGCTCTGATGTGTTTTCTTCAGTAAACTTCCCTTTTTAGAGTAGATACTCTATTGCTAATGTATTTGGCAAATTGCATAATTCATCACGATTAATCCGATTAGATTAGTTTTACAGTGCATCTACAATTTAGACATTAACATATGAAAGCAAATATTAAATACAAAATGACCAAGTTCATTTCTGTATTAAAGTTAATTTCCATCGGGTTGAAAGTGGTTTCCAAATTCTCGAAACCACTATGATTCCACCACCGTTTGACTTTTACCAACAATAAAACTCACTTTGAATAAGAGCTTTGATTATGGAGGAAGAAGACAGAAAACAACACAAGGCTGAACAACGACAGATGCCGAACCTCTCAGTCCTTCCAAAAACAAAGACGTTCTTGCTGTCCTGGGTTTAACCGCGCGCTTTTCTTTTCTCGCTTTTCATTTCTTGCTTTTCATCTGACCTTCACAGGATTAGATTGAAACTGGATTTGTTGAAGGAAGTAAACAAGGAGCAGGACTGCTGCTGGTGGAGGTGGGGATGAGCGCTGGATCCAGACCGTCACTCACTAGAAAGTCTTCTTTCTAGTTCTCATCAAGAGCAGCAGCTTGGCAGCTTTCCACCACATAGGTACGTGTGTGGTGTGTGTGTGTGTGTGTGTGTGTGTGTGTGTGCCCTTCAGACTGCCACAACAAAGAAAAAGAGAGTTTGACAGAGAGACAGAAGGAGGAAGCAGCTCCACCTGTCCTCTAACCTGCTGAGAAGGACAGAGGGGGTTTCCCCTTTATTAGCTCCGACTCTAATGTTCTCAATGATGAGATGAAAGACAGACACACTCAGGACTACACTGACCTAGATGATGAAGGATACCATTAGTCCCACCTTCCTCACTCATTGCAGGTATGCACAACTAGTCAAGGTCGGCTTTCAGCCAGCGATCATATTCACAACAAATTTTTATGTAGTTTGTCTTGCTTAACATGTTTTTTGTTGTTTGTTTGTTTGTTTGTTTTTAAAGGGCCCTTATTATGTATTTTCCAGGCACATACAATTCCTTTATAGCGCAATCACTTAGCTATCTTACCTTCAGTTAGAAAAATGATCAAATAATATTGACTTTGAAGTTTAACTCTTTAAAATTGAGTCTCTGTCTCTTTAAAAACTCCTGCTCTTTCTGAAGCACAGCCCCAGGAAGTCATCACAATATGGCTCCTCTATTAACCCTTTAACAACATTTTGAGCTCAGCTGATGTATAGGTCCTCCAGGCGTTTGCTAATTGCTGCTGGCTAGTCTGAAGGAGCTGAGTGGGGGAGCTTCTCTGTGAGGCGGGAGCTCGTTAACCGCAGCGCCGAGGAGGAGCTTCACCTCGAAGGCGGGGCTAGGTTCACCGAGGTGTTTTTGAACAGATGAATGGTTGCCATGGAGATTAAAGGATTTCTCAAACATTTATGAAAGAATCAAAGCAACACTCCACGTTTGTTTTTGACAAGGGATAACATCTTAACATGATGTAATGTTCAAAAATGTTGATTTTCCATAATAGCACCCCTTTAATTAATAGATAAGATGTTGCCAGTTTTGGCTTTAACTCAAATACGCTTTTCCACGAAGAGATGAGAAAAACACAAAACTATGACATAACTTTGTAGATATATAAAGTGATGTACCTATATTTGCAAAACTGAAGAAGAAAACATGGAAAGTGTTATCTTCACAGTGAAACATGATGGTTTAGTTTGTATTTACCCAGAATGCCCTGCACTGTGGTCCACTTCCTGCTTTTGGAGTGGTTCTTGTATGAACTGAAACAGCAACACAGTTCACTTCAAATCTGTATGTGGACCAGAGTTTGCTTCTTTTAAGTCCAATCAGAGTTCGATTACACATTCAGACCTCCATAAGCGAACCGGACTTCCTGTTTGGTTTTTTGAAAGCGGACCGAACAGTACTTAGAAAAGGCGGGAAAAAGGTTTCACTCCAGATTATCACAAGCAGAAAACGCACTAAATCTGTCGTCCTTATATTCGTGTACTGTTGAGTCAGACAGCGGCGGCATTATTAGCTCCGCAAATCCGTCGGTTGAAGTTCTCTCAGAGGGATTTACCAGGTGTTTACTCCCAAAGTGTTTCAAGTGCACTAATTAAATCATCCTTGTCTCAGTTGCACACCTTTTATTTGCGTCTCGTGCGTTTTTGATGACAAACTTCAGAAGGAAATCCGGGCTACTTCCGCATCAAAGCCGGAGCATCCCGCTGGTCCTCTTCGCCGGCCTCTAATTTCAAAGGCGGCGTTTTGGCGTCGGAGGGCGGAAACGCCTCGGCTTCTCCAGCATCTATCGTCGTCAAACACGTTAATTACACATTTGTTTTCCATTTGACTGAAACTCTTTCATGAAAGATGGAAATGTAGTTTTGGCAGAGCGTCGCCCCACTCCAGCAATCACAGTTAAACTGGTGAAATTCCACTCCTACACGCTCAGCACATCAGGCGCGCCTCGAAAAGAGGCAGATGGAGGAGAGAGGCGGAAGGTGTGGTGGGGATCCGGCTCACAGAGCCTGAGAGCGGCGGGAGAGGGGACGCTCTGACTTCAAATTCCCTCTCTCTTTTTCTCTGAGATGATGGAACTGCTTTTGCAAAAAAAAGAAAGAAAGAAAAAGAAAAAAGGAAGAAAAAAGTGAAGTATCTCATCGCGCCGGGAAACTGTTGCAAATCATCCGGTCTTGGCCTTTTGGGCAACGCTGTGAGACATTCTGCATAAAGATGAAAGGGAATGGAGGGAAGCGGAATAAGTGTTGCTGAATATTCTGGACTCTGCTGGATTACAGGTGAAGTTTGTCTACTGGGGCTGGAATTCATTCCCACCTGCAGACAGCTCACATACACGACTTAATGTCAGGTCAGTCGTGGATAGAAAAAAATAAAAAAGGAGAAAAATTTCAGAAATGTCAGAAGAAACAAGGACATTTCTGAGCTTTAAAAGTGGAAACATTTTTGACTTTTAAGATTTTAAGATTGAGCTCAGAAATTTTCTAGAAAAAAAACATGGAGATCTTCAGAGTTTCAGAAAGCTTTTTTTTTTTTTTTTTACTTTTTAAACTCTTGAAATTTCCTAGTTTTATTTCTGGAATATTTCTTAGATCAAACTCAAAATGTAACTTTTTTTCCTCGCAAATTTTCAACTTTTCAAACTCAGAAATATTTATTTTTTTCCCTTGAAAATTCCTGATAATAATAATAATAATAATAATAATAATAAAAAACACATTTTCTCTCGCACTTTTTTGACTTTTCAAACTTAATTCTAATCTCAAAATTAAAAAACATTTTGACAGGAATTTCTGCCTGAGCTGTACCACCAATATCAATTTGTCGAAATGGTAACAAAAAGCAAATAAAGAAAATGGGGGAAAAAAACATAAAATCATGTTTATCTCAATCAATTGTAATCACATCATGAGATCATTTATAAATAAAATAGTTTCTATTGCACATAAAATTCATGGCAACATCCATCCATCCATTTTCTTGACACCCTTGTCCCTTAATGGGGTTGGGAGGGTTGCTGGTGCCTATCTCCAGCTGATTTTTCCGGGCGAGAGGCGGGTTTCACTCTGGACAGGTTGCCAGTCTGTCGCAGGGCAACACAGAGACACACAGGACAAACAACCATGCACACCTAGGGACAATTTGGAGAGACCAATTAACCTAACAGTCATGTTTTTGGACTGTTGGAGGAAACCGGAGTACCTGGAGAAAACCCGCACATGCACAGGGAGAACATGCAAACTCCATGCAGAAAGGCCGGGGCTGGGAATCGAACCCAGAGCCTTCTTGCTGCAAGGCAACAGCTCTACCAACTGCGCCACTGTGCAGCCTTGGCAACATCCTAATAAGTGAATTCTAAACATAGATTAAATGTGTAAATCTGAGTTACATTCAGAATTACACCCTAACTTTATCCCAAATAAACTTCTGCTTATTGCTCATTAGAAAGTTTCTAGGACTGACTTCTTTTTTCTATTTTTTTCGAGATTTGTCAGTTGAGCTCTAAACATCAGGACCCAGTGAAACGTTTAATGAGTTGCTGTCCAGCTTCCAGCCAGAATCCCTGGTTTTATTGCTGATGCTAACCTGCTTCCTTCCCAGGGAGGACAACACTCCCAGTCTGCGTCAGCTCCTACCACCTGCAGCTTCTCTGCATCCTGCTGCACTGAACTGGGAGCCTGAGCAGCCGTCCAAACACTTGGCCTACAGTCACCCCCGAACGCCATCTGCATTTAAATGAAAACCTCACTTTCCTGACTAGCTGTTGAGGCTCAGGATGTTTAATTCAGTGGATTTGCATGTTGGTGGGTAAACATGTTGCAGTCGCAACAGTCAGCTTCTGCCGCCCACTGGGCATTACCTTGCCAGGGTTTGGGACTAGCATGTTAAAGTTGGACAGAAGAGCTATCCAGTGGCTTTAGATCGGGCTTAGAGGGGCAGTAGCCCAGGGTGTCCATTTTTTTTAGGGAGGCCCCAAAGATATTTTTTTTTTTCAAAAGAATGCATGTTTTGCATTATCCTTTATAACTTAGAGGACAAAATCAGATTAATTGTCAACATTTGGGGAGATTTATTAATAAAAATTGTTAAATTATTTAAAATTTATAGACATTTTTGGGGATCACGATGGAGTTACTGCTGTAAACAGGACGTCACGCACACAAGATCCTGAAAAATGCCTTGCTGACGATGACTACCATTAGTTTTAGCTGTCAATGTTGTTAGCATAATGCGCTAAATCTCAAATGTACACGTGATACATAGAAGACAAAGAGATGCAGCACTTTGCTGCTAATCATCAACACTACGACAACTAGTTAAGATCCACAAACATGTCACAGTTCAGGAGAAAGTTTAAAAATAGTGAGGCTCAGTTAAGCTAGCTTGACTTTGACAACCTTTAGATGTAGACATGATCCAGAATTCTGTACGTTTCAGTTCAGTTACAAAAAAGTAAATTCATGGCAACCTTGACAGATCATCAGCAAAGCAGGTGTTTAAAGTAACTAGTCAACCACCGTCGAGTTCAAATGGTCACTTATTAATCATCACAACATATACATCAAACCTGAACGGAATATTCTGTTCTCTGTGTGGGAAATGTTGTAACATTTGTACATCCTGTGTGCACAGCTACATTTGAACGTTTTTCTTTTTGTAGATTGGTGTTAGTAAAGTCACCGATTTCAATGTGAGCTCAAGAAAACTCAATTCACTCTGATGGATTTGTCAAAGACACCTGAATTGCTGCCATTTCACCACGCAGTGCAACATTCAGCGTGAAAAATACTTCCAGTAAAACAGACATGGCAGGACGTCTGAAAACATAACATTAATTGAAGACAATTGTGTGTCTCACTCCAAATAAATTGAAGTAAAAATATTTTGAGGAAGCTGCCTCATCCATCTTTTTACTTCCCGGTCCAAATAATAACCAGTGACTTTTCAAATCTTTATTTGCTGTCAGCCATAAGATGTGTTTATTGTGGATAATGATCATTCGCAAGCTGAGTTATGACTTGAGGAGTATTTCAAGCACGGAAGTTGCCAGAGAGGGTCTATTAAAGGTTATAAATCACTTTCCCTGCAGCTGCTGCCGGTAACAAGAACAGCTCTAGCGGGGCTGTTGAAGTCCATATAAGTAAAATATGTAAAATCGACTGAAAAGCTCCGGGAAGCCGAGAAAACTGCAGAGTTGGTAATAACTGGTGGAATTCAAACCCATTTTACGTTTGATACACTCCTTTGAATTACTTGCTCTTTTGAAAACATGAACACTGGTGGTTTTCTCATTCTGTCACATCCTAAAGCTGCTTTTGTTACTGAATATTACAACAACTTGCATTTGTTTTTGTAACTTGACAACCGCATGCTTACGCCATTCATTTTACTGTGAATTATAACCAGCACAAAGTTACCAACCATTGGGAAGTGGATGAAAAACGATGCCTGGTTTTTAATACTCTTTATGAAGAATAAGATGAAAAGTGTGGCATGTACATATTTTTGGCCACTTTTGCAGCCCTTATGCAACCTTCTGTGAAGGCTAATGTGGTTGGTTTACATTTGGTCTACATGAAAAACACAGTAAGCTAACTCTGCACATAAACAATCAATGGAATCGACTGAGAAACATGGTGGTGGCAGCGTCATTCTGTGGGAATGCTATAGCTTAGCAGGAACACTACAAAACACAAAAATTTACCAAGTATATTGATATAGTTTGTAAAATAGCATTTTCTATAGTACTTAAAATGACACAAAACTAGCTTACAAGTAACTTTCTAGCAAGATATGAGCTAGCCTTTAGCAGTGGTGGGCACTACTAGCTAAAACATTAGTGGTGCTAACCCTAAAGCACTAACCATAAACATTTGTTCCATTAATACTTAAGTACTGTAGCACAGTGGTCCCCAACCCTGGTCCGCTGACCGGTACCGGTCCGTGGCGCAAGAAATAATTAAATATTTCCGTTTTACATATTATTTGAGTCTGGAGCATCTTTTATTTTGAAAATCTTGTAACCGGATTCTCTCGGTTACTTGTGTGCCAACATTGAGCCACAAGCAGCAAAGGGGGAAAAGAAAAGAGACACATCGCGGCCAGGTAGGTGAGACCTACGTTACAATCTCGCTCTGCCAAACAAGCTTCTGCCTTAGCTCTTAGCCTAAATATGAGCTAGTTTGATGATTTCTTAATTGGTTGATAACTAAAACTAGGGTCACAACTACATATTATTCAGGTGGATGCGAAACATATAAAGTGATGAAAACTTCATAAGTTAGCAAAAACACCAACGCGCTACAGTTAGCGTCACTACTAACACATTAGTCAAAGCATGTCCAGAACTTGTTTTATGTCAATAATTCTTCAATATTGATTTTAAAAAGTACTTAAAATATGTACACATTGAAGTGAAATACTGCTGCTCTGAGTTAATTGGATGTTTGTGGTTGTAATGTGACCAAATGTGAAAAAAAAGGTTTCAGCAGTAGCCACTATGCTTCCATACTCTAATGAATCCTTGGCTTCAACACAAAAAGTAGCCAAAGATGAAGTAACAGCACGGCCTAGAGTAACTGAGAAAATGTTCAGCCTCATTACTCATGGTGCAAACACTGAAATACATTCAAACAGAAAACCGACATGTGAAACGAAAACCATAAAAGAAGAACAAGCTGTCCTGCTGGTCAAAGTTTCAACGATATTAACTCTGAGTAGTTCTGGAGCAAAATCCCCCACAGCGTGTAAAACATAATGAAAGCACAAGCATAGGAGAGAAAACGGCACAGCGGAGGGAGCGTCGGGCAGTTTTATTACGCCTTTAAAATCGTTTCTGTTTGTACTCTTGGTGACTGGTGAGGCCCATCAGTTCAAGGGCGTCCATCAGCTCCCACTAATGCTGATCTCAGAGAGTGACCACAGAGGCTGGGTGGCCTTCGGTGAGGAGCCGGGCTGTTTATGGACGCCAGAGTGAAGGTTAACTCGACGCCAGAATGCAGGGGTCACAAGCAGCCAGGGAGACAGAGATGGATGTGTGTTTGGTCTGGAAGGCAGACAGGCCTGGAGCGTCACTGTGGCTCAGCCACTAATGCACAAATAAAGTTGGGAGAGGGACCCACACAAAGAGGAGAGCACAAAATGACTGAACACCTTGAAATCAGAGGTTTGTCTGTCGCTTAGTTTTACACGGATCCGTTCTTTAAAATCGGTTCATCTTGACTCAAGTTGGCGTCACTGGCAGAAGCTGTAATGGAGATGTGACAGAACCACCACCTTTGTTTTTTACTGGACTACTTCCCATGGCAACAGTTTTGTTCGTCACAACGTTTCCCCTGAAGTTAATCAGGTTTAAATGTGTCAGATCATGGAACCATTTTAAATATCCAACATAGATAATCAGAGTAAATACAAAATGCAGTTTACAAATCAGGATTTTATTTTTAAGAGAAAATCTGAATTTTTGTACTTAATGAAAACCCTAAATTGTGTGCCAGAAATGTTGGGTATGTAATGTTATTGGCGTGATGCGGAAAACTGCTGACTTGACAGTTTGGCTGACAGTTATTGCAGAGGTTAAAGGAAAGGAAAAATGCATGATAATACTTTTCATTAAGGCCACATTACTATATTGAAAATGTGGTTTGTTTTTGTTTTTTAATTGGTCTTATGTGACATTCTGATGTTTTTATTAACAGGTAAATTTAAGATCATCATAATTAACATAGATAAGGGCTTTCAAACATTCATCTGTGCGTAACTAATCTATACAATGTGCTTGACTTAGTGATAAAGTGTTGAATAAGAGGTTCACGGCAGTTATTTTTAACACAACAGCTAGAAAAAAGTGACTTAAGATGAAATCCCGAACAGACAGAAGCTGCTGCTCTGCTCTGCCCTGTTGCAGGCTGCCATCTAGCGGTCTGGGTGGAAACAGCCGGGGCGCCATCGATTTTATTTGGCGTTAAAAATGCTCTGTATTCAATATTTCACAAAACCACAAAATTTAAAAAAAAACTTAAGAGCTTAATGCACAAACTCATTAAAGGATTAACAAGGAAATCCCAAATAAAGTTATCCAAGAATAAGGTATTTCTGAAGGGATTTACTTTGAAAATAGAACTGAAAACCTTTATTTAGAGATATTTACAACGTGGCATCACAGTGAAGGCGGTTTATATTAATGAAAAGGCAAGAAACACTGAGGGAAGATGTGCTGAGAGATTTATTGTGTGTTTGAAGTGATGCGTTCACAGGACTTTGGATCAGTCCAGACATCCAGCAGACAAACAGAGCAGACAGCTTTACATACCTGTGAAGCTGTCTGCCTCATTAGCTGTCCGCCTCATTACCTGTAAGCTAATGAGGCGATAGAACATTCTTCTATCTTGACTGACGGAGCAACACAACAACAATCCAGACGTTAAAGCTGATTTTCAGAAAAGTTTCAAAGCATATGAAATAATATTTGGTAAATTAATTTTGGTAGCAGTTTGGTTCAGTCGAACACCATTTTCAGAAGTGGATAATATAACCTATGCAACATGCAACATTAGCATTTGGAGAACTTAGACAATGAGTTTAAAACACTTTGTCACTTTGACCACAAACTTCCTTTGGACCTAGATCACTTTAAAGAAGTTTCTGGAAGCAAATCTGGAAACAAAACATTGAAAGTTTCTGAAGATATTTGTGTGGTGTACCTAGATTTACAGTAGAGCAGGACAAAAGCCTGTGACGAATTGTTAAAATAAATTTCAACAGAGTATTTTATGTATAGTTCAAACAGTCTTTTCTTCTTCTTCTTCTGTAACAGTACATGAAGAACCGGTGGATTTGTCCAGTCAAAACCAGATCAAATATTCAGGAGAATTTTACAGAAATAGGATATAGGATTCAAACAGGAGCTGTAAGGGGATCCCAGAACATTAAAGGTTCGACATGATCCAACATCTTCTTATTTTGTATTTATATATATATAAAAGTATTTGCAAAATGTTTTAAAATGACAACTGAATAAGTAAATTCTAACTACCGTACTCTATGCAGCAGTTAGTTGTGTCCTTCTATGGTTAAACCTGCAGACCTTACTTAATCCAAATTTCACATGATTGTAGTTAAAACAATATGTGAAAATTCAATAGAAAATTCAGCCTCAACAAGTATTAAAAGAATGTGAAAAATTTTTAAATTATATGAGCTGAGAAAACCAGATATTTTCCTGCTTGCACAGTAACTTATCACTACCTGGTCATCTTGACAACACCATTTGTGTACATTATTTTTGCAAAAAGCTTTCGCTCAGCTGCCTCTTTTGGAAATGTGTGAGAAGTCCTCCAGAAGACTATTTGTGAGGTCAGACACTGATGTAGGATGAGAAGGCTAAGTTAGCAGTCTCCACTCCAATCTATCCCAAAAGTGTTAAATGGGAATGAAGCCAGAACTAAGAACAAAAATCAGTCAAGTTCTTCCACACCAAACTCTCTCATCTACTGTATGGTGTTGTGGAGTTTGCCTTAGACTCTGGTGCTCAGCCATATTGACACCGACGGAACCGTCCATAAGTTGCTCCTGCAAAGTTGTACGAGTTCTTTTAGGACAGAAGTCGCTGAGCCCCTGTCCTGAAAAACAGTCCAACTCCACCAAATCAAAGACAAATATATCCCTGGCAAATGTCAAACTGAAAATTGCTCACTTGATTGGCTGACGTAGTGGTTGATGTTCTCGATCTGAAGGCAACATGAACTCTGTACCCTTTAGAATCTGCTGAACATGCTCTGCGATTTTTGTCGATGTGTTGGTGCCATTCCCAAAGTGTAAGGATTTCCTTCCTTAATTGGAAGGAAATTCAGTGATATTGCACAGATGGTTTCCTTTCGCAGGAATTTACTTAGCTAGCTAGCAAAGTTGCTATATTTTATTCCTCCTAGCTTTAACCTTTCTCATGTAACATGCTGGAATGTAAAATGATTGGCAGCCTGTTAGAAGTGTCCCAGTTAAGGTAAGAATATTGCCCTGAATATATGCTAGAAGACAAGTATTTTTATGGTATTAGCCTTGCTAACTGCTAGACGCTAGAGCTAGCTGACTTGGAACAGTCATCTCCACTATCATTTCGTGTTTAAAATAAATGCTGTGATGTTTTTACTCCTCATATAAATTAATTGAATTATTACTGACCACTCATTGCAGGCAGGCTGAAAAAAATGTATATTAGTCACTACTAATATATCTTTTTTATGTGGTAGATATTTAACAGAAATCAAAGTAAGTTATAATTTGTATGGGTAAAAGAAAAAAACAGTGATAAGAATTTTGAACTCAGAAGAGATTCGAACATTTATTTTTTAGTATTTTCAGTTCCATCATGTTTTTCACATTTTAAAAATTTGAAATGAAATTTAATTTCTGCCAATATAGAGCTGCAGAATTCTGGATGATGGATTTGTTTGTGATTTAGTTTGATGTTATATTGTCTCATTTATGTACGCAAGTACGCTTTTTAAGTCTTATACACAACCATCCCTTTCTCCTGTGCAGCCAAATGTTTTATCTCAAAGTTTTCAAATTGAAATACATTTCTATGTTGGTAATATTCTCCACTCTGTTATGGTGGAGACTAGGGCTGTATAATAATATCAAGATTTTCTTTCCTAGAAAAAAATCGATATTCATCTGCAAGTATCAACTGTCACCTTGCTCATTCACTGCTTGCTTCATCAGGAGAGTGATTAGGTCATCTGGCTTAGAGTGATTCCTTCAGATGTTAGGTGTCAAGGTTAAAAAGGTATCAAACTATTCAGAGCAGGTACTTGGTTCACTTTATTTACTTTACTAATGCATGTCAGCTACAGTTTGTACTGTTTCAATTAAAAGAAACATATTTTCTCACCACTTCTTTGATTCATTTTGTCCAGCTGTCGACTTTAATTCTGTGTCCATTATCCGACCAGACAGGTATTGTGTAGTTTGTGCTTTTAATCAGTTTTCAGTTAGATTAATTCAGTCTAACTCTCTAACAGTTACAAAATGTCACCAAAATCACTCTGTCCCTCTAAAATCGTTCAGAAAATCGCAAAAGTGTATTCAATTGCATCGTTTGCTGAATATCGCAATATATATCGTATCGTGGGCAGAATATCATGTATCGTATCGTATTGTGAGATTATTGTATCACTACAGCCCTAGTGGAGACGTATGCTGGTTTATGGTAATATGAAATCATTTCTATATCTTAGAAGTAAAAGACTGAAGCCTGTTTCTAAATCCACTGCACTAACTGCCTGCAGTAAAGCTGTCAGCATTATCGTTTTCTGTTCTTGAGGCCACTTTTAGCTTTTAACTACACAGTTTCCCAATCTGCAATTAACACTTCATCATCTGAATTGCAGCTGTAAATAACGGACTGTGCTTCCTGAGATTAACATACTTGAGCCGTCCAGACTGCACTGAGCTCATTCCTGACTGAACTCCTGACACCTACCTGCAGAGCTGGAAAATATCTGGATTCTCCATGTGGATGGAACGCCAAATGGAAACAGGAGAGCAAAAACAAAGAGGGAATTCATCTAGCAGACTACAACCAGTTCCCTCGGCTTTCAGCGACTTCGTAAGGTGTTTCGGTTTTACCACACACACACAAAATGGTTTTCACTTTTCTTTTTAAACTTTCTAATTTTAGGCTTCGATGAGGCACGTGTGAATTCTTCTAGAGGGATTAGTGCATTTATGTTTGTCCGAGAAAATTTTCAAGAAACAGTGGGAACAGCAACAAGGGATTTTAAACTGGACTCATAATTCATTTTTCATGTGAAACCCTAAATTAGAGATTGGGAAGTTGATTATAGCTCATTCAAATCAGCTAAATTGGGTGTTATTTGGCATTTCTCAAACTGATACATAATGGTAAAGTTCTTGGTATGAGTTGAATGTGGATGTACATCAGTAAACCTGGTTGTACAATGGTTTGTGGTCAATTTGTGACAACTGTCCACAAGGGATTAGGTCCCAAGAGGTCACACTGACAATCTTTTGTGTGGAAACTGTTAGAGTAAGAAGACTAAAGGGTTCCATGACTAGGGGAGTGTCAGAGTGAAATAAATAAATCTATATCTTCTGATGTGAAAAAGCAATTCCCCTTTAAACACAACTGTTTTGGTCACCATTAGCAACACCAACCACAATCAAACATTTTCACTCATATTTTCACAATTGTTGTAAGTCACCCACACTGGAGAGGTTTTAAACATGAATTTCCCTCATAAGGTCAAGTCACGGCATTTCATTCAGTCACAGCATTTCATTCAGACTCAGGTCAAGACTTTGACTTGTCCAAATTCAGAAGCAAACTTTCTGGATCATCGTCCTGCTGAAAATCCACAGATTTACTTCAGCTTTCAGTCACTAACCAATGGCCAGAGGTTTTCCTTCAGGATGTTCAGCTGGTTCCATTTACCACAGTTGGTTTTCCAGGTTCTGAGGCAGCTAAACAGCCCCACACTACCACCACCATGCTGTGCTATTGGAATGACTTCCCTTTCTACTGTTATTTTTTTCCAAAATGTCGGACACCTACTAAGAAACTCCACTTTTATTCCATCAGTCCACAGAGCATTATCCCTAAAGTCTTGAGGATCATCAAGAGATTTTCTAGGAAGGATCCTCCTGATCCTTTTGCTCAGCAGTGGTTTTCTTATTGGAATTGTGCCATGTGAGCCATTTTTGGCCAGTTTTCTCATGGTCAAGTCATTTACCCTGGTCTGCAGTTCTTTAGATGTTGTTCTGGGGTATTTTGTTATCGCTGCTCTCTTAGGGTAACTTTGATCAGCCGGCCAATTCTCCATTTGTTCTTGGATGTTTGTGGATAATGGCTCTCAGTGTGGTTCAACTTTGAAACAGCTTTACAACCTTTTCCATACTTGTAGATTTCCACTAGTTTTTTTTGTTCCTGAACTTCCATGGAGCACTGGATTCTGTCTGACTTTTGATGATTGCTTTGCCTCCTCTACTATGTCAGGTAGGTTCTGTTAAAAGTCTTGATTAAGAACAGGAAGTGGTCAATCAGGTCTGGTTACAGATGGACAAAGTGAACTCAGCTTTTACATCAATTTTTACATGAGTGTTGATTCTCCCACTGAATAAATGTACCCTGACTGAAGGCTAATTTTGTCATGGTCATGCTACTGTAATAAAGTATTAATTTAAAGCTTTTTACACATTTTTACCAGCTCCACATCTATAAGTTGAAGTTTGTTTCAGCTTAGTTAGGATGACAAAACAGTACTTCTCTGTCTGGAGCTGTATTATCAGTCTCAGAACAAGTGCTTTCCCTGCACTTTCACACTTTGAGCGTCCTGTTTTTGTCTGTTAAAATAACCACTTAACACATTGGCACTGACATTGTTCTGGGTGGTACAATAGCATATTAGGGCCACTTTAGACAGAAAAAGGAGTAAATGTCCACCAAAAAACTGAAATTTTCAGATTAATCTCAGAATAGAAATTCTCTGGACAAAACAAGGGAAGTTTCTGAAATTGAAACTTTGCTAGGAATAAAACCCCCTGAACTTCTGAGACTTATGTCAGAAATTCCAAAATTTCCATGTTTTTTTCCTAGAGAATTCTCAGATTAATTTCTAGCAAATTTTAAACTTTTTAAACTTAGAAATGTCCTTGTTTTTTTCTAGTAAATCTCAGGCTTTTTGGGGGGGGCATATACCAAGGCCCTAAAATGCCACGGTAGGGGCAGAGCCTCTGGAAGCGACATCAGATGCGAGAGGCTGGTCAAGATACAAAATTGGGATTTAGGGTGAAAAATGACAATGTCCTCATGAATGTGTTAGAAAATGACATGCAGCATACAGTTGTGCTGTGGATGTGACCCAAAAAATAAAACAATGTAGACAGAGAATGAAGAACATGGCAAAGAAAAACAAATTAAACAAGTGAAAAATACAAGAACCTTTACAGTTTATTAAACAATTTTTGGTACACTATGTTCATGATCCTTCCTTTACAGAAACTCAAGACAATGTAGAGTACCTCTGGAAAGTATTCACACCTCTACACTTTTTTCATATATATATATATAATATATTATATATATATATATATATTAATATATTATATATATAAAATTTTATTTTTTTAACTAGCTAATTAATTTGGGAACAAGCTGCAATGTAAAAACCAGGAAAAGTGAAGCGCTGAATACTTTCTAGATGCACATTGGGAAAAAAAAATCTGCTCTTTACATGAGAATTCAAGTTGATTTATAAAGCTTGTTGTAATATCAAGTTCCTAGATTTTCTCACTGAAAGTAATCTGATATTACTGCTACCCACAGCCTCAGCTTCCACGTTCAGTGATACGCATTTCTGATTTCAGTCTCATTAGGTAATCAAATTTTATTTCTATTTAGGAACATGGAGCTCCTGCTGCTCTTAAACACACCCCGGCTGATTTTGAAACAGTTTCCTCACGTGGCAGCGGGACCAACATCTCTGGTGGATTCAGTCGGAACCTAATGGGACATCTCTGCTTTTTGTTGCTTCTCTCTCGTTTCTAAGACGAGAGAGAAGCAACTCTCTTGAAACTGCTTGTTCAAGTTGCGATGATGTTTTCTTAGATTGTATTTTGTGCCCACAAAAAGAAGGAAAACTAGATTGAGAAGAATCATAAAAATGGTTCCAGGCTGGCAAACTAAGCAGGTTTGTAAAGGACGGTTTGTAGCTTAGATTGAGTCCCCTAACGCTGATCCTTCATCCCGTCGGACTTAAGAATTACACCCTGAGATCGTTTCAGACAAAGCTACCGAGCAGAACAGTGCGTTTTCACCCAGGAAAGACTCTGCAGTCAGTTTCCATAACTGCAGCTTTTGTCTTCCTCCCCATAAACGGTTAAGTAATTGGAAGGAAGCGTTCTCCCTCAGCTGTACCTAGCCTAGCTTAGACCCCAGAACAAAAGACTGTTTCAAAGGTGCTAATGGTGAGCAGCGAAGCTTCTTTTTTCCTGACAAAAAAACCCTAAAAACAGATGTTAAATGAACACCTGGAAAATATATATACATGTAATTTATTTTTATTTTTCCTGTCAACCACAAAATGCCTGAAGACTTCTGCTAAATAGAGGCTCCCAAACTGTGTGCAGAAAGGCTACTCATGTGCTTGGTTGGACAGGTTTTCATCCACTCTTCATAAACATATTAGCATATAAAGATAATGTGTGTTAATAATATACACTAGAAATGCACCATAAAATAGCTGGTGAGCAGACTGAAGATTTCAACTTGATCTGCCCTGATCTGTGGCCGCCTGGTTGGGTTTTGATCAATGAACGCACCTTAAAAATGCTATCAGGTTGGCCCGACAGGAACACTCTTCTGTGGAGATGTTGTTACAGCAGGAAGACAAATCAACATTAGCTTGGTTTTTGCCATCATTGCGGTGCTGAAGTTGAAGTCGGAGAAGGTAGAGATGATTAGGGCCATTGGAGATAAAATAAGGTAGTACATTTCCACCAAAAAACTTAAAAAAAAATTTAGATTAATCTCAGAAATTTTCTAGCAAATACTTGGAAATTCCTGTTTGAAAAGTTAAAAGATTTGCTAAAAAAATTTTTTTTTTTATAAAAGTCTCAAATTTCTTGGAAAAAAACTTTTTCCAAGTTTCAAAAGTTGAACATTTTTGACTTTTCAAACTCTGACTTTTCTTATGTTTTCTAAAAAAAAAATTCTGAAATCATTCTCACAATTAATTTTTTTGGCAGAAATGTATTCTTTAAAGATGTTTTTTTATCCACGAAAGACCTTAATACGCCGTCATAACAGAAATCTATGTAAAGAGATACCATATTTCCATGTTTGCAGTTCAATAATGCAAACAAGACTTTCAACAGATAAGAGACTGAATGGAGTGTGGCAAAGTTTCTCTTTTTTATGTTTTATCTGCTGTAGTGGCCTTCATTTGACAGTGGACAGACAGGAAAGGAGGTTATGAGTAAGAGTAAAGACAACGGTCATCAGGTCAGGACTCAAACATGTGACGTCGTATCGAGGACTAAGGCCTCCGTATCTGGGTTGCATGCTTTACCTCTGCGCCTCAGCGCTCCAGAGTTATTCTGGATTTATACTGCTGTAGGTCAGGGAGCATACCGGATTTGGAAAAGCTTAATCTTGTGAGTCTGTGAGTTAGATTGACACTCAACATTCTCAAGGAATAGACTTGGAGATGTTACATCAGTAGAGGTAATGAGCTCTAATATGAGAAAATCCATTTTGGAGTCGTTTTAAAATAGTTAAAAGTTCGTTTTATAGTTGATCTTTTGTGACACATACACTTTACTGAAACATTCTTATGTTATAGTTCTTAAGCAGAAATCAAAATAAATCAAAATTGGTAATGGCAAGTAAAAGCCTTATTGATTTCACCCACTCAGCTCCACTGAGTGAATCTACAAACATTGTGATCTAATTAGTGACTTGCTGACAGGATATAAAACAAAACAAACAACATATGACATTTCTGAGATCTTAGCTTCTAAGTATTGAGTTTGTGAAAAAAAAATTCTCATGTGAATGTAAAACCCTAAACCTTAATAAATATGTTACTGCTGATAAGTGAGCTTATCCATCAACTGGTGAAGAACCATTTGATCCAAGCATGCACTCTTCATCATGTTTAGACCAGCTGCTGACTGATGCTGCAGATGAGCACGCCTAACCTAAGCAATCCGCCAACAGAGGCGGACCAGGCCCACATCTTGGTTTAGACTCCATCTGAACACGGATGACGAACAAGCTCCTAATCATCAACAGATTCCAGGAACGGATTAAAGTGAGCGTCATTGACTCGGCACTATCTTAGCGACCTCTCTGTCATGTCTAACTGTGCCAGGCACCTTTACAGAATACTGCTGAGGAATCCCAAAGAGGAATCCCAGAGTACTGTCAGTGAGCACAGACTGTCCAACTTTAGCTCAACTTAGCAGAGACTCAAACCTTTCCTGGGGGAGTAAGAACGTTCAGCATCCACAGCCAGAAAATGATCACCTTAAAAGATGTTTTTCAGGAATATAAAACTCTGAAAATGATAAAAATCATATAAAGAAAACTATTTGTCAAAAACAACTCGAGTTAAAATCAGTGCTGCTATATTTTGCCTGAGAAGAATTGCAGCAAATATATTGTCTAAAATATTTAATTCAGGTGACTAAACTAGCAAAGTAGCTAAAGCATTTGACTTATTACACTTGCACACGTATTGCATTTCATGCTATTTTATATTGCAGATTGAAAAACAAAGCAATTTTTTTAAACACTTTTTCTAAAACATTGTTTGATCAGAGTAACATTTATTTGGAGATCTGATAAAACTACATATCGACATATTTATCTGCCAAGCCGCTTCTTTTACTGTACTGTTAAACTTTTCCACATTTCGGCTGGTTACCATCTCATTTCTATTAGGATTTTATGCAACAAATATCTTGATGAGAGAGAAACAAGAATTAAACAATATCCAAAGCATATTTTTTTTTGATCCATAATGAGAAAATGGGAGAAAATTGGCACATTTTGGCCAAAAACTACCACTGTACATCAGTAGGGGTGCACCGAATGCAGTTCCTATGGCAATCTTCAAACAGCAATTCTAATTCTGATATTGTTTTTTTTTGTTGTTTTTTTGCCTTAAAACCTGTAAATATATTGACAAAGTCACACAGTTAGCAACGGTGGGGTGACTATTGTTCACAGAAGGCATTAAGGAAATCGAGGCCGACCAATTTAGTGCCGAATGCCTATTCTGAAGAAAACCTTTTCGCAGTGAAATGCAGGGGTGGTGGCATCATGCTGTGGGGATGCCTCTTCTCAGCATCGACATGGAAGACATGAAGCTTTAAACTTCATAAGAATGAACCACTTTGGTCCTGTCCAAAAACCCCCAATAAAAACAAACAAACATAGTTTCTGTTTGTACGGTGACAAAACGTGGATTGCACTATGTGGAAGTATAAATATTTTTGTCCCTGTACATGAAATTATAATTTTTCTGTAAAAAGGAAAATACAGGAAAAAAAATCCCTGTTCAAAACACATTCATAGCTGCAGCATAATATTATCTTGAAACTGGTCTGAAGGTAAAATTCAAAATAATCTCTTCTACATTCATATTCATAATAGCCAAAAAAAATCTTATAATCTCCTTAAAGGTCTAAAAAAATGTATAAATAAATATACAAACAGTACATGAACCATTAGTAGTACATGTGTCAAGAGAAGGCCACTTTGTATTTATCCTATAAAGGCCAATTCTACCAGAATTCTAACAGAACCCATATGGAGCAAATATGAATCATTCCAGCTTCAAGTTTACCCTCTTCATAAACACATTTAAAATCATCCAGTTTCATAAAACCAGCTAGGACAGGTTTTGGTTTGTGGTTCTGTTTGTCTGGGTTTTCTTAGCAGTAATTAGGATCTGGTTTTAAGCACTATAGCACAACCTGGGCACTTTACCTTGTAAAGGAGGTGAGACTGCATATAAAAACCAGCCACAACCACTAAATGAAACTGATAGTGCTGTTCCAGAGCTGTGCTTTGCTTGCAGACATTAAGTAGCACTCTTATGGGTATTGCTTTGAAAAAATAAAATAAAAATCTGATCCTCAATGTGATAGATTTCTCTATGCCAAGAGTCAAGTTGTCCTTAAACATCTTAAGGAACGCAGCTAGGCACGGGCCAGTGTGACATTCTCATAACATTGAATAAAAACACAATTTACAACTACATTTTAAACAGACGTAAAATACGATCTAGTTACTTTTATAGAAACGGACAACTTTTCCAACTGCCACTGAAGTATTGATTTTTTCTAATGGTCTAGCATTCAGTTATTTCTATTTGAATTCAGTTAAGCAAGAATATAGAATAATAATTAGTCAAAATTTTCAAGTTTCAAGAGTAACAAGTATAATAAGCTGATATCAGCATGTTAATTAGTCAGGCTATCCGCTCAGGTAGCTAGCCTGCAGACTGCTGCTGAACAGACGAGCTAATTATAGACACAACAGTTGCAATGAGACCTCTGTCTATGGTTCGAACATTTTCGCTCCGGTTTACCTCACCTGTAAGTGAGACAAAAGTGCAGTTGCTTTCTTTCTCCTACAGAGGCAGTGTGTAGCAGAGGGTGGGTGAGGGGAATTGCTAAATTTCTCTCAGGCGCCTTATTAAAAGGGGCAGTGTTATGTGTTTTTCAGACATATAGAATAGCTTAATAGCACAATTAAGCAGCCATGTTACCTTCAGTCGTTATAAAAATGCTAAATATAAGAAATACAACTTCAAAGAAATTTGTCTTTGTACTTTAATGCCTAGAAATTGGGTTCCCGTCTCTAAGAAACTTCTGCTCTTTCTGAAACTCAGCCTTAAGGAAGTGATCACAACATGGTTCCTCTATTAACCCTTTAACAAAGTTTTCACCAACTTTGCTCAGAGAAGTAGCTCCTATAATGAGCTCAGCAGATCCGCAGTTCCACCAGGTTTTTGCTAATTGCTGCTGGCTGGTCTGGAGGAGCTGAGTGGGGGAGAGCTGCTCTGTGAGTTTGAAAATTGCAGCTCTGAGGAGGAGCTGTGCCTTGAAGGCGGGACCAAGTCCACCCAGGTGTTTTGCACAGTTGGGTAGTTACCGTGGAGATTTAAGGATTTCTCCAACATGCATGAAAGAATCAAAGGAACATTACAGGTATGTTTGTGATGAGAAAATTACATTATAACATGGTGGAAAGCTTAAAAAAAGGTTGATTTACATAATACTGCCCCTGTATGAGAGCTTTAGAGCACAAAAACAACAGGATGCTGTGTTGCTTTGGTGTTCAAGTCCTCACTTTTTCCAACATCAGGATACTTTGATACACAGTAACTGACCCATGCCTAGACACAGAGTGTAAAGCACCAACACGGCCTACAAACTGCAGTCTCAATCCAACAGTGCTTCTACAGAATGCACAAGAAATGGTCAGATCAACAATAATCCGCTAGCAATCGATGTTACAGCTCAAGACCCCTGAGGAGACGCCCAGAGAATCAATGTCCCCAGCAAGTTAGAGCTGCTAGAGGTATAAATGTTGTAACATTTATGTATACCACAATAAGTAGCTGATACCATCCGAGAAGCTCCATATTAACTGGAATGAATCTAAATCTGCTTTCATTTCCAGAATAAACTTATTTATGTAAAGCACTTTTAAAATGCAATTATGCTAGTTTCACATTCACAATCTGAGCTTTGTGTCTAATAACGTCTTTGGTAGCAGCCACCAACGGTACCGACCAACCAGAACAAACACAAATGAAAAAAAAAGAAATATATGATATTGGATGGTGGGTGAAAATAAACAAGAAAACTTAGTGGAATGACAATAATGAATATACCGTTTACTGTGCAAGTCCAGAATGGATGTCATTTGTGTGAGATGGCATGATTGAAATGAAAGGCAAGATGTTTCACCCCAAACTCTAAATATCACACCCACTAATATGATCAAATTTCTCCTCAAAGCTTTTAGTCGTAAAGCAACCATGGTTCCATGTCACCCTGTTCCCTGTGTCAATAAATTAGCTAAAATTACATAAACTCAAGTATCCACATAATACATAGGATTATTCCAAAAGGTTTTACATACTAGCTTTCAAATTAATTCTGTGCATTGAAGAGGAAGGTGGCCTTTTTATTGATTTTTTTTCCGGGTAAGCAGTTATTTCCACATGGCAGCTGTTACCTTGTAATTCTCCACTGGCTTGATGTCCGTAGTATTCTGAGAGCTGGTAGCAGACTAAGCTAATCTGTGGCCTCTTTTTTTTTTTTTTTTTTTTTTACAAATGCTGTGTCTTTGAGGGAAGATGAGTTAGCTGTTGAGTTTGGCTGCCTGCTCCTTCTCAGCTTTGTCTTTGGCCTTCTCCTTCTCAATCAGCTTCTCTTCCTTATGCAGCATGACCATGATGTCAGCCAGCTGCGAAGTAGAGATGTCGATGTCTTCCTTGTCGATCAGTTCCACCATCTGAACAAAACACGGCCCGGAAAAACATCGGTTAGACAAAGAAATGTGCTTTCTGGTTTTTTTTTTAGTGCTGAAAAACACAGAAACTAACCCTGAAGCACTAATCATAAATGTTAGTTCTGTTGTCACTAAAGAGCTCTACCCATATGGTATTTAGAAGAGGCTAATGCTAAAATGCCAACTTCAATTCAAATTACATCTGTCCTTGAAAGACTACAAATTTCCATCACCAATTTAATTTTGAACTGGTGCATCAATGGGCTTCACTTAAATGAGAGCATGAACATTTATGTCTAACTTCTTGAAGAATTTTTAAGAAAATTCAAACCCAGATGTTGAACTTTATTCAACTTAAAGTTGAATAATTTGTAAATAATTTACAAACTAGGTAAATTAGCTTAGGAGAAACTAAGTGACCATAAAAATAAAATAAAATGCAGTATTTGGTTAGTTGCCCTAACCCTAAACTTTTAATCATAAACATTAGTTCTGCTACAGCATTAGATATTCAAAATATATCTTCCCTTTAAAGGGCTGCTACCTTTGAGTATTAGCTTTTGATATTATAATTTACAGGTTCAAATTTGATTGATATTATAATTTACAGGTGATATTATAATTTACAGGTTCTATAATGTCCTTAGATATTTCAGTTATGTCAACAGAACTGCTGCGTAAACTTCACCCACTTCAAAATAATAACATGTATATAAACATCTAAATTCCTGAAATAAATTATTCAGGAATTATAATTCCTGAATAATAATTAAGAACATTTCAACACATGTGTGTAACTTATTTCAACTGACAGTTTGCACAACTGGCAAGTAAATAAGTGCTTTAGAATTTATCTCAAAATTGAATTTAGGAGATTTTATATTATAATTTACAGGTTCTATAATGTCCTTAGGTATTTCAGTTATGTCAACAGAACTGCTGCGTAAACTTCACCCACTTCAAAATAATAACATGTATATAAACATCTAAATTCCTGAAATAAATTATTCAGGAATTATAATTCCTGAATAATAATTAAGAAAATTTCAACACATGTGTGTAACTTATTTCAACTGACAGTTTGCACAACAGGCAAGTAAATAAGTGCTTTAGAATTGATCTCAAAATTGAATTTAGGAGATAAGTGAGCTAAATGTTTTCAGAGTTAAACAAAGCATTAGCTCTGCTATTAGCACATTAGTTAAATAGCGGACGTGTGCACACCACTGGGTATCAGAGTAAATGGGGTGAAGACAAATGGATAAGAAGCTTTTGGTTTTTTGGGGGATTTTTTTGAAAAAAATAGAAAAAAAAGGGAAAACCATACATCATTTCCTTCCACATTAGCTCAAAGTTGGTAGGGGTCTGGCACATAAAATCCCAGTAACATGCAAAAATGTTTGTGGCTGTAACGCGACTGAATTAGTATAGGGGATGAACACTTTTACAAGGCACTGTATGCTGTGTTAAAGCCATAGTGTTCAAAGTACTTTGATGACATCGTCGATGTCGATCTTTCCATCCTTGTTGTCGTCCAGGGCTTTTGCGATCTTCTGCAGCTTGTCTTCTGGAATTTTCTGGATTTGCCTCATGACGTTGATGAGCTCGTCGATGCCGATCAGGTTCTCCCTGAAGGTGTAGAACAGACTGCATACAGGAAACGGTTACCGATTTTGGCACGGTGTAAAATGTGGTGGAGAGCTCCCAAATCAATGAGCTGCATTCGCTCTGGTCTCCCAGATCACGCCGATCCAACCGAATCAGGGGGGTTGTTGATGACGCAAGCAGATTGGGTAAGTAATTGAACTCATGCTGAAATAAAATGCACAACATGCTGCTTGAAATATTCTTCTTAGCCTTAAAGCAGGATTTGCTGCTTTAATGGTTTCAGTCAGATGTTAGCGTAGTCTTGCTGTATAAAGGAACTATGATATGCAGAAACTTTCATGCTTTTTGGACAAACATTTTTGACTTTTTGAATTTTACAAATCAAGCATCAAGTTTGAAAGTATTAATCAACAGACCAGAGCTGTTGAGCCTATTCCAAACACAGCAACCTGCTGGCTGAATTCTGTTGCAGTTCTGAGGTTAGGAACAGGACTGAAGACAGATTCTCTATAGAACTATTTCAGCATGAGAAAAACCATGATGCAACGTCAGAGTCTGACATGCAGCAATGATTTGACACCGTTCATCTTACCTCACGGCATCATTATACTTAGTGAAGAATAATCTGCAAAATTTGAAATCAATTAGAGATCTGGATTTGGTGTTTCGATCGGACATGACAGTCATTAATGGATTGATTTTATATTTTATCTCCACCACCATTTTACAAGAAATGTACTGAGAAGAGAAGGTGCGTTTTGACTGTGGGCTCAGGAAACAGGCTGTTTATGTGAATTATGGCCACTGACGATGTATGAATCACTCTTATTGTTTACAGAGTTCAAACTTAGTCATTAAAGCAGCCTTACTGGTCTGAGGAGCAGAGATCCCAGCCGCCAAATGAATCAGCATTAATCTCAGATTGTTTCAAATACAGATGGCTGTTGTTTAAAAGCTAAAGAAATCACTACTAATATTTCAGGAATATCGCAATAAATTTCCAATTATTTTTGCTGATCCTGACAGGGAAATTTAGCTTACTTGTCACACTTCCTGAGTTCTGGTACTACCTGGTGTTTCTAAACTAATACTGTGGTCACTTGACAAATTTTAGGAGAAATTAGGAAAGTTCAAATTTTTTAAAATAATTATTTCTATGTATTCTAACAGGAGCATTAAATACAGACACACAACGCCGCTGTCTATTGGCTTTTCAGACAAACACATAAATAAATAAATATCAGCCTAAATTATAATCAGCTTTTTAAAGATCTGTGATCAGCCAGAAAACTACAATCAACGCATCATAAGTTGTGATTGTAATATGTTGTAAATAAATGTAAAATAATTTAACACTACTTGTTTAAATTCCTACAACTGCTTTAAGCACAGCCATTTATTTATTATTATTTTTATTTATTCATTATTTATTCAGGATAGCTGAAATTAAGTCACTTAATTTGTTTTTCTAATATTTCCAGGAAGGCCAAGCAATTCTAATGACAAATTTGAATGTATTCAGTGCAAGAGGCTGACATTTTCAATATGAACGACTAGGTTTACGTTTTTTGTTTGTAAACAAAAATCCAAAGTTCTTCTTTTGTGTAAGGAGGGATGCTAAGAATATGTGACCCGTACAAAATGCTTAGCAACCTTCACCCAGTTGTTAAGGTTGTAGGTTTTGGTACCTATAATGGCCCCTGAAAACTATTGTGATACCTGCAGTCAAAAAGCACCTTATGTGGAGGCTGATGATAATGAAGAGATTTGTTAATGATTAATGAGAAAGCTGTGGGAAAAAATGTAGGTAGAAGAAAAGGGATGTGGAGTAAATGTGACTCTTACCCAACAGGCAGAGTGGGCCCTCTGTCCGTCTGCCCGTCCAGCATGACTTTGTCCTTCTCCAGCTCACCAATGATTTTATCAATGCGACCAATCATGCGCGTGACTCTCTTAGACAAATGCTTGCTGGCCTTCGATTCTTCCAAGGCTTTCTCCTGACCGCTCTTGGAAAACTCCTTTTTGATCTCCTCCAGATCCTGGAGGCACACAGAAGAATTAAAATGATTCTGTGCATTTATGTATCAACAAAAATATGATTGTTTTGATTGCTTGGTTTAAGTGAAACAAGTGAAGTGAACATGAATACAGTCTGAGTGTAAAAGCACCTCGTTGTACTCCTGGACGTCATCCTTCAGCTCCTCCAGTTCCTCTTTCTCCAGAGTCAGTAGCTTCTTCTGCTCCTTCAGCTTAGAGCAGGCGTCACTCAGAAGGTCAATCTCTTCTTTGGTTATCTCCTCATCCTGGAACAAGAAGAAACAATCAAAGAACGGCAAAAGAAATGATATTCTGCAAGTGGATGCCATTAAAACTGAAGATCTACTTTAGAAATAATAATTGCAGCGTGTTTCTGTCATATTTCACAGATATGATTGATGTATATTTACAACCAGTGTTCTACACAATAAAGTGATTGTATGGAGAAAAGAGTCTGATTTTTTTTTTTTTTGGTCGTAGCTTCAGCTTCATAATGTAAGTTTTTAAAACATTTGCATGCATACAGTGTGCTAAAATATTTTTTAAGTGATTACTCTAGTTGTTAGATCAGTCTTCTGAATAATTAATGCTTGAATAAGTGAATTGAAAAAACTGACTTAAGTATTTTTTTTAATGATGGTTGGTCCTGAACTCTGACCAGCACAAAAACCTATTGCCTTGAAGGATTCGTGGTTGTACTTACAGGGGAAAATGGCTGTAATCTGACATGTGAAAAGGTCCACAGTTGTCGTTCAAGTACAATCTATTAAAATAACATTTACTGTGAAGCCAAAAGAGATCAACCAACAGGAGGACATCAAAGGGGGACTCTGGGTCATTACATTCTTACACGAGGGAAGAAAATCTATAGATGAAAGCTGGAAAGTCACGAGATGAATGGAAAGGGAGGACTCAAATACAAGGAGTGTTGAACAGAACAACAAATAAAGTTTAACATTTCATTAAGGAAACCCAAACACTACATCTACATCCATCAGCTGTAGGAGAGCAACATTAAACCTAACCTGAATACGCAGAAACGTGTGCCAGTGCTCATACTGGTGGGAGGAAACAAAAAGATCAACAAGTAAGAGAGAAAAGCTTTCCATCTGAACGGAGAGGGTCAGAATTAAATGACATGAACCACACCTCAAATACTGAGGGCCAATTTATCTGGGACAAATATCGTTGTTTTATCTTTATGATTATGATTTTTAATGCCTTGTCGCATCAACAAGCTTATTCACATGTGACTCATTTCATTTCTTATTGAATGTAAACACCACAATGAGGAAATTTTACTTTTTTTTTTACATTAGCAGAATATTGTCAAAGATGTGTTTGCCTTTGTGTTGGAAACGGAGCTACTGCAACTAATTTACTACCTTGCTTCCCTCGATAACAGGAGCCGTGTCCCTCAGAGTCTCTTTCTGAGCTGCTCTGGTTGCCTGTAGCAACGCAGGCTCTGCATCACTGTGTTTCGCACCGTCGACTTCCAGCTCCAACTCGTCCTCCTGCAGGACAAGACACAGTCAAACATGCAAAAGAGGCCAGTTGAACAACAACAACTGTGAAAGTTAGACAGGTTAGTCCAGCGGAAGCACACTGAAATTATTTTTTGATCAACTGTAATAATTGTTCTTATGTAAATAAACCACAGAAATATGATTTTTGTTAAAAGTGGATTTCTCCATAGCTGCTACGATCTGTAATGCCAATGGCCCATATCAAATCTGAATGGTTTTAAAAGGGCCAGTTGTCCCAGAATATATTGACAAAACTAATTAAACTGTTAAAATATTAATAAATACCTGTTCCTCCAGCATTTTGTGATTTATTTTAGTGCCGTTTTGCAATCAAAATTACAGATTTTGTGGTGCCAATTTAAAAATGTTTGTAAGGAATTTTTACGATATTTGTAATGTAATGTTCAATGTGACTTTTTACTCCCCATGCCAGTTATAACTTGACTATAACTTCAAAGTTGGGATAACAGTTGCTTCAATTCTATGTTTTCGACCAATTTTGAGGAAATGTGCAGTAAATTTAGAAAATAAATGTGCACATTTGTTGCTCAGACTTACTGATGTAATGTGGAGTCTATAGAGCCACATAAAAAGCTACGGCAGGCCAGATTTGGCTCCGGGCCTTCAGTTTGACACCTGTGTTATAGCAACTCCAAAACCTGAAGTGAAAAGCAACTTTGCCTTGGACAGAGCCTGAATTAGGGGAGGGCATTTATTGTACCTTTTATTATTTATTGTGATACATTTCTTGTTATGATAAATCCCAATTAATAAAGTTCAAAAATCCCCCCAAACTGTCTGTATTATAACATTTTTTAAATTGTTTGTTGTTTTTTTTTTTTTTAAATGGGACCACAGTTCTCTTGTTTTAGGTCAGTTAGAATTACGAAAATCATTTCTATTTGCTAAATGCCACGGTAATAAGAGAAAATGTCAGATGTTTATTTATTAATATCTCCAAATCAGAAGTCTGCATACATTTCCTCAGTATTTGATAGCACTGACTTTGAACTGTATGATTTATGTCAAACGTTAGGGGTTTACACACACATGAGCGCGTACACAAACACGCACAAACACACATACCCTAGCAGCCTTCTCTGCAGCATCAGCCAGTCTCTTCATCTCCCGATCCTTGGAGTCTTGGCGTATTGCCGCCTCCTCCTGCAGCATCGTCTCCAGTTTGGTCTTATTGTCCACTTTGGAGAGCTCGATTTCAGCCACCTTCACCTGAGCCTCTTTGGTCTAAAGGGAAAAACATAAACTTGGTTAACTTAACTTGGAGCAAATGAAGTCGACTAAACTTGCGAGGCCTGTATCCACGGTTAAACTGGGTAGAGGTACTTTTCGGAGTCTGTTTAATTGCGCTGTTCATTCCAGCGAACATACCACCATCTCAGGAAGGGTTTGCAGCGTAGTTTTGAGCTGATCCGCTGGAGACAGAGTGTCAGGGAGGAACATGGCTCGGGACAGAAGCAGCAGAGACGTGGGGATCTGCTGGTTCAGATGCAGGTCCAACCACTGCAAAAAACAAGCAGAAGAGGCTGACCCACTTCCTCATCTACCTTGAAGAAAAAGGTTACTTGTGGAGTCCCACAAGGCTGTGTGCTCGGACCAATTCCCTTTCCTAGATATACATCAGGGTTTCCCCCAGTGTATTATAAGCCTGGCGGCCCGCCATGCTTTACTAGCCCCGCCGCCAGGCTAAGCGTTGCGCTGTTTCAGCTGTTTGGGATTCCCCTCGGTAATTTCCCCTCAGAAAGCAGGTGGAGAATCCGCGCTTTCTGATTAGCTGGTGTTAAGCTCCCCTCCCCCCCAATAGAGTTGTAGGACTTTCCTACAAAACAAATTGACTTCTTGACTTGTTTAATTAGAATTATTGGATGCTTAGTTGATTGTTGAGAAATATAAAAAAATGTGCGTGTTTTTTGTTGCTTTAGAAATTACAAATGAGTATTTGACATTATTTTGGCACACCTGACAAAATCTGTGGACCCCTCTGCTTTAACCCCTTGAAGTGTTCTTAGAGCTCCATAAACCTGCTCTTTCACTAATTCAGTCTGAGCCAAGACAAAAGACAGAAGAGTTAACTCGTTGTTTCTGTTACCTGGCTGAGTTGCTCCCTCAGTCGTTCCTCTGTGACTCCCAGAGATCTCATCCCTCTAACACGGCAGGCCGACTGCACTTCGGTCACGCTCATACTCTCTATTCCTTCTTCTGCTATTAGCTGGAAAGTAGAGGTACATATGTCATGAGAGCATCGCCCCCAATGGGAGAACATCACACATCAAGTGGAGCTGAACCCTTCATACCTTGTCATCAGCATGGATGGTCCTCAGCTTCATGATGAGCTGAAAACGCAAGAAGTTGTTGGTTCCAATGGACTGGAGCTCCAGGAGGTGGCAGAGAGCCACCAGCTGAGGTCGGGTCAGGTTGTCCAGAGTCAGCTCGTCCTCAAACAGTTTGGAGAACTTTATGATCTGCTCGTTACTGGGACGCTCTCCAGAGTCTCGAATCTGCAGAAAGAGTCACATTACGCACAGAATTCTGTAGTCTTAATGTGATGTAGGGGTCAAGTGACGTTAACACGTCTAGACATACACAGACAATGTGTTGTTTCAACCAGAAGAGAGGCACCTGGAGCCTTTTGGTCATTTCTCACCAACACCAACCTTTTGGAAGAAGGTAGAGAACTCCTCGGTTACATTGTCCTGGGCAGCCTTATTCCTCAGTGCAATCTCCTCGATGGTGTCCTGTAAGAACTTGGCCATCTCCAGTTTGACTCTGAGCTCCTTCTTCAACCTCTCCTCCTAAAAACATGAGAAAAGATCCAACTTACTTTTACTTACATGTTTCCCCTTTTCAGCAAAGAAACACTAAACGAATGAAAATGCATGTGGTGAATGCAAGCAACCACCTTCTGACATCAGCTGCTACATTTTGTTAACAAAAAATATTGACTGAACTTTTAAAACCCAACTGGAAAAGTACTTGAATCCTGGTTTAATTTCCTTCAGAGAATCTACAACAGCAAATGCTAAAATGGCTTCAGAAGAACCATTTTAGACTACAGCTCTGGTTACCTTCTTTGACTGAGTTTCAAAGGTGGAAGGCAGCATGTTGGGAACAGTTTCAACGCCACAGGAAGGAGGAACTCCATGAACGGGACGATGATGAACACCAGGAAAGGCAGCAGTCTGAAAACGTCTGCACACGTTCTGAGGAACTGAAGAGAATTTTTCAGAGAATAATGAGCACAAAGTCTGAGGATGATGATTCCAATAAACAAAAGATGATGCTTCAACAAGCTCTCACTGGTTCAGGAGACTACAGTCACATTCAGTAAATTAGAACATACATCAAAATGAGGCTCGTTTGTCAGTTTAAAAGTACTTTTTGAAAATACACACATAAAGCAGAAAATATAAACAATATTTTTCTATTGGTTTGATATGGTATTCTAATTTTAATTGTCATGTTTTCATTAATTGTAAGAGAAAAAACATATTCAACAGAAATAAAGCTTTCCAAACCAATCCATCTGTGTGGAATTAATAATCTATATAATGTCATAAAGTTCCTAAAATAAATGGACTTTTCAACAATATAATAATTTAATGCATGGGTCTGTATGTGCCAGACACAATTACAAACTGAATGACAAATAGTCCCAGAAGTCACTGCGATACATTATAATACTGCCGTTTGGAGACCATTTTCAAGGGACATGACTGTAATGACGTTATAATGTAAGTTTGCCCCTTTAATTACTAAAGAACATTTAACACTGGAACTGGTACATATTTTAAATACAAAATATTTTTTTTAATCAAAAACAATAAACAAACACAACCAAAACCATAAATATAATTGATTATAACGACTCTTTAAACAAACTTGCCCTTCAAAAATATGAATTGTTGGGCTCAAACAGTTAAAAACCTGCAAATATGACAGTTGGGAATTTTGTGATGATCAAGCACATTTTAATTTATCATTCGATTAATTGCTTTATTGCGATTAGACTTGTCGCAATAAACAATAAACTAATTAATTGCATGGTAGGCTAAAACGAGCTAAAATTTTTCATAAGGATTCAAAAAAATTGTTTTTCTCTTTTCTCTCTCTCTCTCTCTACTAAAAACTGGATGACAAAAGTCTTCAGATTGGTGTTTTGGTCTCAACTAGTCCTTTTAGTTAAAGGACAATTTTGTTTACAGAGACATTTTGTTTGCCGTTTCTGTTGTTTTACTTATTTAAAGTGTCTTCCAGTTCCAGTGTATTGATATTATAGGATGTGTTCTTGCATTATTATGCCATTAGGGTTATATTACTTGAAAATGGTCTCAAAACAACAGTATTATCATGTATTGCAATAACTTCTGGGACCATTTATCTCTCAGCAAAATTTGTTACAGTGACCGGCCTACAACAGACTTGGGTCTGCACCTTTCAAATGACTTTTAGTTCAACTCTGCTGCAGTTTATATAAACACCCAGCAGAGGGCGACATTTTGCCCCCAATCTCAACCAGAAACAAGTACATCTTTGGCACTTTTCTTGTTTGTAGACAGAAGCAACATTCTTAGAATGTGTATATTTACCACCCCCCCCCCCCACACACACACACACACACTTAGTGCACATTCACAATTCCTGCTGCTTTCTTTGCATGGAGCCGTAGGCCAAAATGGGCATTCTACCCCACAGTGCTCAAAAAGCTCTCCTTCATTCAACAGGAAGCACTTTAGTTAAGGACAGAGATGAACAATCCAAGCACCAAGCCAGCCCTGTTCTGTGTCATTGTACAGCTGTCCAACTGTGGCTTTCTGACTGCTCCGAGACACAACCTACACAAACCAGTCCCGAGGCAAGAGAACGCCAGAAAACACGAGTCTGCCTTTCTTTGTCCTCTCCACCTGCATTTCAGTGGGGCAGTGCGATGGAGGATTTAGGCCATCTTGAGTGAAAAGGCCTTTGTCTGCTGGCCCATTGACATGTATATCATCTGCTGGAGTTTTGGCATCAAAGCAGAAGGAATGGGGTGACATGTTGAAACAGAAAGAGCCCCTAAGCAGAGGGCCGAGGATTGTAGGTGAATGTGAAAGGAGGAGATTAAGGAGGCAAAGCCATTCCAGGTTAGATGAATGGATGGTAAGATGGGTTTGGAGCATGCGCACAAGAGAAAGACTCCTGCATATGAAAAGTGGCTGAGGGGGGTGGTGTTGCTTAAATAGAGGGGAAGCAGTGGTCAGTGAAAGGCCTGTGTTGATGTGTTTTAACATAAACACAAAGCCTTGTTTCCTCTGGTAACTAGATGGAAATGTTTAAAATGTCTTCTTAGCCTGCCAATATCTATTTGCATTGAATATAATTAGGAATCCACAGGTTGTGTTGGAATGCTGGACATTTTCAGCTAAATCTCGTTCTGACTGGTGAGAAACTCTTTGGAAATCCAAACATTCAGTCAGAAGTTGCGCCTGCTAAATCATACTTTTTCAGTTTTGACCGTGTTACTGAATGAAGAAGCCTCAAAGTTAGCTTATTTTGGTAAGAATGGTATTTTGGTATTTTAAGAACAATAGAGAAATCATTAATGGACAGTTTTCTCGTTTTATTTTCTGACTTTATTTGATATTTTAGGTTTATTTGCTATATATACACATTGTTGATGTTAACTCTTAATGGCAAAACCAAAAGACACCAATGCAAACCCTAGTGCGTCACTAAACTCCAGCAGTAAGTCCAGTCTACGTTGTGGATGGAGAAGTGGCAAGCAGCCAATCACGTCACTGTAATCTGTTCCATCCAGACTGACTGAGGAACGCTGCCGCAGTTAGTCTGACCTCTGCTGATCTGCTCTGCTTTCCTCAACCTGACCTTCAGATTATTTCAGTCAACACAAGGCAAAGTGAATAGTAGCCATTACTACAAGAGTGAAAACTACAGAATAAATTGAATCATTTGCCTTCTTTCAGAATGTGTTTCCTCTCATTGTCTCTTCTTCTGGTGTTGAAGTTGTGGAAGTCGTGGACATGTTAAACTCTGGCAGGTTAAGAACTAAAGTCGAAGTCTCAGATATCTGTTTCTACATGTAAACCTCATCCCTAAAGAGTTTTAATAAAGTAACCGAATACTGCTGAGCCACTGGTGAGTAAACACCCAGCTGGTAGTTATTTCCTGTAATTGATCCCATTAGGCGTGAAAAGCTCTGGATTAAACTGTACAGAACAAGAAGTCTCAGCTGCTGGGCTCGACTCCTCACCTAGTTACCTCTGAACTAATGGCCTTTGGACAACTTGCACAAGACACACAGCGACCTGTTGGGCAATGGGAGCGTTAGCTGGAGATGCAACCCAGAGGCTGCTGGAAACTCTGAAGGAGTTTGCGCTCCAAAAAACCTTGTCTCTATGCATAAAGAAAGCCAGCAACCACAGAAAGACGAAGGCAGAGGGTGCACTGGTCAGAAATGTTGTGTCTATCATAAAAATAATGATACACATTACTGTGAATACAGCATCCTACAGTGAAGCATGGTGGTGGCACCATCATGTTATGGGGCTGAAATCAGAAAAGCTAGTTGATGAATGGAGATAAATAAAATCTTGTCCCATCCTCCCACCAGGACAACAATCCTAACAACAACCCTGTCGTCTCTATGAAAATTGAGTAACAAACACTGCTTTTGAGTAAAGTTACTGGCTCAGACATAAAAGTGTGTCCATTCTTACCTGTCTCCTTTCACGGCGAGACAGAGGATTCCCATTCAGGATCTTCCGCAACATGCGCCCTGCGATGGTGGTGTCGATCCACAGCAGCCTGAAGCCGTGGTAGTAGTGCTTAATTTCGTCGATGACCCGCTGCCGGATCGTCCGTCTGACGGGTTCAATGTCCACCGTGGGGCTGTACACGGGCCCGCCTTCCTCCAGCTTCATTTTCTTGTCTTTTAAGGATTTTAGGGATTTCTCCAATTTTGAGTCATCCCATCGTCTCCTTGAGGTGTGTATCCACCTGACGCCCGGGAAGTACTGAGGCGAGCCTGTCGTACGCCAGGCCGGACTGGAGGAAGCCACAGCAAATGCACAGTACGGTCGCCGTGGGTCCAGATTCTGACAGGGTGTCATGTATTCATCGGAAAGGGGGGAGGACGGGCTGACAGAGAAGACACGGGCCAAGCTGCCGAGCTGGAGCACATCAAGCCTGTCAGTACAAAAAGATACAAACATATTTTAAATTCTCGTCTGTATGACAGAGAAAGGTTGAGTCAGGTAGTTTAATTTCATAAGAAAGCGATTGGATTGGCTTACTTTTGACTGGTGAGTCTGAGAGTTGTGCAGTGGAAACAGGAACCATCCTGTAGTTTACCTGAAACAAAATACTATGAGAATTTGGCCAGCAATATATATATATATATATATAATATATATATATATATATATATATATATAATATTATATATAACAAAACAACAAAAAACTCACAGTTAACAAGAATTCATCTCATGGTTCTGATTGGTAAAAGTCCACTACAAGCAATCTCTTCAAGGTCTGATGTATATGTATAGACATATTCAATAAATTGGAATATGCATTCTAATGAGGTTCATTTGTCAAATTAAAAGTAGCTTTTCAAAATAAATAAACAACGATATCGATCGCGAAAGACTTTATCAATATCTAGCTGAAAAAAGGTCAGCTAGAACGTTCAATAATTTTACTGAACTCCGATCCAGAACCGCACAACATTCTGGAGGATGAAGGCAAAGGAAAAACCTTAGCTGCTCAACCTCTTACGGCTAGCTAAGAATGGTGAGAGGCATCAACTGACTCACTCACTCTTTGGTTACCTAGCAACGACCTGTTGAGTAACATGTGCAGCAGCAGTCTCAGGTTTTGCCTCATAACTGCTGAATAATAAAAAAACCATGACGAAGTGAAGGCAGTAATATTCTAATTTTAAATGTCTTGTTTTCATAACCTCCAAACAGAAAAATCATCATACTTAATACAAATAAATGTTTTCAAACAGCCATTTGTGTTTAATGAATCTGCATCATGCATTTCTGTTGGGCATAAAGTTCCTGAAATGCAGGGCCTTTTTAGTAATATTCAAATTTATTAAATTGGTCTGTTGTGTCTTATTACAGTATTCACACTCCTTATATTTTTGTAACTGTAAAGGTCGTGGAAAGTGCATGTGCAAATGCAACTTCGAGGTGGTTGAATACATATGCATGTAAAAGTTTACCCGCTTTTTCACATAAAATCCAAATCCATTTTGCGAATGTAACAGAACAAAATGTGAATAGGTTTAAGAAGAGTGAATAATTTCCAAACCTATTGTATTTGTCTTTCTGAATCTATTGAGGAAATGATAGAAGTGCTCATCCCCACCAGGTAAGCAATAAGAGACTCTAGTAAGTCACAGCCCAGTGTCTTAAGCAACCATTTATCAATGAACACATAACAGAAACTTGCTGGACTTTCTCACTTTGCTGGAGACTTTAGCAGGTCATCACACAGCTGCTGTAATATCCAAACACATGTGACACTAAATTCAAGAGCAGACTGCCCCCTCCCCCCAATAGTCCGACTCCTTGATGAGCATTTAATTACTAAATATAGTTTAGAACTCTCAAATCTGTGCCAAATTCATAAAACATTATTATTATTCTGTTAAACAGAATATTCATACCCGGAGGCCCACAGCCGGGTTTACTAACTCCAGTGACATGCACCGAGAGCAAAGGTGGGGTTCTGGGTCTCTTCCAGCCAATGGCGTGAGGACGGTGAACTCGACTACACCCGTTCTCTGCCGCTCGCATGGCCGGCTGGAGAGGATCCAGCAACGTCTGGCTGAACATGATCGTTAGGAGGACGCAGAGATTACTGGAACAGCGTCCACTCTGTGGCCGAGCGCCCACCTACTGTAACAAGCAGAAAAGCCTGGAAGTACAGTAGAGTAGATTACACAATGCTGCAGCTCTTGTTTGTGTTGTTCTGCCTCCCTCTGGCCTACTGGGTAACTCCCAGCCACTGCTGAATGGCTGTAAGGAGATCAAACTGGAACCTGCACTCCGTCATCATCATCACCGTTCATTTACGTGCTCTTAAAGAAAACACTGAAAGTAGGCTTTATTGTTAAGTAGTTATGTTAATGTGTGATTATACTAGATTTTGTCCAGAGCAAAAAACAGTTGAATCCTATATTCCAGCTGCGCTTAATTTCTCAAAACAGACAAGATCTATAAACACATTGGATGCAGGGTTTCTCCTCAGTGTATTATAAGCCTGGTGGGCCTCCAGACTTTACTTGCATCCCCTCCAGGCTAAGTATTGTTTGTTCATCTACAGTGATCCCTCACTATAACGTAGTTCACCTTTCGCGGCCTCACAGATTTTTTTGTGCAATTTTTTTCACAGTGCATTGTGTTCTGCGTCCTGATTGGCTAAACAGTCTCCAAGCTCCTTCTTTACCTGTGTGCCAATAACGTTGCAGTATTTAAATATAAATAATACAGCTTGGTCATTCAGGAGATGAAAGCTGAAAACTTTGAATGCCTGCTGGAAAAAACTGTGGCCAGAGGCAGCGCAAAACCCGACCGGAAGCTAGCTTGACGAGATCCATCGCTCTGCCATAGATACAACTGTGAATCTCGCAGGGCAGGTTGGAGGACACACTTTAATGACATGACTCAGGATCACATTAAGGCCCGATTGATGAACACGCACATCCGCTGACCAAAAAACAGGTTTTGTTCTTTGGTTTCGATGTAGAGTATTTAATTATGCTGTATAATAATTGTAAAAACTAAATTTAACTACTTCGCGGATTTCACTTATCGCGGGTTATTTTCGGAACGCAACACCTGCAAAAAATGAGGGATCACTGTATAGGTTTTTTATACACCAGTAACAGTAATAACAAAGACGGGTTAAAGAGTTTCCTAGTTGGAATGGTTGGAAGCACAATGGTAACATGGTATGGTCAGTATGAGTACACAGAGAGACTGAGGTTAGATTTTCTTTTAGTTTTTTTTTTTTAATTATTCACTGGAACTCAGTGCAGCAGCAAGAAGGTCCTGGGTTCGATTCCCAGCCCGGGGTCCTTCTGAATGGAGTTTGCATGTTCTCCCTGTTCATGAGTGGGTTCTCTCCAGGTACTCCAACTTCCTCCCGACCTCACTAGGGACAAGGGTGTATGAAAATGAATGAATGGAACTCCATAACCACTGGCTGTCTTTACCGGTCTCTACATAATAACAAATTAAGTGAGAAGTCATGAATAAAAAATGTGGACACTTATATTAGGACAAAACAACTGAAGCGCAAAAAATATATATTTTATATATGTTTTTTATTTATGTAGTCTTTATAGTTTAGGTATTTTAATGTCTTTCATTAACTCATAATTACCTAATGATATTTTCAAATGTACTGTCAACGTTCAGCATTTTTTTACCTCGAAAACATGGCAGGCCGCTGGAGTGTTGCTCTAGCGCCCCACTACCAGACTTGGCAGGTTTTCTGGAGGAAACCTTAGAATGACTGGAATCAGATGATTTTTATCTGGGTAGGCCCCAACTGGTGACAATGAAATACAATACTTTTCTGATTAGTGAACACACTACGCCAAACCTCTATCAAGGTGCACCAACAACAGCTCTCTTCAGTCTGGTCACAGTTACAGAGGGAAGAAAACTCAATTAATCATTTTGAGCAAATGAGGTGTTTCACACTTAGAAGTAGAAAATTATTTATAGGTTTGTGGGTATGTCAGCTGTCTATTGAGGATGGTATCGTAAAAAGTTTGAACTATCTATTAGTCATGTCCCACTTTTGGAGATTTGGTAGGAACATTACCTGCTCTAGAATGAAAAAAAGCTATTCGAGTCTGACACACCCTGGGGATATTTTAAGACTGGCAAAGGAACAAACCAAGCAGCTTTTTTTCTCCCCATGTACCAGGAAGTCTGGATTACAGGAAAGTTACTGTTTTATTCTTTAGAGAACCTCTGTCTATCATTAAGCATGCTGGGTTTAGAAATCTTGGCAGCCTTTTGCAAATCTAAGGGTGCGTTCACACTGCAGCCTGAAGTGACCCAATTCAGATTTTTTTTGACGTAATGCGACCTGAATCCGATCTTTTCATGGCAGTGTGAACAGGTTGGATTCTTTTTCGGATGTGACCCATATCCGATACGCATCTGATTCAAATGCGACTTAACGTTCAGGTCGCATTCATCCAAACTGAACGTCACAGATTCTCAACAAATCTCACTATTCTGTATCCTGATACGTGCAAGCGGGAAGAAAAACAACAACCATGACAGACTATATGATGATTATGTTGATAACATGCTGCTCTGGCCGGACAACAACTCCAAATATGTAAGCTAAGCTCCATCGTTAGTCTCCATGTTTACTTCCGCAAACACTGAGCACTACTTCTTTTTATAGCGGTTGGCAGAACACCGAGAACGCTGACACTATTGCGCCCTCTAGTGCGCATGGGGGACAATTTCAGGTCGTTTGCTCATTCACATTGCAGAACACATACAGGTTGCATTTACTGGCAGTGTGAACGGCCCCGGCAAAAAATTCGGAATTGCCAAAAAAATCGAAATTGGGTCACTTCAGGCTGCAGTGTGAACGCACCCTAAGTTAAGATAAGTTTCTATGTGTTCTAGCAAACAGAAACAGAGATTAATGTTTCTATTGCCTAGAAACATTATAGTTAGTAAAGCAAATCTAACTGATGCCAATTGCTAATAATATGGACTCTGAAGAAAGCTCAATTGTAAGATTACTGTGTTGCAGTTTTTCCCAAATGTTAGTTTGAAAATTGGACCACAGTCATCACAACTAATAGTGCTAATTTATATGCAATGAATAACAACCCTTATTATATGTAGTAGGTATGCCGGGCTAGTTGGCGGCACTGTAACACTGCCACACAATGACACAAGAAACACAGAACGGTGCTATGTATGTTTCTGGTTGCCCGAGGCATCGAAGCCATGTGGATGAACAGACTAAACATTAAAAACTTTTGTGGATACACCTAAAATCTTCTCTGTCTAAACAGGGCCCAAGATAACTTTGCTCTTAAAAATCAATGTGTATTTTAGTCACTAAAAATATACATCTGGAATGCCTTTTAAGGGATGTAGAGTCCATCCAACTGGCCAAATATTTTATCGTAGACTTCAAATCTCACTCAGCTACCACTTCTGTCAGGAGGATTTGAACAGAATTCCAGCTCATTAATGTGAAAAATATTTCAAAGAATATGAGACACCTTTGATTCATGTCAGACAGTTTAAAAGACAATTTACTAAATATGCTGACACAAAGAAATTTGAAGAAAAACACATTATAAAGGTATCCCCTTATTCTGGTATTTAGTAAATAGAGATAATGTTAGGGATCTTATCTGACCTGAGCGAGAAAACTTCAAGTCTGGTCAGACAGTGAGGAAGAAAACATTATCATTGTATGTAAAAAATTATGCAAAAAGTTTAAGTCATTTACCCAGAACTGAACATTTTAGTTATAAATTAAATATACCTGTAATGAAAACAAATGTAGACTTAAAACAGAGAAAGTTACAACATAAGGTAATAAAAATTTAACATTACATCTTAATGTTAAACTGCAGCAAGTGTATGTTTATAAAGTAGGGTTCACCAAGAGGGCACAACACAGTGCTGGGCAACAGGAACTTTAAAACCAAAACAGAAGAACTGAGCTCGCTGGGTCTCAAGTGGAGATATAAAAGGCGTTGACCTTTATTCGAGGAAGCTGTGCGATCTGTCTGGTAATTTGGGCCCGCAGCCAAAAGCACAAGGATAGGCAATGTGGACAGACAAAAACTCTTTATGAACTTTTCAAGCACACAATTTAAACACTGCATATTGTTTTATCTCAACATTTACTAATGCCATCAATGTCCTTCACTGACCTCACTGTGATCCACTTAGAAATTACATAACCAAAGTGCAACTGGACACTTCATCTTGATACCCACCATGGATATTCATCAGCTTACTGGACAGGCTTATCAAAATTACGTCGAGCCGCACTGATCTAATCCAGATCAAAACCAGTCAGTAAGTCAAAAATAACACACCCTTACTAAAGTACAGACAGGAAAGCTATCCAGTTCCGACACATTTGAAACATCATAATTCCTCTTACGCAATACTCCAAAGTCGTGACATGTTGAGCAACGCTAAGATAAGTTAAGAGTAAACCTTAGATAACTTGTGCTTCATCTTGGACATAAAAATCAGCAGAAATGCACCGATCAGCCTTTTCAAGACCTGGTCGGATTTTCATTCCTTTAAGTCTTACCTGCTAATTACGACTTTTCAGAAGGTGGTGAGGAAACTTGCTGCAAGTTATTTGACTAACACAAAATATATACATCAGACAGAATACACAAAACGCAAAATGCATCAAAGCAGATTGTGAATTTGAGTAATCGGTTTTGCTTTACTTAAAGAATGTTATTGCATGGTAAATATTGTTTTTGTGCTTTTTGTGACATATTTTAATCTTTCTTCCCTAATATAGCTTTTGTAAACTGAGGTGTACCTGTTTGCCATAGCAACAAGAGCATCACCTTGCACTGCAAACGGGCGCTTTCACGTCAGCGCTAAAGAGGAATCGCCCTCAGTTAACCTGAATAATTGATCATGTGTTCCCCTATGACCCCAGTTGACATAGGTTTTATTTAATGATTCAAACGAATCACTACATTGCTGACTGTCACAATGAACGGAATCGTAATTAAAATGTCCAGTGTGTTCATATCTGCTGCTGTCACATTTAGTCCACCTAAAAACTCAAACAGAAACGAGCTGCGCTTGAAAAGACAGGACTCTTCTAGATGCTAACATGTCTAAGCTAACTGTTAGCTTCACTGCAATGATAATAAAGCCCATGTTAGCTAGTGAAAGACCGAAACAGAAACCTTACCTTTACCTTTCCGGAATTCGTTCTTTAACGACCGGGACGTTTTCATTAAAGGTGTCCGAGACCTCGTAAACAGGATTAACGCCATGCTCTGTGGGCTAAAGTTGCTCCTTTTAAACAGCGAGTTAAAAAGCTAGCTGCTCGGCTCGCTAGCCTCAGCTTATACTAGAGGTTAATTAAACGTCCTACGAAACATAGAAACCCAAACTAAGTGAATTTAAACAGTATCCGGAGCTCGTTTATGTGGTCAGTGGAAAATATAACCCCATGTCATGTCCTTCCTTTCCTTTCACGCGCATGACAGAGAGCAGCCGGGGAAGCTTCTAAATGACGTCAGACCTTACGTTCAGCACATGCTTCCGGTTAAGTTTAAAAATAAAAGCTTTTTATTCACCGATAAAAGTCAGATTGTTTACATAAAAAGTGATTTAATATAAAATGCAATTTAATTTGAAGTAACAAAATAAATATTCAAATAAAAAAACAAGTCATAAACCATAGTTTAGATAAAATAAACTCAGCGAACAGTTAATAAAGTTGAAGTAAAGGTCAGCCTAAAAGACAACTTGCTTTCAGGATGAGGCCTTTAAGGTGGCCTCATGCTGAAAGCAAATTGTGTGGATGGTAATAAGAAAACAAAGCCTCAACATTTTATGCGTAACTGGAGGATCAAAACACCAGAAGGAGGTGTTTTTAGCCACTAATTTGTTGGAATAATTTCCTGTTGTCTTTCTGTAGACGATACACTGTGACAGACTGGTGACCTGTCCAGGGTGACCCCACCTCTCTCCCGGAACGTCAGCTGGAGATAGACACCAGCAACCCTTCCGACCCCACTAAGAGACAAGGATGTTTTATTACTTTACTTATTTTTGTAAAATGACTTGAGGACACACCTACTGTCAGCGCTGTATAAATGAACTGAATAATGTGAAACTCAAACATTCAAATTCTGGACAAAGTGAAACAGAATCCTTTGACTCAGACCTACAGCTTACACATGCCACAGAGAAAAGTGCCAAACCACAAGGTGGCGCTGTAACCAAACTTTCACAATATTGGAAGACTTGTTTATTTTACATTTCAATTATTTAACCTGACCCAGACTTTTAAGTGGCTTACTGAGGGTTGAGAAAAGGAATTTGTGATGGCCACTCCAAAACATTAACTTTGTTGTCACTAAGACATTTTGTAAGTAATTTGGTGATCCATTTCAAAGACCCATTTGTGTTCAAGCTTTAAATTATTTTAATATTTCCTCATCATGTATTTTATGAAATGCACCAGTTCCTCAGGCAGCAAAATTCCCACACAGTGTGACGACACCACCAAAATACTTAACAGCCGGGATGATGCGTTCCTTCAAATGATCATTATGGCCAAACGCTTCAGGTTTAGTTTCATCAGACCATGGGATATATTTCTGAAAATAAGGTTTTTGTTCCTGGGTGCATTAGCTAACGATAATTTGGCTTTGTATGTTGTTTTGGGAGTAATGGAGTCTTCTTCTATGAGTGGCCTTTTAGCCTATGTCAGTGCTGAACTTGTTCCACTATGGATATGACTCATTTACCACCTTCAGTGGGGATCTTCACAGAGTCTTTTGTTTTTGTATTAATGTTGATGTACATGTTCCACATCAAAACATGTTCATCTTACATTGTGACTAAAAGACATATTTCAATGGTGTGTGGATACAATCATTTTGACTGATGGATGAGGCAACTTCAGGCATTTGGAAACTTGATGAACCAATGATGAACCAGTCTTATGGATTTCCACAAGAAGTTCTAAAAGAAAACTTATGGCCCTATTTCCTTATGCATTCAGTTAGATTTTTGTGCAACAACAGCAAGCTTGTGGAAGCCAGGTGTAGCATTGTTTTTGTGTTTTGTTTTTGTTTGTTTTTGTCTATGGATGGAGACATTTATAGAAATTATTCCATTGTTTACGGGGAACTTTCCAAAAAAGACAAATACATTTTTAGAGTTTGGCCTAAAACTTTGAACATGTTCAGTCCATCTCAATATATAAAAAAAGAAACTTGTGTAAGTAGACCATTTTACTACTACTCTAGGGCAAGGGGCCCACACATATGTAAATCCAGCCTGTAGATAAGAGCCAAAAGACAGGAAGACAGTCCACAGAACAGGGTGAGGTCAAACTGGGTGAAGAAGTGGAGGGAGGAGTATGCGTACCTCGCTGTTCACCTGGACAACAGACTGGACCGGAGATGCAACAGTAAATACAAGGCACTGTGCAAGGAGGAATTATTCATACAAAGGAAACATTACTGAACATCCTTGTCGTGAGACTATCATACAACAATGGTCTTCAGTCAGAGACTTCTTCAGGTTTCTGTAACACACACTGCTACAAGAGATTCTTCCTGCCCATTCAGAAAATCCTTAAATAATATGAGTTACAAGAACGTTTCATTTCCTGTTGGGATTAACAAAGGATTTTGATTTGAATTATGGAACCAATAAAGCTAGCAGTAGACAGCAAAATAAAGTTTTCACCCAAAATTATAATGAACTAAGACAGATCAACAAAAGCTGGTCAAAGTAATCCAACATATGAGCAAAGTCTAACGCAAAACTTTCATTTTTAGAAAGGCAACTATATTTGAATACAATTCACTTATGTAGGTGAGTTTTGATTTTCGGTCACATCTTTATTGTATTTAAATGATGTGCGTTTAAAAGTATATTACTCTCGAAATTTTGTGCATATTTGTAAAATTAAAAAAGAAATAAAACGTAGTGTGAAAGCAGAGAGGGGACACCGAGGTCAGCTCCTTTCTACGGTTGGATTTTTTTGAAAGAACCGGTTGGATACTCGCTGCTCTGCTCGCGACCAATCGGAAGTGAGCTTTTTTCCCGCTGGTCCGCCCCGGAGTTTGAGTTTCCCGCAAGCTTTTTTATTCGACTTGAATGAAATGATTCGCTTTCCAGGATGAATATGAGCAATTTTTCCCTTTAACCATCCCAGAGGATATTCGACAGGTAAACACAGAGAAGCGGTCCTCTATGACAGTGTCAGTCCAAAGCTGTTTTCTAGGATGAGTTTTTTAGCGGACATTTCTTCAGGCCGGGCTTCCATTTTAGCAAGCCGACTAACTATGCTAACATTAAGCTAGCAGTTTGGCTTGGCTTCTATGGTACGCTTAAGATAGCCACGGTTAGCTTTCTTGCAGCAAGCTGTCATGGCGCCTACAATTTAAGAATGACTTTGAAATAATGGCTAAGCAACTTAAACACATTAACCCTCTCGCCGTTACTACTTCCATTGTTTGTCAAGGAGTTGTTTGAGCCCTTTTGCTAATAAGTTTTCCATTTAGAATTTTGGAGGCGGCTTTGTCTATTTGCTGGAGTCCGGTGTAATGGCTGACTACCGATGACAAGAGATGCGGCTCAACAGGGAATTTCTCGGTTGCTTGAATCCATGAGATTTCCAGCATCGCTCCTTTCTCTCCAGGTTATAGTCGGAGCCTTTCTTGCATGACATGATAGCTGAAGTTCCTGTTTCTTGCTAGCCGGTAAAAAGCGGGTGTTTTGACGCCGACTATAGTATTTTAGCCGTGTTCTTGTACTGGTACTGATAATGTTACCCACATTATACGTCAACATTAATTCCATTATTAAGAGTTTAACTGAAACGCGTTGACTTTCAGCAATTATACGGCCTCCGGTTCGCTTCGCTCCTACTTGTCAGCTGCTTCAGTTTCCGCGGCTTTTGCAACGATTGTTAGTGGCAGTTTTCACCACACCACTCACTGGGGCTTTTACCGAATACGGGGAGCCTTCACCCTGCTTGGCCCCGGTCTGCATCCAGCACCATAACCGCTCTTCTTCCAAGCGAACTCAGTAATGTCGTGGTGAGAGAATTTCCGGCTACTCGGTGTCCTTATTTGATGTTTAAAATGGATAGACTGACCATAAACTGGAGTAGACCTCGTCAGTTATGCTTTTCCACACATTTTTATGTTAATAATATAGGTTTTAACGTTCTAAATATGCCGTTTGCGTACATTTCTGTGTAAAACCATGTCAGTTTATTGTAAAATTTCTAAAAACGCCGTTTATTAGAGATGAATTTACTGTTGCAGTGAACTCTCAGGGCGACCCTATGCTGAGAGGGGCCTAAATAAAATAGGATTTCAGGGGCCCACACACACAGTTAAGCCCTCCAGACAGCACAACGCCACTGAACTCCCTTTTATATTGTCCATGTTTAATCGTTGTCCTGTTCTGAACTTTACAACGTGTCTACAGTTTAACTAATGAGCCAGTAATGCATTAAATTGGATAATGCAGGCAGCTTTTGGGCCACATGTGGCAATTTAGATGTTCTGGATGGCGGAAAAGCAAATCTGAAGATAAAAAGAAAAAAACAAATGTTAATGTTGAATGTGTGTGTGTTTTCTATGTATGTAGCTGCGTAGCACTCAAAAGAAATGCTTGGAATTCAGTTTTCAATGTTAATGGCTGGTGGTCGTGAATACACACCTTGCATGCAAATAAGACGCTGCCTGTTTTTCTTGTTTCAGCTTTGGGCAAAATATCCTGGCACCTGACATAAATGATGCTAAAGGTTACAGAGTGCGCTGGAGGCGATGGTTTACTGTTCCAGTTTCCCATTGTGTTGCAGCACAGTCATTAAAAAAAGAGGGAATTGCTCACTTGATGTGCAGGGAATGTTTCAGGCGTCTTTGTTTTCATTATTTTTAGGTAAGGTAATTTTATTTATATAGCACATTTTCAGCAGCAAGGCAATTCAAAGTGTTTTACATGAGTTAAAAGGAAATACAAACAAAAGTTTGTTTGTATTGCTTACAGTGTCGCCTTAAAAAATCAGCCATTTTAAAGTGGATGTGCAAATCAGGCATCATGTCTGATCAAAAAGGAATCAGCCTGTTGTTTTATAAAGGGCCAGTATTATGGAAAAATCAACTTTTTTGGAGCTTTACATCATGTTATAATGTTGTTCCCTCATCAAAAACATACCTGGAGTGTTACCTGGATTCTTTAATGCTTGTTTGAGAAATCCTTTAATCTCCCATGGCAACCATTCAACTGGACCTAGCTCTGCCTTCGAGGACAAAGCTCTTCCTCAATGCTGCGGTTTCCAAACTTCTGCGCTTCGGCCTTACAGAGCAGCCCTCCCCTGTAACTCTCCCGCTCAGCTCCTTCAGACTAGCCAGGAGCAATTAGCAAACACCTGGTGGAGCTGAGCATCTGTTGAGCTCTTTATCGGAGCTTCTTCTCAGTGCAATGCTGGTAAAAATGTTATTAAAGGGTAAAGAGGAGCCATGTTGTGACAACTTCCTGAAGGCAAAGTTTCAGAAAGAGCAGGAGTTTTTAAAGAGACGCCCAATTTCAAGACATTAATGTATATAACATTTCTTTTGATTCATATTTAATATATTTTTAAAACGACTGAAGTTAACATAGTTACATAGTTATAATGATTTGACGCGGCTGGAAAATGCATGATTCTGGCCCTTTAACTGGTGTGTATGTGTGTTTCTGCTGCAGTTTGGTGAGCGTGGACGGGTCAGATGGGATGGACGGCATCGGTAGCTCCCTGCCTGCAATGCCTGAACCATCCAACCCGATCAGCATGAAGCAGCCGCCCGAGTCCCTGAGCACCCTGAAGGGTCGGGCGGACATGGGCAGCGACCCGGCTCTACTGATGGACAAAGCCGCCGTGCAGCTCGCCGCCACGCTCCAGGACGGCGTCCTCCAGAAGATGTCCGGCCACAACCACAGCAATCACAGCCACGAGAGGCTGAAGGACCTCACCTCCCTGGTGCTGAACGGCGATCAGGACGCTTTGCCCAAGCTCTGCACCCCAGAGCCACCCATGCTGAAAGGCGACGAAGCGCCCGCCACCAACGACGCCCACCAGCACAACCGCACGCCTCATGCCGAGGCCGAGCTGAAGGCGACCGTACCGCAGGCGGCGGAGCAGCTCCCACTGGAACCTTCCTGTGCAGACGGGACCAGCTTGGTCACAGCCACAGAGAGCGCTTCACCTGGACCTGAGCTGGGACAGGAAGTGAAGAAAAGGAGGGGACCCAACAAACCCAAACTTAATCTGAACCGCAGCTCTGTCATCGCCATGGAGATGCCTGGCCACACCGAGGTTATCGGAGACGTGGAAGCGGCAAATGAGGTAGAAAGGGAAAAAATCTCTCCATGAAGTGTTTTTATATTGCTGGTTTAGCCGTCGATACTGAGATATTCTACAGTTTTCAAATGCAATACAAGGTTTCCCCAGAAAAGCTGCTTAGCCTGGCGGTGGGGGGGGGGGGGGACGTGCGCGATCCGTAGAGAGTCTGACAATTCTGTTGACCGGCGTCCAATCGGAAAGCGCGGACTCTGCACCTGCTTTGCTTTCTGAGGGGGAATTACCAAGGGGAATCCCAAACAGCTGAAACGCTAAGCCTGGCGGCAGGGGTAGCAAAGCATGGCGGCCCGCCATGCTTATAATACACTGGGACAAACAATATACAAGGATATTATTACTGTATATTATTGTTCTTAATTTTTTTTTTATTTTTTCTGGAAAAATTTACTAAATGAATTGATTATTGAAATGGTAATTAATTAATCATGAACAGGAGTATACAGTCTCTAGTGTTCTTTCTTTGCTGAAATTATACAACGGTTATATACTTTTTACAATTAAGATAAAAAAAAACCTTGGTCTGTAAATATGATCTACACAAAACTCGTGGCAGTTTTAGTTTAACCTGGTTTAAATCTTTAAAACTATACACAAGCAAAATCTTCAGAATTTGCACATTTTTAAAAATCTGTTTATTAATTAGAATAATCAATTATTAAAATTATCATTAGTTGCAGGTTTAGTAAAATTCCCAAATAGAAAACCAAAAAAGATGCTTAATTAAAAAAATCAAAAGGGAATGGAAATGAACAAATATGTCTGTATCTTTGCTAGCTACATTTATACATCAGAAATTTGATGTCTTTATTCTGGCTGGTACCAGAATAAAGACATCTGGCAAGCTGGAGGCGTTGCCATGATGCTGCACTGAAGAACAGATAATCAAACCTAAAGAGCAGAGTTGAGATTATGCTTATTTCCAAGACTGAGAGCCATTGAATGACTGAGCAGAGCAGCAGGCTGTTCTAACACCTGGCCTGAACAGAAGCAGAGAGCAGCAGCTAATGAACAGTAATGGGCTTCAGTAAAGTCAGCAAGCACTAACTGTTTGTTTTTGTTTTTTCTCCTCCTCAGCCCGCGGTCGTGTCCGAAGAGCCGGAGCCAATAACAGAAGAGCGCCCTGTACCTACGCGGTTCTGCGTGGGGGATCTGGTTTGGACCAAGGTGTCGGGGTATCCATGGTGGCCCTGCATGGTGACCAGAGACCCAGAACTCAACAGTCACTTCAAACAGAAAGGTGACAACCATAAATACTGAGCTTTATTAATAGGTGAAATAATGTCTTTGGTATATCTTGCTGTATTGTCCATGTTTTTGTGTCGTCTGTAGCCTCCAACAGCAGGTTAGGCCTCCTTTACCATATCCAGTATTTTGGGGACGCTCCAGAGAGAGGCTTCGTCTTTGAGAAGAACATGGTGTCCTTCACTGGGGAGGAGCAGTATGTGGAGCTCAGCCAGAGAAACAAACCACCAGCCTCCAGCGCAGCTCATAGAAAGGTCAGTTACCTTCTCTGTTTTCTTTATGAACAGGGAGAGCTTCGTTACTACTTGATTTTAAATGTTTTAATGTATCCTTCAGCAACTAAACACTCAACTTTATCAAAACATGTTGTATAACAGCCAAAACCGGTGATTGATGCAGATGGACTTTTTTTTTTTTTAATTAGAGCAAAATTATTATTGAAAAATTAAAATTTTCTACAATGGAAAATATTAAAAGCAACACAAAGTAGTTGTCTTTTTGTTCTCTGTTTGATTTCATAGCAAATAGTACCACATTTATAAACTGACTTCTACTGAGAAGCAGACGTCAGATAACCCAAATCTGCTTTTATTTAATTTATTAAACTTTGCTTAATACAGCAAACATTATTAAAGAGAGATTGGGCCAAAGCCTGTTCTTATTGCTAAGACTAGGCAGAATGTTTTACTTTTTATTCTTCTGAGCCCAAAAGAATTAGCAAACTGGATGTAATTCTTTTAATAACGTGAAAAATGCTTAAGTTTTGGATCTACAATGATTTAAGCCTCTCTTTCCTACAAGAAAACAAAAAACTTAATATTTTGTTGACAACGGCCACGATCCATTTGTAGTCGGAACCTGAAAATTCTTCTGAGTTGGGGAAAAAAAATCAACTGGAATGCTGATTGGAATCCACTCGGGAAGTCTGAGAATTTTTCAAACATCGACATTAACATCCAGTATGGCCGCTCCTTGCACCAACATGGTCAACCTTTATTTAGCCAGGATGTTAAGAATCCTCCTTGAGATTAAAAATGTAACTCACATAGTTACAAAAGTGTCCTGACACTACCAACAGTAGTGAGCTGTGGTGGAAATGTGTTTATTTAATAAGACACATATGTACACAAAGCTCAACTCTAAGCTGAATGAATGAAGTGATGTTTGTGTGTGAAAGATTCAGTTTAAAATAAATTTGACCGCTTGTTTCGTCGCCATATTGTAAATATATAACCCCCTTTTCTTCATTTGCTTCATTATTTTGTGACTTTACTGTTCTATCCCAGTAAAATGTTAAGTTCTGTGATTGTGATCAAATCTGAGTAAGTTCAAGAGTTTTAAATACTTAAAGAGACTTAATATTTGGATCAAAAAACCAATCTCAAAGCGTTGCATGCTGCAGAGTTCATGTCTTGTCTGGTTTGCAGATGGCTCCCTCGGTTCCCCGTAACCTCCAGGCTCAGTGGAACATGGGCATCATTCAGGCCAAAGAGGCTGTCGGCATGGCACCGGACCAGCGCATCCACAGCTTTGGGTTTACTTACGACGGGGATGAGCCCCATCTGAACCCTCTCATCTTAGAAAAGCTGAATATGGATCCCACTGACGAGACGCAGCGAGAGACGGAACCCAGGCTGGGCCCGGACGTCCCCTCCCTGCCGGCAAGTTTATTTTTAATGACTTCAAAAAACTCTTTTCTTGAGGGATTGAAACTAATTCAGAACATGCTAGGAGCAGTTGGAAATTGAATTGGGTTCAATGTGAGACTTACAAATGGTTTGAAATGATTAAATACATGTTTAATTCTCTTTGTAGAATCCTGTAGCTTTTCCTCCAGATGCACAAACTCAAACGTTTGAGTCTCAGAAGAGAAAGAGACGGCCCAAAGCGGCTCAACGTCCGGCCAAGCTAGCAAGGAAAAAGAAAGTGTCTTCAGTCAACAGTGTTGTTGTCCCCAAGAGGAGAAGGAAAGCTAAGCCGGTCACCACCACTGATGACCCAGAGGACTCCTTGCCTCAGTCTGCTCTTCCAGGTTAGATGAAAAGAAAACGTCTTTTATTTTCATATATATACATAGAAGAGCAGTCTGCATCGCTCATTTTATAACAAATCTGCAAAGCTATAGAATCCTCTTGAATGTTTTCACATTTGATCACATTAAAATCACAAATCACTTTTATATGATAGATTAAACTAAAATGAATGCACATTTCAGAAGTGGTAGGGAAAGAAAATATAGTTTGACTATTTTTTTGTCAAAAGTCCTGGTGATTAAATTTTGATTTAATCAAGATTCATGAAGAGTTATTAATACATTTGCCAGACTGTTTGAAAAAGAAATCTTGTTTAGGACTGAAATGGTTAATTGTGATTAATTAGTTAGAAGAAAAAATGTAAGCTGATTCAGAAACTGATTAATCATTTATTGGACTAAAACATAGGCCATTGCCTGCTACTGCATTTTAAGTAATACAATTTTTTATTTTCTTATTATAAAAAAGGAAATTATTTGTTTGCATTTTTCCAGTGGGATTTTAATGTACAAAATAAGCTTAAGTGGTTAAATGAATAATTTACCGAATGTGACTTTTTTTTTTTAATACCCTCAATTAATCATCAGAATAATAATCTACTAAAATAATCGATAGTTGCAGCCCTAATCTTGGTTGGGTGAAGTTGAAGGAAATAAAACTAAAACTGCAATAATGAGTTTGTCATTTATTTTACTCAAACTAGTTAAGTATCTTCAATCATTTTGGTTTTAGGGAGGAAAGAGCAAAAGATGAGGCGTAAAAGGCCGTTAGCAGACGCTGCAGCAGACAAGGATCAGCAACCCAGAAAGAGACAGAGAACTGGCAAGAAGGCAGAAAAGCAGGTAAACACACAGCATCACACTTTCCTTTATGACTCTTTGTTCTGGACGATTTAGTTTAGATATCTGGTGTTTAACCCATTCACACTCACACAAAGTTTACTTTCCCAGGCCTCGATTTCAGAGGAGACAAACAAAAAGTGGAGAAGAAAGAAGAAAACCGACATTAAAGAGCTAAAAGAACCAAGAAAGCGAACAAAGAAGTCAAAAGGTCTGATTCACTACCAGAGATGGGATTTGATCACCTAAAATAAATGAGTTTTTTTTCTTCTTCCCCATGATAATATCAGTTACTGCTCAAGATTTTTTATGTGCTTTGGACTAATCCTAACCAAACTTGTGACCTGAAACAGATGAGCAGAATGTGGAGAAGCCAAAGCGGCGGAGGAAAAAAAGGCAGGATGGAGAGAACCAGGCCGGCGCCTCCAAGGCTCCAAAGAAGAGACGCTCCTCTCCCTGTCCTGACACTGAGGTCACACACACACACATCAGTGAAATGTCTTCACGTCTTGCAGTCCACAAACTATAAACATTTTTGAAATGAATCTACTGAGTAGACAGTAGTGGTTGCACCAATTAGCCGACTAGTCGATTCCTGTCTCTGCAATGACTTTTTTCTGGGCCAGTCGACTAGTAGCAATCACGTGGCAAAATAGATTTTTCCAAGGAAATGAAAGAAGGTGGACTAGGTGAGTTCGTCAGAAAGCTCAAATTGTATAAAAATGTAAATAATTTAACAAAGAGAAGCTGTAAATTACAGCATAGGCTCCCGCAATAGGCGCGTTGCGCGGCGCGGTGGTTAGCACGGCGCCCCGCATAGAGACTTCAGCCCGCGGTAGTCAGGAGTCCGACTCCGTCCTCCATTCACTGGGCCCAGACCTCTCAGCTCTCTCTGACCCCTTACAGCCACATTGCTGTCAAATAAACTAGTGCCGAAAAATTGCTTAAAAAAAAAAAAGACTACAGAGTAATGTGTGACAACGCGTCATGATGTCAGGCTTTTTTATCCCCCAACTGATCACCTCATCCTGCGTATTGAAGCTTCTAACATGGCAGCTTTACGCTCTTATTAAAATATGGTTTGACAACATCTGGAAACTAAGTCCAAGCTTCATCCTGAGGGTTTGATGGAGCCGATCTCTGTCTGCGTCTGCATGGCGTCTCTAAGTCAGCAGAGCTTCATGCTACGCATCGGGCGAGGAGCAGCGGGACGCTTTGTTGAATTAAACTGTAACCAAACGGGATCCGTTCATAATAAGTTTGGTTTGTGATGCTCCAAAAGCACCATTATGGTCAGTGTGATAATTGTGTGAGAAGGGGAGGGGGTGTCAATATTTGCAGTAAAAATAGCTGATGAAGCCTCCAAGTCGTGAAGTTTTTTTGACCTTAAAAAATATGTGGTCATTCAACACCTAGTAGACAGTAGATTCTACTGTCGGAACTATAAATGAGTTCCGATGGGACTCATTTGTCAGATTAAAAATACCTTTTGAAAATAACCATAAACATTTAATTAAATTCACATTCCTGATAGAAATGTATTTATTATTGGTTTGATGCAATAGAAATCTTAAATGATTTCATTGCCTGGAAGCAGAAAAATAATCATTGATACAAATAAAAGGTTGGAAACGTCAGCCTGTTTGGAGTTAACCTGGTGAAATGAATTACTTAAAACTTTTTCATCTAATTCATGGAATACGACTATATAACATCTTTCACTTTCTGAAGTGAGAGACCAAAAACTTGGAACTTTTTCATAATTAAAATTCCTTTGCGCTGCATTTAATGTTCAGTTTGCTTAGACATTTTCCTTGTAATAAATCCTCCTTTTGAATGGTTTACATACAGCTTGTATTTACACATGAAACATGTTAATCTTTTAAATCATATGTATAAAATTGACAATCTGCTGGGAAATCTTTGTAAATGTTCACCTAATTTGTTATAAAGCAAAGATTTTGGTTGTTAAAGTGTAACTCGTGTCCCTGTGATGCAAAACTCCACATCTGGCAAATGTTTGGGGCCGAAGCCAAGGGACATGCTGCAACCAATAGGAATATTCAACTGCACAGACAATGTTCTACCTAAAGAGGGCAGCACTGAGACGGTTTTAGGCAAAAATAAGGTAGCACTAATCAAATTTACACACAAATGTCCAAATTAATACAGAAACGGAGATAATATATTTAGACAATTTATCAAAAAAGTTGATTTGGTACTTTAAGAAATTAGATTAATAGGAAATGACTCATGTTGAGCCTCATTTCATTGGTTCTCTGCATGTTGTTTCAGGGCTCTGCAAGTGAAGAACGTCCCGATTCTCCAAGTGACAGCCTAGATGGGACAAAGAAAGGCGAACGGAAGAAAGAGTTTGTCTGTCAGGTAGTGCTTTAGCGATTTATCCACTCTTTGTTTTAACAAATTTGTCCTCACACCTTCTTATGAATATTTTTCCCTCCATCCACATGTTGGACACGCTGTGTGTTTTCTCCAGGTGTGTGAGGTGGCCGGTGAGGACCTGGTGGCGTGTGAAGGTCAGTGCTGCGGCATGTTCCACCTGCACTGTCTGGGTGGAACCTTGAATCCCGACGACAAGCTGCTATGTCAGGAGTGCAGCACAGGTATGGAGAGAAAACGCCACAAAACCACAACTCTTTAATCTGACGTTTCATTGGAAACGTTCCCACCAGATGGAGTTAGAGCAGCAGCTTTTTTTAAAGATAGGGGCGCAGTATCAAGACGTTAAATTAGTCAAGTTTTTTAAGTCATATTTCATATATATATATATATATATATATATATATATATATATATATATATATATGGTGTTATATATGTGTGTATATGTAGAATTTTTATAACAATAGACATAGTTACTTGATTATACCTTAAAATGTCACTTTGTGCCTGGAAAAACTCATGATACTGTCCCTTTAAGTGTGAATAGAAAAGCAAAATAAATTTATGTTAAAGATTTTTTTCCCTTTATTCCTTGAAATTGTGGTAAAGTGGAGTTTTGGCCTGGAATCTCCCTCGTAGCCACTGACTCTGCCTCTCCCCTCCTCAGGACTCCACTCGTGTTTCATCTGTAAACAGTCTGAGGCCGAGGTGCGGCGCTGCCACGTCCCCCACTGCGGCAAGTTTTACCACGAGGGCTGCGTCCGCCTCAACCCGCTCACCGTGTTCGACAACAAAGGCTTTCGCTGCCCACTCCACACCTGCCTCAGCTGCCACTACGGCTGCCGCACCAAGCAGAAGGCTACCAAAGGTCAGGCCCGTCGGTCAGGTTGGTTTTCAGGTTTTCGGCGTCGCTGGTCTAACCTGCCGCGCGCGGTGCTCTGTGTGCTGCAGGACGGCTGATGCGCTGCCTGCGATGCCCCGTGGCGTACCACGTGGGCGACCTGTGCGTCGCTGCCGGGAGCGAGACGATCACAAACACGGCCATCATCTGCACCAACCACTTTAACGCCAAGAAGGGCTACAGCCACCACAGCCACGTCAACGTCAGCTGGTGCTTCGTCTGCTCCAAAGGTCAGTGAGGGTCTTTATCAGACGGGTTTTATGAAGCCCATTTTAATCATGTTTATTCCCACATAAAGTATGTAGCTGTGGTGGGAAAAATAACCACAGTACGACTAGGAGATATGAATATTCACATTTTTTGTACCAGGTGTGATTTCCGATTTTAATCCTTTTTTTCCCCCCTCACTTTCATTTCTCAAAAATAAATTTTGATTTACAGAAAATATGTTTAAAAAGTGTCTTTTACTTCAATAATCCCTTTTGTGCCAGGCTGAGAAATTTTGTTTAATTCTGATAATATAGGTATAATATTAGCACAGCATAGAAAAAAACTTCATAAAATTAGGAGGAAAAAAGTTGTTTTTAAGAAAAAAGGCTGGATCATTTTTCTAATAAGTTCTCATAAAATCTCCTAATATTACAACTTTATTCTTGTAATATTATTATATTCTATCGTAGAATAGATTCTGTGAAACAAGATGGCGGCTCTCTGTGTGCTGACATCACTCTGAACTGTGTAAACACAAGGAGTGCATTGGGGGGTCAGATTTTCCACAATGATTTTGTGATTGTTGTTCCTCTTCGTTTTTCTTGGAAAGTAAATTTTAGTCAGGAGACAAGATACCTGGCATAAAATCTTCTAAAATCTATAGAAGTGTTTGTAACAGGATACCATGTAAAAATGTCGGAGTATTTCTGAAGGGCGCTGTATGTTTTAAAAGCACTAGAGTTTGGATCCTTGTTTTGGTGAAGGCGCCATCTTTAAGGACTGGCCATCTTGCTGAGTTTTCGTTCTGCTCTAACCGCGTCTTCATGTCCGGCAGGAGGACAGCTGCTGTGCTGCGAGTCGTGCCCTGCAGCGTTCCACCCCGACTGCCTCAACATCGCCATGCCCGACGGGAGCTGGTTCTGCAACGACTGCCGAGCCGGCAAGAAACCAAAGTACAGGGACATCATATGGGTCAAGCTGGGGACGTACAGGTGGGAGGAGCGGCTGAATGCTTCCTGCTCCGGTGTGAATGGCAGAAAGTCAATAACTGCCCCCGATTCCTGTGTAGGTGGTGGCCAGCAGAGATCCACCACCCCAAAAACGTCCCCACAAAATCCAGCACCTCCGGCACGAGATCGGAGAGTTCCCGGTCTTCTTCTTCGGCTCCAAGGATTACTTCTGGACTCACCAGGGCCGAGTGTTTCCCTACATGGAAGGAGACAGAGGCAGCAAGTACCAGAAGAACGGGATAGGCAAAGTCTTTAAGAACGGTAGAAACCTGCAGTTTAGTTGGTTAGTCATGTTTGTTTTTAGGGATGTTTCCAATACGGATCTGAAGCTTAGCAGCAGGTACTGATCCGATACAGGAAACAGCTGGATTGACTTAAAACGTTTCCCTTTTTTTTAAACGGATATAAATGTACTGAATTACAATTATTTACTAACTACACAAGTACAGCTCACTGAAATACACCGATAGCTTCACTAGCTTGGTCAAACATGGAAAAATAAACTGAACAACCTTTCAAATGGTTTACAAAGAGCAATTAGGAATTCTAAAAATAAAGTGAAATAAATAATAAAACATGACGTTGCTCAAAGCATAGAATTAGACTGAATAGATCTGTCCTTATGGATCAGGAACATTGTTACATTAACATAATTTAGAATTGCATCAATATTGTGACAGATACAAATGATAATATTAACTTGGTGCATCTGTAGGATTTTGTTCCCCTTTAAATCTAAAGGGGAACTTTTTCTTCTACCGTGTTCCTAAAGACTGTAGACCAACTCAGAGTGAAGCTGAAGTGTTTGTGTTTGGTCTTCAGCTCTGTTGGAGGCCGAGGCTCGATTTAAGGAGATCAAGATAAAACGGGAAGCCAAGGAAGCTCAGGAAAACAGCCGGAAGCCGCCTCCGTACAAATTCATCAAGGTGGGATCCGTGTTTCTGAGCTCCGTTCTCACTGCCCCCTCAGGGTCCGGCTGCATTGCTGCATTCGGTTTGGATGTCTTCATGCGTTTCTGCCTACAGGTCAACAAACCTTTCGGCAAGGTCCAGGTCTACACCGCCGACATCTCTGAGATCCCCAAGTGCAACTGCAAGCCGGCCGACGAGCGCCCGTGTGGCTTCGAGTCGGAGTGCCTGAACCGCATGCTGCAGTACGAGTGTCACCCCCAGGTGTGTCCCAGCGGGGAGCGCTGCTGCAACCAGGACTTCACCAAGCGCCTTTACCCAGACACCAAGATCATCAAGACCCCAGGAAAGGGCTGGGGGCTGATCGCCCTGAGAGACATCAAGAAGGTGAGGAGATCATTCTGAGACGGTTCTGCCAGTACCTGAATGTGAAACTGACCTCATCCGTCGTTCTTATCCACCTCTTTAAAAATGGTCTGACTGGCCGACCGACCCGCCCACCAGGCAGTTAACAGTCGCTCCTCTGTTACCAACTTATCGGTCCCTTCAGGATGTTGCCATGTTTGTTGCTGCGCTCTAAAATTACAAATTATTGCAGCGTCTTTTTCAAACGGTAGCTAATTTTGTTGAAGCTGTATTTTTTGCCATAGCACGGTGTTACAAAAAAATAGAAATTGCTGCACATAACCTTCCCTTCCTGTCTCCTTTTTCATATCTAATCCCTCCTCACCTGAGAAGAGTCTACATCAATTCTCCTCTGCTTTTTTGTTGGCCAAAAAAAAGTTACTGTTTAGCATCACACATCTCGCAGGTTCCAGTTTTCAAGAGACATTGTGAAACACAAAGTTCAAATTCTTCAGTTATTGTAGATAGTGATGGTTGTTGGCAGGAAAGATTGTCTGTAGTGGTCTGTGTTACAGCGAATTTGAAGAAGCCTCTGACTGAAGACGCTTCATTTTCCCAAGAAAGTTTCAAACAAATGGTTCAAATCATTGTTAAATTAAAAGGAGACTAAAGGGATTGGTTAAAAAATTGAGCCAAGTTGCAGTGATTGGTCAGAAAAGAAGAAAATACAGGAAACGTTAAGGTGATTGGTCAAACTTGTAGAAAAGTTTTGATGAATGGTGAAAATTCCAAGTTCATGCAAAATGTTTAAATAAGTGGATTATTTAATTTGAGGCAGCAAAAAAAATCTTCCAGCCAAGATCAGAGTCAGCAATCTGGTTTCTTCAAAATAAAAGCGTCGGTATGTGTCCCCAACAGGGTGAGTTTGTGAACGAATACATCGGGGAGCTGATCGATGAGGAGGAGTGCAGGGCCCGGATCAAGTACGCCCACGAAAACAACATCACCGACTTCTACATGCTCACCATCGACAAGGTGATTAGTGGGAACCTGGTTCTGGTTCTGGAGGCTCGGTGAGCCCAGTCCAGACTCATTCTGCTCTGCAGTGAAGCAGGGCGCTGTTCCTGCGCAGCAGCGCCTCCCTCTGCTGGGAGCTACAGGAACTGTATTGCATTGGGAGTGTTGCGTGGCAGACGACTGTAACATTACAGTAGTCGATACGACAAACTGTTGATGACTGAACCTGGTGGCTTCATCTGAGCTCATGAGAATAAGAGTGTAACTTGTGATTTTTTTAAAAAAAAAAAATTTCCTCTCCGTTTGGGTTTTTTTGTTAAAGGACCGAATCATTGACGCAGGTCCAAAAGGAAACTACTCTCGCTTCATGAACCACAGCTGCCAGCCGAACTGTGAGACTCAGAAGTGGACTGTGAACGGAGACACCCGCGTCGGCCTGTTTGCAGTCTGCGACGTACCGGCAGGTCAGACCAGCTCACAGTAAATCCAGAATGTACCTGTTGGTTTTCCTCCTCTCCTCAGTGCTTAGCCTGAACGTTTCCCCAACGCAGGAACAGAGCTGACCTTTAACTACAACCTGGACTGCCTCGGCAACGAGAAAACCATCTGCCGCTGCGGCGCTCCCAACTGCAGCGGCTTCCTCGGGGATCGGCCCAAGGTGAGGCTCGGTCTGCTTGGTGTAGAGGAAAACCTGTTCATGAGGTGAAACGGCCTCAATCCCTCTGTTCCCCCCCAGAACTCAAACGGCCACACGGAGCCAAAGGGAAAACGCTTTAAGAGGAAGTACAGGAGGAGGAAAAGCGAGGGAAAGAAGAAGTCTGAAGACGAGTGTTTTCGCTGTGGAGACGGAGGGCAGCTGGTGCTCTGTGACAAGAAGAACTGTACCAAAGCTTATCACCTGTCCTGCCTGAACCTCACCAAACGGCCATTTGGTGAGCAGGATTACAGCTTCTGCTTTTAATACTGTAACCATGGTGACGCAGGTGTCGGTCAAAGAGCCGTAAAGAGGGAAAAAAAAGTTGAAAACACAGACGGTTTTGCTTTTGTTAATTTTTTTGGAGTGGGGAGGAAAAAAAAGCATCTGCTGTAGAAAAGGACTGATCTGTAAAATAGAGACACAAAGATTCAATGTTCTGAGGTTTAGTGTCGGTTGATACAGAAACATGTTGATTTGACTTAAAATATTTCTTTTAAACAGATTAACATTTACTGAATTACACATTTATTTGACAACCAGCAGAGGACACTTGAGTAAAGCTTCAGTAGTTTGGTCAAACATTTAAAAACAACTTTCAGTTGTTCAGTCAGTGCAGGTAGGAAAACAGTCAATGGAACATAAAGAAACTGAAACTGACAAAAGCAATAGGTTGACTGTAACAAACGTCTTTCAAATGGTTCAGAAAGTGGAATTAGGAATTCTAAATATAATGTAAAATAATGAATAAATCATGACGTCACTCAGCACAAACATACTGAATAGATCTGCCCTCATAGATCAGACATGTCACTGAAAACTAAGGCTGTAGTGATACAATAATCTCACGATACGATATATATTGCAATATTCAGCAAACGATACGATTCAATACACTTTTGCAATTTTCTGAGCGATTTTAAAGGGACAGAGTGATTTTGATGACATTTTGTGACTTATAAAGTTGGATTGAATTAATTTAACTGAAAACTGATTAAAAGCACCAACTACACAATACATGGCTCTGGTTGGACAATAAACAATCCAGAGTTACTGAATGAAAACTTCCTGTTAGCATGGCGGCTAGCTGATTACTGCTAGTTCTGATTGGCTGTTTCTGACTGAGCGGAGTAATCATGTGTTACAGCGAGGAGGGGAGATCGATAATGTTTTGGAGATTATCTGTCTCATGTTAGGACAGAGAAAGTTTTAACACGTATGTAAAATGTATTTTTTAGGTTAGATGCTGCAGCTTTAAACAGGTTCGGTGTGAGTCACTACCAGGTGGAGCAGAAGCGGCTCAGTGTCAAATATTACTAAATATTAAATATTACTACCTGTAGCGGAGCAGCGGTTCAACAGGAGAACCAGCGTCTTGCATCGCAGCTCCAAAATTTAAATCATTTTACAGGTTATTAGTTCATCTTTCTGACCGTCATGCTAATCCTGGTGAGTGTTTGTAGCTGCGCTGCTTTACCTGCTGTCTGATCCTCCATGTCTTTTTACTGCATTGAGCCTCGATGTAGCCAAACTCCTTCATTGTTTTTATGTCTATTAGCTTCGTTGTGTTGATGCATTTTGACCTGCTTCTATTTTCCGCCGCAACACGCAAACGTCCTCATTCACTCAGTGTGTTATAGTTACACATCGCTTAACATTTGTTGCTGCCCGTTTGGCAGAGTGAAGGAAAGACGAGACCAGCTGGACAGACAGGCTGGGAAATGAGATGCAGGTGATCGATATCAGTTCAAGAGCCAATGATCACCGATCATCACCGATTTCACGGAAATCGGCTGATTATGATCGGATCTGCACACATCTAATAAAAAAAGAATGTCTTCCATTTTCATGGGGCAGTTTCTCAGGCTGTGGGTATTTTGGGAACATTACTGCCACCTAGTGGTGTGTTTGCTGGGCTCTAGTTGGACTGATTTATTTCACTGTGATCTCAAGTGTTTCAGTCAGAGAAACAAACATCTGCTCAGAACAATCTGTTATTGTGAACTGAGTCTTTATAAAGGTTCAGTATTGTGTAAAATTAACCGTCTTTCATCTTTCCATCATGTTACGATTTTAATCCCTCATGATAAACAAACCTGGAGTGTTGCTTAGATTTTTTCAGAGCGAACCGGAGTCTTTAAAGGAACAGAGGCCCAATTTCAAGGTGTTAAATTACAAAGTAAAATTTCTTTTAAGTTGTTTTATAACAGCTGAAAGTAACGTAGTTGCTTGATTCCGCTATAAAACGGCAAAAACATAGTACTGTCCCTTTAAGGGATATCCTGTTCAGCTCCTTTGTGTTGGTTTATTACATCAAATACTCCTAAAATGCATCAAAGTTTTCCTCTGCAACATGACAGAATATGAAGACGTTGATGAGGCATGAATATGTGGCATATTGAGGCTGTGTCTTCTCTCCTGCGCCCCCTGCAGGCCGTTGGGATTGCCCCTGGCATCACTGTGACGTCTGTGGGAAAAACTCTGAGGCCTTCTGCCAGCTCTGCCCCAACTCCTTCTGCAGGGCCCACCAGGAGGGGGCGCTGCGCCCCGGCGCCGCGGCGGGAGAGCTCTGCTGCGGCGAGCACGACGACGCGGAGGGAGGAGCCGGCCAGGCCCGGACCGCCGGCTCAGAGTCCAGCAGCGCCGCCGCTGCCGCCCGCCCCAAAGGCTGCAGGAAGGGAGACGGAGAAGAGAGCAGAACCAAAGGCTCCAAGAGGAAAACACCGGAAGCCTGACGCGATCCGAAGAGGCCATCAGTACGCCGCCACACAAACCGAGACGTCCTACGTATTCATCATCAGGGAACGGTGCTGACCTCTCACACTCAGCATTGACCTTTAGTCTCCTCCTTTTTTTTTTTTCTTCTTTTTTTTTTACCTTTTGAACATTTTCAGGTTTTCTTGTACTAGTCACACTGAGGTGACCCTCTGTGGTGAAGCACCAATCAGCTCTGGAAACGCCGCCGCCGGACTTTCCACCAACCGAGCTGCAGCGTCAAAATCACTCACTTCTGATTAGTGTGGCCACAACTAGAACCTCAGTCCATTCATTACCACCAACAGCAGAGATCTATTCGTTATACATCTATGTTTGTTTATATGACAAGAAAATGTAAAAAACCAAACAAAAGGATGAATACTGTAATAGCGTCACACAGGATGCAGCTGGATAGTCTTTTTTTTGTAGATCTACAAATGTGCCAGATTGAAGATGGAGCAGCAGGACACTATGGATGGACCTCGGTCGTCTTCGTAGCCATAGATCATGTAACTGTAGACATGTTTTAATTTTACAACCCGTTTTCTTTTAGCTCACTTATTTTATTTAGATTTTTGTTTTTAATAACAGCACTGGAAATGATAAAAAGAGAGAGAGAAAAAAACCTGATCCTTTCCAGAATAGCAGGGATTATGGAGCAAAAATAAAGAGAAGAAGAAGAAAACCTGTTAAACTGGTGAGAGGGAAACACTACAGGGACCCAATGAAGGAACGAGAGCAGAACCAGAACCAAGGTGTCATGGCAACGACCCACGGTGCTTTAACTCATCCTGCTTCAGGGTTTACAGTCAGGCACAGACAAAACTCCCTTTAACCACCATCATCATCATCTTTATTATTATTTCATATCCTGAAACTGAAGGTGTTGCTGTTGTCTGCTGGGATTCTGCTGCTGTAAAGATTTTGATCAGACCTCAATTTTTTGTTACCTTTAATTATTCCTCAGTCTCTGATTATTAAATGAAAAAGATTTCTCGATTCACTAATCAGAATTGTAAAAGCAAAGCTGTTAACCGTTCTGTGGCGTCTCGTCCCGACTTTGCTTTGAGAGTTCCTGTTTCTGTCCGTCGTCCTTCAGCACAACTTTCTGCGTTTTTCACATTTTTCATCCGCATCCTGCAGACGTTTTTTAACAGGTTTTTCAAACCTAAAGATGAATTAAATGTAGAAGTTTCAGACGTTAAACCGAAACTCTTCAGGTTTGGACCATAAGATTAGATCTGCTGGGATTTTTTTCTGTATTGAACATATTTTCCGGTTTTGTGTGTTGGAAAGGTTCCGGTATTCCTGGTATTCCCGGTATTCCTATCCTACTGGTGCTCTGAGCCTTTCTGTCTTACGCTTTGTTACCTTCTGTGGCTCGTCAGTCTGAACCTCTGGCGTATTGTAGATGGCCAGTAAATTTCTGCTAAAAATAAAATACATGTTAATATTAATCCCTTTTTGGGGAAAAAGAATTTGTGTGCTTGAAAAGTCACCTATTTACTGCAGAAAAAAATGTCAGGGTTCAAATTTTTCAGAAATTTTTAAGAAAAAACTTAGACAGTTGATTTTGAAAGTCAAATATTTTCGTCTTTTGCCAACTTAACTTTCTAAAGTTGAAAATCCTCAACATTTCTCTAAAAAGTCTGAGATTACTTCAAAATCTTTTTTTTCCTCAAATGTTTGAGATTGATGTAGAATTTTTAGTTATTTGGCAAATTTTTGTCACTTTAAACTAAGAAATTTCTAAGTTTTCTTGAAAATTAGAGTTTTGAACTTATGAACTTTTTTTCTTCTTTCCCGTCTACAACGGCCCCAACACACTGTCTGAAATTTTCCCTTTGTTTGTTTGAAAGGGAAGCAAATTGGAGAGGATTCTGACATTTTTTTCCAGAGCTGGTTGGAGCCTACAGACCAGTTTCAGATCATAAAGTTTATCATTATTTCATGTTAATATCTCTCCAATACTTTACAACCTCGCTGAGGTTTATTTTTTTTATGTTTTTACACACAGTGCTTCACAGATTTAAAAGGATGCCTTTTTGAATTAAATGCACCTATTTTGTCTTTAATTTATTTTTCACCCAATGAGGCGAACAGGGACTCATCCACTGCATCTGTTTCTTCTCGGTTCCATGCATCCTAACCTTGTGTTGACTGAATGTAGTCCAGCCAGTTGTTCTTCTGTTATTTTTTGTAAGCACTGTAATTCCCTGTAGAGCTGAAGTGTCATGTGTGTAGACGTTTCATACTATAACTACTGTCATAGCAAACCAGAGACTAATATGTACATAATGTATAAGTGGTAATAGTGATTCATCTATTGTAAATATCATGCAATTTCTTGACCCTTTTTTTATGCAGTGCTGAAACACTTGTGCAGGATCTGTTAGTGAGTCATGCAATAAAGTGACGGAAACCCTTCGTCTTCTGCCTGGTTTATTTCTATATGCAGGAGTTTGGTTATAACTCCACACTTTTGGTTTTAGTCAAACAGGTCAGATGTTTAAATTAAGATGTAATTATATGTATTTGAGAAGTTTGGGAAAATTTGAATAGTCATGGTGGCTTAAATACACCTTTCACAGAAAATCCTGGAGCTATACTGTTTAAAACATTTTCAAGCCCAACAATGTTAAATTATTCAATAGAAATGAGCTCAACAACAAAGATATTACTTTTAATCTGTTTGGGTTATTGATTCTGCTCCAACATGTTTAGCACTGAAATGCTATTTTAGGCTTGAGTAGCTTTGGTGATAGACTAACTGCTTTTAACATAACTGGAATACAGTCGGATCGGCTTTTAGAGCTAAAATAAACACCGTTAAAATGTTAATCTACATGAATATGTTTACATATTACAATTAAATTTATATTTGTGTATGTCCCCGGGGGCACCTGAAGCGGCTTTATGGTCCATCGCTGCTGTTTGCGGATGTTGCTTGTGTGTCAGATTTACTGCCATACCAGAAACACAAAAGTTCCAGCTTGTGACTTTAATAAACAAAAATCTATAATTATTTAATCTTAACTCACTGAAGCCCCAGCCCTATTATAAATAGTTTGGGGTTCACCAATTGCAGTTTTCTGGCCAATTGCACATTACTGATCTTCTAAAAAGCCTAACCAGCCGATTCCCATTTTGGCCAATACCCATTTTCTTTTTTTTAGTAGGGTAATTTTATTTATTTAGCACATTTTCAGCAACCAGGCATTTCAAATTAGAATTAAAGAAAAACAAAAGTACTCCACAATTATAAACTAATAGGAGTTTATCCAGATTTTAAGAGATGTATTAAAATGAAATGACCTGGTGGGCCAGTCTGTCAGTCAAACCTCTCACTAGAGGGCAAAAGAGGACAGTGGTTGACTTTTAGACCTTAGATAAGATCATAATATCGGCTTCACATGAAAAAAATCGACCAATCACCGATCTCCCAAAATTAAGGAAAAAAGCACAAAAAAAACAGTGCATGAAGTTGTCTCAAAAGTTCTGATTACCTTCTCAATCTTTAAACAGTCACCACACACATTTGCTTTTTAAGAGTATTTTTTTATTTCTCTTCAAAACAAGCCTCCTCACAAAAACTCCTTTTGCATAACAGTAGTACAGCAGCGGCCGAGGGTACAAAATGCTTCTGTCATTATTTTTCAGTGTAAAAATATCTCTTCTTGTGCCTCCCCCACCTGTGCCATCCTCTCGTAGTGCAAACGCTTCAAATAAAAGTTAGGCACATGATGGATACGATCGCAGTTCAATTACACTTAAGTGCTGATGACGTGAAAAACATCATTCTTTGATTTTCTCTGTAGGTTCCCAGTTCATACGGCGCGACGCCTGCAGCCTGGTGAGAGTAAATATTAAGAAAAGGGGCGACTGGACTTCCTGGTTTTGGCTGTGAAGATTTGATGATTCCTGGTTAAAAGAAGAAAAAACAAAAGACCTACAGAGTTCTACTGGCTGACAGGATCAGGATTACATGTTGGACCTGGACCGACTGACTGCAAGAGACTCAGTTGGCTTTAATAATACTATGTTAAACACAAATGACATTGAAAGCTTATGGTCCCAAGCAACAATCACAACATCTTTCTAGTTGATGCTTTTGCTTGTATATATCTGAGCAAGCGATTTAAGTGGCAACTTGACAAGTTTCTACCTAAACAAAACAAAACAACTAAATTAACTAGCTCAAAATAAAGTCAAATATTTCCCAGTTTTACATTATGGTACAAATAAAAAATAAATATCAACTCTGTTTATTTTTTTTTTCTTTCTCCATTTAGCCATTTTATGATTTCTAGACAAAATAAAGGTACAAAGAGTGACTGTCATTCGTTTCTGATTAGCACAGTGTAGCTTATGCGCTCCATCAGGATGCTAGCACACCGCGGCGGATAATGTCAGAGCCGTAGCGACGCCCCAGCGCCGAGTCGCCCCTCAGCTCGTGGGAGTGGCACCGCTTGAGGCAGGGCTCCAGCTCGCCGTCGGCTGCCTTGGAGTCGGAGCTGTAGCCGTCGGCCTCCGGACCCGACCGGAGCCGTGTTCTGGGGTACGCCGACTCCGGCGCGTTGGTGAGCGGCCTGAGCAGCGGGTTGCTGGGCTCCAGCTCTGCCCGCTCCCTCGGCGTGGCGCTCGGCGGCTTGTCGGCCCGCTTCGGGATCCGGAACTTCCCCCAGCCTCTGAGGTGTCCGGACGCCGAGCCGTTAGGGCCGTGGGAGCTGCTGCCGTTGGCGGGTTTTCTGAGCCAGCTGTTGGCTTTGGAGGCGTCTGAAACGGAGCTGGGTTTAAACTTAGTGTTGGGGGCGGCGTCCAGCGGAGCGCCGCCCCGTCTGGTCGTGGCGTCGTCAAATAAATACTCGTCGGAGTCAGAGTTTCTGATGTCGACCAGCCGGATGGAGACGGTTTTATCCAGATGTTTGGAGCCGAACTTGTTCTTCAGCTGGCAGGGGAAGCTCTCGGAAACGTCGCTCCTCCTCCTCCTCCCTCGTTCCTCCGGCTCTGGATCTCGCTTGTGGTCTCCCAGTACTTCATACTCTGCTGCAGCGGTTTCTCTCCTGGGGCCCTTCCTGCTCTCCAGCTTGTGCAACTTGACTGAGGCGTGTTCCTGAATGACCTTCTGGAGCTTTAGGAACGGCTTCTCCTTGCTCACTTCAGGCTGGTGGACTTTGGCATCGCCTTTGGACTCTGTGGCCGGAGCCTCTTGGATTTGGGAGCTTTTGCTATTTTTAATGTCCAGCAGGCTGCAGCAGGCGTTGTCCTTCCTGTGAACGCTTGGAGAGTCCGACAGGCTTTTCCTCCTTTCCTGCTTTAGTGAACTTCGCTTGCTCTTCAGACCAGAGTTACTCCAGGAGGAGCCGGACTGGCTGCCGTCAGAGGAGAAGGAACCCAGAGAGAAGAGCCTCTCCAGGTCCTCAGCAGACGGCTCACCTGGAACAGAACCACGCACAGCTTTTAGCAGTTAAACATTTAGGTTTAGCTCACAAACTGAACTCCACACACGTCCAGCTGACCAGCAGTCCTCTGCTGGGACTCTTGTGGATGTGTTGGAGACGACTCACCGTTGAGCAGCTCTTGGTCCAGCAGGCGGACCTGGTGCTGGAATATCTGCTCCTGGACTTTACACAGCGAGCGCTTCATCTTCTCCCTCCGGGTCACCATGTAGGTCAGGTTACGCACCTACAGGAGGAGCAGCGACAGTCAGCGTTTCCCCAGCACACAGTCCCTCTTCTCAACGGACAGTATGGTCAAGATAACACACTGTAAAAGCTGCAGGACGGAGCTTTTATAAAAAATGTGTTTTTTGGTTTGTTTTTACACATTTGGTTTTTTTTTTTTGGTTTTTTTTTAAGTCTAGCCCGTCCCACTGCCACCATTGCCATCTGTAGAAATGAAAGGCTCTCGGTGAAAAAACAACCAATCAGAGCAAGGAGGAGGGTCTTGGCGCTGTCAATCATGCACATGAACAAGCTTTTCACACAGAATTGCTAAGTTGAGTTAGCATGGCCACAGATGGTAGCAGATAAATGTTTTTTCTGACATCAGAACATTTAGCAACGCGTACATAGGCATGATTGACAGCGTTAAGACCTGCCTGTAATCATCTTTTAAGATCCCCGACTCATTTCCTCTTAGAAATGATTTTCTTGGATGAATCAAAAATAATGTTAAACCCAACATGAGCTTTAAGAGTTTATGGTCCATGTGGACCACGATGGATTTGGCAATTTCCAAGTTGATAAAAATACTAATGCTAACCATGCTGATATAAAATGTGAAGAGACTCTAACTCACACTGTGAAACGTCGCCCCTGATCCCACTATAAATTACACTGGTCAACAGCCGAAAAGTCTGAGTTTTTTTTAACTGTTTTAGGGTCATTTTGATTAAATAAATCCAGAAATCTAATCAAAAATTTGGTTTTGCTCAAGCAGGTCAACTTTCTGAACTATGGAGCAACGTGAGCATCAAAATACATGACTTGTTCTGACATGTGGATCAGTTTCCTGAGAATCTGATCAATGAGTGACGAGCAGGAGAGATTCCATCAGGACAGGAAAGAGACGGAGAATTTAGCACAATGAAGACGACTTACCCTTATTAGTGTTTATTATTCAGTTTATACAAATCCAAGTTTGTAGCATTTAATGTATTTAGTTCATATTTTGGATGAAAAATATGAATGGAAATGAACTGATAATGTCACTAAAATGTAACTCAGTCAAAAGATCAGATTTATCTAAATGAATTTAGAATGAAAACCTGACATGACTGAGAAAATGATGTCATTTTTGGATCCTGTGGTGCAAACTTGTCCTAATTCAGCTGAAAAAACAGACGACTTCCTAAAATATTTTTTGCATCCCAGTGTTATGAATGGCAGCTAACTGCAAGAAGGTTGGGCAGAAACATAGTGAATTCTGAAATCTGACTGCTTCCTGTCTGGTGTAAAATATTCCGTCACAAACAGAAAAGCAAAGCAGTTTCTCTCCTCTCTCTCTTCCTGCTCTGTCTCTCTTCAATCTGGTTTACAACTCACAAGGAACACGTTGTGCTGAAAAACTTGATTTATTTTCAGATGTTTGTGCGATACTTCCTCCTGTTTATAACCCCGCCTCTGCTGCCGCCAGCCGCCCTGTGAGTCTTCGTCAGGAGCAAGTGGAGACCTACCCTCTCCAGGTCCTGCCTGAGGTGTGTGAAGAGCTGCAGGCGCCGCAGCAGCACCTCCTGCTCCCGCCGGGCCAGGCTCTCCTCCTCGTCCTTCTTGGGGGTGAGCAGCTGCTGGTTGAAGTTGGCTTTGCGCTTCAGCTTCCAGTACTGGTAGACGAAGTCCACCACGTCCGGCGCCAGCTTCAGGCTCTTGGCCACCTCCTCCACGTCCACGAACTGGTAGAACTCCTCCTCCATCTCCTGCAGCTTCAGCTTGCGGAGGTTGACCCTCTTCTCCTGGTCGCTGTTCGCCCGGCCCTTGCGGTCCCGCGCGCCCTCCTTCCCGCCGTCCTCCGCCGGGTCGCCCTGGAAACCGGAGTGTTTGGGGCAGTACGACTTGAACTTGACCTCGTCGTCCTCCGTGAGGATGGTGTTCATTTCCAGGTTGGCGTGGAGACCGCAGGTCACGTGGAAGGCGGTCCTGCAGTTTTTTGCGGAGCACTGGAGAGCAAAGGGCAACGAAACGGATTCAGGTGAACAGAAGATACATTCATTAAAGACAGCAATCATTCTGCTGTAAAACCATTTGATCACTATATAGACTGAATATTAAACAGATTCAAACAGTGAAATATTTCAAGCCAAGCCTGAAATGATTCATTGTTATTGAAATAATCGTCGACTAATTTAGGAATTGATAGTTAACTGGAATACAGACCAACAGATAAACAGAAAGGTTATTTACTGAAAGAACAAAACACTCAGAGCAGTAACTAATCTAAAATTATATTATATATATATAAACACACTTTGCACTGAAGATACAATAAAAACATCTGTCTGCACATATGTTCTGCCCTGAACTCCTCTGAGGCAGTTTTAGCTTCACCTGGTTCAAATTCTGTAAAATACTCAATTTCCCACTAAGATTATTTTGCTACTCAGTTATTAATAAGTTAATCCAAAAAATAATAGACCAGCTCCACACTGAACTGATTTTAAGGACAGATGTTTTTTTTAGCTGCAGGTGATCAAGAGTTTGTTCATTTTCTTATTTAAAAAACTAATTTGTTTATTCAGATCCTTAATGTATTTCTAATACTGTATCAAAAAATATGCTTAATTGAAAAATCTACAAAACGCAGCAATGTTTTTATTCAATTAATCGTCAGAATGATCGACAAAACAATCGATTACTAAAAAAAATAGTACCTAATTCAAGCCTTTTGTAATTTTGATAATTATAGTTCACAGTTAATGAGTCTGCAAAATTCAGTTTATGAGAAACTCAGAATATCACATATTATGAATAAAGTCAGCAGGCTGGTTGGTCTGTTGGGTCGAGGTCTACCTGGATACAGGCTCCAGTCTTTTCCTTACACAGGCAGCAGATCAGAGCCCATCTGTTGCTGGGAATGTGGGACACATTGGTGATCGGCTCCATCTTCTCTGGATTCCCAATGCTCACCTGGAGCACAGATACACACAACCACAGGAGCACAAGTTTATATGAATAAAACAGAAATAATTACACAAACACACCCCAGAAGATTAAAAGGATAAGTAGGATTGAGTAGTTCACCTCTGGGATCCACAAGGCACAGCTGACATGAACCCACTTGGTTCCGCTGCGGGTCGGTTTCATGGCTCCGCCCTTCTTAGGACACACCTGGCACTTTGGGAGGATGCCGAGCGCACAGATCCGACACAGCCAGCTGCCTTTTGGGACTTTCTGGATGCCGTAGCATGCCTGGTCAGAAACACCGACCGGAAAACAGGAAGGAAGAAAACACACACACACACATGATTAAAGCAAAATAAAATAAGAGACAGAAGATTTGACTTTATGGTAATGATCACCAAAACTGAAACAAAAGCTCCTCTGTGTGATAAAATAACTTCTCTAAAAATGTGAAGTTTTGACCATGAATACCTTCAGTACTGAGGTCATGTTTGAGATTCTGCTGTCTTTACAAAACAAATCAAATATATACAGATTTCTTGGAAACATAAAAACTTGTTAACAAATAAATGCACCAAAACTGAAATGCATCTACCTGGGATTTTCAACAGAGTCCATCATGTCAAGGTGAAAAATGAGGAATTGCTTCTGTAAACATTTTACAACCAAATCTGAAAATCAAGGTCAGCTTTCAAAGAAATATGAGCTACACACCATTTACATTTAAAATTGTCATTTGTTTAAAAAAAAAAGAAAAAAGTAAGAACTATATGAAGTGGTCCTGGATGATATGGTTCTAAAATCTATCATGCTATAAGTGTTTCATATCAATCGATTTAGATAATTATTGATTCATTTTTTGTTGTTGTTTAAATAGGTGACATGAAGCCAAACTAGAGGTGTGACACTTCCTGTTTCATCCACAGTGCTGTTTTTTACTTTTAAGCAGTTATGAGGACTGCTTACCTAGTTGCTAGGTAACCACAGAGTGAGGTAGCTGACCTTGCTTAGCTGGCCTAGAGATTGAGAGGCTAAAGCCTTTCCTCTGCCTACATCTCCCAGAATGCTGTGCGGTTCTGGATCAGAGTTACATATTGATTATATTATCCATTGATATTGATCATGTCTATTCCTATATATTATTAATAATTTATTGTCCAGCCCTAATATAAACCTTGAAGTTGGACTCTGCTTTCAGTGGTTCCGGTGTTGACCTCTGACCTGGTGAACGCAGATGTTACACTTGTCGCAGAACACCATCTCGTTGTTGTCCTCTCCATCCGGCGACTGACAAACGTCACACACCACGTCCTCGTCGTACTCGATGCCCAGCCCTTCCTCCGTCTCCATGGCGTGGGTCATGTTTTCGTGGCAGCAGTGCTCGAACTCCTCCATGACTCTCTCCATGGTGTTCTCATCCAGCGGTGGCACGGCTGCAAACAGCGCCACACGCTGGTAAGAATCAGCTCCTCCTTGTTGTTTGTGCGTCTCGGTTTTATTTGGATGTGATGAAAGAAACGGAAACCCATCTAACAGATGGTGAGTTTCCAGCTGAAGGACGGGAACAAGGTTCACCGTCCATTAATGTAAAGTCTGGACTATAAACAAACCATTATCACCGGTTCGACGGTAACCTAGGATATCACTATCTACAAATAACCATAAAAGTCTGCGTGTGCATAGGTTTGTGTTTGTTTCTCGGTAATTTATTGACTTTACCAAAAATTGAAGAAAACAATATCTATATTACAGCATATTTCATCCTTTCTGTGGAAACATTCAGATGTTCTCAGAGAAGAAAAACAAGATGCAGATACAGTATATGAAGTTATTTTAGAATGCAAAAAATAAAAGTGAGCAGCTACAGAGCAGAATCGACACAAGGCTAAAATTTGCTACTACGGCTAAAATTTGCTACTAATACTGAAACTAATAACAACCAATACCATTAAACACGTGGTAACATTTTTTGAAGGAACAGGGTTCTTTATATTATGAGCAAAAATATGATTAACTATGTAATGTGACAACATTTTCAGTTGCTTATTTAGAGCAAATCCAACAAGTAGGGAACAAGTCAACCCTTGTTTGAAAAAATATGTTTTAAAGATGTTTAAAAACAGTCAACAAGGTAACACTTAATAGAAACATTTATATCATAAAATGCACACTTATGAAAGTGTGCATTTTTGATCCATGCCTGCAGTAATCTTATTACATTGTAACTACTTATATCCACCATGTGGTTCCATTAGTTAATTTACTATTTTTACTTGTAGTTTTACTCATAAGGGACAAATAAAAACTCAGTACAGACTAAAAATTCATTGTTTTCAATCAAACATGGATGTGGAGCAGTAAAAACCAGGGTTATTGTTTAGCCTTCAGTATCTTTACAAACAGACGGAGGACAAATGGAGGTTTATTTTCCACTGAGCACTGCGAGGTTCAGGACTCCACCGAGGAGAAGCGCAACGTCTCTGAAGCTAATGATTAACTAGATAGCGTTAGCTGACGTCATGTGGGAGGTTTGCTCTGTTACAGATGCATCAGCTTTACTGTTTGCTCAAATGTGAATCAGTCAGTTTTTGTTTCTCATATTATTGATCATATAGATTTCTGGACTGAGTCTGCAGCTCACCCATCTGTGCAAACTCCTCGTTGATGATGTGCAGCCAGGCCACGTCTTCTTCGTTCAGGTCGTAGCGGCACATCCCCTCCGCCAGCGTCCGGATGTCCACGTAGCCCAGCGCCTCGGTGCCCGACGTTCGGATCAGCTTCTTAGGCCTGATGAACATCACCTCCTTCCCCTTCTCCGCCAGAACTCTGAGCAACAAACAACAAGTTACCTACCAACATGGAAAAGTGTGGAAAAACTGCGTTCACCTATAATAAAGTAAATGTTAGACAAAAATCCAGTTGGAGTGGTTTTCTAATTCCAATTTGCTGAAAACACCAGGAGACGAAAGTAGAGCGAGCTTAAAAATAAAATCTATTATTTTTTTATGCCAACAGATGTTTTTTTTTTGCCTTCTTTCTTTTCTAACAAAAAATAATGTCAGAAAATATGATCAAATAGATGCTTTAAATTCAGTTATCCATTCAGTGAGTTGTACGACGGAGTATTAGCACCAAGCTATGAGAAATATTGCTCAATTTAAAGAATATAGTGATAAGAATTTATTTTTTTTTTTTTCTTTCAAATTTCAAGAAAAAGTTATTTTAATGAGAAAAGTTTGGACAGTTAACGGGATCGGATGTGACCAACTCAGTTTGTGGTTCTTTGAAATAGATGCAGTTGTTTACAAAATGGCTTTAAAGTTCTGCTGCTCATAATTATTTGATGCTGATGTGTTGAAAGATGAAGCATTTCTATTGATTATTATCTGTAAAACTTATATAAAAGTACAAGATGCTCAACATTCCTAATTTTAATTGTTACTTTTCTCATAGGTCTCATGAAATTACTGCTCCATTCTCCTAATGTTATGACTTTATTCTCGTAATTAAAAAAATGAAAACTCTTAACCTATAACAGTGTGTTATAGAGCTGGGCTGAACTCAAAGTCCAAATAACCAGAAGCTGTAAAACATTCTTGTCAAACAAGATGGCGGCCCTCGCCGTGCTGACATCACGTTTAAATATGGAAACATAAGGAGAGCATCCAGATTTTCCTAAAATTAAATCTTCAAAATCCAATACTTTGGTAAACTGTTAAAATCGATTGATCGCCCAGCTCTAGACGGGAGATGACAGATAAACAGAGACTCACAGCAGCGGTTTGCATACCTGGTCACAGGCTGGGGAATGGACTGGGGGCTCACAGGGACCTGGACACCCTTCTCCCACTCCTGCCTCCACGGATCAGCCAACACACAGTAATCCTCTGGATTCAGCTGGTACGAGTCGTGTAATTTCATGGCTGTGATGAAGTCTGTCCTAAAAACCTGCCAGACAGAAGGAGAATTATTACCTTGCATTTCAGAAACAGCTTTACTCAGCCCTGCTTTCCTCCTATAGACACATTACAACGTGACTTCACACCCACCAGCTCCCTGCCGGAGACCAAAAAGCTGATTGCCGTCAACGATCATCATTGGTTATGTTGTCAACATAACGTGGTGAATCTTAAATGTATGTGTTAGATAAAGGAAAAATTTTGTCTGAGGGCATCACAGTTCATCGGTCAGGAAAAGGTTTGAATAAAATTAAAAATAGCAAGGAAGAAGGAAGTAGGCCAGTTATGCTAGCTTGACTTTGACCATCTTAACATGAAGATGTGCTGCAGAATTCAGTGTGTTTTGGTACAGTGAAAGAAGGAAAGAAAAAAGGCTTTCTCTCTGACAGAGAAATGTTTAAATTAGCTAATTAACCACCACTGTAGTCAGACAATTACTTACTAATAATCACAAAGTAAACATTGAGCCTGAAAACACGAAACTGAAACAGACTGAGTGTTATTTGTGTGGTCAATGTTTGCATGATTTTTGTCCGTGTTGAATCCTGATAGAACTTATAGGCGCTTTCACACTGCAGGAACGGACCGGAACGGGACGGAATGGGTGTGTTCACATTACAACTTGCGTTCCACCCGACCCCAAGCGTTCCAGCAGCTGATTGGCTAATATTGAGACGAAAATCAGCGTCTGACTCCATAACAACCAGCGGCCAATCAGCTGCTGGTTCTAAGCAGAAACGCTTGGGGCCGAGTTAACAGTTACTACGACGACAACAATGGACGACATGGATTTAATTTTGCTGCTCATCAACCTCATACAATTAATTAAATTCCGCCAACAAGCTTCCCTCAGAAGACAAAATGCTGAACGACTTCTACGTATTGCAAGGAGAAATACGGAAGAAAAATACCACTCGTTACAAAATACAGTGAGAGCCAGCGGTCAACGGGAAATCAACGTCTGACTCCATAACAACCAGCGGCCAATCAGCTGCTGGAACGCTTGGGGTCGGGTGGAACGCAAGTTATAATGTGAACACACCCATTCCGGTCCGTTCCGGTCCTGCAGTGTGAAAGCGCCTTTAATCTCTGATCTATCAGCCATCTGAGCTGTTGACAGTCAGTTCCTATGGAAACGCATCTGTGTGTAGAATATGAGTGGTTTTCAGTTGTTGTCCTCTGGTTTTTCTGAGTTATTTTCAATTTGTGGTGGTGTACTGCGCTAAATTAATGACACCTAAATGTCCAGGTTTCATTTTGTTAATTGTTCTACCACAACTGTAGACGGAAAATAAATGAATAGTCTTTTTGCCCTCCAGCATTATGTGCATGCATGAAATTTCCAGATGTAAACAATAACATGCAACGTGTCTATAGTCCTCTGACAGCTGATTATAGTATTTAAAACTTGTTTATGTCTGCCTGTAACACTCTGAGCAAACTTAAAACCTCAAAACAATTAAAAACTAAAGCCAAAGTGTTTGAATCCTGCACTGTGTGGATTAACCAACCAGAATGCTGCAACGGGAGGAGCTATTGCTGTGCTTTCATTTAATTGGCTGTGGCTTGCAGGGAACCAACACTACAGACTGTAGAGCAGATAACAGGAGAAATGTTTCCATGAGTGGGACCCTCCATCTACTGTGGGCCTGAGATAGTGAGTCCTGGTGTATGGCCAGTAAAACCAGTGGAACAAAACAGTCTCATTTTACTCATGTTTCAATAAAGGACATTAACAAACTCTCCCATTTTGTCGAGTTACAACCACATGTCTGTGGATTATTTTGGACCTTAGGGAAGAATTAGAGTAATAAGTTATTCAAGTTTTTTACTAGTATAGGTCAGCAGATCAGCCAGGTTATAAAATGTAAAGAGGCCTTTCACTGCACTGCCTGTCTGCAGCAGCTCTGTCTGGCAGCTATTTGTTCATTATGTTTGCTAAATACTTTGAAGTTCAGCCACATTGGCTGTAGAGAATCCAGAGTGCATTTTTTAAAGCGTTAACAATGATTCAATAGGATTTAAGTCACATGATTATGCGTCATTCTAACTCAGTGTATTGCAGGGGTTCCCAAACTTTTCCATGCTATCTATGCCAACAGCATTAGCTTTAGGGAGGAGCATTTGTTCTATTGTTGTTCAATTATGTGATCAATTTCTCGTGTTAAGAATTTTCATTTATTGTTGTGTTGATAAATTCCAATTAATGATCAAAAAAGAGTATAAGAATATATCTCTGTTCTATGAAAACTTAAAAAAATTATTAAATTTAATACTATGATTTTAAAAAGTTTACTGTGATACAAATGACACGTTTTTTTAAGTAACAGGCCTGATTTAAATGGAAATGTTTGCCCAAAATCAGTATTTGTGTTTGTAACACTATGCAGTCACAGGCACACGGTTTCCTAAAAAAAGTAGTAAGAACTAGTTTGCCATCAATTTTATTGTTATTGCGATAGCACAAAAAGGCACTGTGATAAAATCCTAAGTCCATATCACCCACCTCCAGTGGGGAACCTCTTTGAAAACAGACAATGCTAGAAAATATGTAACTTTTTACAATGTTTTTTCTCACTTTTATTCACCATTCAATAATTATTAGTGGATAGTAAATATATTCTGACTTTAGCTGGCTATGAGTTTGTAGGTATCTTTGCAGCAGAGTTCTCCACAGCAGGCTGTCAGAAACTTGTTCATTTTGCAGTTGAAAAGCGAAGCAGCTTGATGAATTTGAAAGCTGAGCATGGCAAAAAACATCTATAATGAGGATTTAAAACAGATATTTTATCATAACAAATTGTGATATTTTTATTTCTGACATTTCTTCCTCATCTTTCCGAATCCTCCCTGCTGGAACTCTGTAAGACCTGCTCTAATCTAAACCATGCTCCAGATGCATCTTCTCATTGACTCCTACCAGCTTCCTGTACAGCATCATGCTGTCCCTGTGTGGACGGTGTGATCATGGAGGATAAGCAGTCCAAGTGTTTGTGCATTTAATTTCTATTTTGCTTTTGTCTGAGCAAAACAACTTCTTCCACGTTTGTTGTGTAAACACGACTTCAATAATGGTTTCTTTGGAAAGATTTTTCCACTCTATCTGCAGATTTCAAGCAGTTATTCATTACTTTTCTTGGTTATTCCATGAAATACAATGAAATGAATGCATGTGAACAGGCCCTATTGGTTTGCTGTAACATGACCGAGCCGTCTTACCTCTGAGGGTTTCTGCCCGGTTCCCCTCCGGTGCTGTGATGAGTGCTGAGACCAGCAGGTAGAATTACCTGAAACATAACAAGGGTTTATTGGGTTGGAGGTTTTTCTGTTTGTAAAGCGTCTAGATTTCCTCCAGGATAGATTGAAGATGAGCCTCAGCGTCTGTTTGAGCAGCCAAAACACTTCAACTCACATCGCTGTTCTCAATTTGACCTTAACACTGGTCTCTATGTTAGACATGAGAGCAAAGAAAGCTCTGATTGGTTGCAAACTGTTTCAAATTATTCTGTATCCTCTAATAACAGAGGCAAATTGGATTCCCTAACACAGCTAACAATAATAGAAAAAATAATGAGAAGGTGTTGAACTGACTCACTGGATGGAACCTGCCTGCCTGTCTGACCTGCCAGCATGTCTTTAAAGGTCCAAACACGTCTCCTGTTCCTAGTCTGTCTCCTGCGTCTCACACGGACGTTGTCCCTTCGCTTCGTTTTTACCCGTGTCCATTTGTTCCTCTTTCTCTTTCTTTTCTTACATCCTGAATATGGAGTACAGACTTACTCTAACAGAAACATTCAAACCAGTAAAGTGGGTCCAAGATCAACAATGTAAAGGATACTTACACCATTTCTGAAAGTTTAAGCAGAGGAAAACATGCACCAGCTGACAGATTCAGAATTACTGCAGCTCTTATGTGACTGTGGGTTCAGTAGAAATGTGTGTGTTCATGTGATGAGGCATGAGAAAGTTATGGCATAATGGATGTTTTTTGTGTGTGTGTAAATACCAGTTTCACATTGTTTACACAGAACACACCCAGGTGCCAAAAGTATATAATCTATTCTTTTATGGTTGTAACATTACGTAGCATAAGAACGATGAGAGAACATGCATGAATCCATTAATCTATTAATTGCATGATGAATTAAAATGAGCTACATCATTTCCATTCTGATAATGAATATTATAACCTAACGCCTAGTAGTCTATGCCTTAAACCGAGATTGATAAGAGGTAAAGTTTTAAGGATTTTTAAGACTCCAATCCTTGCTATGTAAGAGCTTTACTGTTGTAAACATGTTATCTTCACTTACAGAAGAGGGAATAACTGCAAAGTACTAAATAATAATAACAAAATGTGCACAAATGTACTTTTGAGTGAACAGCTGATACTGAGGTGCAAAAGGACAGCAGAACTGTAGCAGCTGTTCAGGTGATTCAGAGGCAGGTTTGCTTACTTCCATTATCAGAGTCATCGCTGCTGCTGGGGTGTCTGCTTCTCTTCATGGTCTTCTGTCTGTGGAGCTCCGGCATCAGGACTCTGCACACAAAACACACCATGTTAAGCTACAACAACGACACAGAGGACACAAAACAACACTTTCAAAATCTGAACAGACAAAAACCTGAAAACCTACATCTCTGTAAAAGCAACAAATATTTAAATTAAACACTTAAGGAACAAATATTAACAATGCAAAAGGAAACCTGCACACTGTTAGTTCTCAACTAGGCTCCACGTCTGCGTTAGTTTTCAATGGGTAGTAAGTGAGATTACGCAACATTGCAAGGCATCAAAATGTCAACAACAGGACTGGACGCTTCCAGAACCTCGCAGAGATCCAGCTGCGCTAACGCCGCCCCTCGGTATATAATCACACTTCTACTGACTGAAGGTAGACATTTTAACATAGGAACGTAAAATGGGGCGACACTAAAAAAGAGCATCACATGTTTCCTTGGAGATTATACGGCGTCACGAATGTTTACACACCAAGGTAACTTTCCACACGTTTCCCCGCGCGACATAAACAGCGCAGCGCCGCACTGGTTTATGAGCCCAACGTAACGTCACATAGTCGGTAAAAATAAAAAATTACCATTGACTCATATGGCCCGAAAGGTGGAAAAATACCGGGGGTGGGGGGGGGGGGGGGAGTTGCCCAGCGAGGAAAGGTGCTAACCCTAAATTAGCATGCTAGGCTAGGACACCGAAGCTAGCTCCGGTTTGTGCGACGCCCCTTCGTCCTGCACGCACACAGCACAACCACTGCTGAAGTTGGCCTCCGATTCGGAGACTCTGGTCTTGACTGACGGGTCTAAACCGCTTCATTTAAATCCTCTAGATTAAAATCTGATTCGACACAGTTCAGAATCTAAAACACCTCGGATGAGCAAACGTGATCAAAATTGTAAATATACAATGTGTGTAATCTGAAATCTATCTCAGATACAAACCGCCTCAGGAGATTCTCTCTGCCCACAGCCATCACCATCTGGATCTCTGAAGAATCTTCAATTAATTTGAGTTACAACAACAATTATTTTCCCTTTGGGATCAATAAAATATTTTTGAATTTTGCATTGAAGAACTACACTACTTACAAATACCAAACAGGAGCACGATTATTCTAAATTCTGCAGCTCCATAAAATGCAGCTTGTGATCTTTCAAACCTTCATTTAACATGCAAAATTTAAAAAATGCTCTTGTTTATTTGTTTGCTTGAGAACACATCAGAATGGTTTCATCTCAACTACACTATAAACGTTTAACCAGGACAGAGAAATAATCCACATAATTTATAGATTCAATGAAATATTTTGGGGAATTTATGAAGTCACATTTTAATTTGTCAAAAAAAAAAATTAAATTTAATAGGCATTTTCTGTGGCTTCACAGGCTCATCAGTAACACTAAGCAATTAATTACTCTGTAAAAACTAAGAAAAACTATAAAATACAATTTTTGAGGAACCTTTATTTAAAAAAAAATGGAACCCTAACAAAAGTTTTTCAATATTTTAACCACCTTCAATTGGGTCCTGCTTAAAGTTAAATTAATGGTAAGTAATTTCATTAGTTCTATAAAATAGTGGCTGTGATTTGTGTTTTTATTATTCAGTTTGGGTAAACAGAAAAGGTTTGTTTTTAAGACATCTCAGCTCCGCCATTATCTAACACTAAAACCAAAAAATATTTTACAGCATCTCATTACCAACATGGGATAAAATAACTATCTAGAAGGTCTAAGAGAAAATAGAAACAAAAATCACTCCAAAAATGACTAATTCCCTGTTTTCACAAATTAAATAAAGGTTACACTAGTTTGAACATTAACTATTCTGAGTATTCCAGGACTCGGGTGTCCTGGGATGATAAACCCATCAGAATCAGAATAATCCTTTTGTAAAGTGCAGAATATGAAGATTCGAATCGGAGGCCAGCTTCGGTACTGTGATGGTGCCAATGTAACTAGCAGCTACATATAGTAAACATCTGCGTTCTACTTGGTATAACTGCATCTGGCATGCGAAGAGAACATTTGTGGACATTAATACTATTATGGGGGTCACTTTTACGCCATCCACACGTGTTAGTTTTAAGCGTAAAATAAATACTGTCGAATACCAGCTTGGTTGCTTTTTCCCCATACCGTTATGCAACCTAAGGGCCCACCCACACCCGGTGCATCAAGTGGAAATATCTTTAGGTTTACTATGTTTTTATAATTGAATGCATACACAGCGAGTTAAACTATATCATAATCTACACGCGACATGCAACAAACCGCTTCTAATTACGAAGGTTTTCAAGAGTGAAAACAAAATTCAGCTGGTGCTGCGTGTTAGCAACCGAAGCTAGCTCGTTAGCTGGAGGCTAACAGACGTCAGTTCCAACGCTGTTAGCAGGCAGCCACTGCCACTAGCATAGCTTCCACGGTGCCCCTCATTAAAAAACAGAAACAGCCTCCTATCCGTCAAAGGTTAGGGGTCAAACTTGCACTCAAACATGTTTCTCTAAAGTTAAAATGTGTATATAAATTATGAGTATTCGCTGAGGTAAAGCCAGGGTTTCGTTATTTGTGTGGTTATAAAAGCGGGTTACAGTAAGGTGTGTTTATCGAAGATAACTGGCTGAGGTTAATCTTTGGCGCCATTTTAAATGACGACGTCGCGATTTCCTAGCGGACTGCTCATGCGACCATAACAGAAATATAAACTCAGCTAAATGCCCCGATATAAACATGTTTAACAAATGCACGCAGGTTCATATAGTTTACAAAAATAGCACGGTACATACAGAACACGTCCGAGGGATGCAAGCCGGTGTTTGAGTTTGATGTGAAGCGCAGTTTTTGCCTGAGTTCCGCTTGACCCGCATTCCACATACACAAACACAGAGCAGCGGCGCCCGGGGAGGAGGTTACCCAGCACGGGCTGCAGGAGCGCATGTTCACCGCAAGATGGCGGCAGAATCCCTTGAAACATTCTCAAACCATCAGATTAGAGGATTAACTCAGGAAATCAACTCCTTCAATTTTAACCCCCGATTCACTATGTGCAACAATTAAATGTGGATACACTTAATTTGAGCATTATTACAAACTTCATATGACAGCTATAAGCTGTGAAATGAGATCCATTGCTGATTAAAATAATTAGTCAAAATTATAAGCACATAAATTACTAAACTAAGAAGAAATTGAAAATGAAACTATGTTTTTGAGTACCATAATATAGAAAACTAAGACAGAATACATAGAGTCAGTCACCACAGGATTGTTAACACTTTTTTTTAATCAAACCAAAATTATACAGGGAAATTTACAATGTATATCACAGCTTTCTTTCATTTCTAGAGGAGCATCTAGAGGACACAGACACAGTCTTGGAGTAGAATATGCTGATGTAGAAAGGACAATTTGTGACCCATTTGTTGATTTTTATAATACAGACTCGAACCATTGACACACAAACAGAATTCATCTCCACTCCTGAAATGTTTTAGAACCTTCTATTCAACATGAACACCATCTGCAGCTATTTTGAAGCCGAGCCGCTGTAGACACTCTTTAAACGTAGGTAAGTTTGTTCAGTTATATAAGGATTTGCACCACGTTTTACAAAGCAGCACCAGGATAAAGGGACCAAACAGCTGAGTAGCACCAGAAATGCATCACCAAGAGGCTGGTAAACAGTGTCACAGTGAAGAATAATTGGAATTTATTTCTGAACAAACAATCAACTATATGAGGAACTTGATTAATGTGCAGAATATGGAGCTAGGCAGCATCACAGTGAACAGGAAGTGGATCACAGAATGGGAGAAGGTTGAACTATGACCCAAATCCAAGAGCTGAATGAACAAGATTTCTTTTGACAAAGGTTCAAATTTTACATTTGCGTCTCCTAACCCCCAACAAAACATCTCCTTATTTTAAATCAAGATTTTAAATCAGTGCTCTCATCATTTCCCTGTCAGGACACACAGAATGCTTCCGTGCTCATCTGACGGCCAAGATGGCATCGTAGGACTTCCCGTCCGGCAGACCTGGACGTTGCGGAAGCCCGACTTGTTGAGCATGTGAGTGTATTCTGATGGGCTGCGCTCCCTGCCCTGCGTCTGCACCAGCATGTTGAGGGAGAAGATCTGTGCCATGATGGGCCCTCGTCTGTTTTCAAACAGCAGTGCCTCCACCAGCAGGACGCCCCCACCTGGCAGGAGGACAACAAAACGCACTGAGCTGACCACAGCTGTTCCGTTTAAATGACACCAGACTTATGTAACTGGTGTTACTGGAATGGTGAACCGATTGTAGTTTTCTGGCCGATCATCAATCTTTTAAAGCCCTCCTCTGCTGACTCCGATTCAAACAGATATAAAAAATTTTTATCTGAAAAGTTGCTAAATGTAGCGCTAAAGTCTCTAAATTGGCAACTTTGTAACCTACACATGTGCAGCAGTGTTAAATATTGACGGATCTCCCAAAACTAAGAAAATCACAGATGATTTATCGGCCAGCCAATGTATCGTGTTGCCCTTGGTTATGGGGGAACTCACCCGGCTTACAGGTCTCATAGATCTTCTTCAGCAGCGCCAGGCACTTCTCTTCAGGCCAGTCATGAATAACTCTGGCCAACACATACAAGTCTGCACTGGGAATTTCATCACTGAAGAAATCTCCTGCATGGAGAAGAGGGAACAAATCAAAGCAGATTATTAGTTCTGCTTTTCTCTTTTATTCCTTCTTTACTTTAGTATTTCTTGTACAGTTACCAAAAATATATTCTGTCACCAAATTACTTCATATTTCTGATCAGACATACTATAAAAAAACCATCCAGAACATGTTGACATTGTAGAATTTTCTAAACTGGTGTTTGGATTAGTGTGGGGTTCCCTTTAGCTGTCTTTCTCAATTTCAATATCCATTTTATAAAGTACTATTTTAAATATTATTTAGTTCCCAAGATGTTTTTGTCTACCACACATTCCTATTCATGTCTCAGGAATCTTCACTTCAAACCAGAGTGTTAAAGTAGGAGTTCAATAATGATCAATAATCTGCTTTACCTGATTGAAATGTTACGCCACTGTCCTCCTGTTTGAAATGTTTCTGAGCTGCTTCCACCACCTGCGGCAGGTCAAACACGGTGACGGACGAGGCGGGATACACTCTCGCCATTTCATTGGCCAGAGCTCCAGTGCAGCCTGGGAGTTTTAGAAGACACAGCACAGATGTTTACAGCCACCTACAATGCAGCAGGCGGTGAGAGTGGACGGACGTCGGTCCTCACCTCCCAGATCGATGACCTTCTGGAAGCGGGAGAGGTCGAACGCCGTCACAATGTCGTGTCCGTCCAGAACCCAGTGACAGCTCATGATCCCCATGAATTTCAGTATCTCCTCCTCAGACCTGGGAGAGGGTCATCCTATAGTTACCACCAAACTGGTAACTGGTAAACCAGTGAAGCATTTTAAGCAATCAGATGAGCACCAACCTGTAAATAGCTTGGAAAAAGTGGCCAGATGGAAGACCGAAGGTCTTTTCGTACTGGTTCCTCCCCTCCCTGCAGAACATGAACCTTGAATGTGTTTTGTTCTCCGTGGCTCGCAAAAGTATTCACACCCCATGAACTTTTTCACATTTTGTCACACCGCAACCATGTGCTTAAATTTAAACCCAATTCTTCCCAAAATAAAGGTTTGGAACACAGTGGAGGTCAGGAGTCAACAAGTGTAGGCTCTATTCAATATGCTTTTAAAAACTAAATAAAATATATTGTCAAGTAGATTTAGCATTAAACATTGAATACAAATTTATAAAATAATAGATTAGCTGTTAAGGAGGTTATTGTATAAATGTGTTTCTTTGTTTTTGATCCTGTTTTATCATGTTATCCATGAAATCAGTTGCCCTAGATTTTTGTTTTACTAAATAACCAATTTGTCATGATAACAAATTTCTCTGGACGATATAGTTTCCTTTCAATTATTCCGATAAGCAATAATATTGTTAATTTGAGACCACTTTCAAGTAATATTTTGATAATGCCATAGTAACGTCGCTAACATCGCCCTTTCAAAGAACAAAAAAGTAAAGTTTTGTAATATTAATAAAAATAACACTTAGCACTGGAGCTGGAAGATATTTTAAACATCCAAAATAACAAACAGCAAAAAAAAAATCAATAAATAACACAGAAACCTAAAACACACACAAAGAAAACTGTAATTACAATGAATTATGATGTCTCTGTAAAGAAAATTACTCTTTTATCATCAGAATGGAAATGATCGAGCTCTTTTTAATGTATCATGTGCAACACTTCTCAGATTTTTATTTGTAGGTTTCCTTTCATTCCATTTATCTAACATCCCAATAAAACAGAATAAAGTTTGCGGCTGAGCCAAGACAAAATGCATGAAACTGCATGTGATAGGAATGCTTCTTCTCCTGCTCTCACAGATGCGGCTCACTGACCTGATGGCGTCCAGCAGGTTGTTCCACAGCGGGTAGACGGTCTGGGAGCGGTAGATGATCATGTCGTGAAGAGATTTGGCGCTGCCTTTGGCCAGGTAAAGGTTAGCTACGTCTGTGCTGCTGTACAGAGCTGAGTTAACACAAAGTCACACAGAAAGTTCCAGACCTGCTGCTGAACAGAACCGAACTCAGACGGAGAGTCAAGCTAAAGCTCAGCATGTTTACAGCAGGCTACGTTTTTGTTTTTCATTTTGAGAATGAAACCATAATATTATCAGAAATAAGAATTGCTGTAAAAACCAGAATAAAGTTATAATAAAATAAAAATGAGGACATAACATGACCAGAATGAAGTTATAATATTACTTATTAGAAGCATGAGGTAGTAATTTTATGAGAATTTCTCCAGAAAAACAAATTAAATGAGGAATGTCGAGCTCTTGTGAAGTTTTACTTTGGTTTGGGTTTTACAATTAAGGAAATATCTCATCTTTTAACATATCGCATCAAATTATTATCAGTGGCAGGACTTTGAAACGATAACGCAAATGACTTTGTCTATTTTAAATATAATAATAGTGACATTAAAATTAAGTTATCGGTTATTGGAGGTCTTCCCGTTCCTCACCCTTCCCTTCGGCCGTCTCCACCTCCAGGATCTCGATGCCCACCAGGGCGTCTAGCAGCCGCTCCATCCCGTCCACGCTGGTGCCCAGTTCCTGCGCCACGTGTTGAGCACTCAGGGCATCCTGGGACTTCAGAAGGAGGTCGAAGACGCCGAGCTCACAAGCTGAGAATATCACCTGAGGTCACAGACGTCACCTTTTTGAGTATCGAGTGTATCGAGTGTTTTCAGTTACCAAAAACACTCGAAAAGTGATGAGATTAGATTTCTATTTATAGCATCCTGCAGATTCAGTCTTTGTTCATTGATAGAAGTGTTTTTTTACACAATAGTTTTCAGACATGGTGGAATCAAGTCACACAGCAGAGTGGATCAAAAATATCAGATAAAACAAAAAATAAACCATCCAATAGAAGTAAAACTCCTAAGGAGTGTCACAGATGGGACACTATGGTTTAAACAGATCAGCAATATCATTAATGAAATGGGTTGAGGTTTAGCAACGTTGTGGGAAACATAACTGATGACTTTCAATTAAAAATGGATTAAAAATACTCACTACTTGTGTTTTTCAGAAGTATTGTTTATAAAAGAATATCAGAGATATTATTTCTAAATATAATATAAATCAGGGTTTCTGTTTGTGTGTTATCAGCCTGGAGGGTAACCAGGCTTGACTTGCCCTCCCACCAGGCTAAGTGTTGTTTATTTTAAATGGAAACGTTTCTTTATACATCAATAACAGTGACAGTAAGGATGAATTAATCTAGGTTTGTAGCTGAAGCAGTGAACTGGGTGCTCAGGGTGGGGGGTCCACATGCCCGTTAGCCTCACATGCTGTCATTTCTACAAAACATTTCCTCCAAATTACTGTCACTTTTTACATTAGTTTTAACACAAAAACATGGTAGACTGCTGGTGCACTGCCCAACAGCGCCCCCTACCACCAGGTGTAGCAAGTTTTCTGGGGGAAACCCTGTATTGTTTAGCCGAAAGACACATTTACACTTGACAAAGCATTGCTACAAAAATGAGAAGCATTTTGCCAAAAAGTTAGAACTCATGTACAGGAGAGAACTGTTCCATGGTACGCAACTCTGGAATTTAATGCCAACTGGTGTTATATTTAACTATAGTAACGATGTGAAACAATGTGTTGTCATTTTTTTATTGACGCCATTTTTTTCCCTGTTGAACTTCTAAAAACTGTCTAAGAACAGCGGCAGCATTCCTGCAGCTAAATCCTAAACGGAGCTTAAATAAACTAAACGAAATGCACCTTTTTAGCTAAAACCACAAGTCTTCTATTAAACTGAGGTCAAACGATTGAGCTGGACACTACAACCCGCTGACTTTGTTGACCTTAAGTCTGTTTATAACTAACCTGGTAGTGGTCAGGGTCATTGATCAGTCAGTAGACACAATTGTGCACAAACTTTAACATCCTGTCCAGAGGAAGTTAGCAGCATCCCTCCAAAAAGGATGCAGCCCCCCCAGATGCTGCCCTGGGCAGTTGCCCATGTCGCCTATATCAGAAACTGCCACTGATCCTGGCTAATGTTTCCCTTTTTTGTGGCTGTTTAGTCCAATCCGTACAGAATGTTTCTCTGAAGATGCTGGAACCTTTCCCAGCCTCAGGTGGCATGTGCTTGGCCTATTTTAATTTTACTTTCAGGTTCTTTTTGTTAGTATTTGCCCGGTGGAATGAAAAACGTAAAACATCATGCATTGTAAATAAAGTGTCTGGAAATGTCTGAGTACGGTGACATGTTCACCCATCACGCTGTGGTTTTACCTTCGACACCCTGAAGCCGTTGAAATACTCCAGAAGTTTGAATGGATAGTCCAGTTCACTCTGAGAGAGATGTTCTGCCATTGCTGCCCTAAAGAAGGAGAGACACACAAAGACTGTCTGTCTGTCTACCCGGAGGAGCAGGAGACACAAAAATACTAAACACACACATATAACAAACCACACTAATCATTATTATTTATAACTTACCAAAAAATTTTCCCAAGCTGTCTTTATTTTGAGGGGGAAATTATAGCCGCTGTTGTCATAGAATAATAATCAAGTCCCGTAGTTTGGCTGAAAACGGGCAAGATGTCGGAGCTGGTGCAGCAGCCGGGAGGAAACAGGTGGCGAGTAAATAATTAGAGATGGAGGAGAGACGTTCCTGCTCCGGAGCGGCTCAGTTACCCAGAAAGCCGCGGTGGCTTTATAAAGCGGTGATGGTCGACGTGCTTTGGTTAGAAGTCGAACACAGACTCCCATAGTAAGTGCAGTGCCGTGTTTAACCGGAGCAGAGGGGAGGGCGCTGTGGAGCTGCAGTTGGTGATTAAGCTGCGACCTCAGAACTACTTATTTTGTTGAGAAAGGACGAATCAGTGTATGGAATCCCTAAAGAGCCAAAAAAAAAAAAAAAAAAAATGAATGAACCATATTTACACACAAATAAATTCAAATTTAAATTGCAAGCAGATAAAAATATTGAATATTCACAATTTCTAGAAATATACTATATTGACAAAAGAAATAAAAATGTTGCTGATGCTTTTAAAAAGTCAGAAACAATTTTTGGAAACACCTAGTAATTTTCTCTTTTTTCCTAGTATGATAATAGTCTTTTTCTAGTTGTTTTTTTCTAATTAGAAAAAAACATTGACAATAGAAGCATGAATATTTAATATTTTCTTAAACTTTCAGTATTATACTTACATTATTTTAAATTCTTTAGCTACAAATTCAATCTATTTGGTTTCACAATCCTCCTCTACAAGTTGTAGGAGTAGCTGAAAGCTTAGAAATATTCTGTTGTTGAGATTATTCAGAATTTGGCTCAACTTGTTCTGCAGAAAAATCATCTCTTGCTTCCGGCTCTGTTGAAAGCACTATGGCAACCAGATGGCAACGATTTCACCTAAAAGACCCACAATGGAGTTGGAGTAGAATGATGAATAATCAGCGCTCCACTCGCTCCTCTTGTCTGCAGAGAACTCTTGGTCTGTAGAGCGAGCCAAACATCTCTGCATCTTTTATCTTTATCTCCTTTTGTTTTTGAGCAGCAGCAATTTTACTGTGAGGAACAGAGCTGTTAGACAGTGTATGTGTACAAATATGTAATTTGCACAACATTGGCAAATATCGGTTATCTGTCCAAATTTTCATATTGGTGCATTCCTAATAGGTTGTAAAACTGTTGTTGAGAAGGAGCCCAATGCAATAACTAAATAACTAACATAACTTTCCAACTAATATGAAGTGTTTAATGACAGATAACCGAGACTAAAACAAATATTTCCAATTTGTGAAACATTCAGAATAGGAGACCAAGCAACACGTATCCAGTTAATGGCTGTTTGTTGTGGCGCAAGTTACTTCACAAGATCATTGCTAACATTATCTTTCTTTCCCATGTACTTCAGCTTTGGAAAAATTTAAGTCTTTAAAGGTGTGATTTATTCTGCTGAAAACCAAATATGCCATCCTAAGCAGCTAAACGGAAACAGAAGTTATGTTCTTATGTTACTAATTAATAACAAGGCTATCTTGAAGGGGCTCAAGTGGAAAGAAAGGAGACCTTGACTTGAAACGCTGGTTACCTTAAACATCATATACCGATGTTTACTAATGTTCAACACTCTGCAGGTTAGTTTCTCCAACAATCAAATTGGCAACAATAGAACAGAATATGGCCATAAGAATCGTTGATATTTTTGCAGGCAGCCACTGTGATATGTGACAGAAATTATTAAAAAGTTAGAACTGATAAAACTTTGTCATATTATTTAAATGTTGCTGATATTATTTAAACATTAAAATACTTTGATCACTTTAGTTTCTACACACTCAAAAGTGGAGAACACAACTTAATCTACATGCCCCACTTTATCTGAGCAGAACTTTATTATAAAGTTTTAGTTTTTTTAGTAGCGTATAAATTGTAATGTTACCCAACTCATTTGGTTTTGTCTATTTAAATTAAATGTTTACTAGACAAATTAACTTGTCTCCTGTATTTGCAATAAAAAATACAAGTCAAATAGAAAATATCAGGCATCATTAACCAATAGCCAGTACAGCAACTGTCTTGATACTGTATTACTATTGTTATTAGAAACATAGGAATTTAGTTTGTTTCCTAATTTAATCTAAGAGCTACATTTTAAGCATGTTGATCTAAACAAGAAGCCACCTTTTTTGCAATTTTAACAATAATGGCTTGTGGGTACGAGAAAACCTAAAATTCTGTCTCACGGAACTAAAATATCACAGTAGACTAGATGCTGGTGCACCTTTTCCAATCACATCTTCTTTCCACTCAATTTTCTGTTAATATGCTTGGATACAGAACTCTGTGAACCAGCTTCTTCAGCCCCTCCCCCCCCTCCTTGTGGAGGGTGTCAATGAAATCCATCCAATCAGCAGTCTTCCTCTTGATGGTGTAGCCGACTGACCCATAGTGAGACGTTTAAAGGGTCAGGGCACCTTTGCAGGTTTTGAGTTAATTTTCTAATTATGGTGTCACACTGTGACTTTTCATTAATTACTTCTGTATTCTAATTTTGAGCCATGATCATCAAAATAAGGAATAAAACTCTGTGATGCTTTCTGAGATGACTGGCCAAGAAATATTCCACTTTTATAAATTTTCTATTTTTCAGATATACTGATACATACTTATCTGACTAAAGCAACATACATTTTTTATAACTTATTTTGGAGCCTCAGACATGAATATTTTTGCATTAGTCTTTCTGCCTAAATAATCAGCAACCAGTCCAGCTCTACCACCCACTGTTTACTGGAAATGAGGTCAAAGGTTCATCAGTGCTTCCCACTATGAATAATTGATTGTTTAATCTGCTTCTTTTTATTTTAGGGTAAAAAAAATAATCATATTTTATTAAATATTTTTTCACATAAAGTAACTTTTTTTTCCTGGTGATATTTGTCTGATCCAGCCCGACTCCCAACTCTTTAAAAAAATTAAATAATTTTTATGGCACTAGTAGCCTTGATTCAACAGTAGCCTGAGAGACAGAAGGGCAGTAAGAGGAAAAAAAACACACAGAATGTATTTATTTAGATGTTTTTTTCTCGTCATTCTGTTGAAAACTAGTGGATTTTTCCCCCCCCTGGTCATATTCTGTGCATGCATATTCAAATTCTTCCCATAGAATAAAATATTTTCATCCTCTTTTTGCAAAGGTGTTACCTTTTTCTTTATTTTAAAACCTAAAAATAGAAATAAAACAGTGGTACTTTAAAGAGAACATTAACAGGAGCCCTGCCCCTAATCATTCTTCAAAAATTATTGAACAGGTAAATCATTATTGACCTGAATATTGTCCTTTTAACCAAGGTAATTTAAACCATCTCTATTTCCCTTTGCGTTTTTATTTCAAATTTATTTTTAAAATAATGGTAGAGCCGCTAAAATATTTTCATCCCTAAAAGGGTTTCTGTAGGTGATTTAAAGTTGTTTTAAACCATTATAAATCAAATTTCAGACCTGTATCATGACAGAAAAGTACAAAAGAAAATACTATATTTTATAAAATAGCAATGCCAGGTTTTTTGGCACAGAATGAAAGTAGCATCATATGGGTTGGCAGCAGAAATGAACAAATAGCAACGTTGTCCAAACAACTGGTGATAAAATACTTACCCACGACTAGCCAGGGAGCTAGTTAGCATCTCAAATCATATAACACAACGAAGATGCACGCGACCCAAACCTTCACCTGACAGAAATGCCCCACGAGAAAAATGAACTACATAGAATATTCGACACAAAATAGTCTCGTCACCATAAAGTTAAGACATGTGAGGCTGTGATTAACGCATTTAAGGCCAACTTACTTTTTTCTTTCCCCTACTGAATTTAAAACCTTTTAAGGACGCGGGCACATCCTCCCCAACTAACCCTCTTATAAAGCAAATAAGGATCAAAAATGTTCCATTATTAACCAAACTGATTTATTATGCATGAACAAATCGCTTCCTGCTTCTTTCACACAAACACAAACACACACACACACCACGTCGCGCCTGACATTTAAATACATGTGGTGAAACCTCGGCATAGCTGACTTTGATGTTGCACATGCTTTTAATAAACGATACGATATATTTACAGGATAAGCAATGTCTACGAACAAAACTCGCCAAGAACAGCTCCCGGTCCAATCCTGCAGCATTTTTGCAACACCTTTAGAATCACTGATTTATTTTTGGAAAAAAAATTCACCCACATTCAAAATGAACTATAGAAAAAAAAAAGTAAATGGGGGGGTTTTTGGCCAATACGACATAGCATTATATGTATATGGAGTTCATCCACTACATAAATATGGCAGTAACACTGAGTAATTTATTGGGTCTATGTACAAAGTTTGTGAAGTGGGGAAATATTACAGTCTCTGTACGGACGACTGACGCAACAAATGCCTTTAATGTCTGAGGGGGGGGTGGACTGAGTCTAGGGGGGAAAAAACGGACACCTCCATCCTTCCGCTTACCTTCTGTTAGACCCGTCGGCGCTGACGCAACAAACAAAATAAGGCACGATTAATACTTGGACCATTTTCAGGGGAAATCTACAGACTTGCAGCTGGCTTGTGAGGCATGTAAACAATTTGTCAATTGATTAGGACTGCCTTATCACCTTCCCTTTAGCCCCCCCTCAAATCAGTGATTTAGTCCATCTGATGAGATTTAAAACAAGCTTGTGTAGCGAAGACCTTTGACCCCCGCCCCTGCAATGAAATATGAAAAGAAAAACAAAACAATAATGCTGCTGGAACACTGTCCCCGCCATATGCTACTGAACAAATACAATCACATGGTGACAAACGAAGAAAACTAGTAGTGCATACACTACAAACACAACAGATAAACGCAAAGCCTGCCAGACTGCCCTCAGTTAGGCCACGGATCTGCCCTCTCATCCAGGCAGGGAGATGGTCTGAACAGAAATTGAGTTGTGTGATTGATTGATGAGCTTCTCCCAAAGCTGAAGCGGTTTCGTTTGCTATGTGGCTGAACCAAAGATTAAATGAGAGAGAGAGAGAGAAAGAGAGAGAGAGAGCGAGAGCGAGAGCGAGAGAGAGAGAGGAGAGAGAGAGAGAGAGAAGTGTTTCCTCCCCCCACCCCGCTCCACTGATTATCCCAGACCAGACAATTCCTGACTAACCTCCAAACGAGCCGGTTTCGGACTAACATCTAACGGCCCCCCAGAGACGTCTCAGCTGTCTAATTTTAAAAAAGAAAAAAAGAAAAAAAAAAAAGAATAAAGCAAAAGCTCTCAAAGGCTTTCTGTTGGCGCTCATCTTCGTAGGAAGACGCGGGTGAGAGAGAGAATGAGGGAGAGAAAGAGAGAGAGAGGAGGTCTGGTTGTCGAGACTTTACTCCTTCCCCTTCCAAAACAACTGCAGCACCAGACGGACTCAGAGTTTCAGTACACAGACAGGGACTAGAGAGAGCAGTGACCGGTGGATGGACGGGGGCCGGGACGATGCGTGGAGGGGGTCTGGTGGTCCGGGGCTGTTAGTTACAGCTGTTTGGGGGCTTCTGACTTTGGTACGTGGGATAGGGTCTGCTCAGTCGTGCTTCAGGTGGTCCTTGATGTCCTCCTCGTCCGTGTACTCCGACGGCTCCTCTCCGGGCTTCAGCAACCTCCCGACGTAGTCGTATTTTTCTGAAATCACCCGCAGAGACGATTACCGACTGATCGCCTCTTAGTCAAACGGTTGGGTTGAATATTTTCCAACAAAGGTACCAAGTTTAGAGTTTTCACTTCTTCCTAAATAAATAAAAGCTCGCTTGACTCTCAACGGGATGTCGAAGGAGCAACTTAAAAAGCTCAAACGTCTCCCTGCTCAACATTATTCTGTGATGACACCAACCTGTAGCTGCTTGAGTCGGTTCTAAACTGTAACCACACACCTGTCATTTAAACACACTAACCTCACATTACTATTAAAGGCTTCAGTCTAAAATTAGCCACTAAAACCTCACATTCAAAATTGAGGAAATGTGAGAATCTGGGTCTCTAGTGGTTAAACGTACATTTCAGTGAACATGACGGATGGCATTTTAAGGCTATTGTACTTTTTTTTTTATTTAAAGAAATGTCTTTATTTTAAGTACTTAGTAAGTACATTTCTAGAAAGGCTTGAAAATTTGCTAGGAAAAACTCAGAAATTTCTAGATTCATCTCAATAGTTAAAAAAAAAACTGGGAAATTTTACAGAAAAACATTTATCAGTTTTAAAAGTCGAACAGTTTTAGACTTTTGGAAATCTTCTGTGTTTCAAACGTTTTACATTTTCCACTTTTCAAACTCAGAAATTTGCATGGTTTTTCCAGAAAATCTTTTTTGGGCAGAAATGTACCTTATTTTTTCTATCTGCAACCAATAGAAAATGTATTATTTATTACAATAAATAAGTGTCACACAAAACAGAATTAAAGTTTCTGTTTCAAACCCGTTCAGGCTTATGCAGTGGAAATCAGGAGACGTTTGGACTCTCAACAAAATGGACGTTGTTGAGAAGGAGATATTTCTACCCATTGCTTGTGTCACCAATCTAATACGTCCACATTGAACTTACCCCGGAACTGCATCTCCCACTCCCTCACGCTCTCCATCTGTACGGCGGTGAGGTCCGACAGGTCGTCGTACTCATCCCTCAGGGCGTCCTTCTCTGAGCAGAAGGTGGCCAGGCCCCTCGAAGCGTCTCGGCCGGCGAAGATACCGTAAGGGCCGTCTGTGAGAACCCAAACACAACGGCCACTGTGAAGAACACTTCATGAAGAACACTTGATAAGTTAAAATGGACAATTTCAGGAAGATTATATTCTAATAAGTATAACTGAGCTGTCAGAGCTAATGCTGCCGCCAAAAGAAAAAAAAAAGCACAAGTTACAATGAGCTCAATTTCCATTCTGATGATTCATATTTTTTTAAAGGGCAATTTTGCTCACAAAGACCAATATATTTTAGTCATGGTTTTGTTTCCAAGTAGTTTTTGTTTCTTTTTCATCAAGTTTTATTTTGGATATTTATCTTCCAGGCCCACAGTGCAGTGTTCTTTACAAAATTAACTTTTATCAGTCTTTGAGAAGTCAGACTCGCATTATTATGACGTTATTGGCCTCAGAACAACATTACCATATACACAGTCCAGTCACATTAATGTGACCACCACGTACTTTCCACTTCAGAGTTAAATAACCAATCACAGAAGGCAGGTGGCAGCACAGTGCAGTTGAGCGTATATAAAGGGTGTGTGTGGGCTTCGGAAAACATTTCAATCGTTGGCGTAATGCAGAAACGAAGCGATTTATCCGACGTCCAAAAGGGCATGATCATTGGCTTTCGGGCCAAGGGTGGAAGCATTTCCGAAACGGCTGAGTTTGTGAACTGTTCGCGTGCCGCCGTGGTAAAAGTGTACCGTGCATGGCAAAATGGGACTGTCCAAAATCAACGACGTGGCAAATGTGGTGCACCACGGGCCATAGATGACAGAGGCGAACGACGGTTGCGGAGATGCGTTCGGGCAGATAGACGGGCTACCGTTGAGCAACTGACCACTAAAATGAACCAAGGGGCTACCACAAGTGTCTCCCAAACCACTATTCAGCGAACATTGCTGTGTCTGGGCCTCCGAAGCAGACGCCTGGTTCGTGCACCTATGCTGACTGGTGTTCATCGACGACGAAGGCTAGAATTTGCACGCCAGTACAGCAGCTGGACGTCCACTGAGTGGCGACAGGTAGCGTTTTCAGATGAATCGCGTTTTATGCTCCATCGGACAGATGGACGTTGGCGTATAAGGCGTGAAACCTCTGAAAGGAACCACCCTGCAACCATTGCAGGAACGGTCCAAGCTGGAGGCGGGAGCATTATGGTCTGGGGAATGTTTTCCTGGCATTCTCTGGGTTCACTGATTATTGTGGAAGGCACGATGGATCAATACAAGTACGCATCTGTCCTTGCGGACCATGTCCACCCCTACATGCGCATTGTTTTTCCTCAGGATGATGGCATCTTCCAGCAGGACAATGCGAGGTGCCATACAGCTGCCAGTGTACGTGCGTGGTTCGAAGAGCACCAGGATGAGTTTACCGTCCTCCCCTGGCCAGCAAACTCACCTGACTTAAACCCAATCGAGCATCTGTGGGACCATCTCGATCGAGTTGTTCGCGCCATGGATCCTCAACCGCGTAATCTAGCGCAGCTGGCCACGGCATTAGAGTCGGCATGGCTCAACATCCCAGAGAAGACCTTCAGGGACCTAAGTGACTCTCTTCCTGCACGTCTCGTAGCAGTTCGCTCTGCGAAAGGTGGTTATTCTGGCTTTTGACAGATGGTCACATTAATGTGACTGGACTGTGTATTACAAAAATTACCGATTTATTATTAAATCAAATGTATTATTGTAACAGACCTAACCACAGATTTTGCAAAAAAAAAAAAATGAAAGGAAAAAAAGCAAACATTTTCCACTAAAATCTTACCTATGTTGCTAAAACAGACTTAATTTTATTATACCATATGTAGTTTAATTTCTTATGAAATCGTTTGTATCTATTCAATAATAGTTTTTCAAAGCAGTTTGAGAATTTTGCTGTATTAAATTCATTTGTAAATATTCGCTGCCTTTTTAATGATCACTTAGTCATTTTATTTAGACCCAGTTAAACATTAATGGATTCAACTAAAACCAAATTTAAAGCTGTTTAGAAAACAAACACAGGAGGAAATAACCCTGGTGTGTCAAACACTCCTTCACTTCACTCACCCGTGTGTGTGTGTGTGTGTGTGTGTGTGTGTGTGTGTGTGTGTGTGTGTGTGTATGTGTGTGTGTGTGTGTATGTGTGTGTGTATGTGCTGCATCACCTGTCACTCACACACCTGTTTCTTGCTTAAAGCTGTTTGTGTTGTGTGGAAACTAAAGGAGTATAAACTACAAAGTGACACTGAACAGCTTTCAGTGCCATTCAGTGTTGAATAGCACTGAAAGCTGTTCACCTTTTCAGATGCCAAAAGGAGAAGTTAACTTAGAAAAAGAGGCAGAACCATGACTGAACAATTCAGCCATCATTTCAAAATAAATGCGTGATCTTTATACATTTCTGGTCATATTATCATATCTGTCTCTTTAAGAAACTCCTGCTCTTTCTGAAAATCCGCCTTCTAAAAGATCACATGGCTCCTCTATTAACCCTTTAACAATGTTTCTACCAGCATTGCGCTGAGAAGTAGCTCATATAATGAGCTCAACAGATGTGTAGGTCCACCAGGAGTTTAATTGCTGCTGGCTAAACCTTCATAAAAGAACATCACTTTAAAAAAAAAAAAATCTGAAGCATACTTAAGGGTTAATCCTGTCAGTGCTGCGGAGAGCTCTGTGAATATACATCATAGTTTGTTTTTTGTATACTGCAATAACTACAGAGAAGAATTTGAGGTCAACTATAAAATTCTGACTGTTTCAAAGCTGCAGGGCAAGTCTCCAACTAGTCCTGCACCGCAGCCAGATGGGTGGAGGTGGGAGTGGCTCGCCACACCCCCGAAAAGCCCATCTGTAAACACAACTCTGAGAGGAGAGCTGATAAAGACCACAGGCTGCAACACCAAACATTCAAACCAGGACTTTTGTATGCAAGTAAACTGAGAAATCTTGCCATTTGAAAAGTAGCAAATATTATATTGCTTGTGATTAGATGTTTTTCTTGCTGAAACTTGTATCATCTTCCACAAACATCACCTGACTGTCACAGGGAGACGCTTCCGGCCCTTTAAGTTTTTCTGTGCTTTAGAGATTCAGGTCTGCTGGACTAACAAGCAAACTAACATAAGAAACTGCTAGAATCATATCTAGAGTCCAACATAGACCCGACAAGATGACATTGTAGTCGGTATTCATTTTGCCATTTGCCTAAACAGTTACGCTACTGAATTTAAAGACTTTGTACTACGATTGATCTGATGTAGATCAACATTTAAATCACACTGAATGGTTAAACTTGAACTAGATTACTGTAAACTCATCAAATTCAGCCCTGTTTCCACAAACTGAATAAAGCTTTCAGAAATCAAAAAGTCCATTTTACAGTTTTACAGTCTGTCAATACTGTTGAATAATTAAGTCCAGCTTTGACTTGTATTAGTTTTGAAACTAAATTTTCTTTAAGGTTATTTCAACACAGTTCAACCTTTTTCTTTCACTCTTGAGTTTTCAGAACAGGAAAAAAACAATAAAAACAAATCAAAAACCGTTTTCTCTGGCCTGTCATTCTTGGAAGGTTCAGCACTTATCAAAAATCAAAACTTGTCTGACTTGTCTGAGTCCTGATCAACAATTCTTCTGAGTGACGAACTGATGTGTAGCACAACAAACTGGCCTCTTTAGCAGCAACAACCAACCAAATCACATTTGAACTTCACTTTATACAGAGGAGCTAAATTCAACCTTTCCTACCTAAATCTACCCCTCATCCGGTCCGATAAACATTAATGTTCACTATGTACAGTTTTAATCACTATACCAAGCGGGGAGACTGACTACACAGCTTTAGCTGCTCCGTATCTACAAGCATGTCAACAGGCTAGCTGGCTAACATTAGCATAATAAATTATTACTACTAACATTCAGGTCCTAACATATAACTGCCACTGTAAAATGTCACAGCTTAACTGACAGTACATGCAAACTTGGGGGGAGTTGTTATTGTTACAAGTCACGAACTCAAAAGCTACGCTACCAAGCTAACGGCTATGATCCCATTCAAAACACACAAAGCCAAGGAGCTAAGCTAGAGCGGTTTGCGCCCAATTTTTGGTCCAGAAAGCCTCACTACAGGCGGCAACGTGTCAACCAACTCCGCTGTTTTAGAGCCAACGTCCGCAACCCCTTCACCTTTTCCGTAAAACTTTCTGCCGCTGGTCACGTCAAAAACTTTCATGTTCACGGCCATGAGGATGCGGGGGTTCTGGACACCGTCGTACTCCTGCAGCTGCTCCAAAGTGAAGTCCCGTCTCCTCATCTTGGTGAGCGTCGGGGCCTCGCCGTCCTCGGCCCCGTCGGATACGAGCCGTCTGCCCCACCGCCGGTACACTACCACACAAACCGCCACGACCAGAACCAAAATGCTGATATTCAGCAACATTCCGCCCGAGCCGAGGTGTCTAACCAGTCCGCCTCCCCCTGCCCGCTGTTTGTGCCATCTACTCCGCTCCAACTGAGTCCATCGTCCGCCATGCTGCCCAGTTTGCGCCTACCCGCCCCTGGCAAGATGAGGCGTTCAGGTGCCGTCGGGAATTCCAGAACCACTAGTTGAGCGAACGTTCAGTGTCGAAAAGTGATGACCCGGGACAAGAGACCATCAGCGACAGTTAAGCGCGCGGTATTCTTCTAGACAGAAACGGCGGGAATCTTCTCCTAGAAACACAGCATAAGGAAATAAACGATGCGAATGGCGACACCAAACAAACAAAAAAAAAACGAGTAGACCTTGAAGGGGACAGAGTGGTAACAGAAATTCTAAAATTTGAGCTCAAGTTGGCACGAATTTAGAATAATGTAAGCAATAATAATCAAATGAAACAAAAACATGCTCTAAAACACAAAATAACACAGTCGATTAAAAAAACATACATAATAAAACATATAAGATTTGAAAGTATACAGCGGACCATTCCATACAAATGAACAAACATAACAATGAGAACGGTGACTAATTTGCCTAAGAAAGTAGTGAGACTTTTTTTTCTAATTGAACGTTCTTATTTAAATGTAGCCCAATTTTACAGTTGAATCTATTTTTACCTGCACGTTTCTTCTGACTGAAAACAACATTACTGTTTCGGAACGTCCCAGCTGGAGTCCAGATTAGATTCTGATAGAGGCTTTTCAATCTCAAAAGACTTGAAGATCATCAGAAATATTCTCAAAGGTACATGTGAAAACTTGCATATAAACATGCCAGAGATGGCATAAACAAATCACCAAAAGAAGAAACATGTGATACTCACATGCAGTATCACCATGTGAGGATGTGTTCATTCAGATAGAACTTGGGCTCTACATAACATTTTGAACTGATCCATTTACCAGTGAGTTTTAAACCAAGACCATGAGGTGTGAATTCTGAAAATGATGTTGGTCTCACTTTCAGCATTAAAGTGAGTCCGAGCTTTTATGCAAATTTTACAGAAAACCTAAACGACTGAGGACTTTTACAGGGTAAAGTTGGTGAAAAATTCCCTCAGATGATACTTGACTGAACTAAATCCTCTTCTGAGTCCACCAAATGTGTGTTTGATATTCTATAAAGGTACCGACTGATCGATTTTATAAAACATTTTGTGATATCTCTGTTACAAAAACAACAATTTTCTGGCTTGGCCATGACAACATATCTATATATATTGTAAGCATTTTAAATATCTTCTCTGACTTGTTTGTGTGGGTTGAGATCCTAAGACAACAGGGAAAAAGTGATAAAGAGGAGATTAGAGGCAGACAGAGAAAAAAGATAGAGAGAGATCTACCTGATGACTATCGATCCACTCTGGCTCTGCCCATGAATTTTGGATGAGAGTATGAAGATTTATCAGTACAGTCTGCCCATCACTCTGTATGCTTGGTGACATCACAAAGGATGTTGTGAAAATAAATAAATCCCACATGGCCTCTTGCAATTCTGAAGGACAGCATATAAACAAAAGGAGTAAATTTCTGCCAAAAATCTCAGAAATTTCTGAGCTCCAAAGTCAAAAATTGGTTTGGAAAAAAAAAAAATCAGAAATTTTTTAATTGATCTCAGAACCTTTCTAGAATTTTTTCTAAGCTGTTGCATTTTACTACTTCTTTATATTGTTAATTATATTGGCATGATCACCAATAATTTGAGTCTTTTAGCAATAATTTACTATTTAATTCAATTGTCATCTGAACGATTAATAAAAAAAAATGCAATTTAGGCTCCCTTGATATGATAAATTCCCTGTCATAAATATTTGAGTTGATAAAAACTTGTGATTCTGCTGTTTTGAGTACATGTGTTGTCTGTAAGCTGTCTGACCGTGACATCTGCCGCGCATCTTCTGGCTCTTCCTATCATCCAGGATTAAATTGTTACCGTCTCGCCATCTGATGCTGCCCACCATAGATAGGAATGCCGTCCTCCAGTTAGCTCGTTTACAAAATAAATATCCTACCTGAAGACAGCACAATTATGCTAAGTTAAATATTAGTCCAAATACAATCATGTACTGACATGTAATAGACCGCTATCTGGAGATCATGTGTTCACTGACGCAGTTAGATGCAACATCTCATTCAATAATTTTGTTTGCAATTATTTCTCCATTTAGTTATTTGGCACATGTTCAAACGTAAATAGTTTGAGTGACACATAAGAGTTTTATAAACTGAGATCCAGAAAGCTACAAATTACCCCACCCCAGCATTTCTCAGTAAAACCCCCGAAATAATCCAAATGAAGAGATTTAGGCTTTTTATGTATCCATTGGAAGGAAATGTGAATTTCTTTTTCATTCCAACATTAAGGTTTCTGTGTATTTTTAAATGTCTAGAAGTTTCAGTAGTTTTTTTTTTTAAATACTTGATGGTATAACATCACACCTCGGTTCATGTGTTCATTTAAAGAATAAACAGCAAGTCCAATCAGACTCAACTGACTTCACTGAGATGTTGCTGGGAAGAAAAAGTTGCCGATCAGGCTCAACGACTTCGAAAAGAGCAACGCAGGACAGACGACAAAACAAGTTTGTACAATCAGTCTTATTTTATATTTTTTTTGCATTTTACAAGTCAAGAACATGCAACACTTTATTCTGAAACACTCAAAACACACTACTGGTAACAAATCACTTCTTCGAATCAAATGAATAATGGAATAGTAAATGATTTTTATAGTATTTACATTTTTTTTGTTTAAATTCAACTCAAACCTTTTATGTCCAATGAAGTAAAGGAAAGTTAACATTTAAAGTGCTCTAGAGCACCAAGCCTCAAACATAATATGAAGTAAACTTTAAGCTAAAAATATGCTGTAGTTTTATGACACTAGCTCACACCCATAATTCCAGCAGAAATATTTATTTTTTGTATTATATTCAATGCACAAGCAAGTAAAAACTGCAATGATCGCCTAAGACTATTAATTCAATCAAGTCAATGGAAAAAACAAAACAAAACAAACAAAAATAAAACAATAAATTAAGCTACCTCTGGGTGTAAAATGGGACTTAAATCTTCCCAGAAAAATAATGGGATGATTTCTGCAGCTTTTTAATTAAAAAAAGAAAAAAAAAAAGAACACAGTTTAGATTAGTTGTGATATGTAGCAGTCAGGCTGAGAAACATCTGTTAGCCTCAGGGTCAGTACTTCTCAAATTCATGACTGCACCCCTCAACCTGATTGTCACCATGGAAACTGTAGATGTCGGGGAGGGGGGGCTGGTGAACTTGTAAAGTAGCGTTGCTTTTAGAGTCCTTCCAACCCCGAACAATAAGGAAGACCTTTAAAAAAAAATCTAATACACTCTTGACATCATGATGGATCAGATTTAAGGCACACAAGACTATCTGCCGTATCTCTTATCTTGGCAACCTACAATCACAGTTGAACAGCTCTTTGAAAGACCCGAGCGGTTTACAGCGATCAATGTACTCAAAGGAGTTTGGCATCTGAGAGAAAAAAGGCAAAATGCGGGGAATGCATTTTTTTTTTTGTTTGTTTTGTAAACGTTATAAGCTGTCGCCGGGCAAACAAATTCAAGCTTACTGCCTACGTTTGCTTCCTTTTAAAACTGAAATGCGCCGATAAAAACAATCAAATTAAAGTCGAGCTCCTCGTTCGCTCAGCCGCTTCACGTCCATGCGGTTCGCTGTGACCTGAGAGCGGCGGCCGCTTCTCTCCGCTGGCCAGGAGCTTCACTTGTTGGGGGAAACTCCGTCTTTCTTCGCCGCTCTGCTGTCGGGCTTTTTGCCGGGGTTGGACGGCGCCGTCGCTTTCTGGGTGCCGTCTTTGGCCGAGCTCTGTGTGGAGGCGGAGGACAAGGCGGCGGTGGGCTGGGGGGGCACGTTGGCGGATTTGGAGGCCTGCGCGGGTTTTGAGGTAGAGTTGGAAGGGTGTCTTCGACGCCTTCCTTCATCCCCGGCCGAGGATGACGGATATCTCCTCCTGCCGCCCTCGTCTCCCATTGGAGGCTGCGGGGGAGGATCACAGTTTAAAATCTGTGACGATTGTCTATTACTGACGGGAAATAACACTCCAACCAAAAGGAAGAGGTCTCAAACACTCACCACCACCCTGAAGTCCTCCAGGTTCCGGAACTTTGAGAGGTGCTCCTGCAGCTTCGGGTCAATGGGTTGGTTCTTTATCCTGGAATACTTCAGGAAGGCCCAGAACTTCTCCAGTCCGTACAGCTGACCTACAGGAAAAATAACATTTAGCTTTAAAGGATCAGTGTTGCGTATTTTTCAGGGACATGGTACCATTTTAAAGCACAATCTAGAGACTATGTTAACCTGTGCTGTTATAAAAATGTTATAAGTATGACTTAGAGATTTGACTCCTTAATTTAATGCCTTGAAATTGGGCCTCTGTCTCTTTAAGAAGCTCCTGCTCTTTCTGAAACTCTGCCTTCAGGAAGTCATCACAACATGGCTCCTCTACAATGTTAACGATGTTTTTTGCCAGTGTTGCTTTAAGAAGTAGCTCCTATAATGAGCTCAGTAGACAGGCAGGTCCACAAGGTGTTTGCCAATTGCTGCTGGCTAGTCTGAAGGAGCAGAGTGGGAGAGAGCTGCTCTGTGAGGCGGAAGCTTGGAAACTTTAAGGCGGCGCTAGGTCTAAGCAGGCGTTTTGCACAGCTGAATGTTGCCATGGAAATTAAAGGATTTCTTAAACATGCATGAAAGAATCAAAGCAACACTCCAACACTAATGAGGGAATAACATTATAACATGATGTATCAATAAATTTGATCAATAGATCAATAAATTTGATTTTACGTAACACCAACCCTTTAAAGTTTCTGCACAACCGCAGCAACAAGATGTAGTTTTTAACAGAGATCACATATTAGTATATGAATCAGTCTTGATGTGGAAAAAAAAATTCTAGATTGTGTATTGGTGACAATGTTCTCGATCTATAAGGGCAGATCTATTCAGTCTAATTCTATGCTTTGTGCTCTGAGTGACATCATTCTTTATTATGAATTTTACATCAGTTGCACTTTCCATTTGAAACAAGGTTTCTTACAGTTTAGTTGTTACATATTTGACCAAAGTAGTCAACCTGTTGTTTTTATCAGTTTATTATTTATTTTCCATTGGCTGTTCTACTCCTAATTTCACTGACTGGAGAAATGAAAGTTGTTTATACCCGTTTGACCAAGCTAGTGGATCTGTTGGTATATTTCAGTGAGCTGTTCTGGTGCAAAGTTAGTAGATACATTTGTAATTAAGTACATTTATGTTTAAAATTGTTTTTTTAAAAGTCAATTCAGCTGTTTTTCTGCATCAAATTAAAGTCTTTGCTTGTAATGGAACAAAAATGTGGATAAGCTTTAGTAGAAGGAATATGTTTGTAGTTAGTTTATTGATGCTTTCCTTCACAGGTGAAGGCGACACCTTGGAGAGGACAGCTGTCTGATGAAAGGACGACCCACAGGACAGGACTGGTAACAGATTAAATGTCTAATCAGCTAAACATCCACTATGAGAATGAGAAAGAAAGCAGCAGATTAACTGGGATAAGCATATTTCACCTCACTTAATTGAAAGTGAACTTAAAATATAAATTTCATTCAAATACTTGAATTATTTGCCTAAGATACAATAAGTTGCAGTAACACAGGCTAGTGAAAAACATTGAACATGATTTTTTTGGAGATCAGTGATCTGACTAAATAAAGCCTTTATAATATGGAGCTACAAGTACTTACATGTAGAGGTAAGACTGTCAACAGCATTTCTATCAGCTTTGTCACACAGCCCTGTTGGATATTTAATGGCAGATGCTTGTACATTTCCAAGAAGCATCCTACTGATAGATTTATACACACTCCATAGAAAACACCCTCATCTTCAGTAAGGAATGCAGTACAATTCCATTTTCAAAAAAGAAAAAAACTGAGGCAGAAACTCTAAAGGGAAACTTATGAAGAGAACAATGAGCCATCTAGAACAGGAAATAAACAGTTAAAGCCTTTCCTGTTCAATCCCCCGTTTAGTTTCACTCGGTTGAAACAGGTTCAGAGGGAACGCGATGTCTAAAACCAGTTTTCACTTCTTTTAAAAGAGCCACACTTACACAGGGAGGGGAGATGCTCTTTTCTAAACAGATTCCACATCAACTTCTCTGCTGCTTCTGTGTACCAGACCAGACTGACCCCCCCCCCTTCTCTATCAGTCCCCTTTAGGGCACAAACAGCATATAAGCAGAGTCTTTCATTTCCTGGAAAACAAATGAAAACGTTCATGACTTATCCTGCAGTGAAGGGCGTTTGCCAGCGGAGAAATCCAAAGAATTCTTCTTCTTCTTTTTCCCAGTATTTCAAGTTGCAAAGACAAAGTGTTCAGTGTTTGGTAAAACTGCAGCACCTAATAAATCCCAACAGCACTTTGTCTTTGCATCAAACAGATTTGTGCAACCAATCAGATTCTGGCGAAACTCTGTTAGCGTTCTTTAGCCAAAGTTAGTTACCTTTCTCGAAGTCCTTCAGGGTCTCCTCTTGGAAGTCTTTGAAGAGATCCAACCTGAATCTCTTCTCCAAACCGTAGCTGTAGTATCTGAAGAGGCATTCCAATCCATACCTGCAGAAGGAGAATAGTTAGTAGCAGGGCTGAAACGATTCATCCGATTACTGAAATAATCGTCAACTAATTTAGTAATCAATTAATTGTTAACTGCAGTATAAAGTTAAAAAAAGGTTTATTTTCTGAGTTTTCTGAGTAGTAATAAAACCAAAACTGTACAAAAATATATACGTTTTGTACTTAAGATTTAAAAAAAAAGTTTGTTTGTCTGTGAATATATTCTATGCAGAACTCAAGTGGCAATGTAACGTTGTATTATGTGATAAAAATTGTGTTTTAAAATGTCATAACGCATCATTAAAACTGCATTTTGCCATAGTTGAAGTAAAATGTAAGAAGATCCTGGAAGGCATTTTGAATCGTTTTGCCTTGAACGGTATGAAAGTTGATACTGAGCGTTCTGGATGAATCTGAAAAGACTGAAAATGACCAAATGTTCAGTATTTATGTTGCCAGGAGCCACGCAAAGACATTTTGTTATCAAATTCACTCTTGTGTCTTTGTGTAATAATAAAGTCTAATTCTACTTTAGAGCCAAATACTTTAGGGATTCTGGGTTGCATTTGATAATTTTTATTTCAAAATCTAAAATCCTGGATCAGACCTATGTGGAGTATTTCTACACCAAATAAAGATTCTTAAAAACAATGTTTGGGAACTTTAAAGCATCTCTGGAAACAAAAAGGGAGCACTTTGAGTTGGAAGTAGCAAATCCTGTGTATTTTCTGGTGATGAGCCTCAAAGCGAACAGCCAGGAGAAGCGGACGAATGAATCCGCTGATTCCTGTGTGATGAAGGAGATGTGAGGCGTCTCAACTACTGGATGGGTTTGTTCTTCCCTCAGACTGCACAGAGCTGAGCCAGTCACTTATTCAGCCAAGAATGTGGGTTTGGCAGGTGTGAGGAGGCGCCTCTGGCAGATCCAGCAGAAAGCAGCTTAACCCTGTGCTGTCCAAGGTTGGAGGTCACGCAACGACACAAGCTCAACCAATACAGATCAATCGATGGGATTTCTGTGGCCAACTTACAAAGACTCGATCTACTGATATCAATTTAAACGATTCTGACTTTAAGAATTACAGTTTGAAATGGTAGACACAGTGTTTTCAAAATACTTTCTCAGTTACAAAAACTATGCAGGCTTTTAAAAAATACTTTAAAACAAACAGAATGCCCACAAAGTTGACATCAGTTTTATCATCTTGTACTGCAGATTAGTAAGGCTAGTGTTTTTAAAGCAGCAATCTGTGTGTGTGTGTGTGCGCTTTTCCCTCGGTGCTGGGTTTGACGTCAAGGTAACAGCATTTCAGTTAACAGTTTTTTCAACATGGTGATGCCCGTAGACGTTGTTCAAGGCACCTCTTACAAACATCTTTTCTAAGCTAAACTTTCCATAAGCAAAAACCATTTTTCATATTGAAACACAAAGTCGGAACTGGAAAAGTCAAACTTTTCAAGTGTTTCATTTGACTTCTTTTTTGACTGAAAAGTCGGAATTTCCGAGTTCCGACTACAAACGAGATACACCATCAACCGTGGGGTTTCCAAAAAGCTGCAGAGGTTCCCAAACGTTTTATGGCAGTGGCTGAAAGGTCAAAGTGATAAGACAGAGCCGTTTTGCTTCACATTTACCTGCTGAATGTCCTGAGTAAAGAGCAAACATGTCAAAATACAATGTCTTCTCACATCTCTGTGCTTCCTCTGACCTCAGTTTTGAATGGAGCACTAATACTGAAAACAGTTTCAGTAATATTCAGCGTTTTCAGAGATACCTGATAGCACTCTGCTATGGTGCGTTCGTTGATTGAAAAAAGATCTGATTTTTGATATTCTCGCCTGGAAATTTTTGCATTTCTGTTTATTCTGTCTGCTTGGTCTCCAGGTTTCACTTCCACCTCAGAATGTGTTGTGAGAAACAGAACCCGACCATCGGTATGGAGTTGAGGATTTAACTGTTTCATGTTTGTCTCACCTGTAATTTTCTTTGGCATCTTCAAGTGCAAACTGTTTGAACTCCTCGTACATCTTTCTGTTGAAGTTGTCCCTGAGAAAGAAGGACCAAAACCTGAACAGAGTGTTCATCTCCTGAGACTGACCGACCCCCAACCGTTTCCTCTCTAGGGAGAAGAAAAACAAAAGTTAGCGTGCGACGCTAAAAGCAGAGTGCTGGCTGCTGCCTGAAACAAGACGCGTGTGTCTCTTTACCGTTAAGGCATCTTCGGCGGTACTTGTGGTATCCCTGCTGGGTGAAGCCGTTGTCTCTCAGCAGCTCGTGAGATGGATGCCAGAACTTGGGCAGAGACTGGGGAGTGCAGCCGTAGCTTCCTGTCAGCGGAGCGCCTTCTGATGGAGAAGCGTTGGAGCTGCTGTGGACCCGCCGGCAGAAAAGATTCATGTAACCGTAGGCAACGATAACGAGACGCGCTTTTAATGGTAGACGAGCCTGTACTGCTACTTTTATATTACGGCTGCCTCAAAAATATATTTGTAAAGCTATTTTTTATTGGAACATGTTGGTTTCTGTGACTGTATTAACTGCTGATCATGAAAATTTGAAAAAGAACCTCAAAAAATCTTTAACGGATAATGACATAATATTGAAGATTATTTTTGTGTTTTAATCTCTTTTAGAAAATACAACAGAAAGTTGTTGAAACGTAGAGCTGGACGATAAATTATATATATATATCATGATATGTGATCAATATCAATAGATGTCTGTTAGAATATTCAATGTGAATTCCCATCCAGAATCGCACAGCATTCTGGGGAATGTAGACAGAGGGAAGAATTTAGCTGCTCAAACCTGTCACGACTAGCTAAGAAAAGTTGGTGGCCTCAATTAATCCCCTCACTCTTTGGTTACCTAGCAACAACCTGCTGAGTAACTTGCGCAGCAGTTGTTTCAGGTTTTGTCTCCGTGCCTCATAACTGCTTAAAAATAAAAATAATGACAGAGAGAAAACTGTGGACAAACCTGGAGCAGCTATAGTTGGGTAGAATTTCACATATTTAAAGCAAAAAACTATCCATCCAGGCATTTTCTTTACACCCTTGTCCCTTAGTGGGGTCGGGAGGTGCTGGTGCCTATCTCCAGCTAACGTTCTGGGCGAGAGGCGGGTCACACGCAACACAAGAGACACACAGGACAACCATGCACACACACACACACACCTAGGGGCAATTTGGAGAGGCCAATTAACCTGACAGTCATGTTTTTGGACTGTGGGAGGAAACCGGAGAACCCGGAGAAAACCCACACATGCACAGGGACAACATGCAAACCCCATGCAGAAAGACTGGGGCCAGGAATCGAACCCAGAACCTTCTTGCTGCAAGGCAACAGCTCTACCAACTGCGCCACTGTGCAGCCAACAAAAAACTAATCAATAATTATTATTAATTGATATGAAATGCTTATATCCTGATAGCCATATCGTTCAGCCCTAGTGAAACGTCAGTACCACTCATGTTATCAGACAGTACAGAAATCACTCCAGTTTTAAGAATATTATATAGGGCAAAAAAATACAAGAACAAAGGGTTAATGCATGTGAAAGCTGGTTTTGTGAAAGAAATGTTCCTTGTTTGCTCTTCTATTGGTTGGAGCTGATAACAAGCCCCTTAAAGGCGGTGTTCTCATCATTACAGCTAGTGAAGCAGCGCGGTCTGACCTGATGGATGCAGAGCGCGGCCGGTGCTCACGGGAGTCCATCACCCAACCAATGTGTGCCTCCTGCGGGGGGTTTGAGCTGTGGCGGGTCTTCTTCTTTCTTGGCATCTGGAACAGAAACCAGACGTTCACATTTATCAGAGTGGTTTGGTTTTTTAGCGCTTCTTTGAAGACAAACACATTCCCTACTGTGTGAGTGTTTTTTTTTAAAAGATTATTTTTCATTTTCTTAACAGGTGATGTGACATTTGCAAGTTTTATTTGTCTGGACTAAGGGCAAAATTGCTCTTTGTATTGCAAAGGGAGCAGAACCTCTGTTTTAGATGAAACCAGATTCTTCTGGTAAAGTCCAGAAAGAAATCCAACAGAATCTGAAGCAAAACTTGGAAATTGATGTTGAGACAGTTTGAACAGTGAGATTTAGCTTGACCTACAGCTGAAACCAGATATTTACACAAACTGAACAAAAAGACAAACATGTTTTTCTCCGTCTGAAGTTGACCAAACCCTTGCAGGTTAAAATACAGTTACCCCCGACACCGACCAAATCTGTGTAAAGCTTTGAATTTTAGGAGAGTCACAACAAAAATAATGTTAAAAATGTTTTCTGGTATTTGTCAAATAGAAATAATAATTATAATTGACCCAAGATAAAAGGTCAGATTTGGTCAGATTTAACTTCAGATAGTGAGAAAAAAATGTGTTTGTGTCTTTTTACTCAGTGTATGTAGGTATCTGATTTCAACTGTATTTGGGGGAAAAGGAAAAAAATGTGCAACATATTTGACACTGTAACTGCAGTAAAAGGTCATTCATTGTGTGTGTGTGGTTGTTATTTGGTCACACTTTCTTCCTATAACCAGTATCTCTTCTTTCATGGCAACTTTTCCTCAGCAAGCTTCATTCTCTAAAAACAAGTCAGCACAGCCTTTTATCGTTTCCTGCTGCTAACCAACAATTTTTCCTGATATTAAGGAGACTTTGTAAAGCTTAAGAATCAGAATCATGAGTGCTACAAACCTGTCCATCAATGGCGCCGCTCTCCTTCATAACGGGGTAGAAGCGTGGGGTTTTGTTGGGGTCCTGGCGTCCAGGTGTGCGAGGAGTTCTTGGGGTCCGGGGTTGAGAAGTGCTGGGGGATTCTGGGACCGTTGTAGGGAGAGACCGAGCCAGATCCGATCCGCTCTCCACTGTTAAAAAACACACACACACACACACACACACACACACACACACACACACACACACACACACACCACACACACACACACACACACACACACACACACACACACACACACACACACACACACACACACACACACACACACACACACACACACACACACACACACACACACACACACACACACACACACACACACACACTGTTCTTTAATCTTGTCCCAGAATTACATGCTATGCCTCGATGAGTTAAGATCAACACTGATAAACAGGTAAACAGATAAAATTGTGGCTAAATCTTTGTAGTACAATGCAGACTGTAAAGCTTATAGTTATGAAAAAATATACATTAAGGCTCTAATGATTCATCAAATGACTTGAGGACCTCGATCATTAAAATTCCTAGAGGCAAATTTTCTGCCTCCAGGCTTTGTTAAATTATATTTTACTATTTTTAGACTTGGTAGTGTAACTTTCTGAAATTTTAGCTTCTGTTTTTTATCATCTTCCAGCTCTGTTTTCTTGCTTATCAAAAAGTGTGATAAATGACAAACACAATAAAAAATACATTAGAAAATTCTAATTTATAAAGTTTTTCATACTTCAAACTTAAGACTGAAAGTAAAGTGTAATGTGTGTTTTTTAACTTTTAAAAAGAAATATGAAATGTTCTATTTGTCATCCATTTCTGCACTTGCATCCCCCCCACACACTTGAAACTAAACGTGCTATTTGAAATTATTTTAAGCAATAAAATGTTTTCTTAGCAAAGGAATGACATTTTCTCTTTTGTATATTTCTTTGACTAGATTCAGTACTTCAGCGGTGTCCAAAGTCGGTCCTTGAGGGCCGGCATTCTTTAAGGTTTAGTTCTCTGCTTGGTGGTAGTAACAACCTTTTCAGCATGAGAATGCCGGCCCTCGAGGACCGACTTTGGACACCACTGAAGTAGTTACTACAGAAGGGAAAAATCTTTCACCCTATTAATTGTCAGAATAATCGACATGATAATAGATTAGTGCAACAATGGTTTACAGTGCAGCTCCACAAACTCACCTGTCATGGGAGGAGGAGGGACCTCCTGGTTCGGGTCAACGGGAACTTTGGGAGTGAGGGTGTCAAACTCGTCTTTACTGATGACGTTTAACTTCTTGAAGTTCTCCACATCCTGCTGGAGAGGACAACTCGAGTTCAACTCGCATCTTTAAATGCACAACGGCTGACTAGTCTATGAGGATGCACAATATGCCAAAAATAGTGCATTAATTGTTGGCTAAATATTTAAGTAGCATGCTTTCAGGATGCATATGCCTGTATTAAAATTGGTGACACTGGTTTATTGGGGCGGTATTGTGTTATTCAGGTACATAGTGCCATTTTATACCGTAATGAAGTAACTGTTACCTTCAGTTGTTAAAAAATTTATATATATATGTAGATATATATTTGACTTTGTAATTTAATGCCTTGAAATTGGGTCTCTGTCTCTTTCAGAAACTGTAGCTGTAAGGAACTGCATCCTTGAGGGTGGAGCTAGGTCCACCCAACCATTTTGCAATGCTGAATAGTTGCCATGGAGATTAAAGGATTTCTCAAACATAAATGAAAGGATCAAGGCAACACTCCAGATTTGTTTTTGATGAGGGAGTAACATTATAATATGATGTCAAGTTTAAGAGTCGACTTTACATAACACTACCCTTTGAAAATTAGAGTAAAAAATAGATTGCAAAGGTAAGAAGTTAGATTTCTTAGGAAAAATTACATCAACTCTAGTTTACTCTTGCCTTTAGTTGTAATTGAGCTCTCAGTTTGGGCTGACAACACGACAACATGCAGGTCCACACAGCTGATAATGCCAGTGGCTGCAGCCATGTGGGCCGGTGTGACACACAACAGATGTGGCGTAGACTATGATCTTTACACGCCTGCATCAGATGTACGATAGTGGAGAAAAAAAAAAAACTGCAGATGGCCTTGGTGTGTGTGTGTGTGTGTGTTCAGGTGGAGGATTTTCCACTTTATTGACGACCTTTGAGCTCAAAACGAGCTGACGTTGCTAAAAAAAAAACCGACGACAAACATGAGGAGGATGATTTCAAACCTACTTTGGAAGACGTGCCATATTTATATGTACATGACACGTTTTATTTACTGCGGTTTATCGTTACAAAGGTGAGCGTTATGTTTCTTGTGGTTAAAATCTGCAGAACAAAGAAAAATAATGGTTCCAACATACAATCAACTAAAAATATAAGTGTTCAAACAGTACAAAGTCTGATCAGAAAAAGGCAGGGGAGATGTTTTCTGATTATCCATCTGGGTAATCTTGCAAATACAATCTGAGAAAGCCAGTCAGACCTACAAGAAAATAGTGTATTTGTAGCTTTAAGAACTTACTATCAAATGTTTTAAACTTGCAACTGCTTTTTTAAAATTTTGATAGCACTTCCAGATTATTTTATGCATCTATTTATTATTTTACACTGGTCAAAATTATGTCTAGAGTTTTGAAGCTGTCTGCAGTAAATGATGCCTATCACAGATCAGCCAATGGCTCTCGCTCTCATTTCCCTTCTCCTTATCTCTTCCCCTCCACATACAACTCATCCTCCTTCTCGAAGATCTGCGGAAGGTCTACGCAGTATTTTCAGTTAAAATACATAGCTGGAGGCAGGAGGAAAGAATACAGCTGATTCATTTCAGCAGGATAATGACTGCATGTTATTCTGGCTGCACAAGAGCAAAGCAGTGGAACTCGTCCAATCAGGTTTCCCCCCTTTAAAAAATAAATTGTTTTATTCAACTGCATGAAATCAGAAGGTTTTATGGTGATAACAGTTTAAGTAATAATTTTTCAAGTAATTATAGTTTTTCAATAGGCAATACTTTACTACGACTGTCGTGAACGACTGCATGCTGGTTTTATCCCATAAATTTACTGCTCCTGCCCAGAAATTATGTCGCATCACGCTGTGTAACGTAGACCTAATGATCTTAAAGTGCACGCTTTCTGCAGACGCAGCAGCTTTTCTAAAAGCAGGTCACTCGGCTCTGGAAGCAGCTGTCTGATACGTGAAAAGCTTGTGCAGAAGGAAAGGTTATTTTAGTCCCTCTGCACACATCATGAAGCAACCGCACTGCCAAAGAAAAACTTTACAGTATGTCACCATACTCAGGGTGGCAGAGAAACTGGGTTCTGCTTACACCTGGATGATCCCATAAAGAATGTTATTAAATACTTCTACAAAGTTGCTACATTGAGTATTATTGAATTTAACTTACTGGAAAGAGAGGCAAAATGGATGTTTAAGATGCTGTGTGATACACTCAGCTTGTATGACTTTACCAATAGCTATCAAAAACAGCCAAAAAAATGACTGTGCCTAAAAGCTTCACACAGGATTCCAAATCTAAGCGCAACTATCAATACATTTATTTGCACAATTTTCAGCTTTCAAAAAGAATTATTAGGAAATGAAATTATTATCTATAGCATTTCAGTTTCTGATGGCTGTGAGAAAGCAAGACTTTCTGCTGATAATCTGGCTCAGACTTTATTAAGAGCTTACAGGGGCAGGAGCCCAGGGTGTCAATTTTTGGGGCGTCAGATTTTGGTAGAAAAAGAAAAATAACAATAAAATCATGCAATTGGAAATGATTAAGCTTGTTTTAATTTACTGGAGGGAGCTGTAAGTGGAAGATGATGACTGGATCAAACATAGAGATGTTGTTTTTGCCTCCAAGTGTACATGTTCAACCTGACTATCTCTACATTTATGTTACGATGCATTTTCTGCATATGAGAAGTATTTAACAAAAAAAATTAACTTAGGAGTTAAATATAGGTGTTAGGCTACCACTGTCTCACCTTGCTGCATTCGATCTGCTCCTCTCCCTTCCACAGGTCCTGTTCATAGTAGTACAGCCCGTCGTTGATGGCCTTGGCCAGATCAGTTGTGATCTTGGCCCGGGACTCGTGGTTTCCCGTGCGATCGCCGCCGGGGTGTTTGCGGAGGTACGGCGGGGTCTGGGTGACAATGAGGATCTTGTTGACGTCTTGGTCGTCCAGCTCGTAGTCCGAGTCGTCTTCGTCCGACCAGTCAGTGAATTTGTTCTTCCTGGGCGCCATCTGCTCCATCTCCTCGTCGAACATAAAGTCCAGCTCCTCCTGGTCCGGTTCGGCTCGGGGAGGCGGCTGGCTGCTCTCAGCAGGGGGGGCCTTGGGTTCCCCCTGGAGGGTGGGAGGAGGTTTGAGGAAACATCAGGTTAAGACCAAAATCTGAGTAGAGTATTCTGGCAAAGTATCCATGCCACGAGCCAGACTTTTAACCCTCTTAAGACCAACCTGTCGGCGCCGACAGGATTTGGCTTGTGCTCTTCCCATTACCGTAATTTCTGAACCGTTCAACATATCAAAAAAATTCCAAAAGTGCAGAAAAGCTGAGACATTGCGCTTTCAGGGCATATACGGTACATTATGGTAGTCACCCCGGAAGGTTTGATATGAACTCGACCAATCACAAGGAAGATTCTCCGTCATGTCATATCTGTCACCCAACCTTCTCTGTATCGTAACTCCTGAACGGTTGGTCGCATTGAAAAATTCAAAAAGTATTAGAAGGTGCATAAAATAAGCTTTTCAACGGTGTATCACAAGTGCAAATTGCAGCAGATATTAGAGTAAATATTTTCGTTGCGAAATTTCCCTGCGTAGCTTCGCGTTGCATTAGCGGAGTAGCGGCGAGAGAGAGAGAAAACGGCAGAGGACGAGTTGAAATTGCACGTAAAATTATAGAAATGTCTAAACAAAATCCACCAGACTGATAAAGAGTCCCAGAAGGCTGATATCTGAAGGCAGTGAACTGGTTATGAGAGACATAACCAGCAAATTGTAAAGCTAACGTTGGCCAGATGAATGTTGCGCAGCAATTGGCTGTTAGCTCCATCTTGGTTCCTGCATCATTTGTGCAATAATTATTTACTATGCTGAAAATAAAATTGTGGTCTTCCAAAAATAATGCCCTAAGTAATATTTTTACCTAAAGTGATTTTGGCAAAAAGAAAAAAAAAAAAACACCACTTTGTTTCTGCCAAAAGATGAATTGTGGATAAAAACAACAACAAACAAATCAGCCATGTGAGGGATTGGTGACCTGTCCAGTGTGTCCCCTGCCTCTTGCTCCTGACCACTGGAGATGGTACCAGCATCCTCTCAACCTGAAGTGTGATAGATAAAGTATGGATGGATCCAGAGTGGGAGGAACTGCTTTAGAGCCTACCACAAAAAATGAAAACGCCTGAAATAATTTAATAAAAACAGGACTAAAAACTTGTAAATTGGAGGCCAGGCTTCACAGTTTTCTCTGCATTTGTGTAATATAGTTGAAAGTTGAAATTGTACATCTCAAATTGTTTGCCCCTGTCATCTGGAAGTTTTTGTTCAGTAATAAACCTGAAAATTTCAATTCCGATTTTTGTTTTTTTCTCTTTAAACTGTTTGTTCACAGTGTTTTATAGACAGAAATGTTAAATAATTATCAAATACTGAAAGCTGAGGATGTTCTGGAAAAAAGAGCAAAAATTCAGACTCATTGCTCATTTTTTCAGAATTTTACAGCCATAAAATCAGAAAAATACCAGGCGACCCAGTTACAATTATGGTCTTAAGAGGGTTAAAAAGGGTCTACAGGGGCAGTAGTTTTGGGGGGGCCCACAGATTTTTTTAATTTTTTTAATGAATGCATGTTTTGAAGACACAGTACTTCAAATAAGAATCATAGGCTCATATCAGATGAGTTGTAACAATATGTTGAGATTTTTATGAATATAAACAATACAAGTTTTTGAAAATTCTGAAGTTATGATAATTTTTTGGGGAAGGGAGAGGGGGGCAACATGGAGTTACTAGCCAAGGATCTTAAAAAACCCAGAGGCTCAAATCCTTGTAGATCCGGCCCTGTTCATACTCTTCAACTTTACATTTTGTCTAGTTCCAGCCATAAACTACTGGGATTTTCCAACCTTTTCAACAAATAAAATCTGAAAAAAGTAGCATGCATTTGCTTTTTCAAACCTGATACAGAAAAGATCACAAACCGTATGAATACTTTTTGAGCTTTTTCTAGTTTTTGATCTAAAAATGACACCCTGGCAAAAATAAATGAAGCCGTGGAAAGAATGAATGTTTGAGTGAATGAAAACAAGACATGCAATGAATGAGATGTTAAAGGAAAGAGGACAAACTGGAATGAATGAAAGTCTGGAGGAAGGAGGAACTCAACTGCAGAGGAGAGGAGGTCGGATTCGGGCTCTAAGGGAGGAGATGGGCCAGCAGCACACACATCATCGCTGTCATGCTGCTGGCCCAAAACAAAAAAACAATAAAAAGGAGAATGCAAGTGATCACAGGAGAGAGAGACAGGAAAACATGGAAAACGAGATGAGAAGCAGTAAAGGGGAAGAGTGATGAATATAAGAGAGATGGATGTTAGTTTTAGTCAAGTACTGAAAAATCTGGACCTATTCATCCAGCAAAACCCAAAAACTGAAACATTGGTCCGTTGTGATAAATTTTGCAAGATGATAAATTGTCCAATAAATTAATGATGATAATATTGTTGTTTTGAGACCATTATCAAGTGTTATACTGATAATGGCATAATAATGCAGCTTCACTCCACCAAAGAACTATTAAACTTACACTTTTGAACACTCCACCATGGAACTGAAAGATATTTCAAATATTAAGAAATAATAATAATAAGGAAATAAAAACTATTCACAATTGAAACCATAAATAGTATGGATTATTAAATCTCTAAACAAATGTCCCTTTAAAAAATATCAATCAGAATGGAAATGATCAGGCTCATTATAATTCATCATAATTGATATATTTTTCTCTCACTTAGGTTAAAAAAATAAAAATCCCATTTTCTTCCGCCTCTGTTGGTTACTGACCTACAGCTGGATTTTGTCCCTGCCATCACTTGCCTTTGATTTTCCGGAGGTCTGACGGTGGCGTTTCTCCACCTGGATCCAGGCGTCTGGGTCGGGTTTGGGCTCAGACGCAGGGTCGTCTTTGGAGTCGTCGGCGGCCGGGAGAGAGTCCTGATTGGACGAGCTGGGTTCAGCAGGGCCAATCAGAGGCTCCTTTACAGGCAACGTAGCTGAAAGTCACACAACAATCGGCTTTATGATATCCACTTATACACTGAAAAACACTGGAAATGGTTTTAGTTAAAAAAGTGTGACATGTTAATACTAAGTTATGGATCAAAATAAAAAACAACTTATTGACTCTCCCCTAACAAAAACTTGAAATCCAGAGAGATGCCAACAGAGAGAAATATTTACGCCCATACAAATTTTAATGACATGAGGACCAAATGAGTTATTTTTGGGGTTTGTTTTTGATGAACAGCTCAAGAAATGCATTTAAATGTGCTTCATATGTGTGAAGAGTTTATTTTAATAATCTGTAGAGTGTCTGTTTTGTTCTTTAAATAACATTTCATTTGAGGAAAAGCTCAGATGTGGCTGCTGGAAAACGTTCCCAGCTTCAATTAATCCACATTTTCTGCTCCAGTGGATATTCAGGTCAGCAGCATATGGCAGAGGAAGTCAGAATAAACTGAGGTGTGTGTTTTGCTGCTTCAAGATAATTATGTGTAAAACTAAAGGGAAGCAAATATTCCTCAACTCTCTTCGATGTGGAAGTTGTTACTGTAGGAAGAAAAATCTCAGTTATCAGTCAGATGTTCGACAAAGAAGTCAGAAGAAACACAAAATTATATTTACTGAAATAAACAACACATTCAGAGCAGTAATTAAGGTGAAACTGCACAGAACATATGTACATTTTGCATTTAAGATAAAAAACACCTTTGTAAGTAAATATGTTTTATACAAAACCCTTCAAGTTGCATAGTTTTAGCTTCACCTGGTTCAAATTAACAAAAGGAATGCTGATATTGCATTTTAGGGAGTAACAGCTCAGTAACTTGGGGTCTTTTTTCTGAATCTGTTTTATCTTAATTAACCTGTTATATCATAATATGTGGGTTTTTGTCAAGGTAGCTCAGTTTTAACAAATGGCTAAAAATTTGTGTTAGATGTTCATACTTTCGCTAACTTTCTTTAGGAAAATTTCAGACAGGTGCATATCCAAACAATCACTTGGACGTAAAAAGGTAACTGAATACTGACCAGCACTGACGGTGTTCAGGTTCTGTCGAGGAACAAACTCAGGGCAGTTGATGAGCTGGGAGAAGTCGGTGCGGGGCGAACCCACGACGGCTGGGGTGGGGATGGGCCAGCGCTCCGGCTCCGTTTTACAGCGTATCTTCTCGTCCACTAGTTCCACTTCAGTGCTGCTTTTTAGAGCCTGTCGGGAGGAGGGGGGGAAACACAAGTGGAGGTTTCAGATTGGACAAAATCCAGGTGTTGAAGCGATTTCTGAAATATCTCGTGTTTGACCTGTGGCGCATTACCTCCATGATGAGGCTGACGTCAGTCGTAAGAGCCTGCACTCTGTGGAAGCTTGCAATGAGTGAAATGGGGAGGAAACCCTGCGCGTCCATTTTTCTCCTCAGGAAGAAATCCCGCTCCAGGTTGCGGCTGCTGAAGTAGTATTCACTGCAGGAGGAAGCATGTCAGCGTTAACCGCCATTTGTTTTTGACATTTTCCTTTGAGTAGACCATCTCAACTGTATCTTCTCCAGGTCCAACTCTTTGTTAAAAATAATAGGAGAGTTTAAACTGTTGAACTGTGTCATGATGTTTCAAAATGCCAACACCCAAACAGAAATCACCAAATTGTTTTACTTTTTAAATGAACGTTAATTACAGAGATCGTATTAAGTTCAATGGTTTGAGTATTACCATTTATTACCAAAAATAAGAAAGTTGATTTTACAACTTAATAATTGCAAAATTATTCAGTTCTTAAAGTTGTTTGTACTTTCTTAAAATAGAAAAACATTCATGTAAAGTATCTTTGAGTGTTTACAAGAGAACTACACAAATAAAATGTATAATAATTGTTATTATACTGCCCACCCCTGTTGGTTAATCTGGATTTTATTTAGGTGTACCAAAATACAAAAGCATGACACACTTTTCAGATTAATATTATAAAAAAACTATCCTTTACTTCCAATTTAAGAACTAGTGTGCATTATATCTTAATATTGACATAACTACTGGTTAATGTTCTTTTAAAGTCTGAATATGAAAGTCTTGCATCAGAAGAAGAAAAAAAAAGTTTCTAATTTGTAACAGTTTCATTGAAGTGTTTTATTTTAGGCATTAACAAAGAACTGGTTAAAGGTCTCTGATTACATGAGATGGCAAGATTCAAAAGATAAGAAGAAACATTTCTAAGACTTTAAAATGATTTTTGCAGTGATGAATATTGTGACTTCAGCACCAAATGCAGAGCTCTCTCTCTCGCCGTCTCTTGCTCATCACACCACATCCTCTGACACACAAATATTTGTGTGGAGCTCAGCCTCAGGCACTAAGTAAGCATGAAGAAAAACGGCTGAACTGCGGGGAAATGAGGAGAGCGGACAGGAACGTCCCCTCTCACTATTGTCACCCCCTCCCTTTCTCCCTCATTCCCTGGCTTTCTCGCCCTCCTCCTCTTCCTTATCCTTACAGTTCAGCTCTTAGGCCTGCATGTAATTCCTCTCCTGTCCCTTTAGAAGCACTCTGTCTATTTTTAGGAGCTCGGCTCACCCTCAACCTCCACTGGCCAGAGTCTGGTCTTTAAAGAGGCCAGGGCTGTCAAGTAGACACCAGGAGCACACTGCCTCCTGCAGGACAAACTCAAATAAGAGCAGATTATCTCGTTCTAAGAGGCATTTCATAGTTATTCAGTTTCAGTTCCACAGAGCCTGGCCTCAGATGGAATGACTGCAAGTTGACCTCTTGCAAGTCTGAAGGCCCTTTAACAGTATGTTCAATGTTATATACAGTCATATGCAATAAATTATTATACATGTTCCAGTGAGGCTCATTTGTCAGATTTAAAGCACCTTTTGAAAATGACCTTTCAACATAATGTCTTATTGGTCTGATGTAATATTCTATTAATATTACATGTGTTTTCACAACATTTAATAACAAAATCATTATAATGAACAAAAATGAAGGCTATAAAACAATATATGTGTAATAATCTTATTTATCTGTGTTTCACTTGAATTCAGAACTGCATTACTGAAATAAATAAACCCCTCAGTAATATTCTAATTTACCTAATATGACTAAAAAAATCAGGTTATGAGACCTTACAATCACAACCTTTGAGGTTTTTTATGTTCTAAAGCAACACAAAGAATGTAAATGGAAGAAAAGGTTTTGGCTTATTTTCCTTTTTTAATTAAACTGGAACATTTGCTGTGGGTTTGTACATATAAATTGCTGAAGCTCCTTTTGTTGCAACTCCAGCTGCAAGTCCTTTGGTGTCTACAAGTTCTACCAAGCACTGCTGATCAATGTTGATCTAAAACAGCTCAAACTCAGATCAGAACTTCTTCGAACGTCTGATTTTAAGCCTTGGCATCGTTTCACAATTGACTTTAGGTCTGGGACTTGAACACTGACATTTTAACACATGGATGTGTGCTGGTCTAAATCAGACTCGGTCTTCAGGACCCACTGCCCTCCATGTTTTAGCTGTCTCTCTTACTGCCACACTTTCTTGGCTTTCTTCCGCACAAAGTGTTGACAACTTTTGTTCTCATGTGACCAGACGATCTTCCACATCCACATGTTTGCGGTGTTGCCTCCATGGTTTTCTTAGAGCTTTCTATTAATAATGCCTTTCTTTTTTCCCCCCCACTCTTCCATGAAGGTCATCTTTGTCCAGCATATGACTAACACTTGTCCTTTCAAAGGATTCTGCTGCATATCTGCAAGATTGATGTTGGTGCCTTTTTCCTTCTACCTTACAAAAATGCATAAGTTTGTGTTATTCATTATTGTATGTCCTACATTTTCAGGTCTCAGAAAGCTGTAAAACACTTACATTTGCCGCTTGATGTATTCTTTGAGAAGCTTTTCATCCACTGTATACATTTGGACCTTGTTGCCGTCGTCGTAGTAGTAAACCATGTTGGTACCGAACTCTGTGGGCACCTGAACGGAGCCATCAGATGTGCGAGCGTCTCTATAGTTCAGAGAGTATTCGTACCGACCTGAGGAAGCAAAGAAAGTACAAATAAGCCACTCAGAACCATGTTCACAAAGGAAGACAAGATGCTTGAGAAGATAAACTTAAGCAAGTGATTTCCTACATTTCAGACTTCAGACCATTATATTACTTGATAATGGTCTCAAAATCACAATATTATAATTTGTTGCAATAAGTTATGGGACAATTTATCATCCAGAACACTTTGTTATCATGACAGGCCTGGTGGATGAGCAAATCAGCCTCAATTTTCTTATTTTTGGGAGATCGGAAATCTTGATTAACGTCTGAATTTGCGCTGTTAACAACAGTCGCAACACTATTGTCAACTTACCAACTTTTCAGACAGAAAAAAAAAAGAAGAAAAAAATTGGCAGGGTCATAGATCAGCTTTTTAAAGATTGGTGATCGGCCAGAAAACTGTAATTGGTGCAGAAATAGCATGAAGAATAATGCCAACCTCGTCCACGACCTCTGCCACGCCCGCGACCTTTCCCCCTGCCTCGTATTCCTCCGCGACCAGTCCCGCCGTCGCTCCGAATGCTGCTGGTGTCGTCTCCGTGGTCCCGCGGCTCGGCTCTCCAACCTTTTTCAGAGGAAGCACATTCTCCTGACTTCGTTTCATACAAGCTCTTCAGCCAACTGAATAAACTTCATAGTTTATTCAGTTTATTCAGTTCCGTGCAGCCCTACGATAAAATTGTAGGGCTGCACAATATTAGGACATCTTGAAATGGCAGCAGTATTAATTGGCATAAATCCACATTCTGCCTCATTTATTGCTTCCAACACTCCCTGGACACCAGCATCTACTGGAGACATTGGCAGTCAGTATTAATATAGTAGTGCTGTGATATATTGTGCAGCCCTAATAAAAAGTCAGAAATAAACATCTTGTGAAAGTTTTCATACTCCTATAATTATTGCAACCAGAAATGTCTGTATTTGACTGGGATTTTATGAGAGACCAATACAAACCGGAGTGTAAATGTGAAACGTTTAAAGGATTCATGTAATTAGGACCTTTCATATATAAACAGGGCAAAATGATGCAAGGTTTTCTAAATTCTTTACGAATAGCGTGAACAGTGCAATGTGTATTTGTAGTTGCTGGGCTTTGAGGATTCAGTGGGGATGGAAAGTATTCAGACCGCTTTAAACTTTTCACTCTTTGTTTCATTGCAGCCATTTACTAAAATAAAAAAAGTTCACATTATTTCTCATGTATGTACACTCAGCATCCCATCTTTACGGAAAAACCCTCCTAGAAATCTAAAACTTTTTTGATAATTTATTAAAAAAGAAAAACTGAAATATCAGACATTTAAGGGGGTCTGAATACTTTCCATACCCACTATGGCAACGTTCACACAGCAGGTCTTGATGATTAATTCAGAGTTTTGGTTGAAGTCAGATTTTTTGCCTGGTTGTCCATGATTCTAATTAAATGTGACCACAAACAGACTTCTGTGTTGACTCCAAAGTGACGTTCATGCGCAGAAGAACACGGAGGTCGCACAGCAGCGCTCCCGTTTTTGTAATAATGAATGCTGCTGTCAATGGATCAGTTTTAAAATTTATTTGGTTGAAGGTGTTAACAGTATCGTCACAAGTTGGAGTCATAAGGGGTGAAAAGTTTGGAATTGGGCCATTCAGACTCCCGTGAAGAGAATGGATACGGACAAATTTTTTTTAATAAAAATCACCTTTGGATCGTGAACATAGCCCAACAGCTTTGGACATCTATAGACTGAAACTTTTACCCGGTCTTCTTTAGTTCAAGGTCTGCCAGATTAGAAGGAGAGAGACTACAAACATCAGTTTTGAAAACCTGTCAAGATTCACCAAAGGATTTAGTTCTGGACTTTGACTGGGCCACTGTGAAGATGGTATGTTCAGTGTGTGGTGTTTTTCTATCACACAGAATTTTGTAAAATGGGCAAGAAAGTCTAAAAACCATCTGATCAAATCGCCTTTATCCAGATGTTAGATCTGTTCCTTACAAGCTTAAAATGGATTAAATCTTTATATTTACTTACATAAGTTTAGTTTGTTTCATTTATTTTGTAGCTGTTATGTTTTTATTTACTTTGGGATTTTTGGAGGTCATTTGTTGTTGAAATGTGTTGTGTTGGTTTTATACAAAATAAAATTGCTTTAAGAAATAAACAGCTTTTTTATGCAGCTTTAATAAATAAAGCTGCATTAGTAGAGTGCGGAACATTAAAATGTTCCGCAGGACAATTGCTTCAAATAGTTGTTGATGATTTAGTTATGCTGTACTTTGTGTTGGTCTGACACATAAAGCCCTAATTAAACACTATAATCTGTTGCCTTAACATAATAAAATGTGAGAAAAAAACAAGGGGTGTGAATACTTTCACAAGGCACTGCTTAACTACTGAAGCTAGTCAAAGATGTATCCTCTTATGATAAAGTCTTTTACTCACAATGAATTGCCTATTTAATTTAAAACTTGCACAAAAAATATCACCCTACAAATCTTTGAACTCTCAAAAATATTTTTTTTACTTTATTGAATGAAAACACAAAACACATGCAAAGATGAAATAACTTGGAGGTCATGCTTTCATTCAGACATACGTTATGGAAAAGAGATTGGTGTAAAAACAAGCAGCGGTTGGGAAAAAGGAGGTGAGTAAACACACGGCTGTGTCAGGGGGTAAAGAGCAGAAAGCTGCACAGTCAAGAAGCAAACAGAGGCAGGGGGAAAGGAAAAAAAAAGAAAAAAAGAAATGAGTTCCTGGCCACTTACTCCGGCTGTCATAATGCGCCCTGTTATCATGAACCCTTTGATTGGGCGATGTGGGGTTGGACGAGTCGCTGATGGGCGAAGTGTCCGACTGGACTGGGAACCCACCGGATGTCTTGTCGGCATCGTCCCGGGAGACTTCCTCCAGCGGCAGAGAAACCCACTTACGTTTGTTACCTAGCCGTGATTGCAAACCGGAAACAAGACCTTCAAGAGTTTTGGCCGAACGGGATGGAAAGAAAAATGCGTAGCTTGGAGTAAAACAAATAAAACTTTCTACTGAGTTCTAAGACAGCCCCAGATGTCCACACTTTCTGTAGAGAAAGGGTGGAATATAAACATTTATATAAATATTCATGAAATTAAGGCTGCAGTGTGTAACTTTTTAACTTTTAGTTTTTTTAAAAAAAATCTGTTTTTTCCCATGTTTGTTAAAACTGTCAATGTGTTGTGACAGTTTAATATAAGCCAGATAATCTGTGTCAAAAAAAAAATAAAAAGAAAATCTATTCCCTCTCTGACCTACTATTGCCATCTGAAGAAATGCACCGCTCCAAGTCAAAAACAACCAATCAGAGCCTGGAGGACTGTCTTGGTGCTGTGAATCAACAGGTGTACGCTACTAAAAAGTCCGTGGAAAAACAAAAACAACTCATCGTTCCAGGAAAATTGTTGTGGAGGAGTAGCTGTAGCATAGCAGCGCGTACACCAGGAGGACAGTGGAGCTCAATTTTTTTCCACGGATTAATCCGTCTTATATATTACTGACATGACATAATGATAATTTGAACAAATGTTGTAAATAAAAAAAACATTTCTTTTTTTTTTTTAATAAAAGTTACATACTGCTGATTTTATGGGTCATGGGAAAAAAACTTCCCTAACAAATGTATTTAAAAAAACACTCCATGAAAAATGTTTGTTCCTCCACAGAGAAATATGAATCTACATGACATCATTTGAGCCCCGCAACAGCAGCACGATATCCTGATATATTTAATGAGTCTTAGGTTACAGTAGCATGATACAAAGCAAAGACAGCAGCAGGAGTCACAGATCCTCCACTGCATGAAGAGAACGCTGCCCGTCCTTTGGTTCAACATTACGCTGTGAAAGCACACTGGATTTTCTAGACAGATCAACTTGCATAATATGAAAGGGATAAAGTTATTCATAAAGGGGGATTTAGTTGTGTGTTTGTTGCAGTACTATTAGGGCTAAAACAATTCATTGTGATGAATCAATTCATTAAATAATCGTAGACCAACTTAGTTATCAATTAATTTCAGTAAAAACAGCCTATTTGCTAAAAGAACACACTAAAAGTATTTAACCCAAATAAATGTACAAAAATATGCACATTTAGAATTTAAGATTAAAAAAGTAGATATTTACAGACAAAAGCACAAACTTTTGTCTGTAAATATCTTTTACTAAATCTAGTTTTAGCTTGATTTAGTTGTGGAAAAGAAACAAATCTATTAAGCTAATTTTGCTATCCAATTTTTACATGTCGAAATCAGGAGGATTTCTTTAGCTGCAACTTTTCCTACAATCAAATATTCGCAAAAGAAATGCTGTTAAAATGTTCCGTTTTTTTCCTAGAAATGTTCTTAAATTAATCTCAAAGTTTCTGAGTATTTTTGGCAGAAATGTACTCCTTTTTTCTCTCTTAATCTACAATGATCATAATATGCCATTGTAGAAAACTGACTATTTGGACACCAGAAAACAGCTTCCAAGGTTTCTTTAAATTAACTACACAATTTTGTAAATATAATAATCTTTCATAGTAAAAGATCCTTAAGTGACTTCCTAACTGTATAGATATTCACTAATTTAATACACTTGCATCAACATAGATCATGTTATGTTCTCATTTTAGACAAGTATGTAGCATTGCAGTAAATAGGCGGGCGCCTTAAATTAATTCTTCTTTGACGTCTAAAGATGAGAGACGAGTAAAAAGGAATCCAAAAGGTATAATTATTAAAGCAGAGCATGCACCAATCTGCACCAATCAGTAATTACAAACAGAGATTATTAAAGTTATTAACATGCCTTTTTATACAGGAAAAATCCCACGGACAGAAATAAAACCAAACATGCATCTTTAAATCTTAAAGGCTCTTCACAGCATCTCAATATAATAAAGCTTTTCCTCAGTTAGGAAACAGGATGTCAATCTAAACAAATTCATGTTTAATGTACAACTTCTACATTTACAGCCGTCAGCAGCCTTATTTAGCTCAATGTTTCTGCAGCATAAGCATGCATCACAAAGATAAAGAAAGAAAGACTCACCCTCACCTCCTCTCTTCTTCAGGCTGGAGCTGTTTGAGTCCTGTCCTGGTTTTGGTTCTCCTTCTTTAGATGGTTCCTCCATTGGATCCACATGAGCCTCGTGGTTCTCTTTGCTCTCGCCTCCATCATGGCTGCTCTCTGATTTCCTGTCCGGTCGCTCTCTTCTCTTGTCCCTTTCTCTGCGGGAGGAAGGCTTCTTCCCATTGTTGCTGAGGACAGTTTGCTGCTGCTGAACCAGAGGCGCATGGGTTTATTTACGCTTTCACATATTGTCTGTTCTCACTCGCTTATGATACAATAATCAGATGAAAAATAAATACATTTTCAGAGAGAGGAGGTTCTCCTTCTTTACTAATAATTAGGGATAATAATCACTGTAGGATTAGCGCAAAGGCATACGAAACTATTTAAAATGGAACCATTTAAAAACACTTTGTCGTTTCTTTTTTCATCCTGCGAAAAGGTGAGAGAGAGCTAAACTTTCAGCAGGTAACAGGAAGGTTATTAGCGCAGTTATGTTTTATCCTTTTAAGCTCTCAAGCTCAGTCATGGAATATGCCAGCGTTTTAAATCTTTGGAAATCTTAGTTATCCTATGAATGCAACATTTTTGGGGGACCACAACAATAAAAGTGGTTTTAAAGTCAGTCATTAGACTTTGTGATAACTGTGCCACATTTTGACTTAATAAAACCTTGAATTGCTGAGAGCAGCTGTTCCCCCACACAGATGACATGACGTCGCATTTTCCCCCTAATCTAAATATTTAATGACTGGTCATTTGAGGACAAAGGAAAAACTAACAATCTGAATGTTTTTTTCTAATTTCTTATATTTCTTAGAGAGAAAGCAAAATTGGCTAATATTTTTATTGGTTGCTGGCCTTAAAGCTTGGATCTTTGACTTCTTACTGAAAACTCTCTGTAAATGTCAAATGAGGAACCTAATCACAATTCAAGAGGCTAACGGGGCCAAAAATTGTTAGTATCTATCTCTGTACCTCAAAACCTAAAACAATAATCAAAGTTTAAACCAATTAAATATAAATTAAATATACATCCCTGTTTTTAGTCTTTTTAACTCTTATACAAACCTGGAGAAACAACTAAATCAAATTCGCTACTTTTCAAGAATGTGTAGGAACCCTGAAAACACACTTTTACACACACATGCCATACCTCTTTGGCGAGTTCTCCAGGTGTGGGCCAGTTTGTGATATCGCTGAAGTCACTGGACTGCAAAAACAAAAACAACATAATTTGAGTGTTCACATACCAGCAGCTGCCATTTATTCGAACATGTAACATGGCGTGTTGGGACAGGTACTGGAGGTCAGAGGTCTTTCTGCTGAGGAAACACCAACAACGACAAACAGACGGAGGCTCATCCAGTCATTGTGGGTCCTGTCAATTTGGGCAAGCTGATAGGAGATCAAGGTTAAGCGAACACAGAGTGCAGCTGGACTTTACTGTATGTGCAAAGAAGGAAAAAAATCCTTCAGTCTCATGGCATCTGAAAACGCAGCCGGCGTTTACAGTGGATCTGGATAGAGAGGAAACGAATATGAGGAAAAGATTTCCTTAAGGTTGCTGGGACTTTCAACCAATAGTTACTGATCCAGCTCAATATTCTAGGGCTCATCCAAAGCATTCGCAGAATAGAGATTTAAGTGATATCTGGGTTTGAAACAATTCCAACTGCAGTGTATAACAGATTAATCATCATGATTAATTGGTTATTAAAAATAATCATCAACAAATTTAGTAATCTATTAATCATTTCCCAGGGTATACAGGCACTAAAACAAAGGGCATTTACTGAAAGGACAACTTACTCATTAAAGCACTATCGGATACATACTACATTACAGTGTAGTAAGTTTAGTTGCTTACTACACTCTAATGATCACTACAAAGTAGAGATGTGCCGATCAGGTTTTATCCTGCCGATTCCGATCACCCATGAGGGCCGATCACCGATACCAATCACCGATACCGATCACACAATTATTATTTTTTTTTAATCATAAGCACTACCAGTTACAATATATGAAAAAAGGAACAATAAATTCCCCTTAACTTAGACAAAAACTTGTTGTTAATAACTTTTTCCAAGGAAACTAAACAAAACAGGCATTCTGCAATTTGTACTGCTATCAATAATACTATCTTCAACAAACTGAAAACATATGGAGGCTCTGAAGAGGCTAAATAATGCAAAAAGCCAAAATAAAACCTCTCAACATTGCCAAAAAAAATTCAAGTATAAAACTTGACATTCAAAGGCAAAAACAGGATCCATTACAATAAACAATCCAGAGTTACTGAATGAAAACTTTCTGTTAGCATGGCGGCTAGCTGATTACTGCTAGTTCTGATTGGCGGTTTCTGACTGAGCGGAGTAATTATGCAGAACAGGGAGGAGATCGATAATGTTTTCAGAGATTATCTGTCTCATGTTAGGTCAGCGAAAGTTTTAATACGTATGTAAAATGTATTTTTTTTAAGTTAGATGCTGCGGCTTTAAACAGGTTCGGTGTGAGAGTCACTACCAGGTGGAGCAGAAGCGGCTCCGTCTGTCAAATATTACTAAATATTAAATATTACTACCTATAGCAGAGCAGCGGTTCAACAGCAGAACCCGCGCTTTACATCGCAGCTGAAAACTTAAATCATATTACAGGTTATTTGTTTAGCTTTCTGACCATCATGCTAATCCAGGTGAGTGTTTGTAGCTGTGCGCTGCTTTACCTGCTATCTGATGCTCCATATGTCTTTTTTACTGCAGTGAGACTTGATGTAGCCAAACTCCGTCAAGTATGGCAATGTTTTTATAAGATTCGTCATGTTGAACCATTTTGACCTGCTTCAATTTTCCACCGCAACACGCAAACGTCCCCATTCACTCAGTGCGTTATAGTTCCACATCGCTTAGGATTTGTCACTGTGTGTTTGCGCAGAGTGAAGGAAAGAAGAGACCAGCTGCACAGGTAGGCTGCGAAATGAGATGCAGGTGATTGGCATCGGCAACAAGAGACCGTGATCGGCGATCACCGATCATACACTTTTTCACGGAAATCGGTCGATTATGATCGGTGGCTGATCGATCGGCATGCCTCAACTACAAAGTTATTATTAGTGCTTTCAACTGGAAAACACACAATTATACTTTTTAGCATGTTTAAATTCTAATTAATAAAACCATCTGAATCAGTCCTCCAACGAGAAATCAGCTGCTGACAGGATTCGCGAGGTGCGTTCCGGTATAAAACAAAACATCCAGACCGCATACTAACCCTCTTCTATGTAGTAGTTGAAACTGAGGGCTGAAGACTTAAAAATAACAATATAAATATTTCACTGATTGACAACTAACGTGTGTTGCATTCCCTGTCAACAGTTTTCTTCAGCAAGCCAGAGTAACCACGTTTAAAGATTTATAACGTGTCTAAATAAACAAAAGATTAAATTAAGGATCCAACATTGACTCAATCATTACCGTAAAGGGTTAGTAAAATATATTCACAGTCAATTTGAGAACTACTTAATCTCTATATTTAGTTATTATGCTATGGTAATTATCCTTAAAGCTGTGTAGTGGAAAAACAGGTTGGAAAAGCAAACAAAACCAGAGGATAGCAGCTCGAACCGGTTAACATTTAGCAGCAGATGGTAATTTCTCACTCTCTGTGTGTTTTAACACCTGAAGTCAGAATTATGGAAATGTAGATTAGGACTTAGAAGAATCAAAATGTTACTTTATTTGCAAGTTAAAACAGTTGTTCGTCAAATACTAAGGTAAAAAAAAAAGTCCTTTGATGTGATCATTACTGAACATTTCTGGAACACTATTCATCTAGAAAACAGGGTCAAGTTGATCCTATGTGAAAGTGTTTGATGTGTATTTGCAGAAAATGTGAAAACTTAAAAACAAAATTAAAAACAGTGTTACCTTGCTGGGTTTTCTCACTCTGGGCTTACTGGCTCGGACCACTTTCAGAGCGTTTTGTTGATCTGCGCATAGATGATGGATAATAGAAACAGACATCATTAAATGTGGCAGGCAGGAGCAAACCGAAGCAGACAAAAGCTACAGCTCCACAAGAAATGCGAGTAGAAATCAGTTGCTCAACACTGCGGTTAAAAAGTCAACTCATCCACTCTTGCACAGTCTTTCTGTGCTGTTTGAGGAGCATAGGGAAGAAGCTCTAAATACTAAACCCCACAGGGAGTGAAGGAGTGTAAGTTGGGGGTGATTAGAGTGCAGACAGCGGCGGCACACCGTGCGGCTGCATGTCTGCAGGCTGGGAGTGGCTCCTATCGCTCAGCAGAGGATGGCTGGATTGATAAGACAGACTGGGCACATACACACAGTCTTCCATGTGAATGGGTGTATGCCTGACTGGGTCCGGGTCTGTGTGTGTCCACCCACAGAGCTAGATGTACAGTAACCCTGTAAACTGATGCCTAGGCCAGAGAAGGCTGCTTCAAATTTAGCTCCCCCCCGGTTGCTTTCTGCTCCGACACACATTCACAACTTTAGCTCAGGGGGGTTCGAAACCACCGCTTTCACCAAGAGCCTGGTAGCAGCAGAAAGAACACACACACATATGCAAAGGCAAATGTTAACTATGAGAATGAAAAGGATAGCTGAGCTCACTGATGAAGCAAACAGGAGAAAGTAGCCAATTCAAAGCTGAAATTCAAAAAAACTTGGCTGCAGATTTGATACATTTTTAGTTCAGGAGATTAAGAATCAAGATACTCACTTTCTCAGACTGGCTCTTTAAAGCTGCAGTGTGTCACTTTTATGAAATAGTATAGTGTTTGTTGAAACAGTCACTATGGGATAGCAGTATGGGACACATTGTGTGGGGAAAAAAACAAAAAAAAACAAACAAACTAAAAAAAACAAGCTCCTATGCCTTCTCTCAGCGCTAACTAGGAACAACCAATCACATAAAGGAGGCGGGTCTTAGCGCTTTCAATCACCCCATCCATTCCCTTTGACAACTGATACACTGTAACTTTGTGAATGCTACGGCTAGTTAGCATGGCCACACAGATAAACGGCAAGTTGTTTCTCCACCATTAGTACATTTAGCAACGTGTTCACAAGAATAATTGACAGCTCTAAACCCCTCCTCCAGGCTCTGATTGGTTGTTCTTGATTGGGCACGGTGCATTTCGTCAGATGGCCAGAGCAGCTCAGGGAGGAGATGGATCTTTTCACAGATTATTTGTCTCATATTACACTGTCACAGAGTGGTAATATATAGTATACATATCAATATAAAAATATAAATTAATATATTATGAGATAATATATAAAAAAAAAAAACACAATTTTTTTTTTAATTCTGCAGCTTTAAGATACTCTTTCACCATGGTGTTTTCAGCAGGTGTGCACAGTCCACTCCATTAACCCCATGCAAATAAAAACCTCCGGATCCAGTCTTAGGAAAATCTTGGACACAAACGGAACCGTTGTTCAGAGACTCTTCTTTAACAGAATGCATCTGTTAATTACATGTTGAACTTTAATAGAACGATCCACCTTGTAGTCAGATGTGCGAAAAGCCTCCTTTATGCAGCACTTTTACCATCTTGAATCATCTCTGAGATCATTTATGCCGACCTGGTGAAGGCTACAGCACTCTAAGCAACACTGGTTAAAGGTCAAGTCCCTGCAAAATGTCTACTTTAAATTTGTAATCATTTTTTTTTCTTGTTCTTGTGAGACTGTGAATATTTGCATACCTGGTTTCAACAATGCTATAGCTTATTTATGTCCATCATTATGAACACACATTATGCAGTAGTAATTATTCAAATACATGACAGGTTTAGCACACACGTCAATAAAAATGAATTACAGTTCATGCAAAATGTTAAATGTATAAAATATACAATAATAAACCATTACAGTTGTAGGTACAGGGCTCCTACAGAGCCTTTCAGCTTCTTTGAAAGAACTTCATTTTGTTCAGCTCCAGAGAGGTAATGGTAGAGATCCACTTTCATTCAGAAATAATTCACTATTTTTAGGAGGGTTGGGGGAGATTAGCATCAATTCAACTTCATCAGACATGGAAAAATAGTATTATCCCTCATTGTAGAATTAAAAGAACCTACAGGAGAAATAAAAGCAGTCAAATGACATCTTTGATTTTTAAACTACTGCAGTAAAAGAATTAAATAATTGATCTGTACAACATTACAGGTTGTGAGGAACTAACTAAAGCCTTCATCTAAAAATAAATCCATGTAAAAAAATGACTAATGTTTTTTACCTGTCAGAAGACGCATTAAGTCTGGAAACTCAATCGTTTTCTATTTTTAATATTAAATGTTCTCTATATTTAGCAAACTCTGCATCCAGAAAGAATTCGGAGCTTCACTCGAATGGTATCTATGGTATTGGTCTTTACCAATACCATAGATTTTTTTTTTTTTTTACAAATTTATTAAACATAAAAAATTGCTGTAGGATAAGTTGTCCTAGTAATTATTTTGATAAACATTAATATTGCTGTTTTGAGACCGTTTTGATGTAATACATTAATAAAGGCATAATAAGTTTGCCCTCTTAAAGCCAATAAACTTTAATTTTGTAAAGAATACTTAAGGCTACAACTGGAAGAGATTTTAAATATGCAAAAAAAAGCAGAAATAATAAAACAATAAGATGGAAATAAAAATCATGTACAACAGAAACCATAAATAAACAGGCTTTATACAAAATTACTTTTCAAAAAAAAATGTGAGGAAGGAACTTATTGAACTCATTTTACTGTATCCTGCGTTTAACTGATTAATGTCTTATTGCAACAGGTTTAAACAAACTAAAGGACTAATTTTTACTTGTGTATTCAGACTCTTTGCTATGAAGTTTTAACGTGAGCTCAGGTGGATCCTGTTTCTGCTGCTCTAAACTTTACAGTTAGCATGAACCAGCTTGACTCAGAATCTCGGTCAGAACCTGAAGGTCCGTCTATCTGAGCTCCACTGTTCCTCATGATAGAGAGGAGAACCTTCCAGAAGGACCTCCAGCTCCACCTGTATGGTGGAGAGTCTACTCCTTAGAAAAGCAACATGGCGGCCCGTCTGGAGCCGGCTGGAAGGGCCCTGGAGGACTCAGACTGCCAGGAACAAGACTCTCTGGCATGAAGACCAGATGACCAGTTAGGAGGAAAACCAGGCATGGCTCATCCCCATGGGGAAGCACGGGAGAGGCAGCATCAAGCTGGGTGAAGGCAGTAGGTTCAGAACCTTTCGGTGAACGTCCTGGAGCGGTCAGACCAGAGTCCAGGCTGGAGTTTGACTGTACATCTCAGGAGAGATCAGAAAATGGCTGACAGACGTCTGTGATGGAGCTGGAGACGTTTGGCAAACAGGAAACTGACCAAGAAAAGCTCAGTCAGCTGATCATGCTGTATGCAAGAAGTTCCAGCTAAAACTGCATTCAAATAATGAGAAAAGGTTGGAAATACTTATGCACATGTGATTTCTCAGTTTGTTAATATACATAGAAATGTAATAGTTGCAAAAAAACTTTTGAAGTTATTGCAGGGTTTTTTTTTTTAAAAAGAATTTAGTCCATTTTTAAATGTGGTAAAATGATGCAACGTGAATATTTGCTTGATGCATGTTAAACCCAGATTACCTAGGTTGAAAATAAAAGCTGCTCTAAAAGATGCTGAGACCAAAGTCAACTTCTACTGTGTATATTTGATCAATATACAGATTGATGTTTATTCAAAAGCCCCATTTCATCTCATCATCTCAACACAATTATTTTTTACAAAATTTAGTTTTGTTAAACATTACAAAAGTGATTTTTTTTACAACAATACGAAAAACTACATTTTATCCAAAAGTCATTTTGTGGAAATTAAAGGTAAACTGTGTATGCCATAATGTGGAAACCTGAATCTGTTTTACCAGCTGTTCATGCATCTTGTTAACATGTTTTAAGTGCAGCTGATTGTTTGACTTTTTTTTGTGAAAGTGTTAAAAAAACAACCCAACAACAAAAGGGAGATCCTGTCATAGAATATCTATTAAAAATAATCCAAACACAACAAAAAGTATTACTCAACCTAAAGTCCTAATTTGTCTTTCTACCTGTTCATCTATTTTAAACCTAGATAATTTCTCAGATTCCAGAAAATTTAAAGTAGATATTCAACAAATGTTAATATTTTTTAACCATACACAGATAGATTCCAGCAGATCCGTCTGTTAAAGCGCCTTGTTCACATACGTGTTACTCTCACTAGTGACAGCGACCCGGTGGGAGGAACGGCAGGCTGCCAGGCCATTGGACATGCGAAACGTGCCTTTACAGCAGCAGAGGCTGCTAGCCTGCTGGCTTTAGCTTCAACCTGCGAGACGAGCTAGCTGCTCGAAGCTGAAGCGTCGATTTTAGCTCAAATCGAGCAGCTTTTGAGGTACTACCTCCCCTCAAAAAACAACACAATACTCCCATTCCACTGCCACAGATATCCCTGTGGGGATCGGAGCAGCATTACAGCTAACTGGTCTTAGCTAAAAGAAGTAGCAGTTGTCAGCAATCAACACGTGGTGCTCATGAGCAACCCGAGCACGGGGGGGGGGATGGGGCAAATATGTTGCTAACACTTAGCTGACATCCTAATTGTTTAATTACATTTGGCTAAAGCCACCGTGAGATGAGCTGACAGTTCATATTGCGGTGGGTTTCTCAGGAGTGAAGCGTTCAGAAAACGTGACACATTTGCTGCGGACCGCATTACTCACTTTCCCCCCCTAGTCTATAAAAACATGGGAGCAACTCACCTGTCTCCTGGGAGCCGGAGTTGATGTTGCTGACCGGTACTCTGCCCGTGGTTCTTTTAGTCCACGGGTTGACTTTCGGCGGAGGAGCTTCTACAACTTTCTTCTTTACCGCCTCGACAGCCGAGTCAGCGTTACCGCTCTGTTCGTTTTCTTTATCGTTTTCTTTGCTATTCTTATGCGTGTCCGCTTGGCTCTTGCTCGACTCTTGCTTGTGGTCGTCCGCTTGCTGCTTCTCCGTGGCCCTGTGCCCCGGTTCCTCTTGCTCTTTGTGCAGGTGAGCTCCCTCCGACTTGTTTTGGTTTTTGTCCTGCACCCCGCTGGAGCTGCTCGCTGTCAAACCCGAGTCGACCTGGCTACACTCAACCTCGGTGGACATCCTGCTGGTTTCCTGACAGCGCACGGTGTCAAAGCCAGTGTGGAGTCTTGGTTCTTGTTTTCCTTGCAAAGAGAAAAGTCGTGAACAGCTCGGGGGGTGACCACATCCACTCGAGGCAAACAAAATTTGGGCTGGACCTCGCTAGCCCGCTAGCCAAGAAGCTGCTGCAGCTAACTGTTAGCTAGCCTGGGACCATGCAGAAGCCAGCGAGCCCGAGTCAGAAGCTTTTTCCCGCGATATTTAACAGTTTCATATCATTTAACAGTTTCCTCCGAGTGTGTAGTTAGCTTCCATAAACGCGACAAGCCCTTGTTTGGTTCTTTGGGACTTTTAATAACTTTAGAGAGAGAGAAAAAACCTACTACAGCGACCTCCTCTCTTAGTGTCTAATTTCACCTCCACGCTACCACAGCCAGCTCGTGCAGCAAACTCTCCTAATTCTGTAAACACTGACTCTGCTGCCCCCATCGACCGCCACTGGGAACAACATGCAAATATCTCCAACTATTTTTGAACACATTCTGGAATAACATTCACCGAGCTGTGTCTTTGTCCCGTCTACCTATGGTCATGTATCAATTTTACTAACGTGCATAGATTGAGTTAAAACTGCGACAAGTGAGTATTTAAATTTAACTAGTATATTTGGCGTAAAAGTAGACAAATGCATATTCACTGTTATGAACTATAGCGAATTAAAATTCCTTTTAGTAAAAATTGAACGTCAAACTAATTTCTTCAATTTGATTTCTTTTCCAGTACTAGTACTGGTGCCTTTGTTGTATTAACCTTCTGAAACCGATTTAAATATATATTTAAATATTCCCATCTAAATATAATATAGACATAAAATTATCTGTTAATGTTATATAAAGTTAATATATAATGGTATCTATTTAAATCATCTAATTTGTTAATTTATAATATCCAATCCAACTTTATTTATAAAGCACTTTAAAACAACCACAGCTGATGCAAAGTGCTGTACATTAAAACACAACATAATAAAATAAAATAAATAAAAAACTCTTACAGTTTAAAAACAAAAACCCATTTTAAGACTAGATCCTGCTGGAGTTAAAGGCCAAGTAAAATAAATGGGTTTTAAGATGAACTTTAAAAGTGGACAGTGAAGGGGCCTCTCTGACCTGCAAAGGCAAGTCATTCCATAACTTAGGACCAATGACAGAGAAGCTCTGTTCCTTCTGAGCTTCCTTCTGGATCTTGGTACCTCCAAGAGCATATATCATATATTTTATAATATATGATATAGCTGTATATAATATAGGTGTTATTATATTATATTAATATAATATAATAATAATAATATAATATATCTATCTAAATGATAGATATACTACGTATATCTATCATTTAGATATACATAATATTACCTACTATATCTAAATATAGATATATTACATGTCTATTATGTTAAAATATTTGATGGCAAAAACAAAGAAATCTGTAATTGGTAGTTGTATGTTTAGTAGAATACTGATTCTCTAAGCTCATTCCTTTATGAGCTTATTTTATGAAATTGCAACAGATAAAACACTATCACTAAGTCTGCACCTCAGACTGACCATGCCTTCGTCAAGCTGAAACAGGTTGGTGGTGTTATTATGCTGTGGGGATGCTTTTCTTCAGCAAAGAAAGTGTCATTAGTAAGATTTAATGGAAAAACGGATAAAGCTACAAAACATACAGCCAGAGATACCATACACTGGTCTAGATTAAAACAAATTCACTTTAGAAAGTTCAGCCCTGAACACAATCAAGAACTTTTGGGACAATTTGAAAATTGCTCTTCTAGATGATATCAGTCCAATGTGACTGAATTTGAGATGTTTTCTTGCAAAGGAAATCTTCAACACTTTCCATTTTCCAATGGGCAAAGTTTCTAGATGCATGTCCCAAAAGTGTTACATAACAGTAATGACTGAAGGGGCAGGAGAAAAAACGCACACATCAGATCTGTGACTTTTAAAATCAAAGTTTCCTGTCTTTATCTGTACACCATTTTAAAATCAGCATATCATTTTCATTCAAATTTAGAATAATGCACAACTTAACATTAAACTATCAAATCAATTGACAATAAAATACATTAAAGTTAGTAGTTGTAACCAGTGTTGTATAAAGTACTGAAATCTCAGAGTCAAGTAAAAGTATAGGTACCTCACCAAAATATGACTTTGGTAAAAGTCCAAGTCACTGACTGAAATGTTACTTGAGTTAAAGTCTTAAAGTATCTGAATTTTCTTGTACTTAAGTATGGAAATTACTGTAAAAATGGATGTACTCAAGTAATGTAATGAAAATTATAAGTAAAAAGTAAAACAAGGCAAATGCAGTTTGAATGACATTTTTTATATTTTGGTAAACTTGTCAAATACACTTAAAGTAATGTACACAACCAAGTGCAGGCAAAATTAAACCTGCTAATAGATAAACCTGCAGGCATCATTTGGTTAAGAAAATTAGGTGCTTTACCTACAAGGTTAACTTAACCTGCTTTACAACTGAACCAGCTTCTAAATTTCCCCTCCAGGACAGAAAATACAAAGTTTTTGTAAGCCTTAAGTTTTCCCTTAAAGTAAGGTCAGTGCTGAAAATGAGAAAAATAAATAGTCAGTACAGAAAATGTGGCCAACATGAAGAAAAAAAGCCGTTACGATTACTCTACTTCACAAACTATTGGTGCAAACTGGTCATCATGTGGCATTAGGGACATGTGGCTGCTGCTCATCACAGACTTATTGTTTAATGGGAGAAGCCAAACAGGTGTTTCCTATTGGTGGTGATGAACAAGCCCAGGTAAGTTACCGACTTTGTAGCAGCCAGTCAGTAGTGGGTCAAAACTCCAGCGTTTCTCTTTCTCGCTTTTTGTAATGAGTAACTAAACCACACATTGAAAATGTATTGGAGTAAAAGTATGAAATTAAGTTCGGAAATATATTGAAGTAAAAGTGAAAGTAAGAAAAAAATGTCGTACTCGAGGAAAGTATGAAGTACTCCAAAATATACTTAAGTAAAGTAGTGAAGTATTTTTACTTTGTTACTATACAACACTGGTTGTAACACGACAACATGAATGATTTCAAGACACTTCTGATTTGTGAAAAAAAACAACAAAAAAAATTTTCTTATTGAGTGATGAGTTCTTTATTTTTTCTTAAGTGCTTTTCAGCGATAGATATAGAGGGAACCAGACACTCGGGGGCCAATTCGACTGTTGTTTCACTCTGCTTGTCAAATTGCACACATTAAAAATCTGAAATCAGAGTCATCACTATGAGATCAGATGACACGCTTCAAAGTCTGGTGTAGATACAAGCTACTGGAGAGATGAAAAGATATGTTCAGTCATAATATGTGGGAGCATTTAATTCCAGTAAATGGTGAGGGTACATGAGCAGTAGAATTACACATCGACCTTCCACAAAATATCAGAACGGAATCATAGAAAAATGGGCAAAGTTGTATTTTCTTCTGATACCATTGGAAGAACAAAACAGGGTCAAAAAATATTTGACAAATTTCTAAATTCATGTCGCTGTTGTTTTCTTGTGGCACTTAAATGTTTTCAGATCTTCAGTCAAAGGTAATTGCAAATTTCAACTGACAATCATAATTATTAAAGGGTCAGTGTTATGCAAAATAAAACATTTTCAGCTTTACATCATGTTACAATGTTATTCCCTCATCAAAAACATACTGGGAGTGATTCCTTGATTCATTTCTGCATGTTTGCAAAATGCTTTAATCTCTATGGCAACCACTCTGCTGTGCAAAACCCCTGGGTGAACCAAGCTCCACCTTCAACGACAAAGCTCCTCCTCAGAGCTGCAGTTTCCAAGCCTTCAAGCTTTGAACCTCCTCAATACTGTCCCTTTAAGGCAAGGCACTTTTGTCTTAGCATTCTACATAATATTTTCTGCAAAGTCTAAGAGATCATCAGGATGTTTTTTTGGTCTGTGTTTAGTTTTTGGTCAGCAGTTGTACTGACTTTAGAATTTCATATGGAAGGCATTTTAGCCTGTCTTTTTCTTACCGTCAGATCATGGACACTGATGTGAACAGAGGAAACAGAGACCTGGAGTTCTTGCTCAGGGTGAGATTGATAAGCTTTTGCAGTCATTTTGATAAGCCGATCACCCCTGGGAAGGTTCACCACTGTTCCAGTGATTTTAAAAAGCTAGATTTAAAACTAGCTTTTTAAAATCTTTCTGGACTGATTCATATCAATCACTGTTTCTCACCTGTTTTTGAATTTCTGTGGCTAATGGCTTGAGTGGCCTTTCAGTCCAGTTTGATACAGTGAGTGTTTCACAGTGGGTGGTAACTCTGCCTTCAGCAGCATTCTTCACAAAGTCTTTGGCTTTTGTTCTGGGGTCAATTTGCAAATTTTTGACCAAAACCTGTTTATCTCTGGGACACAGAATCCGTCTTCTTCCTGCTACAATGGCTCCCATGATTCCCATCATGTCTGAACTAGAAAATAATTATTTGAACAGATTATAGCTGCACCTTCAAGCATCTGGAAACATTTCTTTTGACATTTTGTTTGACTTTCCCATGATGCCAAACAAGAAAGCAGTGTGTTGGAGGTGTGGCCTTAAAATACCTCTACAGGTGAACCTCCAGTTAACTCACATGTGCCGATCAACCTATCCAAAGTTTCCAAAGCCATGACATCATCATCTGGGCTTTCCCTTGTTGTTTAAGGAGATATTAATCATTCTTTACCCAATCCTCTGATTTTGAAAGCAATAATAAACAAATCTCTGACATATCCTTTTCTTATTATTGTGGCATTTAGCAAATAGAAACAATTTTGGTGATTCTAACAAACCCAAAACAAGAACAGTTTGGTTTGGTTCAACTTCTGACAGTGAAAAAAGGGGTGTAGGTAAACTTCTGCTTTCAACTGTTAGTTAATAATTACAAGGGAAATAATACATGGCTTTCAATATTGTTTATAGATAAAAATATCAAAAGTGTGTGCATTTGTTTTACTCTGGTACTTCTAAATAAAATAAATCTGACTTTTATATTGTTATTTTTTTAAAACACAAATAAAACTTCCATCTTCACACTCAATTGTGTTTTAAATAATTCACAATTAAGTACATTTTGACTTCAACAAGAAAATGAACAAGTACTCTAAAACATTTTAATTACTTCATACTGCTGCAACAATCACATCAATAATAATCTTATTAATAATAACTATTATGATTTTAATAACTGTTATGATTATTTTAGTTTTGTTTCGTTTCCACCTCATGTGTTTTTCATTATCTCCGGATAGATGTCATGGTGTTGCCATGGTGCCTCTGGGGGTCAAATGTTGACATCACTTTTTTTCTCCTGTCATCACTTTTCTACCTACTAGAAGTAAACAAATGGATGCTGCAGCGCTCCGCTGTAAAAACATGAAAAATGTGACTAAACCGCGGGAATTACAGCGACGAAAATGCCCGGACAGAAGAAAAAATACAACGTACGGTTCCCTCCAGTGAGTAACTGCTATGTCTGTGTTAAATATCAGCCGTTTATAGTCAAACAAAAGCAGCTAGTAGCTAACACACGCAGCATGGAGTAGAGGGGCACGGGGTGTGTTTAAGGACGACCGGATCTGTCGGATATCTTGTTACCATATAGAATCAAACTGTGATAAGGCAACACATTGTTTCCAATAAACAGCGGTTTTCACTTGTAGGCTTAGACTTAGTTTCGACCGTTATTTAGGTGCATTTGTTGTGTATTTTACATGGAGGAAATCAAGTAGAAATGATCAAGTTAGAGTCCGGTGTCAGTCAGTTGACCGGTGGCAACTTCACATTCACATTCATTTGAACAATTTGACCATAAAATTGTTTTTAACAGAGCTCCAACAAACTAAGACTGTTTATTTTTTATTTATTTATTTATTTGTTATTGTTTATAGGGTCGCATCAAAAAAATCATGCAGAAGGACACAGAAGTTGGGAGGATAGCGATGGCAGTTCCGGTGATCATCGGTATCCTTCAAGTTGTGGCGAAAAAAAAGAAGCAGAAAAGAAAACTGACTTAGTTGTCAGTTTTACTGATCTTTCAGACGTCCTTTAACTGAGCATCGGCGTTCATCTCGTCTACGTGATGGGAGTTGTAGTCCAGATACGTAAAAAGGTTCCTCGCCTGTGTTAGACGTGATACTTTCTCCCGACAGCTTACAAGTTATTATTATTTTTATTATTTTTTTTTAAAAAGTAAAATAAATGACTTAAAATCGACGATGCACTGTGTGGTTAAAAACCCATATTCAAAATCAACCAAACTCTCTTTAGACATAGTTCCTCATCTATAAAAATACATTTCATGTTCATTTAAAGTATTTTTAACATTTATTTAGTTAATCTAGCAAGTGAAATCTACCCTTAAACAAACTTACTTTGACTCATTTTGCTGACATCACAGCAAAGACCTGAGACATAAAAAAACTGACCAAACTTTCTTTAGAGTGCATCTATTTGCGTTTTCTATACTCCCATGTTTCTTTTTTATAAATCTAATTCTTCCTTCACTTTCTGTGGCATCTAATCAGAATGACTTTGAACTTTATTTGTTTTAGTTTTATTTAAATACAAATGAATGAGTAACATCTCAGACATTTTGAGTCGGGTTAGAAAAACAGATCTCTCCTGTAGAGCTGCGGATTCCTCAGCTGGAACAAACAGCCCGGGCTTTGGAGATGTTCCTGAAGTCTTTGCTGACCAAAACCTGCTTGATTACTCAGGAGAAGTTAAACAACATTGTGTCTGTGGCTCACATGTGAGTATCTCTGTTGTTCTGTGACACTGATCTCAGATCAGCAGTGGGATGGGATTTGGGGGGTATAATAAACAAATATACACTCATGTGCATCTCAGTAAGTTAGAATATGATTTGAAAATTGTATTTATTTTCAGTAATTCGGTTCAAAAAGCAAAACTCATGTATTTCATTGATTGATTATTCACAGACTGAATGCATGCCTGTTTCTGTTTATTTTGACGCAACATGGCTTACAGCGAGTGAAAACTCCACGATTACAGACAATAAAAGTAAAAATGATCTTTAATACATAAATATTGTGTTTTGGGCATTTTGTGAGATACACAGTCATTTGTATTTCTTTTTTTCTCTCTTTTCTTCCCTTTTCTTTTCTTTTAAATTTAGGAAGCAGTGCATAGAGTCAGAAAAATTGTTTCATTTTCTCAGAGACCTGGCAGAGGGAGCCACGTCTCCAGCAATCCAGAAGGACAACCGAGGCTTGAGTGTTTGGCCTCCCATACACAGGTAAGGTCAGTTACACTTCTGTTATCTGAAATGGCCCTTTAATTACATGCGCACAGCTCCTCCACAGAGTTGCAGTTAGGATTAGGGTTAGTACCCCTCCCCTGCACAGCTCCTTCAGACTAGCCAGCAGCAATTAGCAAACACCTTGTGGAGCTGCGCATCTGCTGAGCTCATAAAAGCTACTTCTCTATGATAAATATGTTGTTAAAGGGTTAATAGCGAAGCCATGTTGTGATGACCTTCTGAATGCGGCATCTTAGAAAGAGCAGGAGTTTTTTAAAGAGACATTTGCTCAATCTCAAGGCATTAAATTTTAAAGTCAAAGTTCTTTTAAATCATATTTATAAGGTAATATAGTTTCTTGATTATGATATAAAAAAGCACCATGTGCCTGGAAAATACATAATACTGCCCCTTTAATAGTGTTTTGTGGACAATGTGGATTTCTAAACAAAGTAACCGATATCTGTTTTCACCATAAATGTAACATTATGCAGTTTATTGTCTTTGAAGGAACAAAAAGGGCAACATAGCCGCTAAAAAACCCATCTGGAGCAGGAGAGACTGTTCCCCAAAGGAGCCACGGCCCACAAGACACCGACTCAGACTCAAGTGTACGTATCTGGTTACTGAACACACAACTCACAGCTCACACACTCAACTGACAGCTAAGGAGGTAGAATTGGTGTCTGGTGGGACACACAGGACCAGTGAAAGGTTTAGATGTGTTCATCATGGGTGGGATTGTCATATTGATTTTGGACTTTTAATAGTTCATTTGAACAGTTCTTCTTCTCGGGTGGAATCATAGTGCAGCACGCGGCTTCAGTGAATTTTAAAAACAAAACTGAAGGGGCAGAATTTTAAAGTGATAGTGGATTTTTTTGCTGTGCTTCGCCTGGGAGAGCAAATTATAACTCCTCAGATATATTTATAGGTGGGTAGGAAGAACTAGTTATGAATTTCTTGTTTCAATGTTTGAAGGTCAAAAAAGTGAATTTGTGGTAAACACCAAATATAGTCTGGAAGTACTTTACCCTATCCTAGCATATGTATTTAATAATGTCAGTACTGGTTTCATAAGATTTCTATTAGAAACAGATTGAATTGGGAAAACATTTCTGCTGCTCAAAACTTATTTTCTAATTATATTTGCATTTTATGTTTTAATTTTAGTTGTTAAATTTCCCAAACTTGCACATAGCTGTCTAGTTTTGTCTGGCTGATGACATCATTGTAAGATATTAAATCAGATTAGTTACGTAAGTAGCCTTTTTCATGGAATACTTTTTTTTTACTCTTGAGTAAATTCCTGTACTTTTACACTTTTACTTGTGTAAAAATATGCTGAAGTAGGGCTGCTCTACCCTCTGACACCAACTACTGCTAGATGGACAAAAATGTCCCTTTGCATGTTGTGTCACATGGTTTCTGTATCCATCAACAAGCTTCTGGACAAATTCTGTTTGGATTTTTTTCATCGCTGCTCTCATCACAAACAGAAGACGATACTTAATACATTTTCCAGCATGGCGTTTTTAAGCGTAGCTCACCAATAATCGATAGGGTTGAGGTCATCCCAGAGGCTTTGCTGTTAGCCTATGTTATTTATTCCTAAACCTGTTTGGATGTGTGTCTGCCTGGTCCAGTTGGAACAGAATAGTTCCGTCCTCGCCAGGAAACAATAAATTTAAATACATTTTACATTTCTGACAAGCAGCCAAATCTCCGGCTGGGAAATATCTCTGCGACTTTTCTCATAGCTACAAAAGTGCAAGCTTTCTCTGCAATCTCTGAGAGTTAAAACATATTTACATCAAATATGCTTCATTAAACGGCCAAAATTAATTATATTCATGCCCTTCTTATTGGCACTCTGAATTCATATGAGTAAAAGCACCCTCATGCAGGGTATTGCATGTTGGGGGAATGAGTAACTACTCCATCTTTTTTTCTCCCTCCAGGAGCCGGAGCTCTACATCTGCTTATAACATGGACTTCCCAGCAGCACGTTATTTCTGTTCACATGTCATTAGGCTTTGCAGTGACTCAGCAAAAAAAAAAAAAACATTGTTCACAATAGCCTACATCAATCTGACTGTTTTTGGACAGTAAGAGGGAAGAAATTGAATTTACGCAGCAGTTTGAATCTGAACCAACATGCAGAGCTTTGGTAAAGAGCAGAACGTCCATGCAGGACGGATTTCTGCTACAGGAGCTTTTTTGTGTGTGTGTGTGCATAGATTTGAATACTTTAAAAGTCTGAACTGTTAAATGTAAGTTTTCTGTTAGTTTTTTTTTTTTTTCATTTTTAGCTTGTCTGCAGATTTGAGGTCAGCATCATGAACCGATTAACCTCTGTAGCCTCAAATGATTGATTTTTCATTTTGTTTTGCCTCTTTGTTAATTATAAGTGCTTACTTTTTAATATTTTTAAAGCACTTGTAAATATATATTATTTTGAATGAAACATGTAAATAACTCAAGGCAGGAAGTAAATAAAACTAAGCAAGAGCTTACAGTAGTTTGTTTATTCCAAGAAATTATTTCTTTAGACACGGTACTGGGCTGAAGTGAAGAATAAATAGAGGAATTCTGTTCTTAGAGCATTTTTTACTGCATATTTACATTTTTTGAACCCATATATGGTCAAACATATGCAGCTGTCACAGACTTTTTTTTGTTGAAAAAAAAAACAAACAAACAAACAAAAACTGACACTGACAAACATTAGTTTTAATGTTCCAGCTTTAAGTCTCACTGATGCTGGTCCTGTAATGTATATGAACACAATCTCACCAGATGAGGCTGTAATACACACCGTCTGAGCTCAACCCCACCAACAACACTTTTTAAGAGACATGCATCTTAGTTCAAATCAACTTTACTACAATGACTCAAAATGGACAAAATACATATAAAAGCAGTTTTTTCAAGTGTTTTGGCTTCTTCGTGAACCGAAGCCGATGCCAATTGGAAGTGGTTCACCGGATTCCTCTTTTGTCCGACACGTTTTCGATTCGGCCCCGGAAGGCACGGTCCGCCTGCGCTCTTTTCAAGAACCGAGCCGGACACCGGCGGGGAAAAAAGAAAAAACTCAAGAATTAAATATTTCCAGCAATTAAAAATTTTTACACATACAGGTGACGGAGTCATTTGATTCATGAACTCGTCCTACAAGTGTAAAGCTGTTTTGTCAAAAAAAAGGAAAAAAAAGAAGAAGAGAGGGCTGGGAGGGGGGGAGGGAATAAAAAAACACAAAAAAAAAAAAAAAACTCAAGTTATTACAGTACAGCTTCTTCAGAAAAGTCGCGCTCCATAGCCAAAAGTCTGTTTGATAGCTTCAAAGTAGTATCTCTTCCAGCCGCCTTTCGTCTGTTCCTCTTCACTGTTGGGGACGCCTCTGCACTCCACCTTCAGCTCAGTCTCACTGCTCCGGTCCACGAACATCAGGGTGATGGTGGCATAATGCTCTGTGGTGCAGATAGGCAATCAGTTTACAAAATTCAAATTAATATATATATATATATTTGACAGGAAAACATGGAATGCGATTAAAATCTTCACAATGTGGGAAAATTTTCATTTTTCAAACCACCACAAAAAATTAAAAAAATTATTGAATAGACCTTCTGCATAGGGAGAACATTTTTATATGCAATGTTTGTCTTTTAGTATGTGAAAAAAAATATGCAAAACTGTTGATGTCTTGACAGTGGAATGTGACAGAATCTGATAAAAAAAGAGCTATAAAACAACCAATCAGAGTCGAGGGGAGGATCTTAGCTGTCGTCAATCATGCTTGTGTATGAGCTGTTCTTCTCTATAACATAAAAAAATATATAAAAATATAAAGAACCTACCACAGGGCCAGTTGTTAAACCTCCACTTCATTACTATTTTCTCATCGGGTACCTGATGGCGAGAGGATTTGTTGTTAAGATTTCAACCATTTTCTACATGTGTTGTACATTATACCTCAAATAAAACAGGGGTTTCTCAGTGAGGTTTTCATTATAGTTCCTGGAAACGTCAGCCTTACCAGCTCTGTGAATTCCCCAAAGACGTTTCCTTCTAGCAGGCGAAACTTTCCACCCCTCTCTCCGTCCACTGTCGCAGGACTGCGTGTGAACGCCTGGACCATCTGCACACCCAAAGATACCACACTGTGACCTCATGGCCTCAAGCTAGACGGATTGACAAAAAAAATTCATGCTCCACCAAGGTGAACATTTGTCCACTAATGCACACGGGAACGTTTTCCGTTTTCTTCCCTAAAACGGATTGGCGTTTTCAAAAACTCCCGTTCACACAGGACCGTTTTCAGAAATTTTTTCTTTCACACAGAAACACCCAAAATTATTTTTTTTCTTTTCAACTCCCCCAAACCTGTAAGTGGCGCTAAACGAGAAGAATGGAACATGTCCCTAAAGCCTTCACACAAGATTACCAGTAGACTCAAAGAAAAAAAACCCCCAACAAAAACCACAGATAGTGAACAAAAACAGAGTGGAGTCTTCTGGAGAATGTCTTGCAACTGCTGACTACACTTTGTGTAATACACCATTGTTGTTGAGTGTGACACATTTGCAGTTATCAGTCACTTTATTTCTTTATTTTATTTGAGAAAAAATAAAGATAAAAATTTTACAAAAGTTGCTCACATGATCAGGATGAAGTAAAACTCATGTGGATAATAGTGTAATTTAGGCTACATACAACTTGTTTATTTTTTAAATTGTATGCCGTTTATATGCGACACATGTAGGTATGAATGTTGCAAGACGGGTTTTTTTTTTTTTTTTTTACATATACTGAATTTTACATTTCTTTTATATTGATTGTTTTTTCTATAGGCTTTAATTTTCTCCCTTTAAGCTATTCCATAAATCTACTCCACAACTTCAACTTGTAATGCACATTTGTTTGATTGTAATATAAACACATTGTTTTGTTGCGATTCGATATTCCTCTTAAGCAGGTTGGGCTAATGCATCAGTGCTTCCACAAACTAAGCATTTCTGCTGTCCAAAAATTTGGGATGTTTTTTTTTTTCTCTCTCAAAGATTTAACAGGCATTTTGTTTAGGGATGTGCCGATTCACCTTTTTCAATTCCGATGCCTATATCTGAGATTTAGTATCGGCCGATACCAATCCGATACAAAAGAATGGTGCTGAATTGACTTCAAACGTTTTTTTAAGACAGATATTAACGTGCTGAATTAAAATTTATTTGCCAACTCTGCACCAGTATCTCACACTTAAATACATATTGTTACTGATACTCGACAACGCTTTAAAATATTCCTACTTTATGGGGAGGAAAAAAACAAAACAAAAAAACATTCTTGTGTGGATGAGGCTTAAAACGTTGTCAGATGAGACAGAATAAGCAAGCGAGCATTTGCAGGTGAGAAAATGGACGCAGAACCTAATTTGGAAACCGGATCGGCAGCAGCAGGACAGACTCACCTCCTGGTTGAGAAAGACTCTGTAGAGTTCAGCTGGTGAGGTGAGAAATGTGTCTCTGATGGTGAATTTACAGGTGGGGATTTTGACACCAGTGTTGACGGGAGCTGCTGTGCTGCTTCCTGAGGAAACCTGAAAAAAACATGGCATTCTAATCAGTCTAGCTCTATGTCACGACTCGGCGAGAACGCAGGGTTTTATCCGGTTTTAAACACAGACCTGAGTTTTGTCCTGCTTGGCTTTGGACTGAGAAGCTGACTGAGGCTTGGCCACGCCATTAGCGGTAGGCAGGATCATCCCTTGCGTGAATTCTGCAATTTTAGAAACAATAGATGAATAATGATAAAACAAGAGTTTTTTATTATTATTATTGAACGAGCCAAAGCACTGGTGTTTATTAAATCGCTAGTTTTCATTTCTACTCGTGTGGGGAATGGTTTACCCTGATCTTCACAGACCTGTTTTCAAAAAGCCCACGTAACTCCCCAGAGCCTCCCGGATTTTCTCTGCTCCTTTAGTTTTCATCAGGTGGACCAGCGGTGTGTCGGGCTCGTCCTTGTTCAGCGAGATGGAGATCTGAGGAAGTGGATCACAGGGACATGATTCGGTGCGTCGCTCTACCACCACCACGCAGTCAAGATCATTAAATCAACCATTTGACTTACATCCAGATCCTCCATGTCATTCTCATCAGACAAGTTTGGAACTTCGATTGAACCTTTGTATTTAACTCCAGTTTTTGACTTTCCTGTAAAAAAAAAAAAAAAAAAAGCTCCATCAAATTCAAGTCAATTTTTGAGTGAAAAAATGACTTGAATTTTTTAGGATGTTTGTGGAACTGCTTTAAATAAAAAAAAAGACTAATAAAAATGTTGTGGATAACATTTTCCTTGTAAGAAGACAAGTGGTGAAACAACTGTTTTGATTAATCACAATTAACTACTTTAATCATGATAATCACAATTACTTGGATTAATCATAATTAATAATTGATTACTGAAATAATCGAAAATTACTTTAGTAAGTGATAACTCATTAACTGGAGTACACAAACTTTAAAAACGCAATTTGTTGAAAAAAGAGCAGTGATTGCACCAAAACTGTACAAAATATGCATTTAGAATTTAAGATAAAAAAAATCTGTTTGTAAACCTTTTCTACTCAGAACTCCTCAAATACCAGTTTTAGCTTCACCCGGTTCAGATTAACTGCTATGTTATTACATTGTAGGCATTACAATTTGTATTTTCTTATTTAAAAAGAAAAACGAATTGAATTATTTTGTTGCTTGCATATTTTAATGTATTTTTAATAAGAAGTAGGTTTTAGTGGTTAAAAGAAAAAGCTATAGAATGTGCCTTTTTTATATCAGATTAATCGAATAATCATCAGAATAATCGATTACTAAAATAATTGTAAGATGTTGATTTTTATGGTAAACTCCTCCATTCCCTAAAAAAGCCTTAATTCTGCATCTGAACTATTTGCTAAGGGAGGAGCTCATTTTTAGCCATTCTTGAGCTCTTGGTCATGAGTCCAACAGACACCGTCCCCTACTGGCCAGCCAGTGCAAGTCTCAAAAATGTTCTTCAATCTTTGTAAATCACAGAGTTCAGTCATGAGTTGTTCGTTTTGTAAAGTTCCTGTTGAAATACAGTTTCACATGTGATTACGGGGGAAAAGAAAGGAGTCTGGAAAAAGAGCTGAATGATTAAACATGTGGCCACTAAGGATGGATAGAAAAATAAAATCTACTTTGTGATGCATCAAGAAGCAAAACTTTTATATTTTTAAAAATACATGCAACAAAAAAAGCTCTTCTTATTCCTAAAGAAGACTGAAATGTTTTATTTTTATTTTTGACAGAACAGCAAAGGACAAAGGATGATTCATGTCACTTTAAGTCGACAGACGGCGCAGCTGCGCGTGTCATTCTCACTTCAAGCCCTGCTGTCCACTCACCAGCCCAGGTCGCTTTTAAGTTCCATTCATAGAAGAAAATAAGTTTCCCTTTGCGGTTGTTAATCGAGGCCTCTCCGTCCAACTTGCTGACTTCCGTCACTTCACACGCTCCCTCGTCATCCTCCACGCTCAGACCGAGCAGCAGAGACTTCAGCTTATCTGAAGACCAGTTTGTTGCGTCTCTTTCAGTCCTGAAGATTAAAAAAAAAAAAAAAAAAAAAAAAAAACAGACACCATGTTGAGCATGTAGTCATGATTAGAGGGTAAAATCTTTCCTCTTGAGCTGAACATTTTCGAACACGAGAACGTGGAAGTCGCATCAGTTTGGCTGGCTTTGATGGTAAAAATATATTTCACAGTAACAAATATGATTTTTTTTACCTGAATAAATTGACTATTATGAGTCAATTAGTTGATATTTATTTTAGCTGTAAAAGGGGAGATTGTTCTAAGATCACCTGTTGAACATTTTAGGGCAATATATTGAACAATTTTATGAGATATTGGAGTTGCAACTTGTCACAATTTAGTGTAGATTGGGGCAAAGGAAATTAAAAATGTAACTTTTAAATTTAAAACTACAAGCATGATCTTGGCATGTAAAAGTCATTTTAGGATTTTTTTTAGATAATCATAAGTACAAATTTCTGAAGTTTGTACTTCAAAAATTTTTGCTAACAAAATTTATGAGCCACTGACTAGGAAAATCTAAGAGCATTAATTGATGTATTCTTTTCAAATGCAACATAAATGAACCGGTTCATAAAAACAACAATGTGGTTCTCCATAGAGATAAAGGGATTTCACTAACAGATGAAAGATAATTATCTATTCGAAGATCAAACGTCAGGGTAAGCAGTGGATTTCATCAGATTTTTCTTCGAAATAATAAAAGGGGGGTAAAAAATTAACATTTTTCACAAGCTGTGTAGAATTTATGGTCACATTGCAGCCTGGAGTTACATTATGAGCATAACCAATATGGTCAAACTGACTCCGTAGCTAATAGCATAGTGAATGTAACTGCAACAGACACAGCTTTAGCTTTGGTGAACAGCTAATGGAGAGCCTCGGTAGCTACATGTGACGCTAACTTGAACAACGTTAACAAAAGCTTTACTGCAAACTAAGACGTTTTCCTTTAGTTAACGACGGGATTAACAATCTCTCCTGACTGTAACAATGTGATCCAAAAGCGGTTTGGGAGGAAAAGTCTCCTCGAAGCGTGCGGTTAGCATCAGCTTCAAGCTAACTGGCAGTAAGTGTCCTTTCATGTTGTCTCACCAGTGCCAATTGTTGACATTCGTCGCATCGGCTCTCTCTTCAACGATCCAGCGAGGGTCTCCTTCTCCCCACTTCGCCATGTGTGCAGATAAATAATAATTAGAATAGAATTTTGAAAGCGGGGCGAAGCCTAAAGCAGGAGGTCTCGCTGTCTGTCAGTCAGCCGGTGGATGTCCGCTGCACGCTGCTGCTTCTAGAAACCTCTGCCGGTGCTCCTGCGTTTATTTTCCGAACATAGAAAATGCTCGAAACGGAACTTTGTAGAAAGAGGCAAAAAATGTTCCCCCCCTTCCTCTACACACACACACTGCCGGAAGATGTGTTTATGAGCGGTAGTTTTGCTTCGGGAATGTAAGACTTTGGATATTAACACTCTAGTTTCTTATATCCAGGTTTATACTTTTTCTGTACGTGGGGAGGTGGAGTGGAGGGGTCGAGGTTTATTTTCTGTTATGACGTGATTTTAATTGCCAGAAGCGAACCATGAATATTTCTTGAGTAGCTTCCAACTTCCTGGAAGTTGATTTACAAGCATTATTCATTATTTCTAATAGAAAATCTGTTTTCATAAGGTTGATAAGGTTCATAACGCCTGTTCACGTGTTATGAATAACAGAGAGCATTTTAACTCATAAAAACTTGTTAAAAATGTGATATTATATATTTTCCAGGCAAATAGTACCGTTTTATTCCACAATCAAGTAACTACGTCACCTTTACTTGCCTTTAAAAATGCAGTATATGTCTAAAATAAATTGGACTTTGCATTTTAACACCTTGAAACTGATCTCTGTCTCTTTAAGAAGCTCCGGCTCTTTCCGACACTGACGTCAGAGTTACGCCCCTATAAAGGGGAATAATGAAAACACGGACATGATGTTACTGCTCTCCTCTCCAGTGTTGTAATGATATTTCAAAACAGTTTCAAGCATTACACTGTCACATATGCTGGCACAGTAAAACAAACATAGCAAACACAGAACACAGCTAGCCAGGAAGCTAAGGTAAGCATAGTAGCTTTTTCAACAAAAAAACCCCTAAGTTACACCTTATATGTAAGTTGCTTTTCCTGTAAAGGAGAATAATGAAAACATGGACACAATGTGTCCAGTGTTGTAATGGAGGAGCAGAAGCGTTCCCCTACATCCGATCAGACAAAACCAATCGAGACTAGAACGATTAACAAACTCTTAAAACTTAAAATCTGAAAATGTTGAACTTTTCAAGGATTATAAACAAACATAACCGGAAAAGTAACATTAAAGAAAATACATTTTAAACTTTATTAAACCTAGGCTACTTTTTACTGTATTGGCCCGTAGCGCTGAACTTGAAAGACCAAAATAATCGATCGCAGATCACTAGATCTTGTTTTCCCTTTTAGTTATCTAAAATAGTTTTATAACCACTACACACTCCCCTTCAACAGAAATGTCGTCCTCGACATTCAGTAACTGAAGGAATAAGATCTCCATAAAATCCAAATCTACTTAGTCCATACACTGGCACTTGGCCTAATCAAAGTCTTTAAGTGCCGATACTAAGTACTTAAAATGTGATTCAGCCATACACAAACACAGGATCGGATGTGGACATCTGGACTGGCTCTGGCCACATATGCCTCTTTTCCACCGGCCCGCCCGGCTCGGCTCCGCTCGGCTCGGCTCGGCTCTGTTTCGGAGTGACCGCGTTTCCACCGGCTCTTCTCGGCTCTGTAGCTGGTACCGCCTCCTGGTGGCGGGGGAGGGGAGGGGGGGGGTGTAGCGCCCCGCCTCCAGGAGCTTCGTGCTGAGCTTCGTTACATGCGACCTAACGCCAGTTGTTGTTTTTCTGATACAAAAGAAGAAGAGAGAGCTGAGCTATTTTTTACAGCCTGATTGCGATTTTTCTGAGACTTCAAGAAAATGTGACAGTGGGAGGAAAAGCTGGATGTGGTGAGGAGGAGCTGATCTCCGCCCTGCAGGAGGAAAGCAGGAGGTTCAGACGGTTCAGGTGAGATAACGATGATTTTTAAACTACGATAAAACTTGTAATCGTGCCGAATATACATGAGCTAATGTTAGTCACGGTGTTGCAAATAACTTAAAAATGTCAGAATAAATTCCTAATATATTCCAATGTGTTTTCATGTTGGCAAACTGCCGCCGCAGACCATCGTGGTTCTTCGTGCTTCTTTGGGTTGGAGGATCTCATCAGTGTCCGTCTTCCTGCTGGTCGTATTGACCTTCAGGAAGAAGGTCAATACGACCTTCAGAGACCTTCACCTTTCTGGAGCAGGAATCACATGACCCCAATATGCTGATGAAATATTTCTGATTTAAAAAAACGTGTCTGATATTCTGACGGAGTTGAAGTGCATTAACAGTCTGTTGTTTTTAACTTTTCAATACGTTTATGTTTCACCTGATGTCCAAGTTATACTGAGAACAAATACAGCTTTATTCCCTCTAATCTGACTGGTTCCTCTTCTATGTTTTCACATTTTGGACACTAAGAATTAAAAGTTTAAACTCAGTCTTAATTATCACTAATTAAGGTTACCGGTTGGACACATTTTCTCACTTTCTTACATTGAAGATTCTGCAGGAAGACAGATAAACAGTGAGTGAATAGAATGATTTTGTATAAACTAGAAACTAACAAACATGATTTGTATTTAGGGCTCTTGTTAATAGCTGCCCTGATAATAATGTCAAAATGTTTGGTTTGTTGAATAATGTTTTCAGTTTTGAATGGCTTCATTGATAATCTACAATGTTAAGTTCAATGAAATATGTATATAATATAATATTTTCACTCTGGCTTAAGCTCCTCACATTTTGGGAGGATTGTATTAGGACCTTGATCTACAGTAAGTACAATAATGTGTGGAGTGAGCAGAAATAAAGAGACTTTGGTCACTGAGACACAACAACTTTTATTTTTATTTTTTGTCTCAACTCTCCTTGTTGCTCTGCCATCTCAGCTGGTAGCTGCTTCCTGCTGAAGGAGATCCAGGTGTTCAGATGGTCCATCATGTCAGCCATGTTGCTCCTTCTGCTCCCTGGTAATAAGATGTTATAGTTTATAGCACATAAATGTAGATAAATAACAGAGTCACTAATGTGGATGTTACATAGACATAAGGAATTATTTAAAACAGGCATGTTACTATATGTACACACACACACACACACACATGTATATATTTAACACACACACACACACACACTTTTACCATCCAGCCATACAAATTATAAATAACTGGAATAGTTGTCTAAATTAAAGACAAAATCTAATTACTTTTAAGTTTTAGACCTATGCAGGTTTACAGCCATGGATATAATACCACTATCGTTTTCTTCAGGTTTATTGCTCATTCTACAATTAATAATTCATAACAATTTGATTAGAGAACTGATATCTAGCTATTTTACAATAGAATGTCATATAACATGTTTTATTATCTCACAATGGGGGAAACTCGGATGAAACAGCAAAATGAGAAACAATGGAAGCTCATAGATTCACACAAAGATAAACAAATGACGGTAAAATGCTGAACAATATTGAGTTATTTATAATGTACAACGTGTCTTCAGAAAATGCGCATGTTGTGTTTGAGCAATAAAAATACAGCAGGCTGTGTTTTAAATGTCGTCCACCTTAAATGTAGTAAAAACTAGACAGATATATCTACAAACTGCTCACCTGGCTGAGAGCAGCAGCGGCGTCAGCTGCGTCTGGTCGGTTTTCACCGTGAGGCTCCATCGGCTCCGAAGCGGCTAACGAGGCTTTTCATTCTCTCCACTATGGTGACAAAAACGCCTCATTCCTCACGGCTCCATCAGCTGCTGCTGAATATTGAAATCCGAAGCAAAGAAAAAAAGCTGCATTTTTTAGTTCAGGGCTTGTTTGTATCTTCCATCACTTCCGTGTTGCGGCGAGTTTCAAACGTTGTGCCTTCATTTTTCTTCTCTCTTGCCTCGCTGTTCTGTCCCCGCCTTCAGCCAATCAGTGAACAGCAGCGAAGCTTACGTCACCAGTGCTGGCCGGGCTGGCTCTGCTGACCCTGCTCTGAAGCAGGACCTAAAAAAGCAGTGCCAGCCCGGTTTAAAAGGTCGGTGGAAACGCAAGCAAAGCGAGCGGAGCCGGGCCGGCCGGGTCGGTGGAAAAGGGGCAATAGACCTTGCTTGAAGGGGTCCATAATAGTGCACTGGGTCAAGCCAGTATGTGGACCTTGGTGGAAGTCCCAAACTGTAACAAGATGGATAACCAAGTTCATCATAGGTGAATCACTGTGGTGGTTGCTGTTCTCTTCTAGGCCTATCTTGTACTCGCTCATCTCCACTGTGGTTCTCACATGAAGGAGGTGACATGTATGGTAGTAGAGGGCTGTCTCCACAGTTTTCTGGTTGTTCAGGCGCTCCATCTTTCACTAGCGGGTCAGGCATTACCTGATCTTTTTTCAGGTTTAACACTGTCTCTTGTGCCTCTCCTGGCCTTGTGTGTTGTGGGTTCAGGACCTGCTGACACATCAGTGTGCTCCTCAGCAGTGAGGCCTGTACGTTGGTGTGGGCTCAGGGCATGGGTTGTAAAACCATTCATCCTCGGAGTCCTCATCACTGTCGTCTTTCTGTTGACTGTTATGTTCACTGTCACTTGTCTGTCTTGAACCTTTTTTTCGTGATCTGGCAACTGTTAGGGGAACTTCCAGAGGTAGGTGATCACAGGGAGTAAGAGGTTGCGGTGTAGCATCCTACTATCTCTCCCTTTTCCTTGTTCAGGTACCACCTCATATACAGGAGCATCCTTATTTACTCAGTGCAAAACCTTGTGGATGATGTCCTCCCAATGGCTGCGAAGTTTATCATTTCAGCCCCTTGGGGTCAAGTTTCTAACCAGGACACGGTCTCCAGGTTCCAGTTCTGAGCTCTCTACTTTGCGATCATTTTGCCTCTTTCAGCTGATTTTCTTGCATTGTTCCTTGTTATGTCATAAGCTTGTTGTATCGCTTCTCGCCATTTTCGCATGTACTCTCTGTGATCAGATGTACCGGTTTCTGGTGCCAAGCGGAAGAGTACATCAATTGGCAGTTTTGGAGTCCTCCCAAACAGAAGAAAGAAAGGAGAAAAGCCAGTGACTTCACATTTTGTGCAATTGTATGCAAAAACCAATTTGTTCAGTGACTCTTTTCAGTTGGACTTCTCTTTCTCTGTAAGGGTCCTCAGCATTTGTAGGAGTGTACGGTTGAAACGTTCCAACTTGGCCGTTGCCGATGGTACGTTGTTGTCCGCTAGCCCACAACTCCAGAGGTTCTTTTTAGTTGCGACATGAGTTGGTTGTCGAAGTCACCATCTTGATCGTGATGAATACGTAGGGGGAATCCAAATTTTAATGCATAATCATTAAAAAGTTTATGAGCCACAGTCTTTGCTGACTTAGATGTTGTGGCATAAGCATAGACAAAGCTTGAAAAATTATCAATGATGACCAGTTTGTACTCATATCCGCCAGCTGACTTGTCAACATGCAGGAAATCGAGAGAAACCAACTCTAAAGGCTGGGTTGTAATAATATTAGTTAGAGGTGCCCTAGTCTCTCGGCTTGGTTTCTTTTGTTTTATACATGTGCAACTTCGAGCCACATAGTGCTGAATGTCATGTTGCATGTATGGCCAGAAGAAACAATCTCTCACCAATGAAGTGGTTCGATCAACCCCTTGATGTCCCATGTCATCATGTAGTTCCTTCATAACGATTGCTTTGTACTTTTCAGGCAAAACAACTTGTGTCCGTCTGGGTGTCTTTCAACGCAGGATGCCGTCATCATTGAAAGTTAGTTTTTCCCATTCATACAGTAGTCTTTTACTCTGTGCTGAATGATTTTAGCTGTTTTCTGTCAGGTTTCTTTTTTAACTGACAATATTCTATCACTGGGGCTATATTTGTATCTTCCCTCTGGGCTCGACAAATCTCTTCCAGCAAAAGAGGCAAATGGTGTGAAGTGCTGATTTCTTTGCACTGAGCAGAAAGTGCCATGGACCACACTGCATGGGAACTTGGGTCCTCAACTGTCTGTACAATTGAACTGAACGGGATGACATTTCCTCAGTACAATGTTCCACCATGGTGTTAATATCCACTGGCAGCCTTGACAGACAGTCGGCATCAATGTTTTCTTTCCCTGGTCGGTATCGGATGGTAAGGTGAAAATCCGCTAATTCAGAAACCCACCGACACCCGGTTGCATTCAGCTTAGCTGTAGACAAGACATAAGTGAGCGGATTGTTGTGTCTTCGGGGGCGTAGGAGTGAAAGGTTGTTTTTTCCCTCTAGGTAGCTCCGCAACTGCATTCCCAGGACAATGGCCCTTATGACAGCATCAACAATCTCAGTCTCTGGAAAGCCTTTGAGGAGACCAAGCTCACATTTGGCTGGAAAACGTGAAGCGATCTTTTTGTCCTGGGTCTCCAATTTGTCCAGATATTTTGAATTCTTTGTGCCATACAGCAGGGGCCTGACGTAGAGCTGAAGTTGGAATTCCAAGGCTGGACACGGCAGTCTGAACTTTATGAACATCCTCCTCGTGAGTATGTTTTATTTGGGATGGAACATGAGACTGAGAAGGTCTGGTTTCAGTGGATGTATTGCACAGTATCTCATCACATTCATTCTGCTGTTTGTGTTGTGCTTGTACTTTAAGATCCTTTATCGGGCTACCTGTAGCCCGATAAAGTATTGTATTTTTGTACTTTTGTATTTGTATTTTTGTACAAAATACAGTATTGTATTTTGTCTTTAAAGCAGAGAAGTTATGACATTCCCAAATCCTCCAAAATCTGGAACTCCTCACTCTGTAGATGATTACTAATCATTAAGAGGAGTGATGTCCTGTTCTTTCCTGTCACATGTTCAAATTTTGACCCGGCAATGGTGAGAAAATCACACAGTTCTTTTAGGCTTTCTGCAGGCAGTGTGCACAAAAGTCCTATTATCTCCAACTGTACATGATGTGTCAACACCATAACTGACAATTTACAAAACTTTGATTAAATTTTGTGAAATAAAAGCTTAATTTGGGTATATTGTAACGATTTCATGGACCTGATGAGCTACAATATGACCTCCTTCAGAATAACACCATATAAATTGAACTCCATTGTCAACTCCATCAGATGTCAACTCCATCAGTTTTTCTGATTCTTTCAGTGAATTTGTTGTCAAATCTCACTTAAATGTGCAATTACTACATTTTAATGTATTTTACATAAATTGCATTATTTCACATGTACCAAGTTTTTAATTTTACTCACTAGTTTGTCACCACCTTCAGTTCTGTGTCAACTCCGTCATTTAGTGTCAACTACGTCAGATGGACGTTTTGTTGTTTTTTGTTTTAAATAATATTTATTTTGTTTCTTGAGAAGCATTTCTCTGTAAAATGAGTAAAAATATCCCTAATAGGGTCATTAAAAATTATTTTTTATTTATTTTTGTGAGATGGTGATGACAACGTTCTAGGTCAGGTCGATTAAAAATGTAATTTTTTAAAAAATGTTGTAACTGGGCGCCTGCACCTTGGCATCTTTACATTTCCAAAACATTATTTCTCATTTTTGCATACATAAGGTTGAGAAATAATAAAAAAAATATATATATGGGAAAATTAAAACCCATTTTGTCCCTATTTTCAAGAATCACTGAGGGTTGAATTAACATATTGCAAACAAATTGTCATTTAACAATGCTTTGTTCTGACTTGTTAGAGAGACACATCTGCATGTTTAATCATTCAAAGATCCTCTTTGAAGTTTATTCTATACCTCAAAGTGTTCAGCACAATGTAAATAATTAATAACTATATTGATTTGTATATTTTTTCTATTTAAGTATTTCTTGCAAAACTGTATTTTTAAGGGTTACATTTTAATGAAGACATTGAGCTGAACCTAAACTATTTGTAACAGATGTTTTTGTCCTTTTTTAAAACCACAGTATTATGTGAAATTGACTTTTTGAGCTTTACATCATGTTATAATATTTCCTCATCAAAAAGATAACTGGAGTGTTCATTCAGCTGGCTGGACCTGGCAACACCTTCGAGGTGCAGCTTGGAACTGCAGTTTCCAAGCGTCCGCCTCACAGAGCAGCTGTCCCCTGCACTTACGTCATTCAGCTCCTTCAGACTAGCCAACAGCAATTAGCAAACACCTCCTACTAGCTACATCTCACTGGTAAAAACATTGTTAAAGGGCTAATAGAGGAGAGATATTACGACTTCCTGAAGGCAGAGCTTCAGAAAGAACAGGAGTTATTAAAGAAACAGACCCAATTTCAAGGCATTAAGGACAAGCCAAATTTCTTTTAAGTCGTATTTTAAATGTATAGCATTTTTTATAACGACTGGAGAAAATATATATCCACTTGATTGTGTTATAATATAGATTTGTTGTACTTTTCTTTCAGCTGAGTTTGTTGAGGTGAACAGTGCGACCAAAGTGGCGGACTGCGTCTGAAAGCAATTGAATAAACTGGATTAATTTAGTGGTATGAGAATATAGGGGTATGAAAATAAATACACGACACGTTTTCAATGGTTATAAAAGGGACAATCTCGTGCTTTTCTTTTTCATTTAAAAATTACTTACTACTTTGTACTTATAGTTCTAATGAAATGTAGAAAACTTCGGGGGTGTGAATACGTTTACCGGGAAGAATATTGTGTAACTTACCACTACAGGACATATGTACGGTTCTTCACTAATGTTTGCTAAATGTTAAGTGGTTACAGGATTCAAATGAGCAAAGACAGCTAAAATGACTCAGTATATGGCTTTAAACGCTACACTACACAAAACAAAAAATAAGTCGGTTTTCGATTGTTTGTTAAAAGCGTTAGTCGAGGAGAAAAGCAGGGAGAAATCATTAGAGAGGAATCCCAGGCATATGGCTGGCTTTTGTCGGCTCCCCTCCCCCTCCTTTCTCTCCCTCCTGCCGTCCGCTCCGCAGCAGCAGCAGCAGCAGCAGGACGGAGGTACTTCAGTTTTTGAAGCCGTGGCATGAATGATCTCATCTGAACCTGATCTCCGCTTTCTCTGCCGTCGATCCTATGACCGAGACGGGAATAAAATAACACAAACACGAGGTGAGTACGGCTACCCAACCACCGGCAGCGGTGTTTTTAAGCAGGCACTGGGGTGAACGGCTGTTATTTTTTAGGAACTTTACAGCCCAGTCGCGGCGAAAACTCTTGTTTTCGGCCAGAAAGGAGGAAGGACCGAGGAGGATGGGTGGGTGGGCGCTTTTAGCTCATTAGCTTTCCGCTTCCTAGCGTTGTGCTTTGGAGCCTTTATTTGCGAAATGGAACTAGGCGTAAACCAAGAATTTCACAGCTCCGTGTAGATAACTTGTTTACAATGTGAGCGAACAGTTAGCTTGGAAGCACTCCGTGAGCCCGGTTCAGAACCGTAGGCTAGCTAGCCGGCTGTTAGCTCCCAGCGCAAAATGGCCTCATTGTCGCTCGGTGGCTCTGATGCTGGAAAGACAAAGCATGCGGCAGTCACGGCCAACAGCTCTCAAATGTTCATATATTAGCCTCTACTGGCTTTTATTCGGTTATTCGTTAAGAAAACGTGTAATTGGCAGGGAAATGAGAAAGCACTTTAGCTGCCGTATTCAAAATCTCGTTTATTCAAGCGATACAGCGGTATATGAAAGTGGTGGTTTTTCAGAGTGAGGTGGGGGATGGGCCGCGCGAGGAGCCATTGACGTAAAGCGAGGCTGTATTTTGTTTGGCCCCAAAGCGGTAGACGACAAACACTTTAGTGTTTACATTCTTAGCCGTATAATGCTGTTGGTGACAAATCCAATCATCACTGAGCTGCTATTATCAAAATCAAGCGCTATATGTGTTGTTCAAACAAGTTCCTGGTACAGCGGGAGCGCTATACAAGTCTCCATTTTAGGGTTAAACAGTTAAAATCTTGCGTGAAGTAACCTCAGTTGTAAATAAATCACTTATATGAAGATGGAACTAAAATAACTGTTAATGAAACTGTCATGTAAATGATCTTGATCTTAGATAATCAAGATAATTTATTTGTAGTGGAACCTATTCAATGTAACAGAGGTAGAAATGAAAAAAATATGTGCAATTGCTTTGTGGTTTTTCTTTGTACATGAAATATATTAAACATAATAAGTTTGTCTGGAAGTGTATTTACCAGTTTTGCTTTCAGTTTCCTCAATGGTAAAATCCTCTTAACTGCAAATTTAAATACTATAAAAGAATTTGGACACCATAAATGTTGCTGCCAAGACACCAGCGTCCACCAAACGTTTTTCATTTGAGCCAAATTCATCAACTGAATGTTTTAAAAAACAAAATGATTAGCTAAAATTAGCAGTCAGTATTTATTAAAAAAATAAAAGTAGTCCTGAATGTGAGGTGTAATTCATTATAGCTCCAAAACTTAAAGGGTTTTTCTTGTTTAATGTAATGAAGCCTCCGAGATTTAAGTATTTTGTTTTTGATCGAAAAAAATACTGTAAAATTTTGTCCATTCTGAGTTCTACTAAAAGTAGCACAAACTTAATTTGTTTAACAAAGTCTAACAAATTAGCTAAAACTGCTTTGAGGGTACCAAAGTGCGATTTGAATAAAAATAATTTCAATTAAAAAAAGAATTAAAAAACTAATACTTTGTGTTCTGCATTAAAACAATGCATTAAAACACCTGTGTTGGCTGGTCACATTTTTATCATTTTTGATTTGCATTCGGGGGTGCAGAAAACAAAATTTAATGAGTATTTGAAATTTTTTCTGAATTTGTTGTATTAGAACAACAAAATAAGGCTATATGTATGTCTTCTACCATGTCATCTTGTGATATTAAAATGCAATCTAGCGCAAAGTCCAATCTAGTTGCTGTTTTAATCAAAGCTATTATCAAAACCCCCCAGTGTCAAGGTCAGTGCCTTAAACTTCACCCCTGAGAGTTAGGACTCTTATTTTGAAGTAAAACTGGAAGTAGCTCTGATTATGGTCATTGTGTGAAAGACATAAATAATAAAGCCGTCATCCATATTGCTGACATCACACTCTTACTGACTGCATGAGTAAAGACTCCAAAAGTACTGTGCCTAGCTAACAGTTAGCCTGTGCTTGCACTAAGTTAGCATCTGCTTCAATTTGCTTTTGTCGCTAAACTAAACTTTTTGATATTAAGAATCTAGCCTTTTTTTAAACAGGTTTCTCTACAACACAATTTCATTAATGAATTTTTTATGAAAAGCGAGAGCAATTTTTATTGAGTTGCTTTGGCATTAGGACCATTTTAGAATTATACAGATAAAAATAAAAAAAAATTCAAAAAGTAAAGTTTAGCTAGTCGGAGGAATTTTAATTGTCAGTTACCAAGGTAGTGTTAGCAATAGAAACTGATAGCTGAGAGAGTTCTAACAGTAATATATGTGGGACTGATTTAATGTGGTACAAACCATCGGAAGTGCATTTTAAGAGTCATGGCAACTTAAGCATCATGGCTTCCTGGCTGTCTTTGATTTCTGTTTTAATTTCTCACACACATTGTTGCCATAGTTTGCTAACACATCTATGATTATTTTCTCACCGTTTGTGTTTTAGCTCTCTGGTTATTGTTTTAAATGACTCATCCTAATCTTGTCTATTGCCAGGAAATTTCATTTTAGGCAAGGAAGGACTCAAAAGGCTTTTCTGTGTATGTTGGAGCCATTGATGTAAATAGATTATAACTAGAGATGCACCAATCACAGAGCTGTGGCTGAATTCTGATTGTTTTTTTTTTTTTTAAAGCTTCGTGTAGTTCTCTCTTTAAGAGCTATACCTTCTTGCCATGTGCCAACATTAATTATTTATATTGGCAGCAGCAGTGACTGTTATATTGCCAGCTGCTGCTGTTCACTCCATCAAGTGAATCAAATCTTTGAAAAATCTGTTCACCTCCTCACCTGTGGTGGCGCTGCACCAGAAATCACTGAAGGAAACAAATATGAAAACCTCTAAAGAAGACACAGAGAGCAACTCCCTTCTTCGTGAAATGTAAACAAAAATGGAGTGGTGTCAAATTTGAGAGGTTGTAAGCCCTTTCTGCTGTTTGTTTCAGTTGTATTTACCCATAATGCCTTGTGCTATAGCATGTGTGGAGTGTTCTCTGGTCTGCTTGGCGTTCACATATGCATTCAAACTGCATCAGAGTTCACTTCAACCAAAACGAGACCTAAGTTTTTAGACGGACCAAAGTTAGCATTTTTTGGTCTGCATCAGAAGTCGATCTTTCATTCACACCTCCTAAAACAAACCAGAGTTTCTAGGCTCTCGGACTGGAGTTTGATTAAAGCGGACTAAAGTAGCCTAGTTGTTGGTGCAAACTGGTTGTGCTTAGGTATGTTGAGGTCACTGATTTGGAGGGGAAAAAAGATTTTTTGAGTTTCTGACTTGATTACACAAAAGCTAATAAAAAAGTGCTATAGTCACCAGCTGATTTCTGGGTGCATCTCTAATTATAACTTGAAATATTGCTGATTTGGCTCATTCACCTGATCAGTGTAACACAGTGATATTGTTTTTCATACTGTGTATTAATTTTATTGGTGTAATTAGATTGAAGGTTTGTGAGTAGAAATTAGGCTCCATTTCCATGTTTTCCTGTGTATTATTTTAATTTGAGCTGTTTGCTTAATAGCAGAATCATGGCACCCTATAATTAAAATTTTAAGGAAGAAAGCGCAGGCTGCCTGGCACAGAGTTGTGACTGTTAACCATGAGAGTGTTTGTAGAGCGTTTTAGTTTCACTTTGCAAAGAAAGTTCCACTTCTGTTCTTTTACTATATCAATACATGCGATTTTACTCAGAAATATGTTGTTTTTTTATGGTTATTAAAAAAAAGTATCATGAATGGAACATTAGCACAAATGGCTTCATTGACCTAAATGCCCTACCCACAGGTTTTTACAGAGGAGACACAGCTGGACACTGTTTTTCAGTCTGGAAAACTAAAATACAGCTCAGAGCTCAGCCTTCTGTTTGATTCCATCATGTCAGATGGCTTTTTTATTATTGGACAGTGTTGATTTCTTCCTGTAAAGAAATGTGTTGAAGTGGTATTTCAACAAGGAAGTTGACATTTTTTTTCTTTCCCTGTCTCTCTCTCTCTTTCTCTGTCTCTGTCTCTCTCTCCATTTCCACCCCCTCCTCAGTGAAGAGAAAGTGAAAATCTTGTTCTTCTAGTTTTAAAGTCTTTGCGTGTGTAGGCCTGGAAACCTGATTCCCCTTGTAAATATCACTGAGTCATGGTGGTGTGTGATACAATAAATTACGAATGTCTTTATTTTTAATGTTCTGTCTTTTTACTGATTTGACACACCGTATTGATCAGCAGATATATACTTTTTTTTTTTTTTCTTGATCGCAGGTTGCCATGTGAACCAGTATCATTCCACTGATACTTGTAACCTGAGTGCTGTTTGTGTTTACTGACAAAGCTCTCTGTAGTCTGTGCTTATTTTGATGCAGCGTCCGCATTTAGTCGGTAACCATGCTATTTTCGGTGGCTCAGCGGTCTGTTAAAAGTGTGGTTGTTCCGCCCAGCAGGAGTCTTGCTTCAGACTGGCCTAAAATGGGCAGAAATGGTGCTGAACAAAAGCTGCTTGTCGCGCGTACAAAAGTACTTGAAGCGCTGCAGCCGGGACCGAGCTGCATTGCTATTGCCTGTGCCTCTCAACAGGAAAGGTATAGCAAACTTTTAAGGAAATCCCAAACCCAACCATTTATCACTGTAGCTAAGAGTTGCAGCTTCTTTTTTTGCAGGTTATTTGTAATGTCACAATTGCTTTAAGCAGATATCTTCCTGTCCACACAGATATTACTACACCACTCTAACCTCATTACATCTGTCACTAATTTGAGTAATTACATGACACTTACAGTACCTCATGAAAGTAATCGCACCCCTTGAACTTTAGAGGTTTTTCCCCTTTTAAAGTGTTTTATTGGGATTTAATGTGAAAGAGCAAGGCAAAGTAGGGAAAAATTGTAAAGTAGGATGAAAATAATAGTGTTTTCCAAATGAAAATCCACTCCAGTTTCAAGATTTTTGCAGTCTTTAAAGGGTTGGTATTATGTAAAATTGACAGTCTTTGGGCTTTACATCATGTTTTATTATTCCCTCATCAAAACATACCTAGTATGTTGCTTTGATTCTTTCATGCCTGTTTGAGGAATTCTTGAATCTCCCATGGCAACCGTTTGGGGGGAGCCTGAATACTTGTTCTCACAAAGCTCCGCCTTTTTACCCATAGCTCCAGAGTTTGTTAGATGAACTACTTCTCTCCCTAAGAACAGTTGTAAGCATCCTAATGGACAAGCCCTGTTGTGATGACTTCCTGAAGTGTCAGAAAAAACAGGAGCTTCTTAAAGGGACAGAGGCCCAATTCCAAGGCATCAAGATACAAAGTTATATTTCTTTTAAGTCAAGTTTAATATTTATATATATAATATATATATATATATATATATATATATATATATATATATATATATATATAGCATTTTCATAACAATTGAAAGTAACATTAGCGGTGTGCTGGAAAAAAGCCACTATGTGTCATTACATGCCTAGAAAATGCATAACACCGCCCCTTTAACAGGGTTTTCTTTCTTTCTGACCAGTCTCCCCTATGCTAAAGAAAATCGTCTCCGCTTCATTATTCTGCCACCACTATGTTTTACAGCAGAAGCGATGTATTCAGGGTGGGATGTAGTTTTAGATTTTCAACTTTTATCACAACATTTTAAGCTATTGCAAGAATGAGTGATGTTTTTCCCCCAAACAATTTGTGTTACAAGCTGTCAAACACAAAAACTGACTCCATTGTCAAAATGGACACTTCAGTTCACTTAGTGACATTTAGTATACCAGCTGTACTATAATGATGCCCTTTAATGTTCCCATGGAACCTGAAGTAGTTAAAATAGCTTAACTTATATTAAGATTAATAATATAAGGTAATCCTGGAGGAAAGTCTAATGTGAAAAATTTGAGACTGGACAACCGTAAACATGGTTAGTTACAGTGGAATGGTTTAGATTTAGATTGAAGTATATACATGATTTAGAATGGTCTAGTCAAAGTCCACACCAAAATCTAAAGAAAAAAATGTTTGAAAATTTGAGTTCAAATTTGCTCATGAATTAGTCTGACGGAGGTTAGACTACTTTGTGAAGAAGGAATGACGAGAACTTTGATCTCTAGATCAGGGATGTGATGATGTCCAATCTGGGTCGATATCAGTATCTGATATCAATAGACCTGATAACTGATATTTACACTTTAGATTTAGACTTCACTACCATTTTGACACCTTGAAAAAAAACAACCACAGTGCTGACTTCAAACTTAAGTTAAACTCCCCACAATCTTTTGCTGCATCACTATTGCTTTCACACGACTAAGCAACAACCTCCAACCTCACAATCCAACAATCACCAACCTCCATCACCCCCCCAGACACAGACGGCAACAAATGGAATTAAATAACGGTCATTAATATTGACCCAGATTTATTTATTGGTCCAATACAAATATTTTAAATGGTTAATATAGAGATAAAGATACCATAGAATAAATTACCGTGAACTTCAGATACAATGATGCATCCCTCTAGATGTTCAAAGTTGATCGAGACGAACCACTAGAGAATTGCAGCTATATTTGGAGGGAAAGTATTGACTGGTGGTGCTGAATTCAAATGCACAGCTTTTAAACTTTTCGGCATTGTTTTCAGTTCAGTTCTGTTCTGCTCCCAGTAAATCCCACTAAAACTCTGAGGTTTATGACAGTAACATGATAAAACGTGAAAAAGTCAAGAGGTGTGACTATTTTTTTAATTTTACAAAGCACAGTTTTCTCCTCACTTATATTAGCTAGTGCAACTCTGAAACACTTTGTGGTTGTGAATTTGTCCCTAATGAGTTCCTGTCAGTAGTTCTCACTCTGCGTTTTCTTCCCTCCCTTCCCACAGCAGAGAGACATCATGTTCCCGAAGGGCACCAAGCGCAAGTTCTCCGACTCCGGAGAGGAGGCGGTGTGTGGCGGCGGCGGTGGCGGCGATCAGGGCCCCTCAGCCGCCCCGGCCCCGTCCCCCGCCGCGGCCCGGACACTGTCGTCGTCTTACAGCCTGCAGCGGCAGTCGCTGCTTGACATGTCGCTGATCAAGCTGCAGCTCTGCCACATGCTGGTGGAGCCCAACCTGTGCCGCTCGGTGCTCATCGCCAACACAGTGCGGCAGATCCAGGAGGAGATGACCCAGGACGGCACCTGGCAGATCATGACCCAGGCCCTGGCGGCCGCCCAATGCCCCGCCGACCGCTTGGTGGCCACTGAGGTGCTGTGCAGACAGACTGAGGCGGCGGCGCAGGCCGGCCAGAGCCCCAAACCCTTCTCTGTGTCCGGGCTGGAGGAGGGCTACCACTCGGAGGAGGTGGTGATGGACGGGGACGGCGAGGCGGAGGTCGCCATGTCGTCCCTGTCGCCCGTCTCACCTCAGCTGTCCTCGGCGTCCTACCTGGCGGGGCCGTTCGGGATGGGGCCCTGCTGGGAGGACGACGAGGAGGACGCCGACTGCGACGAGGACGAGGAGGAGGACAGCGAGGAGTGCGCGTCGGAAGGCGAGGACGCCGAGCGGCACCACCTGAGAGCGGACTCCAGGACAGGGGAGCAGGTCTTCGGGACTTTTGAGATCAAGCACCCGGCGCCGCCGCCCGACCCGGCGCTGGAGGAGCTGTTCTCTGACGTGGACCCGTCCTACTACGACCTGGACACGGTGCTGACGGGCATGCAGAGCACCCCCAAAATGGGGCCTTACGACCTGCTGGAGAGCCTGTCCTCTCACGGGCCGACGGCCCTGAGCTCCAGCGCCACCTGCAGGTCCGACCTCAACGAACTGGACCACATCATGGAGATCATCGTGGGCTCCTGAAAGCGATCCCAGACTATGCACGGCACAATGTGCGTGTCGGTGGTGATGTTACAGATCCTTCCAGGTTTTGGGAACAAGGTGGGGAGCGAAGGGGTGGGGGGTAATCATGGAGACGGTCCGCTTTCAGACTGTAGAGGAGTGAATGACTTTTGGGTTTTTACATGACCAGGGAGCAAAGTTAGTGTCCCGCTTTGTCAAACCCTCCTGCGGTCTTAGGAGACGGGGTCATTTGGATGCCACAAGCTTTTTGTACATTGTGCGCGGTCACACTGACCCCGCGTGTGCTTTTGAGTTATTTTTTTTCTTTTTTCACCTTCCCTTCTCCTCTCTCCAACCGCCAACATCCCCTTGTGCGTCGTGCTAAGACCGCGGGAGGGTTAACAAATGTCCAAAACCTGTGACTGTCTGTGAGAAGGCAAAGATAATTACCTACACCGCGATGCATTCTGACTTCCTGTCGTTTCCATCTCGTTCTAGCTCCTTCTGGTCCGACTCTTGCCTTTTTTTACGTCCAGCTCTATTTATTGTTACATGGACCAAGGAACAACTCGCCACACTACATGCACCGAAACAGAACAAATTGTAAATCCAAATCTATGAATCAATGCATATTTTCCTAGAGATTTGAGCAGTTATGAATGGATTATATGTAAATGTACGTATGTGTATATAGAAATATATTTTTTTGCATTATACGGCTTGCTGGGGTTTGGTCAGGGGGAAGGGGTGGGAGGGGGGATTTTGCGAGCATAATTTGATATCCTTATTTTCCTTCCCAAGCGGTTTTTAAAGGTTTTAATGTAGCCGGACTGGAGACGGTGTCTTCCCGTAGACTGTCAACGCGCCGCTCTTTCATTTCTGCTGAAGCTTCACCGCAGAGCAGGAACTCACTTCCAGCCACCGAACCAGACGTGGCTCAGGAGTTGTTTTTTTTTGTTTTTCAGTTTACAGTATCCAAGTGACAAATGAAGTAGTTTGGCTGCTGCGCTTTTAATACAGACCCAATAATGGCAAGAAGCAGCTTTTTTTTCCTCTTTCTCTCTTTTTCCTAAAGCATCTGGGGTAAAACTGCATCGAGAAGCCATATTTCTTTCTATTTTTTTTCCTCATTTGTTGCTACAAATGAGGAATCCTCTGTGTTAACCCATCTAATTTATTGTTTATTTATTGTATTTATTTTATCTAGGTACAGACATGCCATATTGACGTATCAATTCAACCACCTGGCCCGGTGAAATTGTATTTATCGAGAAAAAAATCTTTTCCCGGTTTTAAATGCAGTACCTATTTATTCCTATTTTTTATGACTATTAGTAAAATACAAAAAATCAATAATAACCGGGTTAATAATAAAGTTACTATGCAGCTCTGTCATATGTTTCATAATGACCATATAACTACTCAAATGTCCTTAAATTCCATTATGCAAACAGTTCTTTCTCCAAATCTATAGAAAAATAAAAACCGTTTTTTCTTTTTTGTTTTTTTCTTCCCAAATTGCTTCTTATGGTGAATAAAACATGAACTCAGGCAAATGAAATGTATTGATTAAAATACAGTATTACAACACGCTGAATACCTTACCACAACACTCCTGAAGGATGTCACTCTAGTCTGAATAGGAGCTAGAACTTCAAAGACGTAATTATCTTTGTAAAATGTATGCATTTTTATATCAAAAAAACATTGTAGCATCTTTGTACATATTTTTTATAATAAAAGGTGCAACTATTAATGTGTGTTGTTTGCTTCCTGACTCTTTCATTTGCAGCTCTGCAGTTGATACTTATGCTAGATGGTAAAGTCACACTGAAATGCTTGAAATATGGAAAACGGTATGACGGCACATTAAGGCCATTGAGGATGGAAGGAGCACATTTCCACTGAAAAACGCATCAAATTTTTGAAATCAATCTCAGAAATTTTCTTGAAAAAACACTGAAATTTCTGAGTTTGAAAAATGGGAAATCTGCTGGGAACAAAAATCCTCAAATTTTCAGATTAATCTCAGAAATTCTTTAGAAAAAAACTTCTGAAATTTGAGGTGTGACCTTTTGAGGTTTTCTGAGGTTAAAAATGAAATGTGAACATTTTCAACTTTTGAAACTCAGAAACTTGTCCTTTGACCTTGGTGTTTTTAGTTTTATATACCAATCCTGCTTAAATGTCTAAAGAACTTCTTCATTATCCAGTGGTTGGACTGGATTTTACTTAGTTAGCAAAATAAAACACATAGGATCACCTTCCTGTAATGTCTAAATCATAATTTTGTTTTTTTTTCCCTTAAAAAATTATTTTGGCAAAATAGAAAAAAATCACCTGTTTTTCTCCAATATTTTTGGGAAGGTCAATATCTTCAGAATATGATGATATTCAGATTTTATCCATTAAAAACATAATTTAAAACTTCACAATTATATACAGCTTTACAGATCTGTTCAATAAACTAGAATATTATGGAAATCCATTTATTTCAGGAACTTTATCACTAAAAACATAATTTAAAACTTCACAATTATATACAGCTTTACAGATCTGTTCAATAAACTAGAATATTATTGGAAAATCCATTTATTTCAGGAACTTTATCACTAAGTGAAACATAAATTGCACACAGGTGTATGTTTGAAAGAATGTATTTTGGTTTATTATGATTATTTTCCACTTATGGATAAAGAAAACATCACTTTTAAAATGAAAATATCACATCAAACCATTAGTAAAAAACTAAAAATGTTTCAAAAAGGTATCATCTGCCTCATCAGAATGCATATTCTACTTATGAATTTGAGGTTTTGATGTTGTAAAATGTAGAAAAAAGATCAAGTGTGAATACTTTCTCTAAGCCACTGAATGTGTAACATCTCAACTAGGACAATTACAGAACTTGCTATTCAAGAAATAAATGATTTGATTGCAGCCACTTAAAGTGAAGCTAATCCTGAACACTGCTCCAAGCTCTGAGTGTTTTCCTGAAGTCAGGATGAGTTGGAGCAGAAAGCTCCAGACCTTTGTCCTCACGTGCCGTCACATGATGTCGGACTATGACATGCTGCACGAGATATGCAGAGGATCAACAGAGCAGACGGCTGACCTGCTCGCTCACCGCTCCACACGTTCACCGTACAGGTGAGCCCGAAACCGCAACATTTCTTAAAGACGTCAGAAAGGAAGTTACATTGGCATCCATCGGCACTGAAAAAGCACATTTACTCATGAAACTGCATGTGGCTTTGTTTGCTTGGATTTGCTTTCTGGGTGCAAAAGCAGATAAAAGGCCTCTTGATGAGTCAGCAAAAAAAGAAATAAAGACTGAGGAAAAAACCCAAATCAGAGCAGAACAAAGCGCTGGGATATCTGGAAGCATTTGGTCTTTTTTCCCTAAAATTACATAAAGTATGCAGTCACATCCAGTTGTGCTCAAAATAACAGAATAAATAAGCATAAAAAAATCTTTACAGCGGTCAGTTCCACGCACACGTTGGGAGCAGAGCTCAAAAAAACGAAGAAATTTGATCCCAGGCCTCAGAAAGTGGAGGAAAGGGATTAACAGGCTCTTCAGAAAATGCCTGTGTCTGCATTCTTTAAAGAAAAAAAATTGCTCTTTTTTTCCTAAAAAAAGAAAAAAACTTGTCTAAAAAGACAAGTTTGAAAGTTGGGCTTTTGTGTATTCATGAGGAGGAGCCACTCCTGACAGCAGGCCAGAGGTTTTCCAGCTCAGAGTGCTGCGACTTAGTTCCACAGCTTCAATGTGAAAACGATCCGCAACAAATGAAGAAAAAATACAAAAACAAAAAAACCTCAAAGTCTGCTTCTGGCTCGGCCCTAACAAGTGAACTGAATACAGCCATAGACGTTACACACCGAGGTTTGTGTAACCAAATACCAAACAGTAGGTCTTGCACCAAGACGTGATTAATAACTCCTCGCAGACAGCTAACAAATTTCCTAATCAGGAATGTTGAAACAAAGGGCTAATCATAAAAAACACTCATTAAGTAAAGCTTGGTTCTTTCTCATGTGCAGAGCAAAAAATAAACTACTTTTAATAAATGTTAAATCTCAATCTTTTACACATTTTTTCAAAGGTGGGGAATTTTTTAAGTTATCTTGCTTGTAGCTCGTTTTCATAAACTCGACATGTTATTATTGCAGTAGTCATTAACTATAAACCTGCCCTGGTCACCCAGGACTTGATAACCGGATCAGTGGGAGGCTCTCTTTCCATCAATTGCAGCATTTTACATTTTCTCCCAAATCTTTCAGATCTTTGCTGCCATTTTGAAACATTTGAGGTCATTTTCTGCTCTCATTTTGTTTCCTTTGTCTGCAATAACAAAAAAAAAAAAAAAAATGACATCACTGATTGAATCCTTGTTATTATTCTGAACTGTTCTGGTCCAGCGTCAGGAAAACGGCAGCTAACATCTCTGCAGACCTCATATATTCTGGACACATGCTGTTTATATACACTTGCCTCCCGGGTCAGTGCAGTTTGCTGAAACCAGCTGCCACAGAAACTGTCTCTTCCCTCAGGCCGTCTCTCTGAACACAATGAACACCTCACAGCCTGACCAGTCAGTTACTCCACTGGCAAACAAAATAAGCACATTTGGAGAGTCACAACAGTGACCTTACTTTTACTTGAGGAATGTTACGATGAAGTATCTCTACTACTTGAAACAAATTTCTGGATTCTCTAAACCTTGAATGAAAAACAAACATGTTTCAATCAACACAGATACACACCTGCAGTTTTTGTTAAAGTTTCATAAGTTTTGAAGAAGCTGATTTGGGAAAAAAAAATGATTGTGCCTTATTTTGTCATTTTGAATTACTTATATGAATTATTGTAATGTTGGTCCTTAGAATATCAAACTTTCCACTTAACTTTATATTTTGGTCCATCTGACGTAATTTTTAAATATCAAATGATTGATAATTGGATTAGTTACTCATTAGACTTTTGACCAAATGCCTTTTTAGTCTTATTTCAGTCAAAATACGTTGAAGTAGTGTTACTTTAACTTTAGTACATTTTTTGTGTACTCTGCCCACCTCTTGTCACATATTTGGGTAAAATGTAGAAATTTGAAAAAGCAAAGATCAAAAAGTATTTTTTAATTTTTATTTTATTTTTGCAACAAATTACAGCCAGTATTTAACGACTTTAATGACCCTGACAGAAACAAAAGTGAGATACGTTTGTGTTGTTTTTAAGCTTTCGTTTCAGTCATCCTATTAAAGCCAAATGACCAGAGCTGCTTTGATATTCTGGCTTTCAAATGTCTGTATTTCCTTACAAAAGTAAAATAGGCAACAGCTTATATTCAAGAGATAGATCAGAGAACCTAACAAGGAGGGAACAGCAGAGGTGAAAATGTGATGAACCAGAATTGCCTTATTTGGTGAGAGCCTTTTCCTGTTATTCCGGTCACGTCCTTCCTCTTCCATTCTGAGTCATCTGTCTCTTTAAAATGCTGCGTTCAGGTGCTCACTGCAGCATTCTAGGCCTTCTAGATATTTCCAACGCAATGATTTCTTAGTGAACCGTTTTTGGACGCAAATGTTTAAGTGTGTTTTTTAAATGAAATTTATCATTTTAATTGCTCACGCGGTATAACAAGTTTCTGACCCGAACAGCAGTTACTGGACTCTGAATAAGCCTGATGGTTCATGAAATGGATGGATGAAAAACTGGTATAATGCTCTTGTACTTTTTGTCCTTCACTGCAGCTCTACAGGTTTTCCAGTTTTCTTCTTACACAAATGAATGAATTGTTTGCACGTTTGTAGCTTGTTAAAGATTCCACCCAGTGTTGTACGTTTTTCACAATCAAATCTCCCGTTCTGACCGAGAAACTACCGTTTTTAACCCCCCCCCACCTCCCGCCGTGCTCTATTATTAATATTTTCCCATAAAAATCCCATATTGTGCCGCTCTCTCTCATCATAGTTTCTCTCCCTCCCCGCTCTCACGTTAGTATATAGTCTATCTTACGGTAGGGATAAAATAAAATAAATACTAAACAGGTCATAATAATAACAACAACAACAACAGCAATATGTTTTTATAGATTGTCTAGCGAGCTAAAAAGACGTATTTAACAATGTAAAGACAAAAAAAAACCGTCTGATGAGACCGCACACGTGTGGCCCGAAATGAATGATATTATTTCCGAGCGGGCCGTGAAGGCATCAACAGTCCTCCCTGCTTAGCGAGCCGCCGCACATTCGCTGCCCCGTGAGTGGCGGAGGCGGAGGCTTGACAGACGTATGATCGAGTCAATCTCCTCCGCTCGTGAGTCCCGGTGCCCGAAGCTCCGCCCCCTTCCCCGCCACTGGGGACGGACAGCGCATTCCTCACACTCCGGATCTCCGTAGTATCGAAGCACGGCGGCGGAACGAAAAGGAGCCGAAGACACAACGGATTTGTACGGCACATGAAGAGTGTCAAGGGCACGTAAGGTTGTTATATTTAAAGATTAATTTTACTACAATTATTTGCAGTTTTATTTTTTTATAACTTGAATTTCAAGGGGAGCCAGTGTGTTCTCACTAAAGTGGGCAAGGGTCAGCTGTGTTCTCACTGCTCGCAGAAACAGGCTGCAGACCAAGCTGGACTCATTTACAGGTGATACGTGTAAATAAGGTTCTAAACACCAGGATTCCTTTTATTTTGGGGTTTTTATTTTTATTTTTATTATTATTATTATTATTTTTAATCAAATCAGTCCACAGAAACTTGAGTCTTTGGGGTTTGGGGGGCCAAAGTATCACTTGCAGAGGAAGCTTCGTGTAATTTGTAAAAGCAAATGAATTGAGGGAGAACCGTGGATAACTGAGGGATGAATAAAGTCTGTCAGCCTGCAGGGTGTCTGACAGTGAGTCACAACCTTTCAAATGTTCTCAGTAACGCGTCCAGCCCGACCTCTGGTACAGTTTGTTCGCCGCTCATGTACAGTAGAAGCAGCAGCAGGTCAGATGTTTGAACATTAGCAGATCGCCTCCGATTTAAAAGACAAACTGTAATGTGTTTGGCTGGGACTCTTATGTAAGCTGGATGCAGAGCTCAAAGTTTGTGCCCATGAACCTCATCAGTGGAGCCTCACATCACATCCATTTATTCACAACATTGGAACTTTTTTTTTTTCACATGACAACTTCTGTTGGGATTTTGTGTGACAGACCGACAGGAAGTGATGCGTAATTATGAAACGAAAGGAAAAAGATGAACTGTTTTTTTTTTTTTTTTTGGTAAATACAACTGAAGAGTTTTGACATTATAACTGCACATTTAGAGACTGTACAGATCGAATTTCCGGTCTTGTCGTAGATTTCTCAATCGGGTTCAGGTCTAGACTTTGACTGGTCCATTTTAATATCCCCTGAGCTGTCCTGCAAGCTGCGCACCAATACATCGGATTTTCTTGGATTTGTTGGGTGATCGACGATCGGCCAGTGCACACGTGAAACCGATTTTATCCACCGATCTGCAAAGGTCTGAAAATCAGTCACTGTCCCTGTTTGCTCTGCCACTGCGCGTCACGTGTGCAGGCATATTTGTAAAACCTGTCACCCTGTTGTGACAGTTTAACACGAGACAGACAGATAATCTGTGAAAAAAAAAATCCAGCTCCTCCACCTCCTCCCTAAGCAGCTATTGCCTTCTGCAGAAATGCACCACGAAAAACAACCAATCAGAGGCAGGAGGAGGGTCTTAGTGCTGTCAATCAATTTCACACACAGGCTGCTCAATGTGCTAATGGCAAAGAAACAACTTAAAGTCCGAGGACATCCGTTTATCCGCCATCGTTGGTGGCCATGCTAACTAGTCTGAGCATTCACTGTAGCGCATACACAAGGGTGATTGTCAGAGCTAACACCCTCCTCCTGCCTCTGTTTGGTTATTTCTATAGTTAGTGCTGGGAAAAGGCAGATGAGCTCAATTATGTGTCTTATTGTATGCTGTAACAACATAGTGACAGTTTTAACAAATATGTAAAAAACATTTTTTATAAAGTTACATAATGCAGCTTTAACAACAGTCACCTCACTGTTGTCAACTTAGTGACTTTGTTGCTATATTTTGTGACTTTTCAGACAAATAAACAAAAAAGAAAAATCACTATGGGCCAAAATGTATTCTACTGTAACTTTGGTTGAACGTTTTTAATGTAGGGAGGATAACCTTCACCTTCACTTCAGTCTCGGTTACTATGTTAGGAGTAAATTTGAATTAGGTGTGCTTCTGCTGGTTTGGACAAATTGACCAAGCTACGCAAAGTCTAATTTTGTTAGACGTTATGTGTGGCTGTAATAAACAAGATGCAAAGGTTGTTGCAAGTTACTGGACTGAACCACACATTTCAGAAAAAATGGAGAGAGTTCTCCCCTCCAAGCTGGACGTTTGGACTCTGAAATGTTTCTGCTCCGTTCACCACCACCAGCTCCCAACCCAGCCTGGAGTTCCTCCAGCCAGCCACTCCAGCTGGAGGTTTGGAGTTTCATGCCTCTGGTAAGGCACAAACCCACCAGTGGATGGGAACGTTTGCTGCATCAGAACTTATTTAGCTAACGTGTTTCCGTCTCCCCTTTGGCGCACTAAATTTTTGGCAAGAGGCTTAAACAACCTCTTACGAGCGCAAAAACCTTTTTGATGATTTCGAGGAAGTTATTTCGCAGCACTTCCAAATGGGCATTGCAAAAAACCATAGATGGAAAACACACTGAATGTTTTGCAGTTTCCATCGTGTTTCAGGGTGAAGTGGGTACATGTTTGGAGCAGTTGGTGAAATTGTTTACTTCTGGTAAATTATAGTGTTTTTCAACTTTATCATGGAAAAACGTGACAGAAATTGGGATTTGTTGTTACAATGCTCATCTCTAATTATGTTAGTATTGACAAGATTTTAGTTTTTGCTGTTGAGTACTGAATCAGATGTAGCTAATTTGCTGAAGTAGCCTGTTGGATTCTAGGCAAGTTTTGTTTTTATATATTTATTTTATATATTGTTTTTATATATTTATGAATTTACTGTATCATAAGCAGGTATGGTGCAAGGTATGGTGGATCAAAATTTGAAATCCATTTCACCAGTTTTAGCAGAACACTGACTAATGGAACTGCCAATGAAGCACATTTTTTGACAGGATGTTTTAAACTACTGAACATTTCAAATAGGAAAACCTCAGAAACCACAGCAGCCTGTTGCAGCAGAAAAACTAAATTTGTGCCAGTTTAGCTACAATAAGTCTTTCTAGAAATTTTGAATTAATATGAGTGACAACAGTATTTAATTACCCTTTGAATTTGAAATTAATTTGAATTTTGGCCTTGAGAAGGTTGACATATTAATGTTTAGCTGTCTGGCTGCAAATATGATCATTTGTTAGCATTAGAGGTGCACCGATTGCATTTTTCTGGCCGATTGCTCATCTTTAAAATGCCTGACCTGTCGATTCCGATTTTGGCAATTACTGATTTTTGTGTCTGAAACGATAGTAAATATTGAAATAAAGTTGCTGAGTTGGCAACAGTGGGGTGACTATTGCTAACTGCAAACATGCAGACCTGGTGGGTCGATCTGCCAGCCTCTCTCACAGCAAAACAGGACAGTGTTTGATTTTCAGACCATTTCAGCGGTAGATCCTCCTGAGACCCGGCCCATAGACTTATGTTCATTATAATGTACATTTTGGTGAAGCTTATTTTTTGTTCATACTTTGAGTTACCCTTTCTAGCCCTACAGTACTCTTTATTGGACATCCTGGGCTTTCCAGGGATGTGTCATGTGATAGGTTTGCATACCGGGAAGTCCCTTTTTTTTTCTAAATCAAAATGGCCGACCTGCCAGAAACCACATTTTATGGAAAGAGGGTAGACGAGTCAAATATTTTTTTCTTTTGTTATTTTTGTCATAATAATTTATATTCTTGTTAATTAAATACAAATAATATTTTGACCAGTAAAAACAATTTAATAATTTCTGTTTAGAAATAACAGACCTTTTCTGAATGTCAATTATAATGGACATCAGGACCATTTTAGTGTATTTAAAGACTCCACATTGTTGTAGGAGAAAGATGTGAAACGGGATTCTCCACAAGATAGTAGAGGGAGATTCAGATCTGGAGTTGTCAGATGAAGATGAGGATAATAAATATCAGCCTCTGGTAGGGAACTTCATCAGACCCAGGACAATCTGATGAAGAGACACACTCATGGTGTGTTCTCACCAAACGCGTAATGCATGTCAAACACACACTTGACACTTCAAATTTGACACGCGTGCACTTTTGGTGCATTCCTACCAAAATCGTTTTGAGCATCAGGTGCGTCTGGTTTACATTCACAGTCTATGTGGAACGTCATAAAAACAGTCCAAACGGTTCAAATCGCCCTTTGCTAGACGGTCAGAACGATCCACCATGGCCCTCAATGCGCCTCCACATAGACTTTGAATGTAAACCAGATGGGCCTGATGTTCAAAACACGTTTGGTGCGAACGCACCATCAGAGCCAGAGAGAGAGCAGGAAAGTCACTGTGCTGGGTGGGCCAGGATTGATTTGTATGTTTGTCTAGGGTCAGGCATCTGTGATGGGAATGTCCATTTCTTGGTCCTGGTCGGCATTCGATGAAAGCTCAACATTTGGTCATAAAGATCCAAATGTTGGATCTCTATGACCAACATTTGGTCCTAAAGATCATGGACACAAGTGTTTTTCTTTGTTTGACCATGAACTGCAAATATTGTTTAGATCTTAACAGTCAGCTAAGATGCTCCCTTCTGTTCACAGTGGCCCATCTTCTGGTAATTGGTGTGGCTTTGGTATTCTCTGGTTCATCATAATGGTTCCAGTTGCTGGAAGATCCTTTGAGAAGTTTGCAGAACATATTCCTCATCATTTTCCTGCTAATATCTGGCGCTTTTGATTTTTTTAGTCCAGAAGATTTTGACTCTGGAAAGCCAAGATACTGTAGGCCATGTGTGCTGATGTTCTAAAAAACGTCCTTGTTCATGTGTATAATTTTATACTTCTATCATGTTCAAAATAAATAAAAAATAAACAAGCCTTCATTTTTTGGGCAATAGTGTTTAGCAAAACCCCTGCAGTTTGCAGCAATTTTAGGTTTTTATTTAAACTAACAAGCAATAGACTGCAGCCAGAAATGGATAACTTCTGAATCATTAAATGTATTTTTCAAATTTGACCTCTTGTTGGGTTAATGTGATTCATTAAACAATAATCTGTACATTTTTCCATTTTTTGAATTCTGTCATAATTTAGACTGAAATAGTCCTGACGTCCACTATAATGGACATGCTGCAAAATTTAAATAAAAAAATATTTTTAAAAACATGCTAAGGTGTTCATTTTGGCCTAAATACTGTATGTAGGAAATCACACAAAAAAAACAGAAATTGGAAGACACTTTTTTTTCTTCGGTTCTCAGCCAATGCTTACATTGGCGTCACATGTAAGCATTGGCTGATCCCTGAAAGTTAAGGGAATCGAGGATGATTTATCGGTGCACTCCCAGTTAGCATGTTGTTCAAATGCTTTGTCCCTGATCATATCTCTATGAATCGCTGCAGGTCAATGTTGGGTCGAGGTGTGAAGCGGAAGTGGAGCAGCCTGGAGGGTCTGGAGGCCGAGCAGCTCCCCGATGCCGCAGCGACGGAGGACAAGAGGCCGGACACGGCGTTGGAGGACTCAGAGGAGGAGGACAGAGGGGACCGACGGTCCAGGGCCGACGCCGGCCACCTGCAGCAGCGGCAGCTGGTGCTCAGCCTCTGCCTGGAGAAGCTGCAGCACTACCAGGCCGGCGTGGAGCTCAGCCTGCGGCGCTCCGTGCTCCTCATCAACACACTCAGGCAGATCCAGGAGGAGATGCGGAGCGACGGGACAGACGTTCGGCTCGGCGGCGTGAGCCCCGACGCGTGCCTCCTCAGGGACGACTTCAGGGAGGACGAGTCGGTCACGTGCCCCGGCTGCGCGGAGGGAGACGCGGAAAGCCCGTCTCGCCCGCTGTCCCCTGAACTGACAAACGCCGCCCCCACGGACCTACAGAAACCTCCGCCCAACACCGTCGGTCACACCTTTAGCGATGCGGGAAGCGCCATGGGCTACCTAAGTGACCTCGCCCTGGATGATATCTTTGAGGACATCGACACGTCCATGTATGAGACTTCGGAGCTGCCGTCCGCCTGGGCGGGCGGCTCCCTGTGGCCGGTCAGCGTGTCCTTCTGGCCCGACGACGACGTGAAGCCACGTTCCTCGGCGGGAAGCCTCCAGTCGTGTCTGCTGGACCTGAACGAACTGGACCACATCATGGAGATTCTGGTGAAGTCCTGATCTCCATGACAATGTCACGTGCAGCCGGTCGGTCAGAGGTGTGAAGATTCTGGATGTTTCACACTCTGAACATGTGCAGACATGAAGCTGAATACGCTCATCCCTCGTTAACGAGGAACCAGATATGCACTTATTGCTCGTGCCTCAAAGTAGACAAGAAATATTTATTACAACTTTTAGTATAATTTGCATATGAATTATAGATGCACTGATCCACTTTTTTCACAACCAATACCAATATTGATACCGATACCAATATCTAAGGTCTAGATCCGATTCGATGGAAAAAAAACAGCTGAATTGACTTAAAATGGGTTTTTTTAAACACAGACATAAATATGCTGAATTACACATTTATTTGCTAACTTTACACCAGAACAGCTCACCGAAATACACCAATAGCTTCACTAGCTGGTCAAACATGGAAAAACATTTGTTCAGTCAGTGTAATTAGGAGAGGAACAGCTGATAAAACTGATAAAGCAGGTTGACTATTTTAGTCGAACATGTAAAAACAAACTGCAGCAAACCTTTCAAATGGTCCAGAAAGAGCAATTAGGGATTATAAATATAATGTAAAATAATTAAAGCAGCAAATATAGAATTTGACTGAGTAGATCTGCCTTTCTTGATTGTTCACATTGTCCCCGATAGCCGATCTAGAAATTTTTTCAATATTTGAACCGATACAGATATTAATATGCGATCAGTGCATCTCCAGTATGAACATTTATGTACATATAGGCGTTGGCTTACATGAGAGTCTCACAGTATGCTACGTTGAACAGAAATGCCAGTTTCATGCGGTTGTGACGCTCCTTTATGTTTCCACATGCTGATTGTTCAAGTTTTACGTGACTGGAATTATTTTCAAAAATCTGAAAATGTTTTTTTGTTTGTTTGCTTGTTTGTTGGTTTTAAGTGATGGGAAATGCAGTTGCCTCCTTTTGGCCAACAGTAGGGCGGTGTTCAGAAACAAGTGGGGAAGGGGTCAAGGCTCTGTTACGCTCTGCAGCACAGTTTTGACAAGAAACATTTAACATTTTGGACTCAGGCTCGGAAAATGTTTACGGAGAGGGTTTTGATTTGAGATCAGCAGATTTATAGGTGATACTGTCTGTGAAGTCAAACTTCATGTAGCAACCGGTAGAAATATATTTCTACCGGCTCCTGGTCCGCTTTCAGAAGCGGACCAGGAGCTCTTTACCTTGACAACAGATTGTTTGTTTTAGCTGTGAGGCGAACCAAAGACTATGCCATGTTTGTGTTCCTTCACTCAGTCAAAGCGTAGCTTTTCAGAGATCTGTTGTAGTGAAGCTCTGTGTGTCAAACAACAGCTGTGGACGAAGGAACCCGAGTGGCCATGAAAGCTGCGTCACTCAGTCTGTCAGATCAGACCTGGGTTGATAATTAATTAAAGTTCCTTCAGTTACTCAAGAGGCTGCGCTTCAGCCAGCCAGGAGGGCAAAGGCCTGACTTTCCTGCTAGTTATGGGACTGAAAGCTTTCTTTTATGGAATGCCAAAAGTGCCACAATTAAAAAAAAAAAAGCTAAATTATTGTTTATTTATGCCATGCTAAAAATCTAATTGAAAATAGAAACATCATCTGAATGATTTTTTTAAAATATACAATGAACTCAAATAATTATATTAATATTTATTTTAAATTTATTTATGTTCACACTCACAGTTCATAAAATGCATAATTTAATCTGTAATGCTAATCAAATAAACCTTTGTATCTGATTGGTCAACCTGCACACCAACTAAACTACCAATGATAGTAGTTTCTAAATTGCTGTTGTGTAAAATTACAAAAACAAAAACTATGAAAAGAAATGTACTTTTTAAAAATTTTAAATTATTTTTCACAAATAATATATTTGTGTCTGAATTCATTACGCTTAATTAACAATTAACAATTTATTATTTTAGTCGTGGTACTTTTGGACTTTCATATACTGCACCAACTTGACCCTTTGTGGGGGGGAAAAAGTTGGAGCTGTATTGTTGAGTATTTTACTACAATCATTTGGTCAAAAGAAAATCTAGATGTAATTTTTAAATTTTTTTATTTTTTTGCAGCAAAAATAATAAGAATTTTTCTTCTTTGCTATGTAAATGTTGAAATATTGTTTTTTTAAAAAATGTTTTAATCTAATGTTATTTTATATTTATGACTGATAAACCGGCCTCAAACTTCAGTAGATGTGCGAGTTTATTGTGTGAATGTAAGTTTAACTTATAATGTTTGTTTGTTTTCATCTCTTGGTGGAATGGCTGCTGTTGACACAAATCTACCAGTTATTGTTATGGCAGCTTTTGTTTTGGGGAAATCCAGCATTACATACAAGCAGCAAAATCGTTAACTGTTTTGTTTTTTTTATTGATAAATGTAATCCTAGCTGTGATTGACAATAGGAAACTTTGCCATGTCCTGAAATTGTAAATGACAACATTTAAGCCTATGTACTCATAAGGCCTTGTGCTTTTTGTATTCTGGCGATGGAAGGTTTTTTTTTAACAGTTTTGTACTTGTTTCTACCTAAAACTGCAATCTTGTGTCCAGGAAAGGGGGAGGTGGGAACCCAGGGAGCGAATCACGATCTCGAAATTCACCGTTTGCAGTTTGCTACTACTGCATATTAGCGCCTTTGCAAATAAAGGGGAGAAAAAGTAGGAGTAGATTTCCGAGAAAAAAATTCAGAAATTCTGAGATTACTCTCAGAAATGTTTTAGCAAAATCTCAGAAATATCTGAGTTTGAAATGTTGAAAATTTGAGAAAAAAAAACTCTAAAATTAGAAAAACAAAAACAAAACAGAAATCTCTTGAGTTTGAAAAATCTAAAATATCTGAGAAAAAATCTCAGAAATTTGGGCTTAATATAATTTTCCGAAAGGAATTTCTTCGGAAATGTACTCCTTTTTTTCTATCTAAATTGGCCCTAATACGCCGCCGTAGTTTGCTCTTCTACCTCGCGTTTTGTTGCTAGTTTACCTGGACACTCCTGCTTTACCTGCACTTCCCGCCTCTGAGCCATACGCCGATTGGCACAGACGTTTCTTTTTTTTGTTGCTTTTTAAAAATATATTTATTTTATTTTTTTGTAACTCAGCTCTATGCTCTCTGACCAAAGTAACCTCCTCCTCTCCCTCCTCGCCTCTTGTGGAAAATGTGCCTTACTACTGAACCGAACATGTTTATTTGTGCCGAGCTGTTTTGTTGCTGTCGAAGCTTCTGCCTCGCCGTAGAGAAACCCGAGACTTTGTTATGTAAAGCACTCAAAAGCAAGGACTGTTTTTTCCCCCACCCTCGTTCTCCTTGGCCATTTTCTGCGCTCGCTGAATACTATAAGCATAATGTGTCCTGACAGAGAACTAGAGAACTAGAGAACTAGCTGAGGGAGGAGGAGCGGAGGGCCGAGAGGGAAAAACAAGAGGAGGAAGAGGAGGAGGAAGAGGAGGAGGAGGAAGAGGAGGAGGAGGAGGAGGAAGAGGAGGAGGAAGAGGAGGAGGAGGAAGCAGTTTTTACGTCAGCGGCTCACCAGGAGGAGTTGGATCTTGTTTTTTTGCCCAGACTCAGACCAGCGACGACCAATCACATGAGATGGGTGAGGAGCTCCAACAATTTTTTTTTTTTTTTTGCTCACGACTTTCAGTGTGATACAGCTCGATTGTAGCTTGTGAGAAATAATAATAATAATAATAATAATAATAATAATAAATAATAATAAAAACCTGCTTTCTGTCTACCTAACCTGAACACAATAAACCCCGAAGTTGTTCCATTATTTATTATAGCATCAAAGTACATGATGTCACATTAATCTGTAAAGAAAAAGCTGCATTTTGATTCTGATCATGATGTAAATGTCACAGAGGGAAGTGTCTTCGCTTACTAATATTATAGTTCTTTTATGTGTTTTTGTGGAATGTTTTATAGATTTTTTTTCCCCTCCAGTAATACAATAAAAATCCCCACAAACTGCTTTTGTGTTTGAACAAACGTGATTTATTACTTCGTCGTTAACTGAAAAGCAAAATAAGTCTTTATTTTCTGAATTCCATAATAATAATATAAGAAAATATAAACTTCAAATTAAGAAGTGCCTTCAAACAATTTGCTCAGAAGATGACGTCATGACTTTGTAAGGATTTGATAGGTTAATTCACAATGCTTGAGCTGCATGCAAGGACAGGCAACGCTCTATTTTTGGCTGCAATATGCATGAAAGTGCTGTTCATGCAAATATATGGAAGTATATGAAAATCATTAAACAGACCAGGAAGGAGATCAGTTCTGTTACTGAGAGATAAATGAGTTTAGTACATATTTAACATACATTGTAAAGTGTTATTATTCTCATTAGTATCCTCAGTTCTGTGCCTCCGTTGGCCACTGGGGGACGCTTGTGAGCCTTAGTGCTCCATCTCAACTGTAGCAATAAGGGTGGCAGGATGTGTTGGTATTTTGCTGAAAGAGGGACTGGTGCACTGCACAATATGGATGGCAGCATAAATAAAGAACATTATATGGACTTATTGAAGCAATGTCTCAAGATATTAAACTAAATAGCTAGAGCTACAGAGAATGAATTCTTAGCATGTCACCACATAAATTTAATGGTTTCAGTTATAAGCACAAGCCCTAAATGTGAAAAATAAAAAATATTTAAAGCCTAACACCACCTCAAATGATAAGTTAGAAAAAGCTAAAGGTTTTATTGATATAATTGGAATCTCATAATTTCTTAGCACAAGTTTTATTTTTCTCTTAACGAATTATAGTCACCGACTCGCAGCTTTCACTCCTCCTGGATGATCACCTAGCGACAGTCGCTAGCGCTGTGAATCATAACACAGCTCAGTCGATGCACCTCCAGCTTTTGGTGGAAACTTTTAACTGCATTTTTTGAATTTGCTGGCTGTAAAGAATTGCAATACTCCATCTTGTACGCTTTTCTATGTGTTTCAGGTACAGCAAGCAAAAGAAAGATCGTTGATATCACATCGATCATAAACAACAAAGGACCGAGAATAGGTCCTTGTGGAACTCCTGTAGACACAGAGCAGGATTATCTTCCTTCATTTCTGCTGACTGCTGATACAAAGTGTTGTACTGCCTAACCAGCCACACATTAACAAGGAGTTTATCCTAAAATTATGTGTGCTTATAGACATGCTTGTCTTCCCCACCCACAGAGTTTTATTTGGTCTGACAGGCAGATGTTCCCCATCATTATCTGCCCCCAGACTGGCTAATGCTTCTGGATTAATCTGAAGTATTTATAGGTTACATAACGTAGAATCCCAAGCAAAAAAAAAAAAAAATCACAATACATGTATTTGATCACATGTAACTATATTTCGAAAAGTCACAGGTGGGGCTAAAATATTTCTTCTTTCTTTTTACCTAATGTCGGGTGTGAAATAGAAGCCAAGTGTGCCCTCTAGTGGCCACTTCACAACACGACACATTTCCATTTAGAGTCAGGATGACAGTGCAGGTTCAAAAAAGGAAAAAAAAAAGATGTAGTTTTCCAGTGTTTGTTGTGGCAGTCTCTTTGCGGCTGTGTGTTTTCAGGAAAGCTGATCCTTGTGCAAAATGATTGTGTTCCAGTGAGGAGCGACAGTTTCTGGAAACTGACAGGAACTCGTTTCAGTTACAAGATTGAGAGCGTAGCTTATATTTCATGTACGCTGTTGGAGCACGCAGATCTGCAGCATCACAGCTCAACCTCCTGTACTGGGTTGGCCCAGTTCAGCTTCTTCTACAGGGCAGCAACAGACTGTGGAGGAAACTCCACTGTGCTATGGCCTTAGGACTGTGAAAGGCCTTAGCCCAGGCTTATGTGACTACTGTTAGACTGCCAGGCAAACCACTGTGTCAGAAATGAATAAAGCTATCCATATCATTGTACTTATGAATTCAATAGGAAGCTATTTTTTTTTCTGGATGAATCCACAATGAAATCCAACAGCTGACTGAAACATAGCTATGGCCTGACAGGTTTCCTTAAAGCTGCACTATGTAACTTTTAGGTAATATATATATTTTTACGTATTTATTAAAGCTTCCACAATGTCATGATTGTATGCTATGAGAAAGATAATTTGTGAATTTTTTTTTAGCTCCTTTGCCTTCTCCCAGTGCTAACTGCAGAAATACACCACTAAGTGAGAAACAACCAGTCAGAGCCTGGAGGAGGGTCTTAGTGCTGTCAATCACTCTTCTCCCCCTTGCACTATGCTACTCTCAAGCTGGTACACCACAACATGGCAGCCACGAATGCCAAGGGTAGTTAGCACGGCCTCAGACAACGGCTGAGAAGCAGTTTTACTCTAATGTTAAGTTGCTTCTCCGCCATTAGCACATTTAGCAGCAAATACATGAGGATGACTGACAGCACTAAGCCCCTCCTCCTGGATCTGATTGGTTGTTTCTGACCAGGAGCGATGCATTTAAGATTATTTGTCTCATATCGTCACACCATGACAGTTTTAACAAATAAGGAAAAGACATTTTTTAAAAAATGCAGTTTTACATAGACCAGGATGGAAGAGTGAAGGCCACAATAAACAAAATATAAGCTCCTAGTTTGCATTTCAGCAACACCAGGCTGTTCACAATGCTTTATTTGATAAAAACATCCCACAGTCACCAACTGTGAAACAAGCAACGCCACCATCAGAATTATCAAATCACATCATAACAGCATCATACAATCACCAGTTGGGAAACTGGGGAATATGAATAGGTTTCAGAAATGTGAACTTCGCTTCATGTTTTTTCTAGTTTTGTTTCTTTCTGAGGTTCAGTACTTTGGGTTTCTCTGGATTCCAGCAAGCAGGGTTTGTGGGTGAGAGGCCACGAGTGCTGCTGCTGCAGGAATTCAGGGAGTGGCCACAGGCGAGGAGGAGCAACACGTGCACCACGGCACACAACCACTGCTAACACGAAGCCACACCTATCCTTCCATCTATCGATGCAGTGCTTCAGTCTAGGTTTACCTTCTTTTTTTTTCTTTCTTTTTTTTTTTTTTTTACCCCAGCACACATCAGCCTGCTGTGGTGCAGTGAAGTACTCAGGCTTTGGGCCCAGTAAGCCTCAGTGTGTCAGGCTGACTCAGCACACTCAAAGAATAAACAAGCCAAACTGCTGCTGCTGCAAAACAATGGGATGGATCGGATGGACTGATGTTCACACGGACCCAGCAGCACTTAGATAGAGATGTCAGATGTATTTATTTTTATAGACGTATATTTCAGTACAGCATACGATGTGCCGTGTCAACAGAAATATACAGTAGTTTGACGTTTTAAAGCATTTTATATATTACTCATACATACTCAAAACATTATGTAGCAAATGTTCAGTACAAACACAATAAAAAGTATGATACTTTTTAAGTCAAACATTAAATGTATATATCATATTTACATTGATTGGACAAAACATTATGATTTAAAACAGTATAACCTGCTCTAGCTAAGCATAGACGGCTCTCTAAAGCTGCTTTGATAGAGAAAATGTGGTGTAACTCCTTACATTCAGATGTCACTAACTTCGTTTATTTAACCTAATCTCAGACTCAGGTCAAATACACAGGGTTTCTGCAGGTTTCTGCAGGTTCCAGCAAGTCAAATGTAAGACTTTTTAAGATATTTAGGGGATGGTTGGGGAAATTCGCTACATTTCAATCAATCATAGGAAAAACTGAAACTCCCGGGGTCTGTGTGGCTCTTGGCAGCTTGTCACTCAGCATAGTCTACAGCCTTAGCAATCGTGGCACCAAACTTAAAAGTTTTTTTGCACTTTACCTCGTGTTGATTGGCTAAAGAAGCGACCCAGTGGTGAATACGAGGAACCAACTCGTATTCACCATTTTGCTAAAGTTAAAAAAGCTAGCTAGCGAGGGTATATTAGCAGCTAACTAGCCATGGCCTCAACAGACAGTCCCACAATAAAAGAAACTACATGAACTACGTCTGCCACAAAAAACTTTAAGACCTGCGATTAATGCATTTAAGACCAACTTACATTTTTAAAAAATGAATTTAAGACATTTTAAGTTCTTCATGTTAGACACACAAAATTAAGATTTTTTAAAGATGTGAGTACACAGTGATACAGTTATTTTCTTAAGACCTCACATGTTCATTGTAAACTACACAGTATCATGAAGACCAAACAATGCAGCAGACTGGACGTTTTCAGAAGGTTTAGGTCATAAAACAATATCCTATGTTGTGGACGACTTTCTGTTTGTAAAGTAAAAAGTATTGGACAAATTCAAACCTAAAACATCACAGAAGCAGCGTTAGCTTCAGTGACAGCTGCTCAAAAAAGCTCAAACGCAGCCATTTTGTGCTCATTCTAACACAAGTATAGACTGATCTCAACCATTCTGCTGCAGATGACCTCTCAACATTATTCTTCATCTGTCTTCGTCTTCACATAAAACCTCATTAAGATACTTTTCAGTAAAATTAAACGATTGCAACAACGTGACAAAATGTGAAGCAGATGAAGTGGCATTGATACATTTGTGCGTCACTTTAAGCACTCATTGAGTTGTGCATGTTGATGTAGAATGTGGAGGTCAAGCCAACACCTTGACCATGTGTTACTGGAGCGACGTGGCAGGGCTGATTATCCTGCTGGAGAAGGCCACAGTCAGGGAATAATGGGGCTGCGCTCTGTTAGCAACGCCATTTAGCTGGAACGACTCAGAGTAACATCCACATGACTGTCAGGACTCAAGGTTTCCAAGGAAAACATGACCCAAAGTATTTCACTGCCTCCGCCAGCTTTCTGTCTTCTCTGAAGCTACAGGAAGAGAGAGAGAGAGAAAGAAAGAGAGATTAAGTAAAAGAAAAGGGCAGAAGAGACCTAAAAGTTGGATGCTTTCCACAAACAGTTCCTGTTTAGTTTCTGATTGTCTAAACAAACGACCTTCTAAATCTGACTTGCGCATTGTGCTACATTGCTCAATGCTCAATGAGGGTGGTCATGTATTTTCCAGCATAACGTGTCATTGATTGTACAGCACAATCAAGTAACCATGTTACCTTCCGTTGTTATGAAAATGCTGTATGTCAAATGTTAAAAGAAACTTGGTTTTGCATCATAGCTCTACCTGAAATTGGCCTCTGTCTCTTTAAGAAGCTCCTCCTGTTTTGGACACGCCCCCTTCATGCATTTCTTAGGATTGTTGAACTGAGAAGCACAGACACATTCAACAAATTAGAAAGTTATTGATATATCAATTTATTTCAGGAACTTTATCAAAAAGTGAAACACATGATTAGTGATAACACATAAATAGATGTTTTATAGCTTTTGTTTCTGTTACTTACGATGATTTTCTACATTTAATTTTAGAATATTACATCAGACTAATAATGAAAAAAAGCTCTCCTTAAAAACAGAAGTGTGCATAAAGTATGTTTAATGCCTGTTTTACCTGTTTAATGGTTATTTTTAAAAGATACCTTTATGCTGCTGCCGCTAGTCTGGAGGAGCTGAATGGTTGCCAAGGGAGATTAAAGGATTTCTCCAACATGCATGAAATAATCAAAGCAACACTCCAGGTATGATTTTAATGAAGGAATAACATGATAACACTATGTAAATCTTAGAAAACCTTGATCTAGCTTAAAAGAGTGACTGAAGTCTTGCCACTAATCATGCTTTGACTTCTTTCCGAATACAAAAATATGTGGGGAGGTTTCTGAAAGGTCCATGACCCTCAGGATCAAATTCCTGTCTGAAAGGGACACATCCCTGCAAAGCGTGATGATTTAAATACAGGCTGTGAATCCTGACCTAAACTCTCGAGTTCACGGGGAAATGGATTTAAATCCGAATCCTCCGACCAAAGAATGTCCTGTTCAGACTTCATAATAGAACAAATTAACTGCTGGTATGTTGTTTTTCTCCACAACGTCCAATGACCATCTGTTAGAGGGAGACAAACCCCGGTCAGTGGGGGATGTATGTCTAATTGAAACGGGAAATAAGGGGAAGTCACTGACCAGGTCAGCTGCAGGCAACCATTGGAAAGCAAGTGGTACAGTAGAGCTGGACCACTCTTCTGGTCTTTCTGGGGGGTTTTTGTTTCAGAGAAGCAAAATATCAAATCATCCTGAGAATCATTTTTGAGAGAGGTTTTTCAGAGGTTATGGCTGACATGTTTTTGAAAGGTGGACAGGTTTAAATTTACTGTGTGTTTTCTCAAATATACAGAATCAAAGATACAAGTACAGACTCAATGCAAGTTCAACGGCTGCTTATGGATCCAAATAACACTGTTTTTAGCTTGCTACTCCTATGAGGTTAAAATTGGCAGCCATAAAGCTGTAAGATGAAAGTTGAGGATAATGACAGTAGGTAATTTACATGCATAAAGTAGCTTATAGGAATGACAAATCATCTGGTGTTGACATGACAGTATGTGGGGACCCATATGAAAATCTGCGCTGGGCCTCAAAAAAGCTTGGACTGGCCTTGTGTCCACCCCAAAAACATCTGAAAAAGAAAAAAAGTCCCATATTAAGTTGGAAAGAAATATATTTTTCTTCTTCCCCCTTTTTTGAATGATTAACCACTCTTAAAAAGAAGAAAATTATAACTGATTAAAATTGGTTTAATTGGTTGATTTCCTACCTTTGTAACATAGTGCTCAAACTTAAAAAAGGTCGATAGCAGAACCGTTCCATTACATTTTAATGTTTTGGGAATTATTGTCCTGCTAGAACATGTGATTGTATACAAGTTTAAACAAGCTTGCTGTTGCTCCAAGATGAAGCTGAATAATTTGAACGTGTGCTCTGTGTCTCTATAATCTTACCCACTTCAGGCTGTTAAGCAGTAACTGAGTTTCCATTACAAATGTGGGCAAAGCTTTGTTGATATTTTACAAATGTTGAAAAACACACCTGTGGATTTTTGACAATAAGTTAATATTTTTTGTTGTCTGCTGCAAAAGCCTCCAGAATATGATTTCAAAATCAGCAGCACGTTTGCTCAGCTGGTTTCCCAGTTTTGTGGTTAACTTACCATCCAGAGCCACTTTCTGCATTCTTGTTGTTTATCCAGGAAGCTCCACTTCTGCTTTTCACTTAAGCAACTTATTATTCTAAGAGGCTGACTGATTTCTGAGACATACAAGAACTGAGAAAACATTTAAAAAATATATTTTCAAAGGCTGACACTTAATAATAATAATGATGATGAAGGTGACGGAAAATACTGAAATGTGAGGTACTTAGTGTATGGCACGGCCTCCGTGGCTCCACAGGTCAATCTAATTTTCACAAATGCATTACAAATGTCGCTAATTAAAGGCGCAGTACACGCTATTTGTCATGTGGGTGAGTTCACGCATGCAGATGTGCTTTCACCAGCACGCATACAGTTCCATCATGTGGCGACCGCATGAATCGGTGGCGTGGTGCAATGAACATGTACACGGACCTGAGAGCCTCCCACGACCACCGCTAACCATCTGTTGTCTGTTGCTGTGGCAACTGTAAACAAACTAAGTCATGAAATGTGAAATTTCTTGCTGGTTGGAGTGTTTGTTATGGTCCTTTTCCTACACATTCCAACGATTTCACTGATAAGGACTATAGAACGGCGGCTCCCCCACAATTATTTGATTGTATATTTATGGATAAGAGTTGAACCAGCCTTAATGTGACATTAGTTGGGGATTAGCGTTTTATAAATAAACAGAACTAAACTGAATGAATTTTAAATTTGCACCTACCTTTCCTGGACGTTAAACTAAAAATTATTTAAATGATATGATTTTCACTTTGGTAAATTCAGTATTTACAAGTGGTTACCAAGGAAACTCTTCAATTTTATAGTCATGTTAGCAGGCTACAGACAGATCTAGATAAGGTTTGAATTATTGTTCTTACTGTACATGGCGGGTTTAAGTAATAAACAGTCTCATTCAATAAATTTGTATATTATTGAAAAGTTCATTTATTTGAATAACAAAATTTATTAAGTAAAACACAGGATGTGGATTAATTACACAGACTGATGTTTTCAAGCCCGTATTTTTGTTTAAATTATGAATTTTCACGTATTGCGAATGAAAAGAATTACATTTAAGAATAAAATATGACATCACACTAATAAAAAACATTTATAAATGTGTAGATTAAAAGGTATGTTTAATATCTACTAAAAGGTTGTCATTTTCAAAAAGTACCTTTGTATTTGCTTATCTAAGCAAATTGGTTTTTTGTGGACTGTTGTCTTGTCCAGGACCAATGAAGATCGATACAACTGCTTTACTCAAATGTTCTGTTGTCTTTCCCATTTTTTAAGGTTGGAGGAGAGAAATGTATATCCTTGAACAAAACAAAATGACATATAACGAAATACAACTGTCAAAAATATTCTGATTAACCTGAAAATAAGGGGAAAAAAAGTTTTATTAGGTTACTATTCAGCTTTAGTAGAACTGCAACCCTGAGCAAGTCGTGAGGCACTGCTCCCAACTTTATGTTGTGGTTTTAACTATAAAATACAAATTCAGCTATATCAAACTATATGAACGTACACAAGAAATCCTCAGCACTGGGATTTTTGAATAATTTCTTCTAATTAATTGACAAAAGGAAATGTTTTCCCAATGGTTGTTTCAGTTCATTCGGTAACAAGAGCAACAAAACTCTTTTTTATTATTCATTTATTAAGCTAATAATAACATAAAAATGTTCTCGTTTTGTAAGTTATGATGCTGATTTGCAACAGTAAAGGTTAAATGAGAAAAAAGTGGAGTTCTTTGTCCCAGCTGGCTTTGAGTTTATGCAAATGGTCCACAGTGATGAAGTCTATAAAATTTTTTTACATTATTACTTTTTTTAATATATACAATCACCACTAAAGTCAAAGTGGAGCAGAGACTGATGAAGTGAAAAGTGAAATACCTGTACAAAGCGGTACGGGGGTCCTGAAGTGAACTTGTTTGGTTCCGATCTGCTGAACGTTAAGCGTGGCGTATCTCTCAGTCAGGTTCAGAATCAATGTGACGCCAGAGAATAATTAATTCCCAGTGTTCAGTCTTACACAACACAACATGAACATGAAGGATAAAGCTGTGGACTAGAATCTGCTGCATGAAATTTGTGTGGCAATGTCAGAATGCATGCTATATGCACGGATATGGCCACTGTACCATTTGGCGCTGTCTGTGGAATCATCAGATTTATGTTTCACACTGCATGGTGTGGAACCGAGAGACTCACTGGGTCGCATTTCTGGACTCACATGATGTCACGCTTTCACAAATTTAACTTAATGTTTTGCCTTTGTAGAACAGGGGTGGGCAATCCTGGTCCTGGAGGGCCGGAGTCCTGCAACTCTTAGATATCTCCCTGGTCCAACACACTTGAATCCAACAGCTGAATCACCTCCTAAGTGCAGTCAAGTTCTCCAGAGCCCTGCTAACAACCTCATTATTTGACTCAGGTGTGTTGGAGTAGAGATACATCTAAAAGTTGCATTAGACCGGCCCTCCCCTCCAGGCCTGGAGCTGCCCACCTCTGTTCTAGAACGTTAACGTTACTGACAGTGCCGAGTAGAAACAGGAGGTCTAAAGTCCTGACTTTGCATCAATCAATCAATCAATCAATCAATCAATCAATCAATCAATCAATCAATCAATCAATCAATCAATCAATCAATCAATCAATCAATCAATCAATCAATCATCAATCAATCAATCAAAAAACACTATGTATTACAGAGCTTTGACTCAAGTTGTCTTAGGAAATGCAACACTTTCACTAAGGCTAAATCTACTTAAAAGGGCAGTTCTATATATTTTTAAGGCACATAGCAACAGTTTATAGCATAATCAAGTATCTTTGTTACTTTCCGTTTTTTTTTTAAATGCTATATGTCAAATATGAATTAAAAGAAATTTGACTTTGCTTTGAAATTGGGCCTCTGCCTCTTTAAGAAGCTCCCGCTTCTTTCTGAAACTCCTCTTTCAGGAAGTCATCACAAGCAGCTCCTTTATAAACCCTTTAACAATGTTTTAGCAGTTTGCTTTGAGAAGCAGCTCCTATAATGAACTCAGCAGATGCACAGATCCTCCAGGTGTTTGCTAATTGCTACTGGCTAGTCTGAAGGAGCTGAGTGGGGAAGTTAGGAGGGAGGGCTGCTCAGCGAGACAGAGGCCCAGAAGGTTAGAAACTACATCTTGAAGGCTCAGTGCCATCTAGCGTCTTGCACAGAGTAACAGTTGCTATGGGAGATTAAACGATTTCTCAAACATTCATGAATTAACTGCAGGATGGTTTTTGATGAGGGAATAACATTATAACATGATGTGAAGCTCAAAACATTTTTTTTTTTATGTAACACACTCCTCTGATTCCAGTAGTGGGGACTGTGTGTCGACAGGAAGGGCAATATTCTGGTGATATTGATTTTCCTGAAGCCCATCTGCCTACCAATCCTTATACTGGTGGCTGCAACTTAAAAGTGGTTTGAAATGTCATAAAGTTTATGAAGCTGCAACATTTATTTAAGAAACTGATGTCATCAGTTCTAGTTGTGAAGTGTCAGGAAAAAGAAACATGTTCATAAGTGTTTACAAATCAAAATCTCAAACTCATTTATGTTCAACACCCTTAAACGTGATGCCCTTAAATAAACCACATGCAGCCACTTCCCAACAGAGCCTACATGCTGGCATTACAATCTCCACCTTCATTCCAGTACAATGTTCTAAAACCATTCCGAATTTGTGGAAAATCTTTAATGTCTTTGAGTATGCTGAACTGGAGGATATTTCACCAACTTGCTTGTGTAACTGCAATAAAAAGAGGGTTTAGAAATAGATGCAGATGTTTGTGGTGCTTTTTGGAGAGTTACAAAGTAAAAAAAATAAAACCAATATTTTGGTTTATTTAACCTGTCATAGCTAAAAATGATGTGGGAGTTCATGTTCTCAAAGTCACATGTTCACCATGTTATTCATACATTTACAGTATAAACATCACAGTTCCAAACTACATATTTAACTTGAAACTAGATATTTAGCTTAAAAATTAAAAATGTATTTTTCAAAGTCTGTAAACATTAGTTTACAGACTGTTTTGTTCCAAACCAGATGTTTAAGTCTGAGCTAAATATTTAAAGTTCAAACTAAATAGTTAGTTCACAAACTAAATATCTAGACCCAATTTAAATATTTATTTTTGCTGACCTTATACTGACATAACATAAGCAGTAGTGCAGTTTTTCAGACTGACTTTGCCTTCAGCCTCTCTCCAGCCAGCTTTACATTCAAAATGATTTTAACTGGAGCCAACACTAAATGCTGTGTCATTTTATATCATAACTGACACGATGGAAAAAGCCAACAGAGGACTGGTCTGCCCGTCCAGACTACAGATTCATAAATAACTGCAATAAAATCATAATATATATGCTTTCCAGTGGCAAAAAGAAAAAAAAACAAACAACAACAACAACAAAAAAAAAAAACGGACAGCTGAGTCAGAAATGATCAAATTATTTGAGTGGATCAGTGGTTGAAAGGATAATGGACAGGTACTTTTCTCCTAATCAAGTTGAATGGTGGTTAACTTGAAAATAATTTCCACTGGGGAAAGCTTGATACTGCACCTGAAAATACACCAGAACACACCAGTATATTTGCATGGCTGCATTTGAAACGCTGCCAGATGAACGGGAAACGTGGAAGCAGTCACGTTTCTCTCACTTTGGAAGGCTAGACCCACAAACACAAGCAGCTTCATCTGCTTGCCCCGCAATAATGCTGCCTTGCATTTCTCCTGTATTGATCTGAGTGCCGGTTCCTCCAGTGCTAACACACCGCCGGTGCAGCCTCAGCCACTGATCAAAGCATTAGAGCCCCCAGACAAGGAGGAAATGCAGCCACTATTTTTCTCTGTTTTGTGAGGTAATCTGTAGCAAGCAGACGAATGACCCTGATAGCTTTGGAAAAGGAGCTGATAGCAGACGTCAGTCTGTGAGCCACCATGTGAGGGAGAATATGGGCAGAAAGTTACCTCTCCCTCCTGAAGACAGAGCGTTTGGTCAGCGGCCACGCCCTCGTTATCCTGAATGCGGTTATTAAGCACATCCCTGTTTTCGCCTGGACTCAAATGTTTGAGCAGTTCTGGCTTTTTAATCAGAGTTCAGTTTTGTTTCATTGTGACTTTTTGTTAGTGTTTTTGCTAGTTTGTAATAGTTATTGTTAGTCAGATGCTGTACAGTCTCGGTTTAGCGTTTATTACGGTAGTTATAGTAACAGTTCAAGTATTTTTATAGTTTGGTCAAATTTTAGGTGAAGAATTCAAAAAGTTCAAAGTATTGTATTCTGATTATGTATTCATTGACAATGAATACTCAACAGAAGATACTATTTAAAAAAAATATTTAAATCATTGTTGACCAATGACTGGTGTTTTCTCCCAACTTTTGTAGTCTCCATTTGGACCAGCATTAGCACCGTTGGAGATGATGCAAACAAAATCTATTTCACATCAGTTTGAAAGGCTGAAAAATAGATTCATAAACACAAAAATGAAGGATATTAGATTGATCATGTTTGTATGTTTTTGTTAGCTTTATAAATGCACGATACGGTTCAGTTTGTTATAATTACATTTTCTCCATTAATTGCAGTTTTTATTTCTTTCAATTTTTTTTTTCTATTTCAATTTTTCTTTATTTTGTTACTTTCAGTTAATAACCTTGGTTCTGACAATCTAGAATTGAATGATTTGGATGGGTTAGCAATATAGAACCTGATGTGAATGCTAAGGCTAGTTAGCATGGATAAACAGTTTTCCAGTAAACATAATTAGTTTCTGTGCCATTAAAACATTTGGCAGGTACAAGAGGATGATTGACAGTGCTAAGACCCGCCTCCTGGCTCTGACTGCTTGTTTCTGATTGGGAGCTGTGTGTTTCTTCAGCCTGTAGTAGCAGCTCTGGATGGAGGAGTTTCATCTTTTCACAGAATATCTGTCATAACACACTGCCACGACAGTGACAGTTTTAAAAAATATGTAAAAATAACCTCCAAAAAAATTCCATACTGTAGCTTTAAGAAAAAAGTGGAGCAAACAATGTGAGACACGAATGAGCTCATCTAGACGGCCACGTCTGGTTTGTGCTGATAAAAATGGGATAAGAACTCCTGAACTATGAGGCTGACATTTTTTTAAATCTGGGTTTCAGCCTAATTTTTAGGCCTAAAGGTAAATAATGACACAAGGTCAAATGTGTCACCTGCTGTTGATCCTGACAGATTTTAATAACTCAATTTGGGAAACCAGAAACAAATATAATAATTCTTATGCTATTGTCATTTGAAAAATTAAAAGTAAAACGAAAACATTTTTAAAACGAGGAATGCATCAAATGCAACAAATTCAAATCAGAACTTTCAGTCCATCAAAACCAACAATTATGACCCAGTTTTTTATCTGCATATTTACCTAATTTTCCCCACTTTTCAACAATTATTAGCTTTCCCATCAGCCATAAATTATTTCAAAGAGCCCAAATTAAACCTGCTATCACCGTTTAAAACCTGTGTCCTCCATACCTTTGTGCGGGACTTTCTGTCTGGGTAAATAAAACCTTCCTGCCCTGAACTCCGAATGATCTGTGATGTAAATACATCTTCTGATTGCTTAAAACAGCTTATAAACAGACGTTCATTTCCACAGCTTCCAGTCCACAATGAGGGGCTTCAGACCAAGTGTACACAGCAGCAGATTGAGTTAAAGTCTCCACATGAGAGACGAGGATCGTCCCCAGACTCTGACATCGTGATCGTCCTTGTCAGATTAAGCGAATCAATCGGACTGAGTGGGAAAGAAGAGGGAGACCGAGAGGACGAGAAGAAAGAGGACTCTGTTGGGGGCAGAGGGGGTGGGGGTGGCGATGGGAGGCAGCTCCACCCATAATTAAGTTACCCCCGCTGCGCTGAGGGTCCATGTTTATGGCACAGAGGAGGGAGTTTCCTTCACTCTGTGGACAATCAGAGCACAGGAGCGAGTTCTGGATCTCTCCTCCGGCTCTGGCTCTTCCTGCTGCTCACCCTGCAACGTCTGACTGACCCGCAGCGCCGACAGCCTGACGGAGAGGTGGAGGAAAGAAGAAGCAGTTTGTAGTGGCTCCTGCCCAAACCTCCATCCCCGGTTCCTCTGCTGCATCGGCCGCCACCATGTGCGACTGTTTCCACCTGGCGTTCCCCAACTGGCACGCTGCCCCCTCTGGGACGGGTAGGCTCTTAACCCTTCCTGTTTCTTTACTTTATTTTACCCCATATGACATTGTCTCTCCTCTGAGGAGCAAAGTGGCTGAGCAGGGCAGCAGGGAAAGGGAATGTTTGTGATGGCGGCGGATGAGTCGGAGGAGCTGGTGCTGATGCTGTGTGTTGCTGATGGGTGTGTCTGCAGAGTGCAGCGGACTGTTGGAGATGCCATCATCAGAGTGTGTGTGTGTGTGTGTGTGTGTGGTGTTGTGTGTGTGTGTGTGTGTGTGTGTGTGTGTGTGTGTGTGTGTGTGTGTGTGTGTGTGTGTGTGTGTTGTGTGTGTCTGCGTTCTCTCTCTCTCTGCCTTCCAGCACAGCGTCTGGAGCTCAGACTCAAACACTCTGAGGCGCCAATACGGTTGATTAGATCAGAAACCCGGCGGACGGCAACAGATCCCTCCTGGGGTTAGAGACAGAAACGACAGCTGGAGACCGGAAATACAAAATTGATGCCAAAAATAGAAAACGGCAGTGCAGGGATCAAATGAAATATTAAAATCATCATCATCATCATCATCATCTGGTTTTATGGAGGAAGAAGTACTCAACGTCAACTTCCTAAAAAAATTGCCCAAAAAAAGACTTCACCTTTTATTAGATGATTTAGATAAAAAAATAAATAAATCACTTTTGGCAAAAATCATGACGTAGGCCATTATTTTAGGAAGGTGACAATAAGATTCCATGATCCTTAAAAAGTAGCAAAACTAATCCAACTGTACTTTACTTAAATTCTATTGACTCTGTACCAACTATGTTAATGTGCAACATGTTTTTTCATTGTTAAATTATGAGTTTATTAGTATTATTTACAAAAATTCTGGGAAAAAAAGAACTGGTCACAGTAAATACTTCATTTATCTACTTTGGCTTTAAAAGCTCTGCAGTTAAACATAGTTATTTCCAAACAAATACAATCACAATTGAAACCGTCTCGCGCATCGTCCAGTAGAAATCCATCCTGCATATTTGTGATGATTTCCTGGTTAAACACACCTGGACTGATATGACGGAGAGTTTTTTCAGCCATTCGAATGAGCAGTTTTAGGGCAAGGATGCATCTAGAACATGGAGGGCGCTGACCCATCAGAACCAGAGATGGCCATGGTGACCCCTACAATAGAGTTGAGAGTTTTAAAGGTACACCAACATTTCCTAGTGCAGCATGACGCAAGAAAAACACAGCAGGATTCCACAAAACGATAAAACTGAACACAAAGTGTTGCAGAAAACAGCTGACAGTAACAACTTCCACACTGAAGAGTGGTGTTGTTCCTGCGTCCTCTATGGCTTTTTTTTATGATCAGAAATTTATTTATTTATTTCCTCAGTACCAATCAGAGCTGGTCAAGACAAAAAAGCTTCTGATTCCAGCTGGCAGCTGGTATTGGTGCGTCTTTGTTAGGATTATTTCAGCTACTTACTCTGAAAGTTTTCTAGGAGTTTTTGATGCTGTTTTCCTTTAATATGGAGATGAAAATGCAACCAGTCAAAATGCTGTCAGGAATAATGTCCATATCACCGGCTGCTTTCTGCAAAGTTATACAGTTAAAAATCAACAGCAAATTATTTCGGTTTAAATATTTAGGTTTGAGTAAAATTTTAGATCCAAATTACATATTTAGTTTCCAAGCTAAAATTTTAGCTTGGACCTAAATGTTTAGTTTGGAGCCACATATTTAGCTACAAGCTGCATATTTAATTTACAAACAAAATTCGTAGTTCCAGCTTCAACTTAAATGTTCAGGTCCACACTAAATATTTAGTTTGGAGATAAATTTAGCTCCAAAATAGATATTTAGTTTGAAATCTAAAAGTTTAGCTCCAAGCTAAATATTAAGCACAAGCTAAACATTTAGGGATAATCTAAGACTTAGACCCAAGCTAAGTCTTAGCTTATCCCTAAGCATAGACTTAGGGATAAGCTAAGCTTATCCCTAAGCATAGACTTAGGGATAAGCTAAGTAAATTCAAATTAGTTTGAATTTACTTTTCAAACTAAATTCTTATTGATAAACTACATAATTAGCTCTCAGCTAAATATTTAGGTTCACCCTAATTATAAAGGGCCAACTTAAATTTAACTCCAAACTACACCATTTAGTTTGGAAACTAAAAATTTAGCTAAAAAACGAAACATTTAGCAACTAAATAGTTTAGCATAAACATTTAGATAGCTAACTAGTTAGGTCTGGGCTAATATTTAGCTCCAAGCTACATATTTAGCTTTCTAAATAAATATTTAGTTCAGAACTCTGATATTTATAAGTGAATAACTAACATGGTGTAAATATGACTTTGAATAACGAACCCTGTTTTTGTTTTTCACTTGACAATGTAAATAACCCAAATTATTGTTCTTAAGTTTTGACTGTGTAACTTTTCAAACACATAAAGAAACTGAAAAGATAAATATCAAACAAAAATGAAGTAAAATCCAAGGTCAAGTGAAGGGCATGGTTCAGTCATGGACAGTGGCAATGTATATAAATATATGTATAAAAAGCGGAAGTAGAACAGTTATTAAAACTAACCCCAGGTCTGTGGCGACAATCATGTAAAATCATTTGTACCCCATCGTCATAGCTACAGATGACTCTCGTGTCTTTGTTTTTCTCAGGAGGTTCTCCTCCCTCGTTTGGCTTCAGCTTGATTTATTCCTGCTCATGAGCTGCAGAGTGCAGCTTTAAGACCATCCTGAATTATTTATCCAGGCTTTCTGACGGGAATTATGCTTCCATCAGTCGTTCTTCTCTCCTATATAAAATACATTACCTCCAGCTGATGGGGTTTTCTGTTCCTAGCAGTCGGCTGTGTCTGTGCGGCGGAGCTGGTCCACCGTCCTGCCACACATTTCACAGACCAATCATGACTCTGCGCCTATTTTAGCTATTTTTGTTTCCATTCAACAAGCTTAATGTCTTTTCTATAAGTCTTACAGTGATGAAATGAAACATGCCTTATGTCAGCATAAGTATAGATTCATCTAAGTTAAGTTAGAGTTATTGACCTTTAAATCACAAACAACATTTCCATGATTAGGAGATTTACTTTTTTATTATTATTAAGATTTGAGAGAGAAATGTATTTTCATGTGAACTATGCAGGCTGCACAGTGGCGCAGTTGGTAGAGCTGTTGCCTTGCAGCAAGAAGGTTCTGGGTTCGATTCCCGGCCCCGGCCTTCTCTGCATGGAGTTTGTATGTTCTCCCTGTGCATGTGCGGGTTCTCTCCAGGTACTCCAGGTTTCCTCCCACAGTCCAAAAACATGACTGTTAGGTTAATTGGTCTCTCCAAATTGTCCCTAGGTATGAGTGGTGTGTGTGCATGGTTGTTTGTCTTGTGTGTCTCTGTGTTGCCCTGCAACAGACTGGCAACCTGTCCAGGGTGAACCCCACCCCTCGCCCGGAACACCAGCTGGAGATAGGCACCAGCAACCCTCCCGAGCCCACCAAGGGACAAGGGTGTCAAGAAAATGGACGGATGGATGTGAACTATGCCCTCTAGTGTTCAATATGAGAAAAGCATTTATTTTTAGAGACAAAGCGTTTTCTGCAGAAACGGAAAAATGAAATAATGATAAATAATAAAGAAAATACTTTCATCAACTTCCTTTTCCAGTTGTATAAAAGATCTGACTGGATCTCCTCTTGTAAAGGGAGCGGTTCCTCTCTACTGCTCCCTTACTGTTGCTCTGGGATTGTTGCAATTTCATTTAACTGGGATTTCTTAGATAACTTACAACCTATTGTTGTTTTGTTCTAAACTCAAGTTTATTATAATTATTTTTTGCATGCTGTTTGAGGCTATGTTTGGATTGTATATTTGAATTGAACTGAGTCTGAACTGAACTGGATTCCATATTAAGTAATATGCATTGGACTGGTTTGTCTCTTTGGAGTTTGGCTCAACTGAAATAAACTGATATAAATTAGTGAAACATTCCCAGGTCAGTGAAGTCACTATGCAGCTTCTCGTCACTGCAAATACAGACGTGTCTAAAATTAACGTAAGGTTTTGCATAAATGTTTTCAAATGGTAGAAACGTATTTCAACTGGACAGGCAATATTCTAGTCAAATTCACTTTAATTTATAACAATAATGACAAAAATACTCATGTAAAAAGGTGATTTATTCACAGTGCTGAGTTTTTCGCAGTTCAAGCACAGAAATTTGTCTTTTAATTAGAAAAGTCCTGGTCAGGATTTATTTTGTCCTTAATACTGATTCAAGGCATTTAAAATTCGGCATCAGCTAGTACGCGTACCAGTTTGATTAATTCAGTAAAAAAAAACCAAAAAAAGAATTTCAACTCGATTATTTAATAGTTTCAAAGAGCATTAAGATGACATGCTACATTTTATCAGCGCAGTAAATTCACCTATGATTGCAGATCTTCCAGCATCTGTTTCCTTTTTTCTGATGGTGATAGATGTTATACAGGACATTCTTTTCTAAAGACAAGGAGCAGATTAGGTAACAGGGTGGAGACAGAGAGGGCTGTACTTCGGTCTGATGCGTTATTAATCTGTTATAAGTCTGACAATCCAAGGCCAAGTCAAAGTCTGTTCAGTCTTTTCTTCTGGCATGTGGCAAGGTAGCAGCTTCAGAATGATGTTCTCATGTGCCACTTTTTATTTAATTCAGGGGTGTCCAAAGTGTGGCCCCAAGGGCCATTTACAGGCTACAAGCAGATAGACTCTTCACTGCTGCATCCAACAGCTTTACTCAACTCAGTCAGTTAGTTTGGAGGAAAAACTGTAAAAAGTTCTCTGCGTTTTTGCTGGTTCGCTGCCATGATTCTAACACTCACCTGAGTGCAGCAGCAGCAGGTCTCCGTCGCTGCCACACAGGTGTGAACTCAGCGCGAGCGTCGTAGCGCTCATGTTGTGTTTAAAGGCAGCTCGGAAAAACCGGTTACAACGTGTTAACAATGCCTTATACAGTTTTAACTGCTGAAAACAGTGACAGAGGACACAGATAAGTGCAGAAGCCCCTACTGTATCAAACTGACATAGGAATAACAGCAAGTTGGTCCTTCTAAAATAAAACTCCAGCACAACATCGTTGTTGTTGTTTTTTCATTCATCCATACCGTTTCCCGCGCCCCCCCTGCATTGGTACTGCACCCCCCTAGGGGGCGCGCCCCCAGTTTAGGAACCTTAGGGCTAAACTAACTAACAAGTTTGATTCGGGCGTTAGCACTGAGGCTAAAGTTGTTAAAGCTGGATACAAACCAGAATTCTTTCTCAACTACAAGTTACGTCTGTTTTTAAACTTTTATGAAGTTCATATATTCTTTATAATACAAACCATATGAATATATCAACCTTACTGTTTGCTGTGTTGAAGACCAATGACTGCGAACAACTGAGGTAAAGACTTGTTGCTGAATTTGTCATTACTGCCAGAATTTAATCATTACTGAACTTTATATTTATAAAATAATGTTTGACTCACATTTCATGTCCTGGAGAAAAGTATGATGTAGGCTTTCTAAAAAATTTAAATGAGAGATTATTGTTGTGATGGCTAATAAAAAAATATGGGCTCAGAAAGGTTTTAGAATCCACATGCCTGCTGTTAATGTTTTCCACAGTTTTCTGAAGACATCATTAAAACTAGCTGAAGATTAAGATATTTTTTGGTAGAGTAGCACTCAAAGGGAGATATACAAGTGAAAAAACTCAAACTAGGAATAGATCCTGAGACTCCCTGAGTTATTAAACAGGCTAAAACAAATGATCTGGATACATTTTTAACCCATCAGTTTCAGCAGTAGAAATCCTGCTCTGACTTCATCTCTGCTTTTCTTAAAACTTTGTAACTGCTTGTTTTTCTTTATTCATGAATTATTATCCAATAAAAAAGAGGACCAGCCATTATGCTTCCCAATTAACTAGGAGCTGTGATATGGAGGGGAACGTGAACGTGTGGTTTTAAGTGTTTCTCTCAGAAATATGCTACAAGTCTTGTTTTTAACTAAGCCTGTTTTATTCTATAGCATAATGAGAATAAAATTATGCTATGAGGATTTTCTTTTCTGGTTTTATTTTCAAAAACTGTTCATAGTTCATAGACATGGACTGCCTCTCGTCTCTGTATGTCACGGTAACCCTGACAAATTCCAGAGCTGGGATGAAACTCATTTGTAGCAGATTAATAGATTGAAAACATGTGCTTTCACTGTCTCATGTCTCAGCAATTTATGCAGAAAATCCATTTACCCCCCCCCCCCCCCCTTTCTCTTAAATCTTGTTAAACTTTGGATCCAAGAAAACCATCTTCAACTAAAAGTGGCTTGTGTGTGTCCATTGTACAAGAAGTCAAGAAGTGAGCACAAATAATAAACCATGTTGTGTTAATTGAGCTTAATGTCCGGTACTTTTACAGAAGAAATCCAAAAAAGAAGAGATTTTTTTGGTAAAGAACAAAATTTAGATTTCTGACATTGAGTAAGATTCTAATATTTGAATTCGTATCCCAATTCCAGCCATCATGTCGCTGTACTAATACACAATAAGTTCCTGTAAAAGTATGTTTTAGCCAAATCCAATGTTGCACTTAAAAATACAGTGTTGTACAAACATGAATCACAAATACAAATAAACAGTTTGCTGCTTGTGCTTTATCTTTTACATTTATAAAGCACTAGCAAGATTCAAGATTTTCACCTCATCTGTTCAACATCTTTAAAGGTTGAAGTCTCAGAATGGATTCCAAATATAAATCTGATCATAGAACATTATGGCTCACGCTGATCTGGTGCCACGTTCCCCAAAATGCTACACGGTCGTGTGGATCATGTTGTGCTACAACATGATGCTTGTGTTGGACGATCCATATCCAGCACAAAGGTCTGACAACAAAACAGAGCTCTGATTCAGAGCAGGAGGTCGTTTCTCTTGATCACACCTCTTAAAGTCATTAGGTCCTAAAACGTTTTGAATCTAAAACCTAACCTCAGATTCCATAGTGTATCGTTTCAATGAAGACGACAAAATTCAGACATTCATCAATAACCGCCCACTCTGGCCACCTTTACACAAGCAGAAGTTTTGCTAATTTATTTGTCTGAGACAATGCCAAAGACGGAGAGACATAAGCAGCTGTGGGTTGTATTACTGCATGTTCAGAGAAAGCTGAAGGAATTTTAATAATGTGAACAGTCCGAAACTGGCATGTTTTAAAGACTGACAAATCCAAGCGAAAGAGATTAGGTCCAAAACTATACATCTTTATTTATGCGGCAAACCCGGTTACATATCTGATTTTCAGCCGACAAATAAGATGTTTCAAGCGTTCTGTTTCTAGACCGGAATAAAAAGGGAAACCAGTACAGGTGACAAATTAAATCAGTATGTGACACACAACTCACTACAAGGTATGACTGGAAGCTAAACACTGTCCCGCCTCCCAGCATCTCAGGGTGAGCAAAACACTTTAGCTGCTTTGGCAGTCACACACACTGAAGGACTGCTTGGGGACAGATAGAAACAGCTTCTTGTTAACACTCGGCTCGCTGCCAGGCGCTCACAACCAGCAACCGTGGGTAAGTGAGCTTTGATTTTGATTAAAGGATTCTGCTACTTGAACCTGGTCTAAAATGTAGATGCATTTATTACTCTCTTAACATTATGGTGTGGGCAGCTGCAGACTCTTTTTTTTAAAAGAAGCTTTTGAACTATTAAGGAGTGTGGTGTGGTTACTCTGAATTCACAATGTCTGAAAAGTTCATTTTTAATAGAAACCACAAAGAAGAGGAGCTGTGATATCATTGAACTGCTCTGCTTTCTCAAGACAACAACACAACCTGAAAAAGACACATAATTCTGACCTGCTAGCGTTCGGGCTTAGCTGTCTTCTGATGGACTTACACAAACTGAAAGACTTTTCCACATGACATACTGTGAGGTGGAGGATGGGGGGGGATAAATGTGCAAAGGCACATCCGCAAACACTACAGTAGATACTTCAGATAAGTGCACGTATCTTTCCATTTATTATCTCTGATATTTTTTCTTGAAGCCTTGGGATAAAGTTTTGATTTCAAAGTTTACCCTTTTATGTCAAACATATTCAAAACTAGTTTTCTCAGCAACCAAATCCATAAAATCCCATGTCAAAAGTAAGCAAGACATTAAAAAAAATGTGGGTGTTACGCTTTGAAAAATACCCTTCTCAAAGCAAGTTAAAATGTAGAAAACAATATTTTTTCCCTATCTTATAAGTGAAAAGCATCAGGCAATGGGACTAGTACTTTTTTAATCAATAGTCCGAAATTATTGAGCTCTTATAATTTGCTCAAAAGTAACTTCTAAGTTAGTTTTTCCTTATTTCAAACATACCGACATATTATGCACTAGGAACTAGACCAAAAATACTTTGTAAGATTTTTTGTGTTTTGTTTTTTTTTTGCAGAGTATTCTCTATCATATTTTTGTTTATGTTAAATATTCTGGAAGATGGTTATTTTAAATGAATCAGTCAACTTTTCCAGTCCTTAATGCATATGTAACATTGGGAATAGAAATAAAACGAACAACGGCTTCATGTTAAAATACCGTCCATTCAGACTAAAAGTAAAGAGTGGTGGTCTTCATCAGAATTTTTCTATGTTCACAAAGATCAATTATAATAAAAAATAATCAATAATAATAAAATAGTTATAATAATAATAATAAGACAGCTCCTTCTCGACAACCATGAGGAGCCAGCCTATGAGGCTTCAAAGTTTAATGTGAGAATCAATACAGTGGATCACTTAACAGATGGAGGAGGCAGCGGCTCCCTGAGGAAATCGTTGCCAGGAAGAACTCTAAATAGTTCCACCGTCGGCTCCCGTATCGGTCTGAACCTCATGATGAATCTTGTGAGTGAGGCTGGGTGGAATTCCATCTTTTTAACTCAACGTTATTACATTATAGGGTAACACTTTATTTGAAGGGGGCGAATAAGACTGTCATGACACTGTCATAAACATGATATAACACATGTCATGAACATCAGTAAGTCTTCATGAATATTTATGACTATTGTCATAAAGTGTCATTCGGTAAATCATGACACTTTTAATACAAAGTTGACATTATTTAAAATGTCTTTGTTATGACAACTTGTCATTAACCAAGAAATCATGATCTAACATAGCGGTTCTCAACGTGGGCGGTACCGCCCCCCAGGGGCGTTCAGAGGATGGCAGGGGGCGCTGGCGGATATTTTTACAAAAGGGGGGCGCTGGGATGCCTTAGGGGGGCGTTTGGTCGAAGGTAAACTTTACACCTTAAATGCACAACAATACCAGTCTAGACTTTGAGCAACTTGGTAAAACTGTATTGTGTAACATTAAATCATGCTTGGCTGCAACTGTATTGATTGATCTTCTATTCAGTGTTTGTTAGCTTCTGTTAGCTTCTTGGCGCAGCTCCGTTCTCCTGCTACTGGTAGCTAAAATCACGATACTGTGTATCCCTCTGAAAAATGAACCCATTTAAATAAAGAAATCCCTCCATGGGTAATACCATAGATTAAAAGAAAGATGACAAGAGTAAATGCAAAATCATCTGAATCCACTGAACTAAAACAAACCCTGGTAAAAAAAATATACTTTAGTATACTAAATTTTAACATACTTTAGTATACTTTTAGCAATGTACTTAGAATGTGCTATTTTGGAACAACTTTTTTTGTACTTAGTATACTTTAATAGTACTTAAATTGTAGTAGTATACTTAAAGTATACTTCTTTAATTGCATATTTCAGAGCTTTATTATTACATTTTGATATAATTATATTATTATTGTCATTATTAATTATATAATTATATCTCAAAATTATATAAAATATCTATATATATAATATACTTCAAATATATTTTAAATATACTAATTTAATAATTTATTTAAATTAAAATTAATTGTTTTTTATTTCCTGCTATTGATAATAAACTGCAACTTTAATTATTCATGACAGTCTTAATTCCTACGTACCTATTTTGTAAAAGACATGCATAAGTACACTACAGTACTTACATGGTTTTAGGCTAAAATTACATAGAAAGATTAATTACACAAGATGCCCAAGGTCATTCAAATATTTTTTATCACAGGCATTTTAAAATTGTCCAATTTTACTCACAACTTTATGAACTTTACATAAATTATCAGTTTACACATCAAAAGTGAACACATGAACATGAAAATTTAAGTGTGACAATAAAACATGACAGTGAGGATCAATGACAGAACATTCCTGTTCACTGCACCTTATAGAAACCTACAAAAAAGAACAATAGAGCAATTAAACACAGAAAGCATTTGTATTTAAAGAGAACAGAAAAATGGCAAATAAAAAAATCATACTTACAATTTCAAGACGTTGTGTACTCGCCATGTATGTGACATCATAAGAACTGATGATCATTGGGACCTAATGCCTGGAGTGGAAAAACATTTCTGGGTGTCTTCTTTGCCTGTTTATGTTGGAAGAAGAAAAAAATGGTCAGCAGTGGTGCCCATCTCCAGCAGCCATCAGATGAGAGGCAGGTTCACCCTGGACAGGTCACTTGCAGGGTCCTGAAAATCAACAACAAATAAAAAAAAGAAAGATGAATGTTAGATTAACAAGAAGAGAAAAATTCTTTCCAGTTATCAAATCATGTTTATTAAGCTCTTAGTGTTGGTAACACAGCAGTTTTTGTTGTTGAAAATGTAGCTTATAACATTAAAACGATGTGGAGGTTCATCCTCAGAGCTGGTTGTTGATCTGGTGGAGTCAGAGATTCTTCTGAGACAGAAAGTCTTAAGGTTTCCTAACACCTGATTTCTCTGGCTTCCTCTTTCACCTTCATTTGCTTAGTTAGTCTGCAAACATATGTTGAAGATAAAATCATTGATGAACGAGTTAGAACAACAACCTCACAATATCAAAGTCTCTCTGTATTATGGAGCTTAATTAAAACCAGGTTAGTTTATGAATTAAAGTATAAGTCGCAACAAACAGCCTCCATGCAGTTATAACGTGAAGCTGAATTATTACTAAATAATAATCATACAAGTCACAATAAAATTGATAAAATAATTATTTAAGAAACCAACGTAAGTTATATATCTTTACTGCACTGTTTATAATTAAATGAAGATAATTATTAAGCAAACTTACCACCAGCTAGCAACACTTAGCAGCCTTTGTCCCTCCGGGCTCCTTTTGTGACACACATTTCATTTCCATCGGTTGTTGTCCCGTTGTGTTGTCGTCTAACTCAGATTAGGACGTCAACAGCTTGAATTTAACTAAATTATTAACTATTGTCAAGGCCCTCTCTACTTTTAAGGTAATATTATGCGAGTAAAAATGGCGAATTTGAACAGCGTCTGTTATCTTCCCTGCTTCAAGTTTTTTCTTCTCTGTGGCGTTTTTTAAATAAATGAAAATGTGCAATACCGCCACCATCTGGTCTGGAGTGTGAACTGGAGCTAATGCCGTTGATTATAAGGTTTTTACATCACACATCTGAAAATTGATTGGGTACTTTTTTAAAAATTACATGATGATTATCCTTTTTTTATAGTATGCAATTTTAATAAATAGTAAAAGATTATTAAGGCACTTAAAAGTTCATACATATTCATTCATATTTTGTTCACTTAAAGTATACTTTTATTTAATATATTAAAAGTGTATTTTGGTACAATTATGTTTAAGTGTGTTTAAGGTACTAATTTCGAAATTGGTACAAGTGTATTTTTAGTATACTTCAGATATACTTATAGGTAGTACATTTAATAATTAGCATATTTAAAGTGTACTTTCACAAATGAAAGTATGTTTGAAGTATACTAAAGTATACTTTTTTTTTTTTACCAGGGAAGTGACAAAAACATTGTGTTGGTTTGTTCATTAAGCTTAGACATGATATTAGATTTCTTTTGGTAATATTTTGGCTTGTGTTTTTTTTATTTTTAAGCAGGGAGAAGACTGCGAGCACCAGAACCCGCCACACAAGACAATTCAGTGAGTAACCGGAACCTATTGGAAAATCACACTCTATATTTCCCTAATCTGTACCTTTATCTAAACTTACTCCACAAGCATGATGTACGTTCATAGTAGAAATGACAGAAATAACTTTGTTTTCATGTTAGCTGACTTTGTTCACACAGATATGCGAAGAGCCGACTCAGTTTGCCGAGGGGGAGAGACCCCGGCCACAAGGGTCATCCCCGATCCAGGAGTATCCAGAGGCGGCAAAATACACTGACAAAGAGGTACAGAGAGAAAAGATACAGCTGAGCTGCACAGACATGAACCGACCAGGAAAGGAAAGAGAAATTAGTCTGAGTTGATTTCCTTTCTCAGCTGAATTCATTTGGAACTACTTTAACATTTTCATTCTGGATTTTATTTGTGCAGAGTCTAAATTTCTACAATGATGGAAAAAGTAAACATCATTGTGTCAGAACTCACAGTGGGGAAGTCATAACAACGTTTCCAAGAGCGTTTTTTGTTGCACATCTGACAAAAATCAAAAATTGTGTTTAAACACTAGCGGTACTGAAAAAGGTGCAGTGTGGATTTCAGGCCAGTAGGAGGAGGTGAAACTGTGTATTTTCTGATCCAGACGTGTGTTTATATAATCCTTCTATATGTCTTTGCTGACTGCATAAATTTTCCACAATGGGCAGATTTTACATTTTTCTATTTATTATTTTATATTGTGCTTTAACATACCACATCATCTGTAGAGGTGCAGCAGAAAAGAAAGAACATGGAGATCCACCATTATTATAGATTTGTGCTGTGCGTGTGTCAAAACTGAGTCCACAAGCACAAGATGGGCTGACTGATGCTATTGTTTCCATTGTTTCACTTTACATTTTGAAATGATTTGATTCACATTTCATTTTTTAAAAGTTTCACTTTGGAGCTCGTTGCATCTTTGTCAAAAAAAATTGCTGCTGCCATGGACACGAGGCCAAAACATTCAAACATTTGCATTTTATTGTCCCGATGTTGTCGTGTAAACAAGTCCTTATTCCAATTTAAAATCCAAGATGGCTGCTAAGTGTTTGAAACCTTTACAGCTACAGTGACAAACTGTTTGTTTAGGCTTTTATCTCTCCCACAACTGTACAACTTCCTACAGAGAACATATTTATTCCTTTAGCATCTGTTGCTAAAGGAAGCATGTTTTGCTAAAGGAATAACAGTTAGCTTGTCACTGAGCACAGCAACTAGCAAATTCCAATGATTTTCCTGACTTATAACTGTTAACGCTCCTCAGTCTTTTCCAAAGCCACACTCCAACTTTAATGTTTTCTAAACATAGATCAATGTACTCGCAGAGTCCTTTTAAAACTTTTTATAAGCTTTACTTTTAAACTTGTACAGGTTTAACACACATACATCCCATAATGCTACCAGACTTACTTATAGACTTACTTACTTATACCACAACATCCTTCTTGTTTTTATAACTGTATGTATTGTAGGCTAAATTGATATTTCAGCTTTTGAAAAAACAATACCTTTCTAACACTATTGTAACACTATAACACTATTGTTCTTAGTGTGAAGAACATGATGCAGACCACAAAGCTGGGAGTGGACACAAAGGTAAAAAGTCTGGCCTCGGCTCCATCTTCGAGAGGACCTCCACTCCAAAAATGAGTAAATTAAAGGTCTGACATTCACACCATCACATTCAGGAATCCATATAGCCTGTGAACCTGCAGTTTAAGTAAGAACATCTGTCCTCTTTGTTTCGGGTGTTTCTGCAGGAAGCTCCCAGTCCTGAAGGTGGCGTTATAGTGAACACAGCCCAGGATGGGTGTGCAGAGGGTCTGGTTTATGGCGGAGGAGGGAAAGAGGGGATCTTCATAAAGAAAGTAGTTCCAGAGTCACCAGCTTCAAAAAGCTTAAAAGTCAAAGAAGGTTATTTATTCATTTTATTATGAATAGACATGCATGATTAGACATGCATGATTATTCATTTGTGCAACTTCACTGTTACACAAATTAACAGTGAGGTTAATTTGTGCAACAAATTAATTTCTTACATAGGTTCGTAACAAGTTAGAAATAAATAATAATAAATAATTGTAATTTCAATTATTTTGTCCTAGTTTGTTCACTTATTTTGTTGCGATAGACTGAAAGTTAATTCTCCTTTAGAGGAGCTAATCATTCTCTTTTTTCCCGTTGGTTTCTTTTTGTAGGAGATCAGATTCTGAGCGCCACAGTATATTTTGACAACATGTCATATGAGGACGCCATTCAGATTCTGGAGCATGCTCAGGCTTACAAGTTGAAGCTTTGCCTAAAACGCCAACCGGACATCACAGAGACGGAACCAACTATCGATTCAGACGTTATTCCTGTAACTATTTTGAAGTTGCATCTGCTAGTATTTTTTTTTCATGAATGTAATTTGATATTTAATGTTTCCGTTGTTCAACAGGAGGAAGAAGTCAGCTCCACAGAGATGAGGGAACAAGGAAAAACCAGAAGACGTGGCGACGCTCGCATCTCGTGGCCAAAGTTTCCCTCCTTTGGAAAAGGACGTAAATCTCGTTTCACAAGGTCTCACAGTTCGTCAGAAGCAGATGAGCAGAGAAAACTTGAACTTAGTCCTACGACAAGTGACACAGAGTCACCTATAAAATCCCAGGTTGCCCTAAAAGGAAAGAAGAAGCATAAAATAAAGCTCTCTGGTCTAACGAAAAGAGGACGTATAAGTTCATCTGAGGACCAGGACACAGATGCTCCAACATCTGGGCAAATGAGTAGTGACGTTCAGCAGAAGCAGGAATCAGACACACTTTCACCCGAGTTCCCTGAATACCCCATAGCAGAAACATCAGAGATCAATGAACAGGCAGGGGAAGCTGTGGAGTCTGGCCCGGTTCAACACAAGGTGGAACTCGTCAGTGTAGACGCTACTTTGAAAACCGGAGATCAAACTGTAGTGCTGGGCGATCAGGAAGGCCAGTCTGGAGCTCCAAAATCCCCAGATGAGAAAAAAAAGAAGAAAGAGAGGTCAGAATTAAATATAAAGATCCTGGGAAGGACAAATCGCATAAAAAAGACGCAAAAGCAAAATCCTCTCCCAAAAGGCTTAAGACTCTTGGAGCAAGTGTTGAAACGGAAGATCTTCCCGAAGCAGGAAAATCTGCTGCTATTTCAAGCTCTGAGTCAAAAACCAAACTGCTGGGAGATCAGTGTACGGTCAGCGTAGATAGCAAAAACCAAGGTGGAGAGAGTTCAAAGCTAATCTCATCCAAATCCATTACATCGCAGCTAAGTTTACCAAAGGTGGAACTTGACATATCAGTGAGGAAATCTCCCAAAAAAGGCGACGACAAAACACAGAAAGGAAAGGAGATGAAACAGAAGCAATCCAAAAAGTCCAGTCCAAAACGTAAGCAACCTGAATTAGGCATGAGCAACGTTGCTAATGCAGAAGAAATGCAAAAGGTGAACGATCAAGAACCCACAACTATAACTGGCTGCGTTTCCACAACACAACTTCCCAAACGTGAAGACATCGAGATTCCAGGAATGGAGGACATGTCTGTGAAAACCACCGTGGAAAATAAAGCTGATTTTAAAAAGCGCAACAAAGAAAGCAAGGCTGAAACAGTGCAAATGTCAATTGATGTTGATAGTGTGAAAGAAGCTGTTTCTAAATTACCTGGATTTAAGCTGCCTCAACTGGATATATCTGGGGTGCCTATCCCAGAAGAAATAACTGTCATAGATGCGAACGCACAAAGAATATCTGTAAAAACGCCCACCAAAGTCGTGAAACCAAAACAAGAACATCTGACAAGCTCTGACACATCAGCATCTTCAGAAATCTCCAAAACAATCTTTTTAACTGACAGCAGGTTTGATTTTAAGAAATCTCAAATGGAAGATAGTACCAGCCCAACAAAGTGCAAAGGTGAAGAGGAAACTAAAGAAAAAGAATTTGATACAACAAATGGAAAAGCAGCAACAACTGAAGAGCTGAAGACGTCCACTAGGCCAAAGATAACGATGCCTAGCTTTGGAATGTCAGCAAAAAGCAGAAGACTGCCTTATATTGGGATTGACATGCAGAAACCAAGCTTCATTCAGGAAAAAGAGTTAACAATGGAAACAAGGAAAGATGAAAGACAAACTGGAGAGGTCATATGTAAAGTCAAAATACCTGAACTTGATGGTATTGAGTATATTGACTCAACGGACGAGTCGTTCAAAAAGGATGGTGGTTTGACAAGTTTTAATGTGAATACTGACACAAAGACAATACTTGCCATTTCTTTAGAAAGTAAAGAAACATCTGATAAACCCGAAGATGAAAGGAATAAGCTGTTCAGAGTTGGACTGTCTCCTTCGGGCACACCCAGTGGAAAAGAGGATATCTCTGACGAAGGGACGACAAAACCTCTAGACAGAGATGGAAAGAATACATTTAAATGGCCAAACCTGGACATTTCCGTGCCAAAAGTAAAAGGAACAACAGTTATTAACACATCTAAGATAGACACGGCTCACACAGAGGCACCGGCTAAAGAAGGGCTAATCTCAGAGAGCGATACACTCCTCAAGAGCTCAGATGTTCCTAAAGAAATTGTAGAGGCAGAAAAACCTCAAGTAGAAATAAAGCCAACTGAAACTGAAGGCGAGTTTGATTGGAAAGCAAGCAAATTTGCGAAGTTTGGAATTAAAACGCCAAAAATCAAAGTCCCAGAATTTGACTTGAGTTTGTCAAAGACAGAGGTACATGGCAAAGCTGCAGGTAAACTCCCAGAAACATCTAAAACAGAAATTACTCCTGGAAAGGGAAATGTATATTTTCTAAAGCAAAAGATGCAGTTAGAAAAACCTGGAGAAGTCAAACCATTGCAGTCCAAGGGTGAACACGTACAAGGAGGCAAAATAAAAATCCCAAAGTTTGGAGTCAAGACAACAAAACTAGCAGGTCCTGAGATAAGCTTGTCACAGAAAGATGCGGAGGTTACCATGCCAGAGGTTAAAACTGAGATCAAACTCACTGAAGGTTCAGAAACAGATGTGAACAAAGATAGTGTTAGGCCAGAAGAAAAGAAAGGAATAGAAAAGTCTGATCTGAAAATAAAAACAATGCAGAAGGAAGGTGAAGCGAAAGGACATAAGATCAAAATGCCCCAATTGGGAATTGCACTACCAAAAGTTACAACGCATGAGTCAGATTTAAGCCTGTCGAAGAAAGGTAAAGATCTGACACTGCCTGAAGTTAAAGGAGAAATCAAGGATTTTGAGGTTGAAGGAACTGGATCACCAACAAAACTAGATGTTAGAGCTCCTGGAGTTAAAGTTGAAACAAAGGATGTTGAAGGATCGTCATCAAAATTCAAAATGTCCCCTTTTAAAATTCCCAGAATTGGAGCTGCTACTCCAAACCTCAGCGGAGAGTTAAGTGAAGCTTCTGAAATACACACAGTGGAAGATGGGCCTGGTATTGATGCTACCATACCAGACACTGATGTAAAAATTAAAGCATCTGAAATTGATGGAAGAGCAAGTAAGTTCAAAATTCCAAAATTTGGAATATCACTCCCAAAACTTAAAGGTTCTGAAACCAATACAACACAATCCCAAAAGGTTGATGTAGATGTCACATTGTTTAAAGATGACACTGAAATAAAACTCGTTGATGCTGAGCATGAAGAACCTGATATCAGGATGAAGGGCAAATTTCCCCAGATTGGAGTTCAGCAAGATGTTCAGTACTCAGCATCAAAACCTGAAATCACAGTGCCATTTTCTGATGCTAAAGCAGAAGTCAAGGTGTTGGAAGTCGATGGAGAAAAAATAAACTTTTCATCTCCTTTGGTCCTTAATGAGACACCAGAGCTGGAGATCCCGACCATGAAGGCTGAGAATCACCTTGATGGACAAGAAGAAAAGATCAAGCTGTCAAAGATTGGAATAAAAATGCCCAAAATTAAAGGACCAGAATTTCAACTTGGACTCTCAAGTAAAGACACAGATGTCATTGAGACAGAAAGCAAAGTGGACAATAAAGCTATGGCAGAAGTCCCAGTTCCTACAGCAGATGTTAGTCTGGGAAAAGCTGAAATCTTGATACCTTCTGAAAGAGTGGAAGTTGGAAAACCAGAAGTGCAAACTCAACTTACAGTTGAAGGACAAGGAGGCAGGTTCAAAATGCCAAAGTTTGGAATCACAATGCCAAAAGTCAAAGGACCTGAAGCAAAGAGGGATGTAGAGGTGAAACTTACTGAGACCAAGACTGGCATAAAAATACCTGATGCTGATTTTGAGGCACCAGATGTGGAACAATCACCATCAAAATTTAATATGCCAACTTTCAAATTACCAAAATTAGGACTGGGCACTTCAGACAAAAATGTAGAAGGAGATGACATTGATAAGGACATTCCTGATGAGGTTCTTGAAGTTACAATTGTTGCACCTAGCACTGACCTCTTAAATATTGATGTCGATACACATCTTCTAGAAAGTAAAACTGAAGTTGCACTTTCGAGTGATGATATGGATAAATACTCCATTGAAGTGGAAGCTACAGCTCCACAAATCAAAGTGTCAAAAAAAGAAAAAGAGGGGTCACCATCCAAATTTAAGATGCCAACATTCAAGTTACCAAAATTTGGGCTTTCTGTTCAAAGGTCTACTGAAGAAGAGCCTCCTCTGGACAAAGATATCAAAACAGGAGAAGATGAAATTACCACTGCTGGAGAGATTCATGTAGGAAGTCTAGAAGCACCAAGAATTGATGTTAAGGCTCCATCAGTAGCTTTAAAAACTACAGGAACTGAGAGTGAAGGAAGAGGAAGAAAGTTTAAACTGCCAAGTCTTGGTTTTTCAGCATCACAAACCAAAGGTCCTGATACTGACGTTACCTTACCCACAACAGATGTTGACGTTACCTTACCAACAACAGATCTTGACGTTACCTTACCCACAACAGATCTTGATGTTACCTTACCCGCAACAGATGTTGATGTTACAGTACCACAAGTCAAAACAGAAATCAAACTCCCTGAAGAAAAGTTTAACAAATCCTTTGAAGTGGAAGCTAAAGCTCCAGAGTTCAAAGGTACAAGAAAGGAAACAGAGGGGTCACCATCCAAGTTTAAGATGCCAACATTCAAGATGCCAAAATTTGGACTTTCTGTTCAAAGCTCCACATCAGAAGTGCCTCCTTTGGACAAAGATCTCAAAACAGGAGAATGTGAAATTACCACTTCTGGAGAGATTCTTGTAGGAAGTCTAGAAGCACCAAGAATTGACATTAAGGCCCCATCCGGAGATTTAAAAACTACAGGAACTGAGAGTGAAGGAAGAGGGAAAAGGTTTAAACTGCCAAGTCTTGGTTTTTCAGCATCGCAAACCAAAGGTCCTGATACTGACATTACCTTACCCACAACAGATGTTAATGTTACCTTACCCACAGCAGATGTTGATGTTACCTTACCCACAACAGATGTTGATGTTACAGTACCAGAAGTCAAAGGAGAAATTAAAATCCCTGAAGAAAAGTTTAACAAATCTTTTGAAGTGGAGGCTAAAGCTCCAGAATTCCAAGGTACAAGAATAGAAACAGAAGGATCATCGTCCAAGTTTAAGGTGCCAACATTCAAGATGCCAAAATTTGGACTTTCTGTTCAGAGTTCCACAGCAGAAGTGCCTCCTTTGCACAAAGATCTCAAAACCGGAGAATGTGAAATTAACACTTCTGGAGAGATTCTTGTGGGAAGTCTAGAACCACCAAGCATTGATGTTAAGCCTCCATTTGTAGATTTAAAAACTACAGGAACTGAGAGTGAAGGAAGAGGGAGAAAGTTTAAACTGCCAAGTCTTGGTTTTTCGGCATCGCAAACCAAAGGTCCTGATACTGACATTACCTTACCAACAACAGATGTTGACGTTACCTTACCCACAACAGATCTTGATTTTGCCTTACCCACAACAGATGTTGATGTTACACTACCACAAGTCAAAACAGAAATCAAACTCCCTGAAGAAAAGCTTAGCAAATCCTTTGAAGTGGAAGCTAAAGCTCCAGAGTTCAAAGGTACAAGAAAGGAAACAGAGGGGTCACCATCCAAATTTAAGATGCCGACATTCAAGATGCCAAAATTTGGACTTTCTGTTCAGAGTTCTACAGCAGAAGTGCCTCCTTTGGACAAAGATCTCAAAACCGGAGAAGGTGAAATTACCACTTCTGGAGAGATTCTTGTGGGAAGTCTAGAAGAACCAAGAATTGATGTTAAGCCTCCATCCGTAGATTTAAAAACTACAGGAACTGAGAGTGAAGGAAGAGGAAGAAAGTTTAAACTGCCAAGTCTTGGTTTTTCGGCATCGCAAACCAAAGGTCTTGATACTGACATTACCTTACACACAACAGATGTTGACGTTACCTTACCAACCACAGATCTTGATTTTGCCTTACCCACAACAGATGTTGATGTTACAGTACCACAAGTCAAAACAGAAATCAAACTCCCTGAAGAAAAGCTTAGCAAATCCTTTGAAGTGGAAGCTAAAGCTCCAGAGTTCAAAGGTACAAGAAAGGAAACAGAGGGGTCACCATCCAAATTTAAGATGCCGACATTCAAGATGCCAAAATTTGGACTTTCTGTTCAGAGTTCCACAACAGAAGTGCCTCCTTTGGACAAAGATCTCAAAACAGGAGAAGGTGAAATTACAACTTCTGGAGAGATTCTTGCAGGAAGTCTAGAAGCACCAAGAATTGACATTAAGGCTCCATCCGGAGATTTAAAAACTACAGGAACTGAGAGTGAAGGAAGAGGGAAAAAGTTTAAATTGCCAAGTCTTGGTTTTTCAGCATCGCAAACCAAAGGTCCTGATATTGACATTACCTTACCCACAACAGATGTTAATGTTACCTTACCCACAACAGATGTTGCTGTTACAGTACCAGAAGACAAAGCAGAAATTAAAATCCCTGAAGAAAAGCTTAGCAAATCCTTTGAAGTGGAAGCTAAAACTCCAGAATTTAAAGGTACGAAAATAGAAAAAGATGGGTCACCATCCAAGTATAAGATGCCGACATTCAAGATGCCAAAATTTGGACTTTCTGTTCAGAGTTCCACAGCAGAAGTGCCTTCTTTGGACAAAGATCTGAAGATAACTGGAGGAGAAATGACAATGTCAGAGGAGGTCATTGTAGTTAGCACAGAAGGACCAAGTGTTGAAATTGGGGATTTATCCATAGAGTCAAAAAAACAGGGAAGTGAACGTGAAGGAAAAGGAAAAAGGTTTAAGTTGCCAAGTCTTGGATTTTCTGCTACACAGGCCAAAGTGCCGGACACAGATTTATCCTTGAAGACAGGTGTAGATGTTACACAACCAGAACTCAAAGCTGAAGTCAAATTTTCTGATGATGAAATGAAAAGAATAGAAACAGAAATAGAAACTAAAGGACCTGAATTTCAAGTTGAAGCAAAGGACATTGAAGGATCAACATCCAAGTTTAAAATGCCAACTTTTAAATTTCCCAAATTTGGACTTGCCACTCAAAGTTCCACTGAAGAATTACCTTCTTTTAACAAAGGTGGTGAAACCACAGGCTTAGAGGAGGTACTTACAGTTACCACAGAAGGACCAAGCATTGAGATTAAGGGGACATCAGTAGATTTAAGCACTGAAGAAAGTGATCTTGAAGGAAAAGGAAGGAAGTTCAAACTGCCAAGTCTGAGTTTTTCAGTACCTCAAGCCAAAGAGCCAGAGACTAATTTGAGCTTAAGGACAGATGTAGAGATTAAAGTACCAGAGGTAAAAGCTGAAGTCAAACTTCCAAGCAACAAATCTTCTGTCGAAGTGGAAACTAAAGCACTTGAAACCAAAGATACAAAAAAGACTACAGAAGGATCACCCTCCAAATTTAAAATGCCAAATTTCAAGTTACCAAAATTTGGGCTTGCTACTCAAACTTCCACTGGAGAAGTACCTCCATTAGACAAAAGTGTAAAACCAGTAGAAGGTAAAATCACAACTTCAGAAGAGGTTATTGTTACCACAGAAGCACCAACCATTGAAATCCAGGGTCCATTATTAGAGCTAAAAACTGAAGGAATTGATTGTGAAGAAAAAGGAAAAAAGTTTAAGTTGCCAAGTCTAGGTTTTTCTGCGACAGAGGCTAAAGGGACTGGCAGTGATTTAGGGTTGTCAAAGACAGAAGTAGATATTACATTGCCAGAAGTAAAAGCTGATGTCAAATTCCCTGATGACAAGAATCTGATTAAAACATCTTCTGCAATAGAAATTAAAGGACCTGAAATCAAAACAGTGACCAAGGACACTGATGGTTCACCATCCAAATTTAAAATGCCTGCATTCAAGTTACCAAAATTTGGGCTTACTACTCAAAGCTCTACGGAAGAAGGTAATCCTTTGGAGAAAGATGAGGAAGACAGTGAACCTAAAAACACTGTCACCACGATAGGTACTAAGGCGACTGAAATAACGGTTGTGTCAAAGGACACTGATGGATCGCCATCCAAATTTAAAATGCCAACATTCAAATTGCCAAAATTTGGCCTTGCTACCCAAAGTTCAAACAAACAAGTACAAGATGCCAAAACAGTGAAAGGTGAAAGTACTACCTTGGAGGAAGTTCTCACAGTTACAACAGAAGAACCAAGCATAGAAATTAAGGGTCCATCTGTGGATCTAAGGAGTTCAGAAATTGATGATGAAAGAAAAGGAAGTAAATTTAAACTTCCGAGTCTTGGTTTTTCATTGTCACAATCCAAAGGACCGGATACCAACATCAGCTTACCCAAGGCAGATGTAGATGTCACAGCACCAGAAGTCAAAGCTGAAGTTCAATTTTCTGATGCAAAAGTGGAACAACCTTCTGTGCAAATGGACATTAAGTCTCCAGAGATCAAAGCTGATATTGACACTACATCAGAAGTTAAAATGCCTAAAATTACATTACCTAAATTTAGAGCCGTAACCCCACATGTCAGTATGGAAATACCTAAAATGACCAAAGAGAAAAGGGGTGATGTGGACCTTCACGTTGATACAGATCCAGTAGATTTGAATGTTAAAGAAGGGGAACTAAAGAAATACGATGGTGCTGAGTCAAAAGGTGAAGATGAACCTACAGTTGAACTTGAAGGTAAAGTAAAACGGCCAAATTGGACTTTTCCTAGCATCTCATTTTCAAGAACTGGTGGTAAAGCCTCTGAAGTCGATGTCAACATGGAAACTCCAAAAGCTGGTGTTACGTCAATGGAGCCCAAAATCTCAGATGTTGATGTTAATAAATCTTCAATGGTCCTTGCAGTAGAAGCAACCCCAGCTCCAGAACTTGACCCAGGCTTAAAGAAAAGTAAGTTTTCACTTCCTAGGTTTTCATTTTCAAAGTCGAGCTTGAAAGAGCCTGAAGTAAAAGCTGACCTCCAAGATTACGGAATAGAAGTTGAAAATTATGAAACCAACATGACAACAGAGATCAAACTCTCTGCAAATGAAGACAAATACGTCCTAACTGCTTTTGAAATGACAACTTCTGAGGCTGAAGTCAAGTCCAAAAAATTCAAAATGCCAACTCTGAAAATGCCAAGATTTGGCAGTGTGCCTTATGAAGCAACAACAGAGACGCACATCTCAGATAAAACAGCTGAAGACAATGGAAGTCAGCTGGGAGAGGGTGCTGCTGTTATCATCAAAGGTCCAAAGATTGATTTTAAATTAGATGCCCCCAAATCAGAACAACCAGATCAAGAAACCCTAAACACAGAAAGTGATAGTGCGGTTCAAGGATCTCCAAGTAAATTCAAACTACCTACCTTTAAAATACCACGGCTGGGTCTTTCAAGATCCAAACCTGAAGATGAATCCGTTCACTTTGAGCATGAAAATATTGAAGATCAACTGGAAATGAAGACTGAGCCAAAAGAAGAAAATCTATCACCAAAACCGACTTTAACATCGTTTGGTGACATTCTTAAGTCGATTGATGTTGACTTGGATGTTCGAAAAGTGGACAAAGTTGATCAAGATGTTGAAACCTCAAAGGAATCTCATGAACCAGGTGAACCCACCACAATGCACATAGCGGCAAAAACAAAGCACGATACCACCAAAAGTCCAGAGAGCTCGAGCTGGTTTAAATTCCCGAAGTTTGGCCTGTCTTCCCCAACAGAACAACAAAAGATTCCTGACAAAGCAGAACAAGTAAAAGATGGCAGCCCAGTAGGGGAAACCAAGGACGAGGAAGTAAGTCCCACCCTTTCTGTCCAGTCATCAGATGCTTTTGCTGATGTAAGCTCTACAATCACAAGTGAGCCTGTTGGCCCATTCATACCTTCCCCAACCAAGGTGACAGTCAAATACTCTGATGAAAGTGCAAGTGCTGGACTTGAAGAGATGCACAGTGACATCATGACTTCCACCACACGGACTGAGCTGATCACAGATGTGCCCTCCTTGCCGGAGAAGATCACTATTTTGTCTTCTGGTGTTTCATCTTCTTCTGAAGATACAGTAAGACTAACATCGGGAAAAATACACATCATTACATCAAACATACAGCCTACTCCTGAGTCACAGCATGCCAAGATTCTGCCTGCTGTCCAAGCCCAATCAGCCGAAGGCTTTGCTTTACAGTTGGAGGGAGATGAAGCTTCATCGTGGATGATGCAAGATGTTCAAAGTGCCACAAGGACAGTCAAACACTTAGTCCAAGAAACAACAACTGAAAGAAGTGAGAACAAGGAGACCGTGGTTATAACTAAACAAATCACTCATATATTTGGCCCTACAGAGCCCATCTCAGGGGAGACAGCGTCATCTATTCAACGTCTCAAAGACTCTGTGCACACTGAGAAGATGAGGTTCTTTGATGAGGCTGAGAAGTGAAAGAAGAATTTGAATTTGTGCTTAAAGATAGAACTTCTTGTTAAGGCTCACCATAAAAAAGGGCATAGAGTTTCACCGCCTGAAGTTAAAAACAAAATGGCAACTGGATGAGGGACCAATCTAACATGAAATCACTGAAAGTTCTTTGTTAGCATCCAGGTATCACCACGGCAATGTGATGTGGAGTTGCATGCTTATTGAGCTTTATAGAATTGCACCACTGCAGCAAAGTGCGACTGTTACATTTATATTGTGGTCAAGATGTTAATAAGCTGGTTAAATGATTCTCCTCAATGCATAACATATGTTTGTTTATAGTAAACAATGTTTGTTTTATGCTAGCATACACAGTGCCTTGCAAAAGTATTGATACTCCATATATCATCACATTTCATCATATTATAACTACAGCATTTATAAAGTTTCATGGGGGTTTTGGATCCCAAAATGGTGGGAAAACAATGTATGGCATTTAAATTAAGTGAATATTACCAATATTCTTAAAGAGAAAATCTGGAAAATGGGATATATGTGTTAACACACACCTCTCCTTAATTTCTCATTAGATACTAGAATTACTTTTGGCTGCAAATCCCAAGGGTACGTTTCTGGAGGCTTTGTATATCTAGACATAGGGAACTTTTCACATTGTTATATGAACCTTAACCTTCAACTCTTGCCACAAGCTCTTATTTGGACTGTCTTCTCTGAAGAATAGCGTCCCCGCATGATTCTACAAACATCATTAAAGGGGCAGTATTATGTAAAATAAACCTTTTTGAGCTTTACATCACGTTATAATGTTATCCCTCATCAAAAAACATGCCTGAAGTGTTGGCTTGACAAATTAAGCTCCATAGCAACCATTCCTGGGGGAACCTAGTGCCACCTTCAAGATGCAGCTCCTCATATGAGATCCGCTCCTTCAGACTAGTCAGCAGCAATTAGCAAACACCTGGTGGAACTGCACATCTGCTGAGCTCATAATAGGAGCTACTTCTCAGTGAAATTCTGGTAAAAAACCCAAAAAAGTTAAAGGTTTAACAGAGGAGCCATGTTGCGACCACTTCCTGTAGGTGGAGTTTCAGAAAGAGCAGGAATTTTTAAAGAGACAGAGGCCCAATTTCACGGTGCTAAATTGCAAAGTAAAATTTCTTTTAAGTCATAGTACATATATAGCATTTTTAATAATTGAAGTTAACATAGTTGATTATGTTCAATTGATTATGCTATAAAATGGCACATATGCCCCTTTAAGCAGAATTTAATTTGAGTCCTATTATCACCACTTGAGTTTCAATTCCAGTTCTCTTAAATTCTAAATAATATGTGAAACATATTAACTTTTAATTAATGTATTATGAAGACATCAAATCAAAATTAATAGGACTGTCATTCTCAATAAAATCTAAAAGTCTTAGCTTTTTGGTGTGTGTTAAGATTATAGAGGCTCCTAGAGGTTTGGGGTGGTCTAAGCAGTGGCTTAGTTTGCCTGTACATTAGACTGTTCCTCTGAATAATGCAATCATTTTTATTTTGGATTAAAAAAAGTTGTAAAAATTGAGTTTTCCTCCCTCCCACTTTACTTCACAACCAAACAATACGTTGAGATTTTAGGAAAAACTTTGAGGGTTATGAATTTTTGTTCTAAGACACTGTGTGAAATATTTCCTGTAAGTTTGTACATTTAAAATCTGTTCAAGTCACTTTGCATAGTTACTTTGCAGGACGATGAGTAGAGCATTCAGTTAAAAAAAAGAAAGAAGAGAGAGAGACAACGTTGCTGATATTCCAGAGTATGCTCACAGCTAGCGCTTAAAGCAGAAAAATATTTACAGCAAAGAAAATTATAAACATGTAAAAAAAAAAGCAAATGCACAGGAATGATCTATATACTGTGGTTACAGTGGATGTAAAGAAACAATACCATTGCAAGGCTGACGTGAAATGTTTATTGTAAAACTCTTAAAGTGCCCTGCTGCAGCTACACTTGTAACAACTCACTGTGCAGAAGCTACTTTGCTATGATGTGCACTAAAATTGTTAAGTATATCTTCCTTTAGTAGAAGAACTACTGACCCAGCCATGTAAATAGCTTTTGGAAACCGTGTTATTTTTTTGGTCACTGCCCTTTTTTTTATCCTGATAGGCTATAATATAACTGAATGTATTTACAAAGTTACACGCAATAAATAATATAAAAATGAACATAAAACTTTTTCCAAGTTTGCTGATTGATTGTCTTTCTTCTTTTCTTTCTTAAAGATAAATCTTAAAAATAAATGAATCTTTTATTATAGATTTAAAAACATGAGGGAAATTTAAACCTCGAGTTTAAATTTATACCTTTAAATTTTAAGGTTATACCTCGAATTAAAATTGTCTTCATCTAAAAAAAATATTTGATCTTCCTTAGTATCGGAACATTATTGCAGTTATTTAGCTGATTGTTGTTTTGGTGACCACTGTAGTTTTGCATTTATACAATGCATAAAAAACTCAAGTCTTAAAGGAGGGTCCCTTCCCCCTTGATGAATGAACGAATTAATGGATTTTTTGTGATATTTATTTTTGTTAGATTATGCTACTTCAACAGGAGAGACATTTATGTGAAAGAGCCAGTTTATGCGGAAGGCGAAGCACGAACTCCGTCTTTGGACTCTGCTTCAGGAAATGTAGCTGCAGAAATATTGCACTAGAGGGAGACACAGTTCATATTCTTTTAATAAAAACTAGTTCATTTGTTACCTGGTGAAGTCCAACTTTGACTATTTCCTCATTATTACAGTTTTTGTTTTGCTCTAGTGTAAGTTTGTCAGTGATGTAGAAATCCAATTACATGGAAAAGCATAAAATAAGTTTACATATTCAGTTTTAAACATTTAAATTTAATCAAAATTAGGAAAGTTATTGCCCACCTGCTAGGGGTTGCACCAATTAGTCGACTAGTCGACTAGTCGATTCTTTTCTCTGCAATGACTTTTTTCTGGGCCAGTCGACTAGTCGCAATCACGTGACAAAACATATTTTTCCAAGGAAATGAAAGAAGGTGGACTAGGTGAGTTCGTCAGAAAGCACAAATTGTATAAAAATTTAAATAATTTAACAAAGAGAAACTGTAAATTACAGGCTCCCGCAATAGGGGCGTTGCGCGGCGCGGTGGTTAGCGCGGCGCCCCGCATAGAGACCCCAGCCCGCGGCAGTCAGGAGTCCGACTCCCGTCCTCCATTCGCTGGGCCCACCAGGCCGCTCCGCTCTCTCTGACCCCTTACAGTCAGATTGCTGTCAAATAAACTAGTGCCGAAAAAATCCTTTAAAAAAAAAAGACTACCGGAGTAATGTGCGACAACGTGGCATGATGTCGGGTTTTTTTATCCCTCAACTACCCCCAACTGATCAGCCTCATCCTGCGTATGGAAGCTTTTAACCTGGCAGCTTTGCGGTCTTATTAAAATATGGTTTGACAACATCTGTAAACTAAGTCCAGCTTCATCCTGAGGGTCTGATGGAGCCGATCTCTGCTTCAGTCTGCATGTCGGTTCAGAGCCGAACCGACTCTAAGTCAGCAGAGCTTCATGCTGCGCATCGGGCGGAGGAGCAGCGGGAGGAGCAGCGGGAGGAGCAGCGGGAGGAGCAGCGGGAGGCTTTGTTGAATTTTAAACTGTAACCAAACGGGATCCGTTCATAATAAGTTTGGTTTGTGATGTTCCAAAAACACCATTATGGTCAGTGTGATAATTTGACTCCTATAGGAGTAACTATGCAGAGATCATCAGTATCAGCCGGTGTTTGGAAACAAAAAAGAAGTCAGACCGACTTTGTGCAACGAACTTTTCTCCGGTGCTCACGAAGAATAATCTGTTTATTTTTCTTTTAATTCTGCATAATAGACTTAGTAAAAGCGAGAGAGGGGTGTAGGGGTTAATATTTACAGTGAAAATAGTTCATAAAGCCTCCAAGTAGTTGTGAAGGGTTTTGTGCTTACGTCACTATGACGTCACCGCGACTAGTCGACATCGACTCGACTATTATCACGATGTAGTCGACCTTAAAAAATATGTGGTCGTTCAACCCCTACGGCACCTGCTAGCAAAAACCGCAAAACCACCAAGTTAAACACAGAAAGAAAAATTCTGATCATTTTTACTCTTCAGAGCAGCAGTGGGAATGCAGATGACTTGATTTAAAAGAAGGAGTCATATCGAGAATGTTGCAGGTGGCAGAAATAGAGACATCACCAGTGGAGTGGTAGGATCATCAGGTCTGACAGTTAAGAGCGTTTCCAGAGGCTGATAGAGTTGGTATGGATTGATCTACTGGGTGTTAACCAGTTCTGAGTGGTTTCATTTAGCATCTAAACGTGGTGTACAGTAGTAGACCAAAGTTGGAGCAAGTTTACCCACACATGTTGTGTCATCCTGCTTATGCCTTTTGCATGCTGGGTAATTGCTCCAATCCAGCTACCTGGCCTCATTCACACACATTAACTTCTGATGATGCTTTTGGATCTACAAGGAATCCTCAGTGGCCTGCGGTTGCTTACTCACGTTTTTCACTGTTGGATGTAACAGCAACTTACTGTAACACCTCTCCTCTGCACCCTCAATGATAACACATAACCCATGTGGTGCACCACAGCACAGCAACACCATCACTTTTGTTTTGGCAGAACCCCAACAGTTCCTGGGTAGTTCCAGGGTCTCTACCTCAAATGAGTTACCCATAAGCCCAGTAAAAGCAAGAAGACAGGAAGTATTCAGATGTTCAAAACATCTCAGTTGACTCCTTCAATTCAGAGGAGTAGCAGCTCCAGCTCTGCCTGGATAATGACATTTTTCCCATTTTACATCATGACAGTCTAGGATTTTAACAGGTGTGTTTAGACTTTTGAGAGAACCCTCTGTAACCCATGTTACAGAGTTATAAAAACTACTTCCCTTACAAATATGGAATATGACTTGAAAGAAGTATGATAAAAAGTCTATCTCAGCATAGTGACAGCTCTATGAGTAAAGAATTTGTTAAATATGTTTAAATAAATTTATAATGTTTAAATAAATGTATATTTATAATTTTAAATAGAGAATTATTTATAAAAATGTCATAAATGAAAATAATCCCTAACATTTGATTGGTCAATCCCTGACCATGACAGGGATTGACCATCAACCTAGTCATATTTTAGGTGGATGGCAAATTTGTCGGATTAAAAGTACCATTTGAAAATAGCATTACAAATAAGTAAATGCACGTTTTATTAAGCCCATTGTTCTGTGTTAAATATGTTTAATTTAATGATTTGATGCACTATTCTAATTTAAGATATCATGTTTTAATTAACTGTAAGTGGAAAATCATCATACTTAACAGAAATGTAGACATTCAACAGTCCATCTGTGCGTAATAAATCTGTACGATGTGGGAATGTTTCCAGTGTTGTATAGTAACGAAGTAAAAACACTTCACTACTTAAGTATATTTTGGAGAACTTCATACTTTCCTTGAGTATGAACATTTTTGATAACTTTCACTTTTACTTCACTATATTTCTGAACTTAATTGCATACTTTTACTCCGATACATTGTCAATGTGTGGTTTAGTTACTCATTACAAAAAAGCGAAAAAGAGAAACGCTGGAGTTTTGACCCCAACTACTGATTGACTGCAACAAAGTCGGACACAAATTGAACCCCATACGACATGAACCACATATGCATCTGTGGTTCATGTCAGAAGCTGGTTCAGTTGTAAAGCAGGTTAAGTTAACCTTGTAGGTAAAGCACCTAATTTTCTTAACTAAATGATGCCTGCCGGTTTATCTATTAGCAGGTTTAATTTTGCCTGCACTTGGTTGTGTACATAATTTTAAGTGTATTTGACAAGTTTACCAAAATATAAAAAATGTCATTCAAACTGCATTTGCCTTGTTTTACTTTTTACTTATAATTTTCATTACATTACTTGAGTACATCCATTTTTACAGTACTTTCCATACTTAAGTACAAGAAAATTCAGATACTTTAAGACTTTAACTCAAGTAACATTTCAGTCAGTGACTCGGACTTTCACCAAAGTCATATTTTGGAGAGGAACCTAAACTTTTACTTGACTCTGAGATTTCAGTACTTTATACAACACTGAACGTTTCAGAAATAACATTATTTATTGAATGAACCTAAATTGCTTCAAAATATATATAAACAAATAAATATAGAAAATATGGTGCATACGTATTAAAATTTGAATTAAGAGCATCAAAATTTAATTACCTATGTATGTCTCATCTTACAGAAAATAGTTGTGTTAAACAAACAAAAAAGCAGATTTATTTATTTAACTTACATGTTTCGAATTGTATTTAAACGATTACACGTACAACCCAGTGAGCTACTTTTTTATAAGTAAATCGTTGCCCCTCACTAAGCAACTAACGCGCGGGAAAACGTGCAAAGCATTTAAACCTGACTTTTAAATCCCCACCTTTCCGAGTTCAGTGAAGGCAGCACCAGCCACTCTCCACTGCGCAGACTCGAAACACTTTCGTACGAGCGGTAACTTCACAGAGAACCTTGTTCGCTCCTCCGCCTGTCGCCCACATCATCATCATCATCATCATCATCATCATCATCAGCCGCAGCAGCAGCAGCTGAAGCATCATCGGCATCAGGATCAGTGTGATGAGGCAGCGGAGGACGGAGACCTTCCTGCTCTGAGACTCCGGATCAGCCCGCAGACAGGTAGGAGGGTTTCTTCTTACTATTAAATTATATTTAAAAAAATGCTTTAAGCTCATTTTAATAGTTTATTAAAGAATAAAAACAAGAAAAATACCCCCCAAATGTTGAAATGAAATTTTTCTAAGGGGATTTGAGTGTTTCCGCACGTAGTGGAGCTCAATAACAGCATCTACCTGTTGTGTAGGGAGTTAGTTTAAACTTGTGCCAGTCTAGACGTTTATGTAACATTTCTTTTTTTTTTTCAAGTTACGTGCATGCTTTGCAGAAATATAAGCTTCTGTGCCGCTGAAATATCAGGGGACTGTTGAACTGGGGCAACAAGCAGGAGGAATCAAACTGAACTTCAGCTGGAGGACAGCAGTGAGGCAGAGGCGTTTCACAGAAACAGGAACGGGCGCTCCTGTTTTTGGGCACCGCAAAGAAATTTTCTTTTGGGCCCCAAATCTCACAGGATTTAGGGGGAAAAGTGGCATTTTGAGTCGGCGTTTCTGTTTTAAAGGGACAGTTCTGCATTCATGAAATTAGATTGCACTGAAAGGCAGCATGCAGTTAAAGTGCTACTTTGGAGATTCTCTGTAGTTTCTGTGGTGTAGTTTTTATTTGTTAGTGCATCTGTTGGCTTTTTAATTTTTATGTATTTACTTTTTTCAGTACTTCTGCTTCCTCTGTCAGTCTGGAAACACGACTGTTAGGTTGATAGGTCTCTTTAAATTGTTGCTAGTGGTGAGTGTGTGTAGGGTTGTGTGTCTCTGTCCTTTCTACCCGGTGGACTACCTAGTGTAGTTTTGGACATTAATAAAGTGCCTCATTTATTTATTCAATCTTACGTTATTCAAACTCTGTTGGTGTCTTCATTTAGTACAAATCCAAGTTATTTGGTTGGGTCTAAAACAGGCCATGTTTGTAGTCAATTTCTACTTTTTCCTGTCCCAGAAACATTCAGGTGATTCATGCTAACTTTATTTTGTAAACCTTTAAAATGACGGATGCACCGATCTGCAGTTTTCTGGCCGATCAACATCTGACCCCATCAATTCAATTTTTGGCCAATTTAGTAAAATTTTTTGACTGAAAAGTTGCTAAGTAAAGCAACAAAGTTACTATATTTAGTAAACATGTTAACAGATGTGACCTGGTGAGCGGGTTTGTCACCCAGTCAGCTCACGGCAGATCAAAAGGAGACCGGGGCCGATTTTTAGACCTCTGCAGAGGAAGATTGGTGGATACGATCGGTTTCTCATGTAAGTATCAACCGTTTACCGAACTCCCAAAGTAAAAAGAAATTATTTCTATTTATCAGTGCAACCGTATGTTTGTAATGAGCTGTTTTTATGCAGAAGCATGTTATTATTTATAAAAGGAAATGGAAACTGGAGGTAGTAACTGGTAACAGAACCAAACTTTTACAGTAAAGAATAACTATCTTATGAAGATTTCCAAAAGAACTAAATTATTATGCTTTAATTGAGAACAATAGTGCTTTGAATAAAACAATTCCCTTCATATAATATTTCTCTTATTCTGTTTTTGCTATTTAGTCCCACTTAAATGTTTCAAATGATCAAATTCAGTTCAACTCAGTTTATTCACGAGGAGCCAATTACAACAAATGGTGTCTTGAGACACTTTACAAAAAAAATATATTTCAATTCAATCACACATACATTCCAGCTGATTCCACTTATCAAACATTAAGCTCAGTTATGAATTCATATTAGTTTAATTCACAAAATAACCTGAGTAAATGCAAAATGCAGCTTTCAAATAAGGATTTTGGTTATTAAGGGAAGAAAAGCCTGTAAAATAACAGTCGTTCCTCATGTTGAATCCTGAGCTGGTTGTTATTAGCAACATTTAATTTTGTGGAAAACTGAGAACTGCAGGAAAGAAAATCATTTCAGCTGATCCGATGTAACAACATGAAGTGAAGTGACAGTGAGTTCCATTATCCGTTATCCATTTTGAACCTTGTAAAATATCATTTTTTATCGATATCTAAATGCCTCACTGGGGACACACATAGTGACTTGTCTCAGGCAAAAATATTTAATATCTGTTCCTACTGGAAGCTTGTCTTTATTCAAATAAACTAATAAAGTCAAATTCAGCAATGAAAAAAGAAAAAAAGGGTTAAAATTGGGATTCATGGGAGAGTTGTAAGGCAAAAACCATCCATCCATCCATCCATCCATCCATCCATCCATCCTTCCATCCATCCATCCGTCCGTCCATCCATCCGACCATCCGTCTATCCAGCCATCCGTCCATCCGTTCCGTCCATCCATCCATCCATCCATCCATCCATCCATCCATCCATCCATCCATCCATCTGGGTCACCCTGGACAGGTCACCAGTCTGTTGCAGAGGCAAAAATCAATTCTGAGAAAAACAAGAACATTTTTCCATTTTCAAAAAATATATTTCAGTGATCCCGAAGAGTTTTGACAAAATAGTCTACAGACTGAGGACACAAAAGTTTAACTTTTTGAAAAATGTTACATCTGACAACAAAACCTCCACAGGGTTTCAGACAAAGAACATTGTTGGCAGTAAAGCACAGCGGTGGTGGTGTTATGGTCTGGGACTGTTTTTCTGTTCAGGACCTGTATAGTTAATTGTTTGAACCATGAATTGTTGCTCTCTGGTAAAAATGTCTAGCTAAACGCTGATGTTGAAGCACAGTTGGGTTTTCATAAACCCTCCAGTGCGACTGAATTAAAACAATGGAGCAGAAGATTGGGCCAAGATTCCTCCTCAGCGATGTGAACGACTCCCTGCCAGACATTTGAAACGCCTGATGGCAGTTGTTGTTGTCAAAGCTGGTACAATCAGATACTAGGCTGAGAGAGCAGTTATGGTTTCACAGAAGACCAGGTTGCTTTGGAAGGCATCTCCCTTAATAAAATAACTCCGAACATGAAATCTGGATTTTGTGTTTATTCAGGACGATCACGGGTAAATCCATTTAAAAATAATCATTGGGTTTTGTGTAAATAAACGATGGTAGGCATGTGAATGTCTTAAAGGTTTCATAAAGTCAAACTACTTTAAGAAAAATGTGAGCATTATCTATTACACAGCAACATAAAGCCTGCTTTAACAGAACCTCACTTTAAAAATGAAGGACTATCCCTTTAGTTGCTAAGCTGAATGTGTTCGAATTGCGGCCTTAGTGATGTAAGAGAGAGTGGAGGAGTCGTTTTCATAGAATCCCCTCAACGCTCTGGATCTGCCAAAGAAAAGTTGTGAAATCAACTGGCTGCCGAAAAGCCCCAAAGGCTCTCCGCTTAAAAAGTCTTGACTGTGTTAAATCTGCTGATGGGCTCAGGAAAGAGGACAAACTGTGTGTGTGTGTGTGTGTTTTTAAAAGCAAAATGTGAGGAATAAGAGTAAGACTGTGGGTGATTTTCTGAAAAGCGTTATGCCATGCGCTTCAGTTGAAAATTGCATACAATGGTTCATAATTCCCTCAAAGATCAGAAGCTTCTGGCTCCAACCTTAGATCTGTGACTGGTGGTTCTCTGCTGTACTGAAGAGTTTCAGATATTTTTTTTTGGTTCGTTCATCTTTGCCTTTTCTTTTACGCATCAAAAACACCACCAAATCTGGCGTCACGATAACATATTTGAATAAATACAAAGCATTAAGTCACCCATATGGCTAGCAGTAGCCATTTTTCATAAGGTAAAGCTGTTTGAAGACAACAGTTAGCATGCTATGTTCACCATGTCTCTTTAGCAGCTGACTATGGGTGATGTCGGAAAACATCCTGTTCAATTAACAACCTGCTGCAATTTTATTATATTTATGTTAATATATAAAAAGCAGAACAGCAAAGTGTTAGACCATAGATGGGTAGTAAGTGTTAATTCTAAAATTTTCTTTTGCTGTATGTTAAATTTGGGTGATATGAACAAATAAATATAATTATCATGATGTGGTTTCAGATTTAAAAGAGACACAGAATCTGTTATCACGCAAACTCAAAGAACAAATATTATTTTAGTCAAGTTTTTCATGCTGTTACAATCTCATAATGATCTGGGGTAAAATATATCCAGTCACATATTTTTCTAATTCATGTTTGAATCCTTTTTTATTATTAGGGATTTAACGGTGTATTTGTCCTGAAAGGTCATGGTACAGAGGTCACAATCAATTGCAGGCAGTCGGACAAAGAATATACAGTATAAGCTGCAAAGGATGGCAGTTCTCCTCTAGAAGACGATTAGCACCTGTGTTGAATTGCTCTGGTCCAGTCTAGGTGCTGTGGTAGAAACCAAATAGATAAACTACGAAACCAAAGCAATTCTCGCTGTTCTTGGTAATCCAGCTCCTTTGTTACTTTGCATTTTTGGAGATTTTGCCTCTTTGCCCCAGATACTTGTAGACATGGCCCTTCTGCCCCGATTTCAACAATCAGACTGAAGTCATATCCCGACCAAGGGTTTTTCATTTCCTGGTATCTAACTTGGTGACTACACTTAAAGCACAAGAATTTTGAAGCAAATTTTTTAAAAATCCCTGGGATCCGGTGTAGTGAGGACAGAGCAGGGTGGATATGACTGTGTTTGCTTGATCTGGTGAGAGGTTCGGCTGAGGAGTTCTGATATAACTGGAGACTAACAGCTGGCTCATGCCTAGCAACTACTAATACCATCCATTTCATCTATCACTCATAATATGAACACCTGGCTGAGTACAACATGTTCATTTAGGACATTTTTTTCTTACAAGTCTGCAAATACAGGATTGGTTGTTGTTATGGTGAAGACATGGTGTTAAGAGTATTATGTCTGAATCATACATAAATCTGGATTATATTTTGCTACGGCAAACTTGGAGTGCGTTTCCTGAAAAGTTGAAGTTGAGTTCCTTTAAATTGTTTTTTTAAAGAACTGTTCATTAGTTTTACATTACAGGGACGTGATAACCTCATCTGATCTGCATCGTACTGTGTAAACAAACAAAATGTTATGACAGCTGTGATGTGTTGTTTAGCTTTAAAGTTAATCACATAGCACTCATTGTTATGCTCTACTGTATGTTTATTTGGTTAAATATAGTATTTTCACAGTATAGTAATATCTGTAAAACACCACATTTAAAATGATACCATTACTACAATATTTATCCTCACCATATAAAAATACTATATAATTACAGTTATTTTGAGTTTTACACATAATCAATAATATAGAATAAACACTTTCTGAATGTATTAGTAATTTTGTAGTCCTTTTTGGACTTTACTAAATTTTTGACAATCTACTTTTTATAAAATAACACTGGAAGGATAACAAGCTAATATTATCTAGCTAATTAGCTACAATGTGACGTCTCTTCTGCTTCTTAGACAAATAATACATAACTACTTACAGAAGATATTTTAAATTATCTATACCTCCTAAAAGTAAAATTAGCTGAAACCTGTACTGGCAGTCAAAGCTTTGCAAAAACAATCTCTGCATCTGTGACACTAATTTAGTCTCTCTTTGTAGATATTTTCATCTATACAGTCAGAATAGAAACTCCATCATTTGGTGTTTCTTTGGTTAAGCAACCTTTAGCTAGGTTGGCTTCAAACTTTTAAGGCTTGTGTTAGATCCTCTTTCTGCCCTGATAGTTTTATACTTTAGTCATCAATTTGCTGTCTCAAAACAAGAAATACACTAGAACAACTCGGTTTGAGCTCAAACATTCCAATAGTATTCACGAAGCGCATTCATTTACCTAAATTTAAATTCAGCAAGCACTTAAAACACTAGCTGCTGGAAAGTGACCCTATCCAAAAGGTGAGCAGAAAAGTGTTTTCACATTTCCCGTCTCTGCTGAGGCGCAGCAGAAGTGGCTTCCTGTGAGCACAAACCCCCCAAAGAACAAAGAAAGAAAGAAAGAAAAGTCGTCTGCCGTGTCATGCTTGGCCTGAACATTTAAATTCTTGAGTCTGTTTCGCTCCATGCCACCGCAGAGCTGCAGCACTTTGCAGAAACATGATCGGACTTGAAGCTCTGCCCCGGCTTGTGTGTTTGCTGCCTCCTGAGCGGCGGAGCAGAGAGCCGGCAGAGCGGCCGCACCGACTCCCTCCCCGGCCGAACAATACCGGCCTCTGATGAGGAATAAAAGCTGTATTGTTTCCCTCGCTGAGAGATGATGATGGTGATGAAGGGCAGAAGCAATTCCAGGTTTCACAAAGAAAGTCTCAGAACAACACGGCCCCGTCCTGGCGGTGGTAATTGCAGCGTCGCGGCACACATGAATACCCCCAAATCAGCCCTCAGCCTCGCGCGTCGGAGCAAAGTGCACCACTCAGACAATCAGAGGCATTAAATCTCAATCGCTCGTCCCCATGGCAACAGCAACTGCTTGTCTGATTGTCGCAAAGTGAGGTCTCTGATAACTTGTCACACGAAAGGTCACGCCGTTATTGTCTGCTGTTTTATGGAAGGATGGTAAGTGTTTTATTAATATCCGTTTAACAGCAGCGTTCATTAAGCAGCGTGATGGGAAAGCAGATATGTCTTCCTTTTTTCTTTATGAAGTACCCAGAACAAGGTCACGGGGTCAGGATGATGCTGCAGCTGTCGGTGGGTATGAGAGGAATCCACCGTGATTCTGATGTGGAGAATGTTGTCGGAAGAAATTCTTCAGGTTTAAAAGCTTCAGTATGAAAAAAAATCATCTGTGACCCTTCGCTCAGTACCAAGGCACACAACTTTTACAATCGACTCAGAAATAGATCAGGGCAAACGTAAAACAAATAGCTATATTTGCAACAACCCAGAACAGAAATCAAACATGGAGAACCAACATTTAGCTCTATAGTTTTAATATTGGAGACCCAGAGTTTTCCTGTTAGTTTACCTAGTGACCCAAAACAACTGGAACCAAACATTTAGTTTTTTACCCCTCCAACCTTTTGTCTTTGTTTTGGTTTTGTTGTTTTGTTTGTATTTATTCTAATTCATGTGAGTCACTTTAAATGGCCTTGTTGCTGAAAATGTGCTATATAAATAAAAGGACCTTACCTTACCTTTGTATTTGTATGTGGTTTAGTAGAGCTTCAAACTAGAGGTGCACAGATCGCGGTTTGACCTGCCGACTCCTATTGTGGCCAACTTTATTTTTATCTAAAAAGTCGCTAAATAGTTGAGCTCAGCTTGGTGACTGCTGCTGCTATTTTGGAGTTTTTAAGAATCACTGGTCAGATTGGATCGAGGCAGACGGCTTGAAATGTCCCATTCATCAGAAAAATTTAGAGTTTTGGGTCTCGATGCATCAAGTAAAGTTTATTTGTAAAGAAAATTTCATCAACAAGGCAGTTCAAAGAAACATAACATAGTTAGGAAAGCTGCTTCTCCTGTTTGGTTCTGGTTCATCTAAAATCCTGTGTGGTTTTTCATTAAACATTTACTGCCTTTTTTTTAAAGTGATTCTTGGTCTCAGTGAAAGCATGTGGATGTTTCCTACTGTATTCAAAACCGACTTCAATGCTTTTGAGAGCGACACAGTTTTTCTATTCCTGTTTAATGTTAACTGATCAGCGAGTCAGAAGCCGTTGCTTTTTGTCTGAGGTATTTTTAGTGTGTGCCGGGTCTGCACTGCAACCAGGCCAGTTATTGTTTTGTTCTCACCTGGCAGAAATCCACAGGAAATTCATATTCTGCTCTTTATTTGCTAAAGTTCCCCGCCAGCAGCTGAGGTGCCAAAAAGGCAACAAAACACACAGATTTGGATCCAAGTCGTTTTGTCTTTTAGTTTGCTTCTCGTACTGTTTTATTTTTTTTTTGTTCACTGTTTCAACATTTAAGCAGCAAGGCGCTGTGAAAAGCCTGGAGCTGAGGCTGCTACATGCTAATGCCCGCGCTCTTCAAGCTGGCAGCCGGCTGTTGTTGCTCCACAATTCTGTGCCGCTGATTGACCACCTCCCGTCGCTTCTGTGGTGTGTGTGGGATCGTTGGCAATAATTGGCCATTGTTGTCCGCCAATCAACGGCAGCTATTACTCCAAGCCTTCCTGAGTAGGCTTGTGAATAACGATGTCAAAATGACTCCGGAGTAATAGCAGAAAATAAAATGAAAGTATCCTGAACTAATTCAAAAGCCTCGGACATACATCCTGTCACTTGAGACAGGCTGAGTACAAAAACATGAATATGTGATTAATCACTGACGACATGCAATATGTTTTTTTTTCTTCTTTTTGTAGGATGGCTGATGTTATGAACTCCTTGGAGCCTGGAACGGAGGACTTCAGTGGAGGAGGAGCAGCAGGAGATCAGGACTCAGTATCCTTCTTTGTGTGTCTGTTGGTTTGTGTTTTTCATTTCATTAGTTGTAATAATAATAAGTTACATTTGATGTATTACAGTGAAATAAATACAGTGGCCCTGATACATTTTCTATTCTAGATTCACTATTTGTGTCCTTTCTGTGTGATGTAACTCCAGATTTGAATTTTCACAATTTTTTTTGTTGTGAAAAGTCTAAAATATTCAAAAAGTCTAAAATATTCAAAAAGAAATGAGGCCTGGGAACACGACCAGCACAGTGATTTTTGATTATATTATGAGAGGAAATTTTTAAAGCTTATTAACCTTTTTTAAAAACCTTTGGACTTGTTATATCCTCTCTATGCCCGGATTCAGAAAATGCTGTGCGCAAAGACTGAGATCACACAGAGATAAAAGCGTCACAATAATCAGCATTTATTCAAGACAGATGGATACTATCACCACAAAAGCATGTCACAAAAACATCAGAAAACTCAGAGCACAAACACATGAATCTACCTGAGAGAGGGAAAAAGACAAAAGATTTAAACGACAAACAAAAAGCAAAGACGTCTTTGGAGAATTGTAAAGCAAATCTGATTTGTTTCTCCTGTGTACAAACTTTTATAGTAAAGGCATATTCTTCTCTTTAATTTATTCAAATAAAGCGTATCTTTGCTCATCAAGCCAGGAACCTTCTCAGACCCTCTTAAAAGTTAGAAACTCCCTACAATTTGTTTTCAAGATCAAACATCAGTTGTCTCCTTTATCTAAACAAGTGGAAGCAGAGCTTCTCCTCCACTTGCCTGTCCTCATGCTGTTTTATGGCTTTTCACAGATCACTGTGAAAGCTGGAACTTCTCCTGATTGTTTCCCACACAAAGAGCAGATCAAAAGGTTTAGTAGGCAATCGGCTATAGCTACAGGTAACCTAAAGATTAGTCCAAAAACTATATTTAGGCTATTTCAAACAAGACATGTTAAGTTTTAAAACTATCATATTTTAAATTTATTTTCTTAACAATTAGAAGACATGTCTCCATAAGGCCTCCATAAGGCATGTCTTCTAACTGCACCTTCCATCTCGCCTGTCTACATATTAGGCTTCATGTAAATGCTACATGTGGTGAAGAACATCCCATGTAAAACCAATTACTTTTCTTCAGCAGGAACAGAGAAACTTACTAAAGTTGAAAGCGTCTGTTAGCAGATCTGTGTTGAAGTGTATTCTGTCCAGTCGAGCCAACGTCAAACCGTCATTCAGTTAAGTCATTGTATGAAAAGGAATCGGACCATGTACAGAAGCCCCAGAAAATCCACTAGAGCCTTAAAAACAGAAAAAAAGACTTAAGACTAGAATGGAAATGACTGGTAAAGGTCCAGCAGGTCCACCACCCTGAACATCCATCTACATCAGTTCGGTTCAGATCGAAACATGTCCCCATGTTAATGGTTTCTGCGGTTGAAACAATTTATCCTCCAGTTCTTTTGGTTGGGGAAGAAAGCGCTCGCTTTTGATTGCATTTGAATCTGTTTCCATTGATCACATTGGGCCTATCGCGGTGTCTCGTTCAGCCACTGCCTTGCACCTTGTCACACTTGATTACTCCCACCAGCGCTTTGCCACCTCACAGCCCCACGCAGGACTCGCTAGAAAAGCTTCAAAAACATCGCTGGGTGACGGAGTAAATGAGGACAGGCTGTTTTTGGTCCAGGCCGATATCAGTGAAAACAGGAAGTAGGTCAGCACTTCTCTGTCTCTTATGACAGTTGTTGAGTTTTTATATGCCTGGGAGCAAGACAGGCAATTTAAGTAAGTTCAGCCAGAGCGACTGGAAAGTACAGCTTCAAACAGAACTTATGAAAAGCATAAAAATATAGAGGTGAAAAGTAATGTCAGGTATTGGAAAGAAAAACAAAACAGAAATTTGAGTTTCTTGATCAAAGTAGTTATCATCAGTAATAACTCGCTTACTTTGTTGTAGAAACATGTCGTATCATACGCTGCGCTTCCATTACAGATGTGTGCAAAACCTTTTTCAGTATTCTGCTATCTGTACAAAACACAATTTTGCAATTGCGGCATTTCCATTAAGTAAGAAACGCAATTAAAATCACACGTGAATAAATTTGTAAGTTATTAAAAACATCCTCCAACTACTTCCTCTCGTTTTTCTTCTCCATTGTTTGATTTTTGATTTTTGTTGATCACGTGACTGGTGTGATGCAAAAAAAGTGTTTCCAATACATCAATTTCAATACAACCACAAATCCCACCATTTATTGAAAAATTGTTGTTCTTTTTTTTAAAATGGTGCATTCCATTAAGCAAATTTATGTTCGAAATGTCAATTTGCGCCATTATATGAATTTCAATGAAAACACAGCTTTGGTGAGTTTGTACAAACGTAAAGAAAAAGTCAGTGATATAGAATGTTAGCGACTAAACTAGCCCCAACCTTTGCAAATCTTAGTAAAACAATGATGCTATGAGATAATCAGCAGTGTACATGGATTTGCCTTTCTATATCTGGTTTGCCATCAATGTGGCCACGTCGTTGGCTTCAAATTTGACGTTGGAATGAGGTCGTTCTAATTCCCCAAACTATGACAGACCTGCCGGTAACCTTACATAAGTTTTGAACAGATCTTCCCTGAAACACACGAGAGGTTTCCGAAGCTATCCAAGAGGCTTCCCTCCATTGTGGTGGAGCCGATGGATGCGGCTGAGGTGGAGAGCGGCGAGCTCCGCTGGCCGCCAGACGACCCCGGATCCCCAGACGCCCAAAGTGAGAGACGGAGAACGGGCGATCAAACCGCAGGTGAGCAGGACACACAGGCTGGTCTGGTGGCCATCTTGTATTTGACGCAGTGTCAAATTTACTGAGCCATTTGTTAAGGATACAACAAATATGGCTGAGTAAATTTGTCTTCATCTCTGTAGTAGTTGAACCCTCCTATATCAATATGTATAATGTTTTTGAGTACAGGTTAAGTTTGAAGTCTAGTGCCTGGTTTTGATGTGTCAAATTTTGTCCTGATTTTTCCCTTCCAACCATCTTAAGCGTGTTGAATGTCATGTGTAGCCAATCAGAAAGCAAGGTGACAGAGGAGAATTCTAAACAAAGAAAGCTAAACAGCTACCATGACGCACCAGGAAGTCCAGAGGACAATCCACAATCTATCAGCACTGCTTCTTCCCAGTCAGTTTGTTTACTCTGAAATCACATTTCATCTCAAGAGATTTTCCAAGATTTCCCATCTGTCATCTGAACGTTGGAAGTGAAGTTGATTATGGTGTGCTACTGCTGTGTTTCTGGATACCACACACTGTACGACCAAACTTGCTAAAGTTTGTGGTCTCAGGTTTTGAATATCAGTTGACAAAAACACTTTTGACCACTCAAAGTGCTTTACACTTAGATTCACACAGCAGGAGGAAGCTGGAATCGAATTTTCAATCTTCCAATCACAAGACTCTACCCACAGAACCACAGTCACCTTTGTAACTAATTTTAAATTAGTTACAAGCAAGAGGAAGTTGCAGTCAAACTTACAACCCTCTGATCACAAGACGACTATGCTACCCACAAAGCCACAGTTTTTAAATAGAAAGTAAACAGAGTAATAATGGCAACATTTACTTTATTAGTGGCTTTATCTGGAGTAGAAACACAGCTAGACAGGATTACAGTCTTGATAGAAAAAGTACGTCCAGTTTGTGACAGCAGCTGCTCCTTCAATAGCTTTGTCCTGAAGGTGTGATGAGGTCGAACACAACACGATCGGGTCAAGTGTGTCATCTGTAGCGATACGCTCAGCTCAGCCGGCAGGAAGGTGACCCAGCTAAACGCAGCGACCACAGCACTGAGTGAGAAAAGGCAGAAAGGTTATGAAAGTGACAGTTCTAAATAAAAACATAAATGGAGAACGGCAGGAGGAAGGAGAATAACGAAAAGTGGTCAGCTTGTCCTTCTTCGTGGTTTCCACCATGAGGTTGTGGTTCATGTGACTCGTGTAACGGGGAAAAAATTTTTCCATTGCAGTCTTGAGAAATAAACCAACTTTGATACCAGCTACTGAGAGCCACGTGTTCTGGTGGAAACATTCAAAACAATCAGCTTTCTTGTATATATGATGAAGCTTGATTGTTCCTTAAGAGTAAGAAGACGTAAGAAGAAGAACTGTGAATAATTTTGAGAAAACCAATGAAAGGGAGCCTAAAACTGCCCAAGTGGAAGGAGGATGTTCTGCCTCATCTGAAACAAAATCCTCTCTGTGTTTGTTGCAGGTGAGGAGAAGTCAAATGCTGGAGAGAAGGAAGAGGCTTCAGGGGAAGAGATGCAGGAGTCAAACTGAACAAAACCGTATGAAATACAGTGTTACTGTACGTCTGTCCAGAGCTGAATAGCAGAGCGCCTCATGAGGACAGAACCGAACAGGAAGCTGATATAAGGCGGGACGGCTGACAAGCAGATTTTGAAATGACAGCCTGTTGGGCCTGGAGCCAGAGTGGAGTCACTTTTTATTCTTATTTATATTTTACAGGTTAAAAGATTTTATTTATGGGGACCAATATTATGTTCATCTAGTTTCCATCACTCTGCTTAAAAGTAGGTAAACTGTAAAGTTGTTTGCTTCAGAATGATAATATATATAAAAAAGTGCAATAACTCCAGGCAGTAATAAATGCAAAGACTTTTCTTCTAATTAGACTCTTGCTATTCGTCCATATTTGTAGTTTAAATCTGAATCCTTTTTTCTCTGGCTCCAAGCCCTCTTCATCCAGATGCCCATCATCATCATCAGCACATCTGGTGAGGGCAGATGTCTCTAAATGCTTTATGAAGTATTTAGCTCTCGTGTGCCATATTATTATTTATGGTAGCTGCTGTATTTTGTGCAGTTTTACACTCCTTAGATAAAAATGAGAGTCGTTGTCGCGTGCTAACTGCTGTGGTAAAAACGTCGTGATTTTGGTCTCACTATTCACTTTGAATGATAGCTTTGAAGATAAATATGTATCTTTTATTTGATGTTATGCCATTCTGTAATAAATTATATATGTAAATTTTGTCTCCCTGTAGTGGTTGTTGAATGAACGTGTGTGTTGAGCTGGTGAGATGAGATGAGACTTTTTTCTGACCTGGTAGGTTCACAGGAGTTCATTTTTATCTGACAGAGTCAGTGAAACTGGTGAAGGCTGACCAAGAGTTAAAACAGTTCATTAACTCAGTGTTTATGAAAAATAATAGTTGCTAATCTGCTTTTAGACCTTTCATTTGGAAGAAAAAGACATTATCAAAAAAATGTATTTATAAATACATTATAACTGTATATATATATATATATATATATATATATATATATATATATATATATATATATATATATATATATATATATATATATATATATATATATATATATTAAAATTGGCTATCTTTTAAAAATACTATGTGAATGTAAAGAAGTTAATTTTGTCTAATTTTTAAAATCAGCCAATCAAGCTATTTATCATGAAGTGAATTCTTTATTTTCCAAGAGAATCATTCCTGTCAAAAGGAAAGTCTAGCACTTATTTTTCAGTGCTATGTTCATATATATATATTTTTAAAAATCAGAAACTGAGACGAGTCATCTAAAGAATATTTCTGAATATGGATCTTTGGGCCTTAAATCTGGGTTACTCTGAAGATGGAGGCGACAGACTCCTGTGTGACAGACTTGGATGCTTAAAAGTGTCTGGGTTCCTCTTTTAAAGAGCTACTTCATGTCCTTAAACAAAACAGACATTTATTATACAGAGTGACATAATCATAAATAGCTAAAGCCTCAAAAAAATCCTGAAATATTTAAAACTCACTTCGAGTGCATAACACAAAGAAACCCTGGCTGCATGCGCAACAAAACACTTAAGATCTGCAGGCTGTCTGGCATTGAATGATGAATTTAAGATTTTCTGCATGGCCTCAAATAAATATAAAAGAAGTAATGTCACATTGTGAGAGTCATATATGCTGCACAAATGATGGCTGGAAAAAGAGAGACTCAGTAAATCCAGATTATTGATGAAAACTGTCCGCGTTAACATGCGCTGCTGCGGCTACTGGCTCCACGCACGGCTGCAAAATGTGACTCGCTGCTCTTCCTAACAGCTATGAGGTTGAGCAACAATGAAACACTGTAATGCTAGTTCAGTGCTGGTGAAAGCTGGAGCTATGTGTTGAAGACAGCAGAGTGTCAGTTTGCAGCGCAGCTGTTCAAAGTTATGCAATAACTGGACTTGACAAGGATGGAACTGTAAGGATAATATCTGACAGCTGATTGGTTAGACAACCCTCCAGGTGAGGGCGTCCAAAACGACAGCCACCAAACGCTTCGTGTTTATAAAGAATTATTTAAGCGTGACTCAGCATTTCGTTCAAACTGTGAGAGTATCACGTGTCCGATGTGTCGAATTTGGAAAAATGCTAAGACATTTGTAGAAAATACAAAAATACACGGATGATGAGAAAGTCCTAGTATTTTACAGCCCAGTCAGCCAAGCATTGTTTGATGCGTGTGACCTTTGAGCCCTCAGGCGGTACTGCTTAAGAAAATGTCACACGACTCTAATCAATAGCTACATGGGCTCGGGGGTGTTGGAAAATCATTGTCACTCAGAGGAGCGGAGCTGGGGGCTGAAGCTGCTCCTCTCCGGGGGCGAGACGTTACAGCAGGTCTGAGTGAAACTCTGCCAGACTCATCTCAGACGGCCGGGGAGACGGCAGACAGATGGCCTGTGTGCAGACCAAGTCCTATTGGGAAAATGGTTCTGATTATTTGTCTCGAAAATGGGAACATGAAATGCTAGCACGTAGCATAGCATGGCGGCAGATGCTAATCTGTAAAGTTTTGGAGATGTTAGGAGAAGAATTTACTGGAGATGAAAAGAGACAATGACTAATCTGGGCTCTGTCTCTGGTTTGGATATTTTAGTTAGTGTAGTGTCTGACCTTCTGACCTCTTACAACAAGCTGCCTACTTGTGTGTGACAGTCCAAAACATTAACTTTGTTACACCTAAGCCACTTGGGAACTAATTCAGCGTGCTTCAAGTTGTACAATTGTAAGACCTATTTGTAACTACATTTTAAAGGGACAATATGATGTATTTTCCAGTCATACAGTTCTGTTTTATTGCACAATCAGGTAACTAAAGTACCTTCAGTTAGCATATATACAAATATATAAAATATGATTTTAATTCCTAATTTAAATCCTTATAATTGGTTTTCTGTCTCTTTAAGAAGCTCCTGCTCTTTCTGAAACTCCTCCTTTTGGACGGCATCACAACATGGCTCCTCATTCACCCTTTAACAACATTTTCACCAGCGTTTCACTGAGAAGTAGCTCCTATAATTGACTCAACAGATGTGTAGTTCTACCAGGTGTTTGCTAATTGGTGCTGGTTAGTCTGAAGGAGCTGAGCGAGGAGAAGGGTTCTGTGGAGGTTGGCCATATCTTACGAAGGCCATCAAAACACTTTTCTTTTGTTCCTCGAGAATACATACAGCAGTAAATTGATATTTTTTAGTAAACTGATTTGCAGAATTATACATTCCCCATGCAACACTCACAAAGAATTTTGATAGAAAATAGCTGTAGTTGCACGTAAAGATATTAACGATCACATAACTTCATAGAACAAGTTATGCAAGTTGTTCTGTTTCCATGTAATAATCTCAGGTGTGTTTTTGCCTCCCCAGAGGAGAAAGCTGCTGCCTGAATCTTTGCTCTCATTTCAGCCTGTGATTAATGTTCGTTACTTTTTTTTTTTGCAAGTTAAGACTTAACATCTGCGAGTGGCTCTGTGGCTTTGTGCATCACAGATGACGAAAAGAAAACAATGACAAAAAAACAGACTTTTCCACACATTTATCCACTCAAATGAAATACTCACAGTAATCACATCCTGGAAATTAGTTTTTTTCTCAGTCGCTGTGGTGCATTTCTTACATCACCAATGTCATTCGCACAACAGCAAATTAATTTATCAAAAATAATTAGTACCCAGTTGAAAAGCGCCAAAGTGTTCAAAATGGAGAGTTCCTTCCTCAAAAGAACGAACTCTCACATCAAAGAAAAACCTGCACCATGTTTATGAACCAGACAGTCAAATGGCTGTCAGTCTTTAGGAGACCTACTCATTTAGCTAAGTTACATATTTCTGTATTTAGTGAGGTGAATGAGTTCTGTACTTATTTGGTATCATATCGATTCCAAAATGGCAGCTGCAGCTCAGGGACAAGGTGGCAGAGATCCACCTCTTCACAGATGATCTAACTCATAACAACAAACTGTCAAGACATGGTGACAGTTTAGCAAATATGTAAAAAAAACCATATATATATATTTTTAATAAAAGTTACAAGCTGCAGATTTAAACTTTTAATTCCCCATTCAAACACAACCAAGGATCCTGCAGTAAACATGCCAGCCTGTACAAGATTCTCTTCCAATAACCGGAGTATCTACAGTTTCAATACAAAACTATTTTCATTGGAAATATTGCAGGCATGTGCTTATTTTCAGAATCAATAAACTCTCATGTCGTAAAATGATCTTTCAATAGATGCCTTGAGTAAACATTTGGAGCAAATAGTTCCTGCAGAGGGACAGAAGCCCCAACGATCTGGGTGGGAGTGAGTAATCTGTGAAAAGACAGGAGAAGTGGACAATCCTTTGTGAAATCAAATCATTTCACAACATTTGGTAAAATAAAGAACATCAATTCTGTAAAAAAAAAAACATGGATTCATGTTTGCCAACATTCCAAAACACTGTTTAGCTGACATTTGTTGCTACACAAATGTTAAAAAAGGGAACAAAGGTGCTTCACTAACATTTCAAAGTGAGTTTAGCGGTTCTTCGTCTCTGCCCGTGTGTTTCCGTCTCTCCTCTCACACACATGCGGATGAACAGTCAACACAAGCGCAGCTCCCACATGCTCTCTGATGGCTTGTTGAGGCTGATCCACTGCTAAAGGTCAGACCGGTGTCTTGATCCAGACAGCGAGATGGATGGCCAGATCTCCCGTCTTACTTCGTCCCCGCGCCCTGCTCGCTCTCGGAATCTGACCTTTTCCGATGACAACCCTGTGAAGTGCACTTCATCGGAGCGAGCGGGGTCACCGCCGGGAGAACCAAGAGCTGCAGGGAAGGAGGCAATGAGGGGGAAAGAAGAACGCAGCGTCAATTATCTCTCAAATGTCACAAGCTGTTTTTCTGAAAAAAGGAGTCTTGCTCTTTCCTCTCCTCTTCAGACGGACAGGTCAAGTCAAGTCGTATTTTACATATTCATAGCTTTTACGTTTGCTGGTGTGGCTACAGTTAGGAAACTGTTGTTACTGATCAGTACAGGCGAGATCAAATTATGCTTTTGAGCTAAGTTAAATGTTTTCCATATGTTTGTCAAGGTTCTGAGTGATTTTTGCTGATTTTTTCTTTGTTTTGTTGTTTTTACGTTATTCTTCTTTTAGCCAATTTATTACAATTTTCTAAGAAAGTTTTGCAGTTTGAGGCCAGGACATATTGCAGTTGCTTTCTGCAAGATTCAAGAATCTCACTCTTATTGGGGTAGATGGAGCTCATGCAGTCATGTACTCACCATGCACACAGACTGTACAACTTCTGATGAGCTGTTTGGGTTTCCGACCCGGCAACGTTCACCGTTTATAAAAAGCCAGAGAATGTTCGTCCATATTTACTTTATAAGTCACATAAAAATAAAATATTAAAATGAGGAAAATCAATGATCTCAGAATGAATTATAAGATTTGCAAGCTTCAGTATTTCTTTCAATTTTATACATCTACAAAGACAAAAAAAAAAAAAGCCAGTCTGCATTCTGTGTGTATATTATTCACTTTTATCCCAAGGAAAATTTTAATGAAGGTTTTAAATGATGATTTCCTTTATCAATGGGGTAAAAAACTATCCAAACAAGCTGACTGACTTAGTAAAGTTTTATTTTCACCTAGCTTTAGGTGAAAAAAAAAGAAACATAACTTTATGTTTCTATGATTTAAAAATTAAAAATGGATTTTGAAAGCTGATTGGTTAAAAGAAAACATTGCCACTGGCAACACACAAAGAGTGAAATCTGATTGGACGAAACACAGAAAACACACATCAACGTGTACGTGAAGCAACCAGCCGAGAAACACTACAAAAAAATTAGAAAAGAAAATTGGACGTAAATTACTAACATTTAATAGAATAAATGTTATAATTATTAAGAGAGGAAAAATTTTTAAAAATTTTGACTTGTTATATCCTCGCTATGCCCGGATTCAGAAAAATGCTGTGCACAAGGACTGAGATCACACAGAGATGGCAGCGTCACAATAATCAGCATTTATTTAAAACAGATGCATACTATCACTAAAAAAGCATATCACACAACATTATAAAACTCAGAGCACAAACAACACATGAATTTATCTGAGAAAGGAAAAAAGACAAAAGATGGATACGACAAACAAAAAGCAAAGACGTCTTTGGAAATCTGATTTGTTACTCTGTGTGGAAAGATTTATCTTCTTTTCATTAATTTATTCACATAAGGCGCATGTTTTCTCATCCAACCAGAACTTGTCTCTGACCCTTTTTAAAGTTAGAAACTCCCTGCAATTTGTTCACAAGATCAAACACCAGTTTCTCCATTGTCTAAATAAGGTGGAAGCAGACTCTTCTACTGTAACTTCTGCTGGTTTATGGCTTTCATAGATCAGTGTGAAAAGCTGGAACTTCCTACTGATTGTTTCCCAGACAGACAAAGGGCAGATAAAAGATCTTGGCAAGCAATCTGCCTTAACTACAGGTAAAATAAAGGTCAATTTGCCAGAATAAGTTATAAATTTTAAAACTATAATTAGATTATTTCAATCAAGTCATGTTAAGTTTTAAAACTAGCTTATTTTAAATGTATCTTTCTTAACATAATTTATGTAGTTAATATGTTAGAGCTGCTGAAACCAGTCGGTTGACTTAACAACATATGGACTAATGACCCTGTAAATAAATAAAGTTGAACAAATCTGTCCTCACACAGTAAAGACATCCAAGACAGGAAGTGTGCAAATAACAAAATGTGATAACGTTGTAATTTCCCCCTCTACTTTCCAGAAAATCCATACTAATGGATCTCTGTCCATTTAACTTCGTTCTCATACATTGTAATAGTGTGTAAATTCCTACACTTGTGAAAGTTCAACTCTCCTACATTTGGCAGGCCTCCTCTGACGGTTCAGTGTCATTTTTTTCTGCCCACTTGTGTTTAATTAACTGAAGGTAGTTTTGACTAAAGCTAAAAAAAAAAAAAAAAAACAACACAAAAGAAACGCATTAGCTTCCAGGGATGTTATCCACCCGGCCCGCCTGAACCGACCATCATCATCCTGCTCCTCTGGCTGCTCTTCTGTTTCATTACGTGAAATTCATTCATGCAGGCTTCTGCCACAAAGAACACTCAGACAATGCTCCTGGCTGCTTGTAAATGCGTGTATTTAAAAGTACCTTTTAACACAACCATTAGAGCTGCTGAGCGTTGCAGGCTGAGTTGTGTTTTGATGATGTCAAAGTGCGCCGTGCCAGGACTTTCATCTCCCACTGCCCGCTGGCTTCAAACGCCTCTTTCAAATCGGTCCCGGCAGTCGGACGTGAAGCCCGGCCTGCGAACGGCCCGACGCTCATCCTGGAGCGGTCCACAGGTCCAACACTGGTGTGTTCAATGTTCTCAGGTCAGTTTATGTTCGGAACAAAGGCAAAGGAGCAAATCCCGGTACAAATTTGATTTACCCAAAAAAAAAGAAAAAAAAAGAAATCATAAATGAAAAACTGAGCACAAAGGAAAGATAAAAAAAATCGATTACTATTGGTGAAGTAAATTGCTAAAAATTTCAGATACCATTTGCTAAGAAAAGTTCATGAGAATTGCAAAAAATTGAAAGTTAAAAGAATCTAACATTCCGTTTATCTGACGCTATATGTGAGGAGAAGTTTGATACTTATGTTTGTGACGGTCGCTGAGCAAACTATTTAGATTCATTTAGTGACAAAAATATAACAAATGGAGGCTTGACAAAAGTTCAGTCTGGAAGACTCTTGCACCTTGGCTCTTCAATCACTGCAACCTGGACCTATCAGCGCCGGTCCAAGCCTCACTCCAGCCAACCATTGTTTGGGCTCCAGTTCAAAAGGACCTTCACCCATGGCCTCCTCTGCTCACCAGCTGCGATCAACCCGCCTCCACCCCATCTCCACCTTCTGCTCCTGACTCTCAGGCCTCATCCTCCTCCGACCGCCGCCACCAGTACAGGCCCCGGGGGTCTACATTCCTATGCTGCATCAGGAATGTTCATCAAGCTTATCAAAGTCCAGCTTGATGTCCCCGGTGGAGACATCGGCAAGTTTGTCATTAAACTCTTTTAATCGCTTTCTTTCTCTGTTTGAGTCTCTCCAGATTGAACCATTGGTTGTGTAATTCATACCCCTAACCTAAAAGCTGCAGCATGCTCCACCTTCTCCCTGGCCTATTGTTATCATCTGAAGAAACTCACCACTTCTGGTCAAAATCAGCCAATCAGAGCCAAGAGGAGGGTCTTAGCGCTGTCAATCACCCTCATGAATACTCTGCTAATGGCAGAGAAACAACTTACCGTCACAGGGAAACTCTTTAGCCACTATCAGTTGCCATGCTAAATTGCCATTAAAAAAAACAACAACAAAAAAACAGATCCTTGTTTTGTTGTGCAGTTTTTAAGGTATTATAACTTATTACTTATTATAACTTATAACTTATTCATTGTTGATGGCCACATTTTACACAGTGACACAACAGATTCTTTATCCATTAACAGTTGCTCAGAGAAGTGAAAACTTGTTTTATTTCTGTTTCTGCTATCGACTTCCCATCAAGTTTATTTTTCAACAGGGTTCAATTTCATATTTTTGACCAATAAGAATGGCTTATTTATATTCTTGCTATTTCTTTCGTCTTTATCTTTTTGACAAGTGACATATTTCACTGTCATGTTAAAGCATCGTGTTTAGGGTGTTTCAGGGCCTGATAGTCCAGTACACTTGGTTTGATTGGGAACCAAAGTTGACATATTTGCTACATTTTCAACAAACTGAACTCTTTGATAAACTTGTTCCCCTCTTCACCAGTGGTGGCGCTGCAGCAAGAACAGCTGAAGGGAATAACATGAAAAGCTCTGAAGAAGGCACAGAGTGTGCCTTCCTTCTTCGCAAAATTTACAAAAAACGAAGTGGTGTCAAATTTTAGCGGTTGTAAGATTTCTCTTTTTTGATAAAAGACGTTTCTCACTCTGGCATTAGACTCTCACATTTGTTTTGGTTGTATTTACCCAAAATGCCCTGTGGTATAGTTCACTTCCTCCTTTCCGGTTCGTCTTGGTGTTCACATATGCACCAGAGTTCATTTCTAGGTTTGCAGCCAGAGTTTTCTTTTGTGGTCCATTCAGAGTTCAGTAACGTTTCCTCACCTCCCCAGACAAACCCAACGTTCTATTGTTTGACTGAAGCGGACTTAAGAGGGCCGATGTGCACCTATATAAACATAGCTGAGTTGTAATATCAAAAAAAGTTGCCTCTTATGATTCTGTCACGATGTAGAACAAACTCTGTTCCTTAAATATATTTTCCCCCAACTTCAACAATACATGAGGCTATGCACGAAGACGAAAGATTTCCTGAAAGTTTGGGCTGACGAACAACAACATAAATGTGGTGAAACCCTCAAACGCACGTCGGTTGAGTTAAAGAGCGGTGATGTGTGGTGTGTTTGATTTTTATGAAGGGCTCTCACGTCATGGACAGCCGCCAGGAAGGAGCTTTGTCTCCTGTGAGGCCTCTCAGCCTTCTAGTTGGACGCCCACACGGCAAAAACACCACTGTATTAGAATCAGAGCTGCCAAACACAACGCTGCGATTGGAACTGTGGAGAGAAAAAACACATCAAGTGAAGAGACATCTGCCAAGCTGTAATTGCTGCTGTTTCAGTGGCTTAAGCAGGACATGTAATTATTTCAACTCAAACTGAGCTTGAAATTTAATGGTTGATTTTTTAATTTTATTTTTTTCAAAAGATCTGCTTTCAAAATAAACATTTTATAAATATACAACAAATATATTGCATAGAGGAGAAATTGTACATGTACACGTAAAGCTACTTTAGTTCTACATGAACACAGAACATAAACTGAAATCCACAGATACTTGACACCCTAACCCGTAACCCTCTAAAAATGCTTGTTTTAATAGTTAAACACCAAATATACCTTAATATGTGTTAATATGAACAAAGGAAACCGTCTTAGTGCTAATAGAGAAGCTAATAACTGTGGTTTTTCATATCTTTCTCTTGTGGGTCGCAGCCAATCAGCAGCAAGGAAATTAAATAGCACTCTGGAATTGGCTGCTTTGAAAACGCCAGCCAATAGTGTGTCAAGTAACACTGTGCCTTGCATAAGATGCATTTTCTTTGAAATATTTTAGCTATGTTCTACAAAGAAAATCTGTGTGTGGACAAATTTCCCGCCAATGATTTGGAGTCGTGCTCAGAGATAAATCAGCAAATAGCCAAATCTGTAAATATTGAATTGCGGTGGTGTTTTATAACGTTCTTTGCTTTCTGTTGAATAAAGTAAAAGAAAATGTGAAATTCTGATTGTTTCTTCTACTGAAATGTGCAAAACCTTGACTTCAAAACTTGACTTTTGGAACTTTGTGTTTAATTACCAGGATTTTATATTTCTTTTTTTCAGAGTCATTTAGTTTATTTAAACTAAATTAACTAAACTGAACTAGTCATAAATGCTCTAAAACATTTAGCCTGGATGACGCAATTCTTACCTAAAACTGATCAGTTAATAATGTACGTTCTGTGTTTTATCTCTTGAACTCATCAAATGTATTTTGGATTTTTAAAAATCAGAAATCCTTATTTATTCATGTTATGATCCAGATGTTAATTTCAACATCATCCGACAAATGAGAGATGATGCTGAGGAAAACACCCTAAAGAGCATTGTTTGAACAATTATTTCATTGTCAGTTTTGATTTCTCTTTTTCCAAAGGAAAAAATACCAGACAAGTTTGAATCCTCATCTTAACATTTAAAAGTAGAAAATGTAACAACCACAAGCAACATGAAGAAGAAGAGTCACCTCAGCAGTGCTAGTTGTCAGCAGGTCACTCTGAGCTGGATCTTCCTCTCTCCCCACAAACCAGGGAGTGTCTACATGTTAATAATCAGATGAGGTAGAGCCTGTGATTCTTAAAGAGTAAAATTATCATATTAGCAGCTTTAATTTAATCTCCCCTGTGGCACCTGAGACCTTACAACCTGCTAACATTCACCAGGTAAGAGAAATGAAATATGTGAGCATGTAAAAAGTTAGGACACCCCACGAGACTCTCTGTTTGCTCCTAAGGGACATTCATGTATCGATGTCTGATATTATTATTTAACTTTTCCATGAAGAAAGTCATTTAGGTGCACAGAAATGATATATTATTATATATTAGCTTTCTTGTGAAATAAAAAGCAACAATACCAGGTTTTCTGACTGAGGATGGAATATCAGCCATATCAAAAATAGACGTGTTTCTCAAAACTGAGCATCACCAGGGTCACATGAGCAGCAGCCGATGTTTCTACCAGTGCGCAAACGACGAAGAAGATGACAGGAAGTTGGAGGATGATGATTTATTTTTGTTATTTTAGACAAAGTGCAGCTGGTTCCACCAGAGCACATAACATCGCACAGTCTTTCCAACGTGTTGAAGAATTCTTCTGCAAAATCACCAACTTCAATGTTCCCAAAATGTGCGTATGCAGTCGCTCCAATGCCTGAATGGGATGCCAACGTCTCCTCTGATTGGCTGATAAATGATGAACGCTTGCACAGTGACTGAATTATTATACACTATTTTATGTAATTGTTGACATCCATTGCTACCAGGACTATTAACGACTCATCACATAAACTAACTTATTCATGCATGATTTTAATTTCTATTCTTATTTAATGTACACCTGATGATGTGATATGTCTATGTGTGGGTCCAAATGTATTCCTCACCAAAAAAAGAGCATGATGCAAATTGAATTTGACCAAAAAACTGTAAAAGTGTTTGTTTGCTTTCAGTATTTGGTGTATTATTTGAATTTTGATATTATTTGATATTTAAAGTTGATATTAAACATACACATGTTCAAATACGTTAGGAAAACACATTTTTCTGAATGACAGTAGCTGAAGGTTTAGCGGTTCTTCTGAGGAATATTAAGCGCTTCAAAATGAAAAGTTCAAATAAGTCTAATCTGAATGCAAACAATTCAATTAGGGCTTTAATTCATAAGTTCCTGCATGTTTGTTTTGCTTGTGAAAAGTTATAATAGCAACCCTCAAAACACTCATTAACATTCCAGGTAAATATATAACCAGTGAAAGAGACATGATAATGATCCCAGACAAATTCAAGACGTGTGTATTGTTCCTAATTACACAACCAATTTGTCATTCAGCCGCCGGAACACGGTTGTTCAGCGAACAATCTGGCAATTTGTTTGGGAGTAATTCTCCATTCAAACATGCAGCACAGCACAGGGTTACCGTAGTAACCTTTCCTATGAATAGTAAATGTCACCATAATCAATTTTAGATGGGGCGGCTCTGCAGGTGGAGCCTGGAAAGGGAGGGGTGGAGGAGGGTGGTGTTAGTGGCCTCCACCTACTGAATCAGATGTCTTCATAAAGGCTTTGTGACAACAACAATCCAATGAGCTTAAATATGAAGAGTGTGATAAAACTGACTACAAAATGGAATATTTAGGTGAAAAATTTTTTTTGGAGGAGGCATGTGAAAATTTATTTAAAACAAATCCACTTAAAGTTTATTTTAAACTCTGTAATTTGTCTGTATAATATATATGTCAATGTCCAAAGTATTTTTTTTTATTATTTTTTTAAACAAATGCAGGAAATATTTACTCATTATGTATTTTCCAGTAATATAGAACCATTTTATAGCACAATCAAGCAGCTGTGTTATCTTCAGTTGTTATAAAAATGCTATTTATATATATCAAATATGACTTTAAAGAAACTTAACTTGTCAATTTGATGCCTTGAAATTGGGCCTCTATCACTTTAAGAAGCTCCTGCTCTTTCCGACACTATCTGAGTATTAGAATGTGGATGGCAAACTAAAAAGTGAACATTCTGGACATCAACAGATCAAAATGTCATAGCGAGGGAACCTAAGTCCAAATGGGAAGAGAACAAAAACAAAGAGAAAACCTGAAACCAAACCCACTAGAAAATAAAAACATCCATCCATTGTCTACACCCACAAGGTCACAGTGCCTGACTCTAGGTCACTGGGAAGGTGACCTAGAGTCAGATATAGGGGACAAATAGCCAAGCACACACACCACTTAGAGAAACCAGTCAGGTAGCGCTCATGATTTTGGACTGTGGTAAGGGAGAACACATGCGAGTCAGAACAGGTCGGGGTTTGAACCTATAACCTTTATGCAATGTGATGAAGTGGCAAGACAAGCAAATCAAAGGCAAAGCAATACAATTCCTGCAACCAGCTCATCACCGTCAAACTGGTGATAATCTACCGTCCAAGAAAATCTCTGCTAACTGACACACAGTTGGACACAATAATTACACATTCTGGACTCGTCTCAGGTAATATTAGGATCAACTATTAGCTTCAGATAAATGCTTCAGAGCCATTTGATGCAAAATCAACTGTTTCTAATGATCCGTTTTCCCATCTTCCACCGCTCTTCTTAGTTAATCTTGATTACTTATTTGGTTGTTTTTAGGGTAAAAGGATAGTTCAATTATTTTTCCTGTTTATCATTTTGCTCATTTTACATAAATGATCAATTTTAGATGCAAACATCTATAAAGCTGTGTTGTGTTGGGACACGCAACACGTCCTACTCATTTCCTTTTGGTGTAAGTTTGTTGTCTCTAGGTCAGATGCCATGTTTTACTACAGCTGTGAAATGTGTTTACATTTTAATACCTTATTTTAACTTGATTATTGTTATCATGGAATAGTATATTGTTTATTGCTTTTTTTTTTTTTACTTCCTTTCATAGATTTATTTTTGGTTTCACTCAAAAAACTGGTTTCTTTTTAAGAAGCATTATGGTCTGAACTTGACCATAACATGTCGTCACTTTCTAAGAGGTTGCCTTGGTGACCTGTTAAATTCAGATTCATCCCTTCAACTGCCAGACCCAAGCTCATTCTGGAACCTCAAGGACTTCAGTATTCACATCATGGAATCATTTTAACATGTCAGAGTTTTGCTCAACAGTCCGATACAGACTTACTGTTCATGCATCAGAGCGATCGCCGCGTTGCACTGAATGATCGTCTCACCGAGTTCCTCGTTTATGATTTATCGGCAAAGAAAGAGATAAATGGGTCCTAAAACGCGGGCAAGAATTTCTCTGTTCTGACAATAAAATATGAATCGGTGGTAGTTGAGTAGAAAGAGGAGTTTACACAGAATTGTTCAGGTGTCAGATTGTGCTTTAATGTTGAAATGTTCCCTCATCAGAGTCTTTGGTGACACAGAGCTGATCACATGTCATGTATTATTTAAAATCTATCCAGCTCCTACTGCTTTGCACTTTAATTGGTTGCCTTTTAAAACCCTTTTGCAGAGTTTAGGTCATATCTGTGTGTTGATGTGGAAAGGCAGGGTGAGAAAAGTACAATGATATTCATTTCAAAGTGATTTTTTTGTTTAAGAGTTCTGTCTTATTGTCTGTTTTTAGCTCTACAGTAATAAGTAAGAACCCAGTTGAAGAATATTTTTGGTTAAAAAAGACAGAAAAGAAACCCTGGATAAATCCCTGTAAAGAAGGAAGAATTTACCCTTGAAATTATCATCAGTCATTTTTATTCTGTGTACAGCACACAGAATAATTTTTTTTTCTCACTGACTGAAGTTAAACTTCTCTTGTTTTGGGTCAGTTATAATTACCCAAATTACTTCTATTTGCTAAATTCCATAAAAAATTGACGAGAGCATTTTATTTTTTTAGACATTTTTGTAACTTTCCTCAAATTCAAAAGTTTACATACATTTGGTTAGTATCAGGGATAACTGGCTTTTTGGAGCTGTATGACTTGGGCAAACCTTTAAGGTTTCCACTTCTGGATTAGGAAACAAACCCAGAGTGTTATTTTGATTCTTTCATGCATGTTTGAAAAATTCTTCAATCTCCTATGGCAACCATTCAGCTGTGAAAAATGCCTGGTTGGAACCCAAAGCTCATCTTTTTCCCAGAGCTGCATTTTCCGAGCTTTCATCTCAAAGAGCTGGTGTCTCCCACTCAGCTCCTTCAGACTAGCCAGCAGCAATTAGCAAACACCTGGTGGACCTGAGCATCAGCTGAGCTCATTATAAGATCTACCTCTTAGTGTAAAACAGTTAAAAAGGTTGTTAATAAAACAGCAGTGTTATAATGACTTACTGAAGATGGAGCTTCAGAAAAAGCAGAATTTATTAAAGCAACATAGTTGCTTTAATAAACTCCAATTCCAAGGTGATAAATTTACTAAATGACTAGAATCCAGAGAAACTTCTGTTAGTTTTTCCAGAGAAACTACTCAATGCCATAAATCAACATTTAGCATAATCTTCTTTATAGAATCAATCATATGCCTCACCAATCTTACCAAACGTGGAACCAGCATCTAATTTATGTTTTTTGTTTTTCCTTTTGCTCTTTCTTTTGGATTATTGTTTTGTTAGTATTTTTTTCTAGTTCATATAAAGCACTTTGAACTGCCTTATTGCTGAAAATGTGCTATATAAATAAAATTAGCTTACCTTATCAAGTCAAATGTCTTTCAAGTCACATTTGTTATATACAGCATTTTCATAACAACTGACGTTAACACAGTTATTTGATTGTGCCAAAAAATTGCACTACTTCCCCTTTAAGGCCACACATAAAACACACTGCTTTATTGTGCAGTGTGTTTTTGCAGTGTGTTTTTTGCTTTTGTAACAAGTTGAGAAAATGTGCTTTTATTTATTTTTATAATGTTTGAAATTTCACCAAATCCTGATCAACACTGAAGAATCATTTTTTGTTGTTACTTTTTAATAATTGTATTACTTTATTTTATTTTGATAAACACTACTACCTGTACTGTTGCTTTAAGAGAATGTTCTATGACATCATTACTGTACTACTCTCAGTTGGCGCTAGGCTGCCTGGGAAGAGGTAGGAACGTTTCTTACTCTTGGTTAAGCTAATGTTTTTTTTTGATATTCATAAAATAATTGAAAGCAAATGCAGCTGTGAATGGTTATGTTTTAATACATACATTTCTTTTGACAAGTTCAGAATTTTCTATTGTAAATATTAGAACTATCAGTTATTAGTTAGTCACAGGATTTCTCCATGTGCTTATCTGCTAGGGGAATTCCGACTCCTGTGCATGGAAGAGCTGCATGTTAAAGGGCTTTTGTATTTCTATTTGTGCAGGTATGTGTATTTGGTTATTTTGTTCTACAGTATAATGTTTAAGCTGGTTGTATAAGTACACAAAACATCTGGGTTATGCAATTATTTCAGAGTTTTCTTTATTTTTATCATTACTGTACAACATTACTGTACTACTCTCAGTTGGCGCTAGGCTGCCTGGGAAGAGGGGAATTCCGACTCCTGTGCATGGAAGAGCTGCATGTTAAAGGGCTTTTGTATTTCTATTTGTGCAGGCCTCTGCCAGCAACCTGTATTAAAGATCAACCAGCAACTCCAGTGGTCTGACTCCCTCCTTCATCTGAACACAACGCAGAACACATCAAGGTTAACCGACTGCATAAGACTAGATTATTAGTTAAGAACACCTCTAGCATACACCGGTTACAATGGTGCCGTGACCTTTCTTTTGGATCTTATTTGAGGACGATCATCAGCTCGTCCACCGTGGGAAGCTGTTTGAGTTTTGTTTTTACTTCCTTTTCACACTGTTGAGGTTTTTCTGTGGAAGGCGCTTTATTATTGCAGAAAATTTGGTTTTGTTATTGGAATCCTTTTTTTTCCCCACCTATATTCTTGAGATTATTTTTGTATTTGTTACTATTCGGTAGCCATCTTGTTTTTGGCGTTACATTTTCTTTTGTTAAGCATTTCAATACTGTGTGTACAGTTTGAGAGTCATGGCTGAGTCTAGAACCTATGTTGTTGAGGGTGGGGACCCAGAACTTGTGGCTCGACCATACAAATTTGGTGTGGGGAGGGGGTTTCTTAACCGGACCTTAGAACCCAGATCACCAGGGCAGAGAGAAACAACATTTGATACCCCGCAACTTACTTCAACTCGGTTTTTGGGCCAGCCTGTGTCCAGTCAGGTTGAGCAGAATACAGATCTAGGCTCTCTTATTACTCAGTTGGCTGAGAAACTGGGTGATTCTATTAGAGCTCAGCTCCTTTCTGGTGAGAGCCCATGTAGTACAGGGGCTTCCAATCTGTCGAGTGAGGCGACTCCATCCAATGTGAGTTTTGTTATGCACTCCGACGCAAAAGAGCCACCTATATTTAGAGGTGATGGCTCTGACAAATTCACAGTACATGAATGGGAGAGTCTCATGTCTTTGTACTTGAAGAAGAGAGCAGTTCCAGTTCATGAACATTCCCAAGAAATATTAGCAAGGCTAATGGGTAAGGCTGGGGATGTGGTGAGAATCAAACTACGTAATGATAAGTCTATTGACCATGTCAGAAGTCCTCATTTAGTCTTTGACATCTTGAAACGGCACTTCAGTGAGCTGACTTACTCCAGTATGCCACTGGCAGATTTCTACAACACATTGCCAATGCCTGGTGAGGATGCCATGGAGTATTGGATACGGCTGAACAAGATGATGGATGTGGCGGATGAGTGCTTAAAGAGGCAAGGTCGTGGGATAGATGACCCACAACATGAAGTGAGCATGATGTTTATTAAACACTGCCCTGACCAGCCTCTTGCCAGTGTCTTCAAATTTAAGTCTGCAGAGAAGTGGTCGGCGAATGAGATTCAAGAGAGACTGGATGAACACATGATGGGGAAGAAATCTCAGAAGGCTCCACACACTCAACAACCGAGAGAAAACTCCCCAGTGCACAAGGTACATTCCCAATGTCATGTGCATAAGACTGAAAGTCCTGTTTCAGACATTGCTGGCCAAGTTGGACAGTCTAGGATCCTTCCACCAGCTACGCCGTTGGCTGCCGGCACTGATAGTGACTGTCTGAGAAGCCTGGTGAGCCTATTGGACAGGTTAGTGCTGCAACATGACCAGGTGTCTAGAACCCAGAGTGGTAAGGTTGCTATGCCTCAGCCTTTGCAGAGGTCTTGCAGGGCTTGTGGTTCTCAAGACCATTCTACATTGAGTCACTGCAGACGGGAAAACCGTTGCTTAAAGTGCCTGTCCCCAGGCCACTGGAAGAGAGATTGCCCTCAGCAGACTGCACAGCGGAGAGTTCAACCTGAAAGCAGCTCTACTGAGCCAAACCAACAGTTAAACTAGAAAACCCATGCCTGGGGAGAGGCGGTGTGGGTTTTGCACGTGAATCCCTCTCCAACCCCTGTGATTTGGCTGACCTTTATGAAACCAGCTGTTCGGCTGCACCTAAGGGATCCAAAGTAATCATTCAAGCAGCACATAAGATTCAGGCATTCAGTGAGCTGTTTTACACCCCTGTCACCATCGGTCGCTCTGTGCAGCTTAATGGCATGCTGGACACTGGCTCAATGGCATGCAGTATTAGTGAGCATGCAGTGGAGAAGCTGAGTGTTGCTGGGGTTTTGCCTGACAAGCAGCATCCCCAAGAAAGCATAATTCTTGTGGGCTGTGGGGGTATGCGGACTGAGCCTGACGGATTTTATCACTTAGACATGCAGCTTTATGGGGTTTCCTGCAGTGTACCCACTTTGGTTATACCTGGTCAGCAGGATGATCTGATTTTGGGCTCCAATGTTATTAAGCACATCATCCATGTTCTGAAAGGGGGTGATAACTATTGGGACATTGCATCTCGGCATGACTGTGCCTCTATCCCCGAGATTGGACAGTTTTTGTCAATGTTCACAAATGTTGAAGGCTGGAGGGGTACTGAGGTTCCAGACAAAATTGGCACTGTGAAGTTGACTCAAGCAGTGACCCTGCTTCCCAGACATGAACATCTAGTTTGGGGCAGGCTTCCTGCCAACATCCCCATGTCACCCGGAAGTACTGTCATTGTCGAGCCCACCTGCTCAAAAGCTATACCGAGAGGTGTTCTAGTGGGTCGACTCATCACACCACTTTGGGGTGATAGATGGGTGCCGATGACAATAGTGAACCCATCTGACAAAACCTTGACTCTGAAAAGAAACTGCAAGTTAGCTGATGTCTCACCATGCTTAGCAGTTGAGGACTTTAATGTCTTCCAGGGAATGCACATGGCTGCAGAGAAACAGACAGAAAACCCAGAGAAGTTACAAGATGATGGTTTGGTTGCGACAAGCAATGACGATGGCTCTTTCAAAAACTTATGTGACATGGGCTTGGAGACTATTGATTTGGACTCGTGTCAAGTCAGTGACACTTGCAAGTCCCGTCTCATTGAACTGTTGATGGAGTATCAAGATATCTTTTCCAGAGATTCTCTAGACTGTGGCAGGGTGCATGGATACTCCCATCGTATTCGGTTAACGGACGATCGGCCATTCCGGTTGCCATACCGGAGAGTTCCCCCTGCTCATTATCAGAAGTTGAGGCTTGCTCTGAATGACATGGAGGAAAAAGGGATCATTAGGAAGTCTTCAAGTGAATATGCCTCACCTCTGGTGATGGTATGGAAGAAAGATGGTGGACTTCGCATTTGCAATGACTTCAGGTGGCTGAATGCCCGCACCATAAAGGATGCCCACCCTTTACCTCACCAGTCTGACTGTCTGGCTGCACTTGGAGGGAACTGCTTCTTTAGCACGATGGACCTCACCTCAGGCTTTTTCAACATCCCTATGCATGAAGATGACAAGAAGTACACGGCTTTTACGACTCCCCTTGGACTGTACGAATATAATCGCATGCCACAAGGTCTATGCAACAGTCCAGCATCATTCATGCGAATGATGATTGGGATATTTGGGGATATGAACTTCACAAAGCTCTTGTGCTATCTTGACGACTTGCTTGTATTTGCACCATCAGAGGATGAGGCTTTATCAAGACTACAGATTGTTTTCCAGCGGTTGCGAGAGAACAACCTTAAACTAGCCCCCAAAAAGTGCCATCTGATGCGGAAGCAGGTCAGTTTCCTAGGACATGTCATCGATGGAAACGGTGTGTCAGTTGACCCAGGCAAAGTGGAGGTGATCACCAAGATGTCGACTTCAGACCTCATGGAAGAGGATGGTTGTACGCCATCTGTTAAAAGAATCAAGTCTTTCCTTGGCATGGTGTTCTACTATCAACATTTTATTCCTAACTGCTCCTCCATAGCAAAACCTTTGTTTGCACTTACTGCAGGACAAAAAAGGAGAGGGCAGTCAGCCAAGAACAGGAGATTCCAATGCACCTATCGTAAATTAACGCCTGCCGACTGGACAGAGGGATGTGGAGATGCTTTTCAGAAGTTGAAGACTATGCTATTGGAATGTGTCGTGCTTGCTCATCCAGACTTTGATGAACCATTTATCTTGTCTGTTGATGCGTCTTTGGATGGTCTCGGAGCAGTCCTATCACAAGTAGCAAAAGGAGAATCCAAAGCTCGACCTGTTGCCTTTGCGAGTAAGACTCTCAGTGCATCACAACAAAAATACCCAGCCCACAGGTTGGAGTTCATGGCTCTTAAATGGAGCGTCTGTGAAAAATTTAGTCACTGGCTAAAGGGGCGTAGTTTTACCATCTGGACAGATAATAACCCTCTTACCTACCTCCTGACAAAGCCGAAGCTTGACGCATGTGAGATCCGATGGGTGTCAAAACTCGCTTCATACTCCTTTGACTTAAAACACCTACCTGGAAGGAGTAATGTGGTCGCCGATGCCTTGAGTCGAGACCCCTTTGCTAAACCAATCAGTCATAGATTGTTGGAGGAGTCATACCTGTCCCTGACACAAGAAGCTGACAAGGTCAATGTAGGTTCTGTGCAGGACATCTTCAGATTCAGCTGTCAGCCACAGTCTGATAGATCAGTGGCTCAACCATCACTGAAGGGTTGCTATGACACAGCTGAAGTCAGAGCTCTTTGTCAAGCCCACTGTGACTGGATTGAGGGTGCAGAATCTAGAGCTCTGTGTTTGACGCAACATACTCACCAGCTTCAAAGTGGACAGGATACACTACCTGTGTTTTCCATTCAGGAACTGCAGTGCAGCCAACTACAGGATCCAATCATCTCTAAGGTGTTGCCCTTTGTTGCTGCCCAAAAACGACCATCTAGGCGAGAAAGACTTAGTGGGGACCTGATAGCCAACAGACTGCTGAAACAGTGGGACAAGCTGGAAGCCCATGATGGTGTGATGTATAGAGTCATAAAGGATCCTGTAACCAAGCAGAAAAGGTTCCAGTTTGTACTACCCCATTGTTTACGAGATAAAGCTCTGTCTGGCATTCATGATCTAGCAGGTCATCAAGGACAAGACCGTACTCTGTCTCTTGCGAGGCAGCGGTTCTATTGGCCAGACATGGAGAAAGATGTGCGCGCATATGTCAAATGTTGCCAGAGATGTGTATTTGGGAAGACACCAGAACCAGCAGCTCGTGCACCTTTGGAAAGTATTAAGAGCTCTGCACCAATGGAGTTGGTTTGCCTGGATTTCTGGTCAGCTGAGGATGGCAAGCAACGGTCAGTAGATGTCTTAGTGATCACTGACCATTTCACCAAACTGGCTCATGCTTTCCCTTGTGCTAACCAGACGGCGAAACAGGTGGCCAAAAAGCTCTGGGATCATGTGTTTTGTGTGTATGGCTTCCCAAAGCGCATACATTCTGACCAAGGCACCAATTTTGAAAGCAACCTGGTCGCAGAACTTCTTCGGCTGGCAGGTGTTGCAAAATCCCATACAACAGCTTACCATCCAATGGGAAATGGTGTAACTGAGCGATTCAACCGCACATTGGGTTCAATGCTCCGTACACTTCCTCTTAAGGAGAAGCAGCGATGGCCAGAACAAATCCAGACACTCACATTTGCTTACAATGCAACCATTCATGAAACGACTGGTTACGCGCCCTTTTATCTCATGTTTGGGCGGGTCCCAAGATTGCCAGTCGACATAATGTTCAACCATGTCCTGAATGATTCAGCAGTTGTGGATTATGACTCCTATGTCAAGTCTCTCTTTTCCTCTCTGGAAAGTGCTGTGGAAATTGCCCAGAAACATTCCTTGGCTGAACAGCAACACCAGTCCCACCAATACAACAAGCGTGCCAAAGGCGCTCATCTGTCAGTTGGAGATCGGGTTCTTGTGGCGAATAAAGGAGAACGCGGAAAGAGGAAGCTGGCTGACAAGTGGGAGGATATTGTGTACACTGTTGTTGAAGTGCATCCAGAGATCCATGTCTATAAAATACAAGATACCGAGGGACATATGAAAGTTGTGCACAGAAACCTACTGTTGGATGTGAGTTTCCTGCCAATTTCCAGGTCAGATGGTGAGGTCACAACAGATGTCTCCATGGATATTGATGGATTTGATGACGAGACCGGCAACAGTGGAGAGGAAAGCTCCTCATTGCCTGATATGGGGGATTCACTGAATTCTCTGGGTCCTGCAGTTCCAACTGTGCCCGTGCTTGGGGATCCATTAGAGTCTGGAAAAACTGCATCACAAGAACCAGTGGCTTCAGTTGATGCGGATTCTGATTCTTCAGCCAGCAGAATTGGACCTCACTCTGCCATTTCCGATCTAAGCACTTCACAGTCGAACGTTGACAGTGATGGCCAGATTAGAACCCGTGCTGGACGATTAGTTAAGTCAGTGAACAGACTGATAGAATCTATGGTCCAGAGGCCATTTTCAAAGAGTTCTAACATTTTGCATTTTGACCCATTCCACACAGTTAAACGTTGATTCCAGTTGTATGGTGAATGTGTTATCTGTGATTTCTGCTATTTAGTACTTACTATGCAGATTTTGATTTGGGGATGTTCAGTTTTAGTTTGATGAGGATTATTTACATTACAGGAGTCTTATGGGCCAGATGCTGTGTTACGTAACAGGCGTGACATTGAACTAGGGAATTGAAGAGACCTGATCAATCTCTTTCTTTCCTGAACCTTCTGTAGGGGGTAGCTTTTATGTTGGATGTGTGGACTAGGTCTCACTCTTCATTTGTGCCAGAATAAATCGGTTGTGGACATATCCTCATTTCTTTAGATCACGCTCAGGAGTTTGGTGAATTTCACGGGGGTGAATGTAACAAGTTGAGAAAATGTGCTTTTATTTATTTTTATAATGTTTGAAATTTCACCAAATCCTGATCAACACTGAAGAATCATTTTTTGTTGTTACTTTTTAATAATTGTATTACTTTATTTTATTTTGATAAACACTACTACCTGTACTGTTGCTTTAAGAGAATGTTCTATGACATCATTACTGTACTACTCTCAGTTGGCGCTAGGCTGCCTGGGAAGAGGTAGGAACGTTTCTTACTCTTGGTTAAGCTAATGTTTTTTTTTGATATTCATAAAATAATTGAAAGCAAATGCAGCTGTGAATGGTTATGTTTTAATACATACATTTCTTTTGACAAGTTCAGAATTTTCTATTGTAAATATTAGAACTATCAGTTATTAGTTAGTCACAGGATTTCTCCATGTGCTTATCTGCTAGGGGAATTCCGACTCCTGTGCATGGAAGAGCTGCATGTTAAAGGGCTTTTGTATTTCTATTTGTGCAGGTATGTGTATTTGGTTATTTTGTTCTACAGTATAATGTTTAAGCTGGTTGTATAAGTACACAAAACATCTGGGTTATGCAATTATTTCAGAGTTTTCTTTATTTTTATCATTACTGTACAACATTACTGTACTACTCTCAGTTGGCGCTAGGCTGCCTGGGAAGAGGGGAATTCCGACTCCTGTGCATGGAAGAGCTGCATGTTAAAGGGCTTTTGTATTTCTATTTGTGCAGGCCTCTGCCAGCAACCTGTATTAAAGATCAACCAGCAACTCCAGTGGTCTGACTCCCTCCTTCATCTGAACACAACGCAGAACACATCAAGGTTAACCGACTGCATAAGACTAGATTATTAGTTAAGAACACCTCTAGCATACACCGGTTACACTTTATTGTTTGACATGACATGATCAAAGGAAATCAATTGAGTTATCAGGAAGAGAATGTGCTCCAGTTTGCTTCATCATTGGGAAAAATTTCCAAATTAATTTGTTCCAACTATTTCATGTAAGTATGGACGTGATGTAACTGTCCAACCACCATGATAATCTCAGGAAGGAGACTGGTTCTGTCCCACGCGCTGTTTCAGTCCAGAAGGACCAGGCAGTCTATAGTTTCCTCAGACGCTCTCACTGCCGTGGCTCAGTGACAGAAAACGTTCACACACATCATGGCACATGTTCCTGTGTCATGTTCATAATCATCAGTTTGAACCAGCCTGGGCTGCAGGATAAAAATGGCCCAACGTTTTCAGTGTTACATCAGATAAATAGATAATGATAAGTAAAAAAAAAAAAAAAAAAGTCAAATGAAATAAGAGTCAGTGAGTGTGTGTGTGGGTGTTTATGTTTATGACTCCACATAGCAGAGAGGATGTGTGTGTGAGTCTGACAGTTCATCTCACAGCTGGGATACCCTGCCCTCTGGAGTGCACCAATAAAGCCATGGGGGTGGCTGGTTATTTTTGGACTCCCCCCTCCACCCCATAACACACACTCACACACGCACACACACACATTTCATTTCACACCTCCCACCCAAACCCACCCTCCTGTCTACCCCCCCCACCCCCCCCAGTCTTCTGCCGTCTGACAGCTCCCTCGTTTCATTTGCACAACCTTAATTAGCCATCAGCGGGGAGAATAAAGGAAGTGGTCAGGCTATGTTCTTAAAACGGGCCCATTCTTCACAGATGAGGAGAGTGTGTGGGCTGGAAGGGGACGAGAGGGCTGCAGAGGGGGATAAAAATACATCTGAGGCAGAATGTGTTTGATGTTTAGAGCACACAGCGAAGAGGCGGTGACTGCTCTTTAAAGGAAGACCTGTAATGTGAAAAAAACCCACTTTCATTGAAGGAAAAAAAAAAGCACTTGACAGAATATTAATCTTCAAATCAAGTTGTGTCTGATACCGTCTATTCCTCGCAGACGGGAGAGGTGTTGTTTTGCTGGTCGACAGATCAGTTTGATTTCACTTATTAAGGAGGTGTGAGATGTCAGGCTAAAGTATTTATTTTTTTCTCTGCCACATACAGCATTTAAAAGTATTTAAACCCTTTGAACTTCTTTTCTTTATCTTGTCACTTTGCAACAATGTACTGCTTGGCATTTCACTGTGAATTTTTACAGGCAACCAATAGAATGTAAGGTTGAATTGTAAAGTGAAAGAAAATCATATGTTTCAAGTTAAAATGTAAGTGTGGTGGGTGAGGATGAAATCTGCACCTTTTTACTCCAAGTTGCGTTTCCATAATAAATGTGCGCAGTGCAAATCTTTGTCAATATGTTGAAAAAAATAATAATTATACAATTACTGTTTTTTCATTAAATGCATTGAAAAAAGAAAACACATGATCTAATAAAAAACATGTTAATTTGTTACTCAAATTTATCCACATAAAAATATTGTGTTTATTTAACTGCCATGTTAAACAAACATAAAACAAGTTTTTGATTATTTCAATTACATGTAACAAAAGAAGTCAGTTGGCAATCCATTCTCGTTTTTTCAGTTTTCAAGAAATGATATTAGAATCAGGTGAAAACGTTTGTTCACGTGATAAGTCATGAACAATAATGACAGCAACAGATGTAACATGAGATATATTCATAATTCATAATTTATTCATGGTGCTAGTGTTCATCATCTATCAGCCAATCGGAGGAGATGTTAGCCTCTCATTCAGGCGTTTGAGCAATAAGCCCCGCCTACTCGGCATTGGCTACGCATGCACGTTTTGGGAAAATTATAGCAGGTGATTTTACAGAAGAGCTGAAGATTCAACAATGTTTTACAAACTGTTTTAAGTTGTGAGAGCTCTGATGGAGCCAGCTGCACCTTGTCTAAAAACTCAAAAACAAATCATCATCCACCTACTACTTCTTGTCATTTTCTTTGTCGTTTCTGCCAGTAGTAACATCCGACTGTTAATTTTTTTGTATTTTGAAATTTTGAGAAATGCCTCTATTTCAATATGGCTGAAAAACCACCTCAACGTCGCGCTCATTCTTTAGGTTGTAAAACATAAGTTGTCCCACACTGTAAAGTTTTTATGGAACACATTGTAAAAAGAGATCATGAGGCATAATGTATAAAATGTTTTGTAGAGACGTTCCTCAAAAGACTTCCATCTGTAGCTGAAAGTGGGTTTGCAGATTATTGACTCAGGGTGACTCAATATATATCAACATTTTCAGATTTCTTTTTTTTATATTTACAAGAAACATGAATAATTTTCTTTTCATTTCACAATGAGGCAGGTCGTTCTGTTGTTCTAAATCACACAAAAAGCTGTTAAATTATATTAAATGCAGTGAAAATGTTTACATCCTGTGAAGACTTTCGTAATTCAGTGTAAATGTTCAGTGAAAGAATTCCCTGTTGTAATACAGATCCATTAACCTGACAATACTCATTACATTCTATTTCTCCTATTCGACTTTCATCTGTCCAGATCCTGTCAGATTCTCTCGCTCTGATGACATCAGTTGTCTTCGTCTTCTTATCTTCTGTCTCCCTTTTTTTCACAATTTCCCCTAAAACCATTTCCACAAAGCTTCTGAGAGCAAAGGCATAAAAGTCGTCTCGCCTCCTTTATTTCCCCGCCGCCCTCCCCAGTGTCATGAGAAGTGGAAACAGAATGAGTCATAAAGCAGAAATCCTAACAGAATGAGATTTAGAAGAACAAAAATAGTTTGAGTTTCTGTTGAGTTTGGTTGCTTTTGATTCACTAATGACCCACTTTATTTTGTTTCTCAACAAAGTGATTTACAGGTGTTCTCGTGTCAGTTGTTTTAGTGGAAGACCTGTTATTTGGAGAGAAGATGGCGCTCTACACATCTGGACGAGTTAACCGGGAAAAAAGCATATTTCAACAAGAATATTCAAACATTTCTTTATTACTTATCAGACAGCATGGGGTACATTTCTACTGATTATATGCAGAAATATTTATCCATAAATCCAGATGAAGCCAATCAGTTAGATATACTATGAAAATGAGTTAAAAACTAGTCCGATGAAGACCAGACAGACTCCACTCCATCTGACCTGGAATTCTGCTAAATGGAAATTATTATGTGATATTGACTTTTTTTTCAACTTTACATCATGTTATAATGTTATCACCTCATCAAAAACATACCTGGAGTGTTGAATTGATTCTTTTATGCATATTTGAGGAGTCCTTTCATTTCCATTGCAACCATTCAGCTGGGTGGAACTAGCGCCGCCTCACTGAGCAGCATGACTCCTCCCCTCAGCTCCTTCAGACTAGTCAGCAGCAATTAGCAGACATCAGCTGAGCTCATTATAGCTACTTGTTACAGGGTTAACAGAGGAGCCATATTGTGATGACTCGCTGGAGGCGGGGTCTCAGAAAGAGCAAGAGATCCTTTAACAGAGAGTGGTCCAATTCAAGGTGTTAAATTACCACGACAAATTTCTTTCACGTCATATTTTGTATATATGACGTGAAAGAAATTATATAATATATATATATATATATATATATATATATATATATATATATATATATATATATACACAGTCCAGTCACATTAACCATCTGTCAAAAGCCAGAATAACCACCTTTCGCAGAGCGAACTGCTACGAGACGTGCAGGAAGAGAGTCACTTAGGTCCCTGAAGGTCTTCTCTGGGATGTTGAGCCATGCCGACTCTAATGCCGTGGCCAGCTGCGCTAGATTACGCGGTTGAGGATCCATGGCGCGAACAACTCGATCGAGATGGTCCCACAGATGCTCGATTGGGTTTAAGTCAGGTGAGTTTGCTGGCCAGGGGAGGACGGTAAACTCATCCTGGTGCTCTTCGAACCACACACGTACACTGGCAGCTGTATGGCACCTCGCATTGTCCTGCTGGAAGATGCCATCATCCTGAGGAAAAACAATGCGCATGTAGGGGTGGACATGGTCCGCAAGGACAGATGCGTACTTGTATTGATCCATCGTGCCTTCCACAATAATCAGTGAACCCAGAGAATGCCAGGAAAACATTCCCCAGACCATAATGCTCCCGCCTCCAGCTTGGACCGTTCCTGCAATGGTTGCAGGGTGGTTCCTTTCAGAGGTTTCACGCCTTATACGCCAACGTCCATCTGTCCGATGGAGCATAAAACGCGATTCATCTGAAAACGCTACCTGTCGCCACTCAGTGGACGTCCAGCTGCTGTACTGGCGTGCAAATTCTAGCCTTCGTCGTCGATGAACACCAGTCAGCATAGGTGCACGAACCAGGCGTCCGCTTCGGAGGCCCAGACGCAGCAATGTTCGCTGAATAGTGGTTTGGGAGACACTTGTGGTAGCCCCTTGGTTCATTTTAGTGGTCAGTTGCTCAACGGTAGCCCGTCTATCTGCCCGAACGCATCTCCGCAACCGTCGTTCGCCTCTGTCATCTATGGCCCGTGGTGCACCACATTTGCCACGTCGTTGATTTTGGACAGTCCCATTTTGCCATGCACGGTACACTTTTACCACGGCGGCACGCGAACAGTTCACAAACTCAGCCGTTTCGGAAATGCTTCCACCCTTGGCCCGAAAGCCAATGATCATGCCCTTTTGGACGTCGGATAAATCGCTTCGTTTCTGCATTACGCCAACGATTGAAATGTTTTCCGAAGCCCCACACACCCTTTATATACGCTCAACTGCACTGTGCTGCCACCTGCCTTCTGTGATTGGTTATTTAACTCTGAAGTGGAAAGTACGTGGTGGTCACATTAATGTGACTGGACTGTGTATATGGGGACCAAAGCCCATATATATATATATGGGCTTATATATATATATATATATATATATATATATATATATATATATATATATATACACACTTATATATATATATATATATGGGCTTTGGTCCCCATGGGCTTTGGTCCCCATGAGGAGCAGTGGAAAATTGTCCCCACAGGGTATTACAAACAAACGCACACACACACTCACACACGCAAACACACACAGCACAGCTGGTCGTGGTGGGAGCTAGTTTAAATCAGACCATCCTATTTTTCTGTCAGGCTGTTGACAGGCAGATGTAATTAATATATTTCTTAATTTAGAGGTTTCATTCAACATTAAATATATCTTTTAAACCATTTTTAATAAAGAAAAAAATATATTAGTAAAGAAAAAAACGTGTGTAATTTTAGAGTTTGAACTATGACAGTATGAGCTATATGAATGTTGAAGTTTTGGTGAGGCGTACCAGTATTAGCATCACAATTCCTGCTCTCTCCCCGGCTGCCTGTGGGTACAAGGTAACACCATGGTGCACTCATGTGGGTGGTGTGTGTTTCTGTGTGGGAGGGTGTGTGAAACTTTCACTACAACACACAGACTAACAGCTAGAGAACTCTAAAACGGTGGACATCTAAGCGAAATTGACTCATTTACAGGAACAAAAGCTCTTAATATTGAAGGATTCAATGTTTTTATTAGAAAAAAGTAACCTCAAAAACTGAAGCAGAAAAAATTAATATGTCCAATTTTGAAAGGCAAACCATTTTTAACATGGTCTTTATATTTAATTTAGTAAAAGCCTTCTAAGTTTGTTGTTATCCATTCCTTTTTGCAGATATTGTGTCATGTTAAAATGAACTGAGTAACAGTTACAGTTTTTTTCCTGATTCATTTAGCACAATTTAGAAAACAGGGTTTTCATAACATTTCATATAATTAGCACAACACCATAGATGATTTGTTAATGGAACACTAGAGTTAAAACTCTACAAAATACCCAAACATCCATCATACTGTCTGATTCAGTCAATTACTCAAGAGCATTTAGTTTTTTATGTGGCCCTCTAGATTTTAGAGGGACGCATAAACAGGACCGTCAAGATGACAATGTGCTTAAGTATTGTTTTATCAACCAAATCAAAGCAGTTTTGAACTACCTACTGCCAGATTACAGATTACATCAGTTAGTTTTAAAATCAAAAAAATGCCACACTTTTTTGTGCTAGTGCACATTGTAATTTTTTTGGCAAAAATTATGAAAAACATTGAGTTCAATTGATGCTAACTTTGATGTCAAATCATAGTCTAAGATCTATACTGCTGAGGAATAAAATGTTGAATTTACCGTCATTCATATGTACAATTATCACAAAGGTTTCTAAATTAATAACAAAACCAATAGCAAAATCCTGGATGTATGGAAAACATGATCAATATAATGTAATTTTAAGAATTTGTTAATATTTTAAAAGTTTGTTCACATGTTTTATCAATACATTCTGACACAACCGGTCCTTTCATGATCTTGATTTGGTCCAAAAGTCAAGATCCATTTGTTGTTTTCATGTCAACTCAAACTCCACTTTATCAAAACAGCTAACACACCTGGGCAGTGGCACACTTTGCTGGGAAAAGGCTCTTTGCACAACAAAATAAAACATGGCTGCAAAACTACCAGCCCATATGACCTAAGCAACCTCCACAGTTTGACAAGCTTTTATGAAGATGGTCTTTGCTTAGAAACATTTGGGTTCACAGACTCACTCCACTCTCGCCACAGCTCTCCGTTCGTTATGCTAATGCTGACTCTCAATAGCAGCCATTGTCAGGCAGAGCTGCTGCTGAGTTAAGCAGCAGCTTAACAATTATCAAAGTAGAAAACAGAAAACCCTGAAATGCCTGTCATGCTACATTTTAAAATTCACAATAGTAGCAGGAAATGAAGAAATAATCTTGAATGAATTATCCCAGACATTTAGAACAATTCAAATCTCCTGTTTTGAGCTGGTTATGTTTGAAATGACATATTTGGAAATGGAAAATATTAATTCATGAAATTTAAAAAAATAAATAAGTAAGATTGCATATTAAACGTTTAAGAAAAATGATGTTTTGGGAGCATTATGGTATGAGATATTAACTACAAAAGGAAGGAAAAAAATAAAGACTGGAACTCGACCATTTAATGCAGGCTAACATGGAAATATCAGTGCAAAGAGGGGGTGGATATACAAAAATATGTTTGTTTTATGAGAATATAATTAAAGATATTGGAAGTGAGGGAATGTTGAAAAATTTTAAAGACTTAATACTTTAAAATCTTTTTACGCTTCCTTTTTACGCTTCATAAATCAAAATTCATTGGTTCTGGAGGCTGAAGCTAACTGCTAAGCTAACATAGACTGAAGACAACTTTATTATTTTCTTTCTTACTTTATTTTTTTCGGTTCTTCTACAGGAAGGTGGTGTGTGAGAGAGGGGGAAGACATGCGACAAAGATTAACTGGCCATGATTCAAACTTGTGATGATGGACTGAAGCCTCTGCTGGAGGAGAAACCTCACCAGCTTCTGGTTTAGTGGTTTTACCTTCTATCTAACCCTAACCCACCGCCACGCCATCTTAAAACAAGTTCAACCTCAGACGCCTTATAGCAATTCAAATATGCACATGGCTATGTTATCAGCCTTAAAATCATTATTATGTTTATAGTCAGAGGTTTATTTGGAAAGAAATTGGTGATTATTTCTACACAGTTTAGTTAGTTTTACTAATATCCAGAAAGGAAACTGACTTGCAGCAAACATCATAAACAAAACAACATTCACACACAAAAAATAGGAAGTGAATGTAGGAGCTGGTGCATCACCACAGATAGATCTTTCTGTCCATCTAATTTCTCTAACCTCATTTGATTCTGTTGTGCTGTAGGAGTGAAATTGAATAGAATTTCAAGTTATAACATTGACAAATAACATTTACAAATAAATATGCTTTCTTGAAATGTAAGTCATCAATTTATTACAACAGATGGGAATACATTACAAACGGATGTGGTCTACATCGCCATCCAGTGGTGTGGGAAGATATTGCATGTAAGCTCTTGAAAACAGTTTGACATATTAACTAGTTATAGATTATGCATGCAGCTTTATATAGGGATCTGAATGTAAGAGTAGGATGTTTTAATTAGGAACTTAAGACACACAGATAACTCATTCTGTTGGTCATAAATGATCACACATATATCGTTTTATGAGCCAAAATACAAGTTTCTGCGTTCAGGAGAAAGAAATTTCCCTACTAGTAACTTTTTTCCCCCTTAAAACAGGAAACCACCCATCTTTCATTCTGTTACTTTTCTGCAATTCAAGCAGTAATCATCACTTCCTCCTTGTGTAAATGGTTAACTCAAAAATCTAGGCACTCTGAGCTCAGATTACGTCTACTTTCAGAGGTGACTGTGTCCTTAACAAGCTGCCTGTGCTCCTTGTTTTGCTTTCTTCAGCTTCATGCGTCTTATTCTGTCCTGGAACTCTGACAACATTTATTTTTTTTAATATCTGCCTGAAAACTTTCAAAAAACATGAAATTAGCGAGTCATGTTTGTGGAAACAAATGAAAGCAAAACTGGATCTTACCTGAGCTGCTGTCCAAAGGTGAGGCAACACTGTTCTTTTTTTTTAATCTTTGTCCTTAGGTTTGGATTTGTGCCTTAAGGTAAACTCAGATGCAAAACAGAATGACTTACATGCTTTTCATTTGTCTTAACTAGCAGTGACCTCACAATCCTTACAAAGTAAATACTGATTATTAGTATTTTCATACTTTTGAAAGGAAAAGCTTCAAAATACTTCAATTTATCTGCTAAATTGATACCCTTGTGAATTTTATGTACTATAATTCTAGAACACATTGTTATTGTGGTCTTAAGTTAATAATATTTGACTAATCAATTAATTACTTTGTCTACTAACTACTTGGAGCAGCTGTTATGATAAACAGCTGGCGTAGTGACAAAAAATAAATGTGCACCAATGAGAGTTTTATTTTCAGGGATCACTAAATAATTTGTATATGTTGTTTTACACTTTAAAAGAATTCAGCAGGGTAATCCTTCCTCTTAAATTACAGTCCACTAATTAACATGTAAAGGCAAATACTTAGTAAGTGACTAATACGAAAAACACAAATTCCCTGACTGTAAAAGAAACTATTACCTAACAACAACTGAAGCTGTAAACCCTTCAGCTTCATTTTGCCTGCTGACGTCCAGCTGCCTGTGGTAGCAGATTGAATGAATCAGATTCATTTCTAGAAACTATTGTTCTTCATTTGTAAACGTGTCTGATTAGTCATCCTCCCTCAGTAATGGTTTCCTCACAATAGCATTGGTATTTATACCTGGTAGTGCTGCTTTGTAGTAGATCCACTCAAACTTTTGTTTCACTCTCACTCACTCATGTTGGATTTATTTGAAAAACATCTGTCATGCAGTTATGTGGAGTGCAAACTTCTGCTCTTGCAAAATTAAACTACTTGAATAAAATTTGGTAGTTCTATTCTACTTGCCAAGTAGAATAAAATCCCATATAAAATGTAGAACTGAAGAAGTATAATGCTGTTATAATTTAGGAAACACTTCAGAAAGACATAAAAATATATCAAAAACGATTGAATTTTAGATTTATAAAAAACTATTAAAAATAATTATGCTTTGCTTATTTATTAAGCATATAAATACAGGTAAACCATGAATTTACATTTAATTCACAATGACCAAATAACACAGATGTGTCAAAAACATGGAATAGATAAAAAAAAAAAGTTTTTTCAGGTATTTTAAACTATTCATAAGTTTTAGGTTTAAGTGGATTGAGCTTAAAATCATTCTTCCTGTTGCAACTCCAAAAATCATTACAAATACTGCAAATATTTAAAGATTTCATAATGGATTGACTTGATTTGACTGATTAATCATTTGCTGCAAAATGGACACATTAATGATTTACTCTCTGCGTGTGATCACAGAAACATAATCACAGAAGAAAGTTTTACTGCCTTGTTTGTGCAACTGATTGCTGGTTGTATGTTTGCTCTCTGCTTTCAAGGCTTGGAGCAAAACCGGAGCAAATTTCAGTGGGAAGTCCAAAACTATCTGTGAAAAGTCTCTCTGCAGCTTTTAATTTGTGCTTTGACTTTCCCCTCACAGTGAATTCTTGTTATCAGAACTGCACAGACTGGATCCTGTGTTATCTGTAAACATAGCCCGCCTCTGCTAAGGACCAAGAACACCACAGAACATCCCCTGTTTGTTGCCCTCAGAAGCAGAGAGCGGACTCACTTTTCAATTTTCCGGAGACTTTATTTTAAATTTCCCTCCCGACGATTGCGTCTCGCATGGCCTTAGAGCTCACCAACAATGGATAAGTCCAGTGAAAACCCAGAGGAGGACAGAGTATCCCTCCAGAGTGACGGAAAGATGCAAGCGAACGGAGTGGTGAAAGAGGCTCTGGGCATGCTCCAGACGCTCAGGCTGAGCATTAGGAGACCCGCTGAGAAGAGCCCCCGCTCACCCAACAGGAAGGAGTCAAAGGTCACATCCAGAGCACAGTCAGAGTCGCCCTCCTCTCTACCGCCAGCCTCACCCAGTGAGTAACATTCAAACTCAGCCTCCAAAGCTTGTCTTCTAGTAGCTTTTACCCCTAGAACAGTAGGTGTGATGTCATTGCAGTGACCTTTTAACCATCTGAATATTCTCAGAAGAAACATGAGCTAAACACTAGAGTTGGTGAACTTCGTAGCTGTTAGATAATCCTTTACACAGGGAGAAACTCTACTGAGAGCATAGTTAAAGAAATCTGTGATCAAGCACACACGGTGTTGTAATGTTGATTTTCTTTTTGCTTAGCTAATATAAATTTCTAAAAAAACCATGTAGAAAACTTGTGTAAACTTGTCGTCCTGATGTTTGGGTTGTAAGTGAGCTGGTATATAGGTGCTGGAAGACCGGAGCGAAATCTGGCAGCAGCAAAGCTAAATAAGCCAACAAAATGGAATACCAGTTCTTGTTTATTTGCAGTGTCATTCGTAGTCATTAACATAACAATTTTAAAGATGTACCGTAGTACGTAACTTTTATGGAAAAAAGTATTTTTTTCATATTTGTTGAAACTGTCACACACAAACCTACCAAACATGGCTGCTCACCAAACTGATGGGTTTGCATATAAATGCAGGAAGATATGTTGACAGGACAACTGTAAGGAGAAAGCTATCAGAATGTTTTACCGTAAAAAATTCTGATAGTCGTAAGCTATATTGGGAGCAAAGCTACTTTAGAAGTTACTTTAGTGAAAGGAGAAAACACTTGAACTGTTTGAACACTTGAACGTGTGGACCAACA